>CM057149.1:6496392-7096392 GCA_029964075.1 Patiria pectinifera
ATTGCAGCAAGGGCAACTGTTCTACATTCCCTTAAAATCCACCTTCCACCAGCAAATTGAAACCTATTTAGTCAGTGGCTGGCTTTTCATATTCAAAAGTGCCTACGACACATGATGCATAATGCCTTGATATTGTGGATTCGCAACCTTTGAGCCGGATTCAGTTCTATAAATAAATCCCACATCCTCGAACTGTCAGTTTGTGTACCTTGATTGATAAACTTTTCCAAAATAAGGTCATTGTTTGCTTTTCGTTAAATATTAATGTCACCATAACAGTGTCGAAAGTGAGGCCGCTCTCTTATAACGCCAGATAACTACTTAAGATAAAATGCATTAAATGTTCATGTCTATAGGATTAGGCTGGTTAGGCCAAAAAAAGTATCCGGTTTCTGGTATGGAGCTTGCCCAAAGACTGGTGCGGCGACGCGGCTTTTTTTTTTACCTGTTTTTTTTTTTTTTGGCTTCAAATGTCGGCTGATGACTGCAAATGTTGCCCGACTAAACTTAGTGCAAATATTATGGGAGACCAGAGAGGCCACATAAAGCTTATTCTCGATCATAACCTCATCTAAAAACACGTTAAAATTGTGCAGCAGCAGGATTCCAGTCAAACCAGTGAGTTTGGCGGTTTTGAGACATCATCTTTCATTGAAAAAAAAAACCTTTTTCATTTTGCCAACGCGCATGGCTACGGTACGGTACGGAAGCTTGAATTGCCTTCCGCGATCTACGGCGACGCGCGCGCATACCAGAAACCGGAGACTTTTTTTGGCCTTAAGAGTAGACGACATAAGACAGTTAAAATAAAGATGCGTTCTTGCTATTTTCCTGACAATATAAATTCACTTTGGAATGAAAAGTTAAACAAACAGAATAGAGAAGTTAAATTTTTCCATAAATTATAATTTATTCACATTCATGGTATACCACGTCAACAAAATATACATGACATTCAAGATTACATGTATTGCAAATTGACTGACATATTTTGACCAAAAAGATTGGAGTCTTATACTGTTGTACCATTTGTGCTGTCAAATATATATTTTTTTTACATGTATGAACACTCTTCAATGACAACAAAAGTTTTAGTGTGATGCACATGAGTTATGTACTTGTAAATTATAAAATGTCACGTTGTCAGTAACTTTCATTTTCAATGCCAAGTAACAAAAATAAACAATTTTAATCTTTTTAAGATCCGAACAAATATATAATCTCTTGTAATTTTACCCCCCACCCCCAAAACAAAACCTTTTGTAAGTCTATACTGATTTGTTGTACAGTTCATGGTCTCAAACAAATTGTCTTTTTCTTTCCTTGTCATTTTTGACCTTTGGGTGTTTATTATGATGCTTTTTAACCAGCTTTTAGCTTTTATAGAAATCTATTTTGTGGCATCTCATCTCCAACCCTCCGATATATGGCTGTTAATTTTGGTTGGTGCCTACTTTATTAATTCTAAAAGAGGGCAGGAACAACTGGTCATTTTCGGGTTGCAAATACCCCTTACAAAAAATGTCTCATGGCGATAAGATGGGATCTCCATCGGAATTATAAGGATTCTCGTGTTGTTCTCTTAAAACACCATGGTGGTCTCTTAAAACACCTTGGTTTCCCATGGGAACACCATGCACAGCTAAAGAAATCCCATGGTGTCCCACGGAGACACCATGGGCAGCAATCGTAACCCCATGGCAACACCACGATGAAAGCACCATTGAGGTTTGAGACATAAACATGACATTTTGGTTGACCACCATGGGGGCCATGGTGGCCAATGGTGTCGCCATGGAATGCTTTTGTACACAATATAATTAAGATAAGGTACCGTCGTGTGCTTTATAAACACCATGGTGGTGCCTATTATACACCATTTTAAACCATGGGTGGCGTACGCCATGGACATTTTATTCAGGCCATACATGGAATCCTTTGTGAGGATTTTTGAAGAACATATCATCAAAGTTCGAAAATTAAAAGTGAAAGGTAATGATTCTAGAACGAACAGTTAGCCGATTTAATTCGGTGGATATCTCATTTGTTAGAAAAATAAATTAATTTTGTTTCCAATGTAAATCTCGACAATAGCATACACGCACAAAATGTACATTTCAAAAAGAAAAATTCGGAATGTGTTCACGGACAACACAATCGATTGAGAAGACATTGTCTTCATGACTATGCAGCAAACAAGAAGAAACTTACAATTGAAAAAAGTCTTTAAGACTTCATTAATTATTTTCAGAAGTACACACAAATATAATTAGTTTTGTACTTGAACCAGCCATCTCATGACGTGAAGTCCCTTATTTTTCTTTTCTGTTTTGTCCCATTTTCGTAGCAGCTCAACGGTAGGTGATACGTAAGAAGTGTTGGATGTTGGGACATCCTCAGGCGAAGCATTGGTAGGTGGGTTAAGCTTGCTCGTGTCTGTCTCATCTGCTGTGAGCTCGTATTGCACAAGTACAGGCAAACTGATGTTCAGTTCGTCCGGAGGTTTCACCGCTTTGCTCTTCTTTTCCGACTCGTCGTACATGAAGACGAAGGTTTTATTCCGGGCAATTTGGGGGCTGGCGGCCAGCGAAGGCAAGGACGAGTTATCGGTGCCGCAGTCGGCACATCGGCTTAGCGCAGACGGCTTTGGCAGAGCAATGCAGCTCTCTGTGACCACCGAGTCGGCAGGCGTTGATGAAGGGGCAACCAGTCTCTTGTCGTCCGTCGAGGATCCCGACAGCGATACATTCCGAGTCCGGACTCTCTTGAAATGGTGTTGATTGTCCGTGTTCCTGGGTCCCATGCTGCCGACACTGGACGTCCTAGCCCGCCGTGGGGCCTGGGGCCTTGGTGGCGTGGGGCCCCCGCTGGCCATGCTACGGCGCTGTGACGAATGCATCGTCCTCAGAAATTAAGGCATCACTGATTGTTTGCTGAAACTGCAGAAATCCCTCCCGAGCACACGGAACGTGCCAGGAGCGGATATTCCATGAACAGTAGTAGAAACATCCCCATCATGCATCAAAGAGGAGCTTAGCAAACACGATCCACCGAGCTGCTTTTTACAATGGTCGTTCCGATCCCGTCCAAATTATAACGGTGTTGATTGTCACATAAATCTTCTTTTGCTCTGTCGTCGCCAAAAACCGAGCCGATTATCTCACAGAGAGGTCACTCCAATGTATCCCAGCAACCTTGCAGGCTATAAGAAATATTGGCTTTAAGGGTCTGCACGTACCCACAGGCCTAATCTCCTTCAAACTGAAGACACTGGCCGGCATACATTTCAGCCCATGGGGCCGGCGTTTTACATAACTCAATTCGTGACGCACTAGAATGTAGACGTCTACCTATCAGCCGTCAATAACGGGGTTAGGTACGGCAAACGGAAAGTTCCATAATAAAAGAACAATCACCCCACCAGCTCTCAGCCGCTCGCACCACGCAGACAATAGGTAACCTTTGGTTGGACCCCTGAGTATACAAATACCGCTGTGGACGTTGAAAACACGAGGCGACGAACGACTAGGTAACATGTATTCGAGTGGATTAATGATTACACGAGGGAAAAGCGTGGTATTCTCTATTCATGGACTGCCAAAGAAATTTGCTGAGTAATAATGAAGGCAGTGGCGTTTAACTGATTGGTCCAACTTTCCGGGGTTGGGGGGGGGGCGTACGTGTTCCCTGAATCTAATTTATAAATTGTAACTATTTTTATTGAATGGCATGGCGCCAGACTATTTTCTGATTGGAGTGCGTTCCTAGCCTCACTTTCAATTTCTTTTCAAAATGAGGCTTAAAACATTTGGATGTGTTTAACCACATATTTTAAATTATTCATCAGAAGAGCAGACTGGTATTGCAATAAACTTTTATTGCGTGTTCCAAAACTGAAGAGTTGACCTCGCTTTCAATTTAATATGGCCGACTCGCTAATGAAGTCTACAACAAGCTGTAATTCTGAGCGGGTGGGGGCCGGGTGGGAGACACAAGGGGAGGGCGTGCCCCTTGGACTCTCATGGTTCAATCAAGATTTTAAGAACACGGTTTTTGCAAATGTGGTTGAATATGCTGCTGAATTTAAAGGCAGTTTATCGGAATTGGAATTGTTATAAACTATCCCCTCGATCAAACCATGGAGCGACCCCAAATTGTTAGCCATTAACGTAAAGAAATAATGACTATTTATTCAGGATTTAATTAATTTTACTGGTAACTAAATCTCAATAGCATTTATTCCAAGAAATTATTCATATCATCTCCACAAAAAAATAATATCGTTGAAAGAAATGGTGGCATCCCCTATCCCCACCTCTCGCCGCCAAAAACAAAAAACAAACCGGTCAAACCCCTTCACCCAAACATCCAAAGCTATTTTTCCCAGCATCGACCTCTGATCAGAATAACACCCCTACATACCTGCCGACTTTGTTGACATCCCTTTTGTTGTTTGCAGAACGGAGCGAGACGGGGTGTCCTTGTGTACGGCATCATCAAAGACCCATTATTGATCGCTAAAGTCTGTTTGGTCCACCAGTTATCGATCCGATTATTATCATGCTCCCGAGCCGTGATCCATTCGATAGAACCTCCCCTCGTGAACACAGTTTAGACTTGAAATCAAGTCGTTGTTAGGGGCTACGTTTGTACATGTCAAATCACTAGTTACAATACATTAAACTAGTTACAATACATTAAAGCATTTTAAAGAACGGTTGTCTTTGAGCTACAACACAGTAGCCTAGTGGATAGCGAGATGAGCTACGGATACAAAGATCCCTGGTTCGAATCCACGTCTTCGCTGCTCATTTTCATCAGCTATTCTTCTCCAAATTTATCACTGAGATAATTTTAAATTAAGGGGAAAATAGAACGAGAACCTAAGTCTTGCAATGATTCAAAGGAAAAACTGAATTATTCATGACATTGCCCCTAACCCTTCGCGGCGGGACGTGTATGTTTACGACCGTCGGGCGAGCCATCGAACATTTTCACGATCGCTGATTGGTTCCCTAGGAAAGGGAGGAAATAAAGAACAAGTTAAACCGCTGATACGAAATGGCCAAGATGTGCGAGTAGGCCCGCTGGTCTAATTGTTGTGCCATTAGAGGGCGCACTATGCACCGTCCACTAGCGTCTTGGGCCAAGACTACAATAGGCCTTGCTCCTATAATGAAGGGCTTTGACAGAGACGTGTTTATTGTCATGATCGTACAGTGTAGAATTAATTATCAACACTCTGGCCCCTCTTTGCCCTCCCATCCTTCCTCCCGATCTTTGCCTCTGGTACTATAATCCTTGGGCGTGTACGGGTGCGTACATGTATAGTGCCATAGACACGGCATTCCGATCAAGTAACCTGCGTGCGTTAGGTTCCACTCATTTAAAATCGCTAATGGAAACATAGAAATATTGGAAAGAAATAGCACCGCCTGGAGGCACCCAGGAGCACGACGGACATTATTTACTCACTGGAAATTGAAGATTACAACTTCCAGGACAACTATCGTTTCCAACTTTATCAGAGAAAGCCTGTTCCATATTTTTAATCCCCTCCCCAAAGCCAACCCTGCTGTAGCGAATCTCTGGTCCAATATGTCTTTACACATAGTCCCCCGCCTACACTAGACCGTGGGGATTTTTGTGAATGAAATCCTCAGATTTGGAAGCCACAAGTTCAAAAAATGTTTAACTTGATTTTATGTCTCTGTCTGCTGCCACCGAGAGGTTCAAATTGCTACAACTGCCCTTTTTTCTATGGCTGCGGACGGACCTATAAATCGGCTCACATAGACGTCAGTGAAAATAACACGCACTTCCAAACATTACTAAAACATATTAGGGTGTCCAAGGTGTTTGTGACTCCCATGCAAATGATATATGCCTTTAACAAACGACATTGGTAATATACGAAACATTTCGATGTACGGTACTTTATCAAGGATAATTTTGAGGGAAAAAAAAGACATTTGGAGAGGACCAAGTGTGGGTAAAATAAACGGAAATAAATTTTGATGTGTTTGATGTTTCCCCTTAAATTCTGTTTGTGTCATTACTGACCTCTTTGCGGCCGGCTTTGTATGAGAAAACAAAACTGTAGAAAGAAACAAGTGTGGGGTAAATAAACAGAAATATGTTTTGATGTGTTTGATGTTTCCCCTTAAATTCTGTTTGTGTCATTACTGACCTCTTTGCGGCTGGCTTTGTATGAGAAAACAAAACTGTAGAAAGGACCAAGGGTGGGTTAAATAAACGGAAATAAGTTTCGATGTGTTTGATGTGTCCCCTTAAATTCTGTTTGTGTCATTACTGACCTCTTTGCGGCTGGCTTTGTATGAGAAAACAAAACTGTAGAAAGGGCCAGGTGCATGGGTAAAATAAACAGAAATAAATTTGGATGTGTTTGATGTTTCCTCTTAAATTCCGTTCCTGTCTTGTGACTAATTCCTATCTTTTAAAAAAAAAAGTATTACCGATACATGTCACATGCCTCCCCTCAACCTTGAAGTGGCATCATCATCATTTAATTATGTCAACACATACGAGGAAACCAAGTGAAAACAAAATACCTGTATGTGCCAACTTGCACAGATGAGGGTGGACCAACTTCATTATGTACAGTGGCGTAGCCGGGAGGGGGCCGTGGGGGCGACATCCACCCCCCCCCCCCATGAAACCTTGTCGCCCCCAGTCGACCCCCCCCACTGAGATTTGAGTTTCTAAAAGAAAATCATTGATCTACATGACACCCTCCATGATATGTTCCAGCCCCCCCTCCCGCAGCGCCCCAGCCCCCATGAAAAATTCTTGGCTACGCCACTGATTACGTATACCACATTAGGGATTAAAAATTTATGCAAATTAGGCACCCTTCCCAAAAGAATTTCAGGTGTCACCCCTTCAAAAGATGATTCAAACCAAAAATTATCAGAAGACCAAGTGAACAAAGAAATAAATTGTCTCTACAGTGTGGTAACGGCGCTAAAAACCTTTTCAAATATATATAAAAAAACACACAATAATTATGGACAAAAACGTACAAAATGAAAAGGAAAACATCATTCGCTTTTGAGTTTGGTTTACACATTTGGACAATTTGCCGGGTTTACCTTAGATCAGCCGTAGTACCATTGGAAAGGATGATAGATTATTTTCATTTTACAGGTGATTTGATGTAAGAAGGAAACCTGTCGCTTATAAAAGTCGTAATTTTTCGAGTAAACCCCGAGGTTTCCGACTTAAATAATATCGCACTTTCCGTGGCATCCTTTACCAATTTTTTCAGTGAAGACAAGTTCACAATTACTCGGCAAAACTGAAAAATTATCCCCTAAACTGTCGCCTGTTTTGAATTTGTGACCCAATACTTTCGCACTACACGACACGAAATAACAAAAAAAAAATGCATCAAATACTCTGGGGTGTTTTGCGCTAAGGTTTGCAAAAGTGACTTTGATTGCCTTAAATTCCTGTCCACGTGGAAAGAAAAAAAATATCAAAGTACTTCGAGCGTGATGTTGACCGATACTTCAGTGGGTCAAACTGCGACTGCAGGCATCCATGTTTGCTGATTATCAGTATTTCATATTTTGAGTGCGCATGCGCGCAAACTATATGAGCGGCTGAAACCAACCTCGTGCCCCGTGGGTACGATCTTGCAGCGCCATGTTGTTTCCCATCATGCCATGCGCGATCGTAACCCCTGGAATTGTGTAATTTAAATGTGCCAAAATACGGTACATTATAATTAGGGCTGCAGTTTATCCGTTTAACGTGCCGACGCCATCTTTAAAATGTTAAAAGTTGTGATTTTGAAGAATCAATCCTTTCAAACAAAACGTTTGGACGTTGTGTTAATTAGCAAAGATTTGTATTAAACGTCGTACCCCTTTCGTGCCTTTACAACCACAGATACTGGTGTTTTTTTAGCGAAAAACGCGGCTGAAATAATCCATATCGTACTGTACAGGCATCGCGAATTTTGATCATAATTTTTTTTTTTCGTACGTGACTTTACGTTCAAAGCACGCGAGCGCATTATGGGCGCGCCCGGCGTACAATCTTCGAAATGAGCGCGCAGGACGCTGTGAATAGCCATTCAGCGTCATTTACGTCATCATCACAGCCAGGGGTTAGTGTAAGGAACGAGCACGCGCCCCTGGAGTCGAGGCTGCGCTAAAAAATACGTGCTGGACTTAATGTGGTCCCTATCACCTTCTTATGAAATTGAGTAACTAGGGGCCAGTCTTTAGCATTGTCAGAAACAATGGCGGCGTACACATGTCGTTTGATGGCTGACGAAACTAGCAAGTTTCAAACGTGTTTCTGATTCTGTAAACGTCTGTAAGTATATTCCTTCTGTATTTTGATACTGGCTTTGCAATATGTTCGTGTTCAGGTGTTAGGATACATGTTTGGTAGAGACTCGTGTGTATAATAGCACAAAATCCTTCGCTAATTAGCCTATTGGCGTACTGTAGCGTAGACGGTAGTGGGTAGTCATAACATTCCTTCATCCATGGTCATAGTCAGTCAGAATAACAATAGAGTGGGGTTCGATTCCGAACTAATGGCTTTTTAATGACATCTCGGTTGATATTCATGTTGATTCACTGACTGTCCTATCGGGAAAGTATTTATTAAATAAAAGGGCCAAACTAAGGTTGCTTTTTTAATATTATGATTCGTGATTGGTTTGGTTTGTTTGTGTTACAGAATGTGGATGTCTCAGACTTAGTGGCTAATTGCAGCCAGAAGTTTATACAGAGCACAATTCGTCTACATAATTGAATAAAGTTTTGGAAACGCTTCATTGAAAGGAAAGTGATCGATTCCTGGAGCATGAATGTAAGCAATTTTTTGAACATAAAGATTAACCTTCCATACTTTTGCTGCTTATCGTTTTATACTGCCCGCTCAAATCAAAAAGAGCAGTACGTCTGTTTTTCGTTTGTACTTTTTTGTTTTGTTTCTCTCTTTTTAAATGTTGATTTAGTACTCCAGTCTTGCAACAATTCTAAAGTCAATGCAGATAACAAAAAGAATATAAATAAAGTGAACTGCAAAAAAGTTAAATTCAGTTGCTATGATTTGTTTTAGTTAATATTGCAAAACATGTGAAAATCTAAAAAAGATACAGACTGCAAGGATAGTGACACCAGACTTGAAACACATTCTGAATGATTTATCAATGATTCCCTTTAACGAACTGTGAATGTTTTATATTGATATTCCATGTCGACTATATTAAAGAAAAAAATCCAAATAAATTGTCATGTAGATTCTAAATTAAATATAATAAAAAAATATATTTTACTGAACGCATGAACCACCTGCCACAGTCTGCCTCGGAATGTACCGGGAACATGCTCAGCCTTAAAACAAAGGGCGACTACTGATTGCCGATAAAATGTTGAGTGAATGTATTTCTATTTTTTGTGTGCATTTCTCCAGATTTTCGAAGTGTTGTGCTGGTAACTCCGCAATCTTTGAACCAGGAGCGGTTCCTTGGCCGTCACTGTTATCACCTTTGATCTACATCCTTCACCAGTGCCAAACCTATCTCGAAATATTAAGAGATACCTCTTTTATTGTCAGTTCTCGCAATTTCATTGATGCACCTATAATTTGAAGTAAAACTAAAAACAAAAAAAACAGTAATTAAGAACAAATAAAGGAAATTCATTGCTAAGAACGTTTCAAGTAAAATCTTTATTTTTAAGTTTGAAAGATTGCTGAGTAAACTCTTTGCACTGCCTCTCTGTTGAACTCTTTACATCAGACCTGCATCATGTTTTCCTAATGATTATAGTCAGTCCCAGTTCAAACATAACTTGGCAGTACTTGTCTTTCTACATAATTAATTTGTTTCTTAAGATTTACTTTTCTGTCCCTTGAGTGGCCCTTAAATATGGCCTGTTCTGATAGTCGACTCTCAAAAAACAAAATCTTCATTATATTAACGCTAGTAAACATCCTTATATTCAGTTTTGACGTTAAAAACGTTTAAAACCGTTTAAAATGCAGCCGAAGTTTTTTTTTGGTTAAATGTATGTCATTGAAATATATCATTATTTGTTGTTAAGGGGGGGGGGGCTTACAAAGCATAGATGCAGATCTGCAGAAAATTGATGTTTTTAGGGAATAATAGGTTTAAATAATGAGAAAGTACACTTTGAAGAATGAAAAAAAAATAGAAAACAAAGATTTGAAGATTATGAGAGTGTACATGTACGTTTATCGTCCTATTTCAGTGTAACTTGAACTTGTGGGGCTTGCTTGAACAGAATACCTGTTTTGTCCACGGATTTTGCTTCTCGATTTGTTATAGATAAGAATAAAAAAATAATGGAATTTGAGTACACCTTTACAATGAATCCGTTCAAGAATTATTACTAGGAGGTATACTCAATGTTTTCAACCCGTTTTTATGCACCCCGTATATATTGGAATTCATTTTCCAATTTCCTTCACTATTTTATACAGCGTTTTAATTTGTAAGAGCTTAATTAATCTCTAATAGCAATAATATTAATATAAAAAAAACAACAGATTGCAAAGTCCGTGCGCGCATGCGCATATGACATAAGTCACTATCAGCCACAGCGAAATTGAAATTGTTCGTTTCACGGAGTGACCTATCTGGATAGGTCGCCGTTCGCGCGCATGAAATATGAAAAATTAATTTTCACGAAGTGACCTATCTAGATAAGTCGCCGTTCGCGCGCATGAAATATGAAAATGAAATTTTCACGAAGTGACTTATGGATTTGGCGCCTTCAGTTTTCACCTGGTAATAATGAGTTTTTGCCTTAGAAACAATTTAAAATCATAATTCAACTATCCAACTTTATCATATATAAAAACTGAGTCAATAAAAAAATGTGTTCTGGGTGAAAGGGTGGATGCAAAAAAGGCCCAACTTCAACGCGTTTTTCTCGAAATGACAAAAACTGAGATAGGTCAGTTCGTGGTACGATCAACGATTTGTCTACCGATTTGGTAGACATGCATAATGCATTACCCGTTGTGAATTGACCAATGAAAATGCAGACTGACTAACGTAAATCAGCCGTCGTCTGGCGCCACTCGCCATGTGCTGTTGCTGGTAACCGCAAACCACCGTTAGGTGATTGGTTTATATTGCTTGATTTATATTACGTGAATAAATGAATAAGTGATTAGTTTCACGAGATAGTAAAGGCACTCGCGGCTTCGCCGCTCCTGCTAGTCTTTTTACGTGCCAGCATCCGGGTCGCGTTACGTGTCCGGATGGTCCGGGTATAGGTGCGTGGGACTTGACTAAAGGCTAAGGTACATTAGACTATTTACGCACAATAGCACTGCTGTTAGTGGAATATTAAGCATTAAGGAACATCTAGAAAAATGGTGGGGGGGGGGGTTTGATTAAAAGGAGAATTTAGCAAACAGTAATACAAATATACCAGCATCTTCCCATTGATTTCATAATAATTTGGTGTTCCATGTGACCTATGACCTAGTACTCCAGTCTTGCAACAATTCTAAAGTCAATGCAGATAACAAAAAGAATATAAATAAAGTGAACTGCAAAAAAGTTAAATTCAGTTGCTATGATTTGTTTTAGTTAATATTGCAAAACATGTGAAAATCTAAAAAAGATACAGACTGCAAGGATAGTGACACCAGACTTGAAACACATTCTGAATGATTTATCAATGATTCCCTTTAACGAACTGTGAATGTTTTATATTGATATTCCATGTCGACTATATTAAAGAAAAAAAATCCAAATAAATTGTCATGTAGATTCTAAATTAAATATAATAAAAAAATATATTTTACTGAACGCATGAACCACCTGCCACAGTCTGCCTCGGAATGTACCGGGAACATGCTCAGCCTTAAAACAAAGGGCGACTACTGATTGCCGATAAAATGTTGAGTGAATGTATTTCTATTTTTTGTGTGCATTTCTCCAGATTTTCGAAGTGTTGTGCTGGTAACTCCGCATCTTTGAACCAGAAGCGGTTCCTTGGCCGTCACTGTTATCACCTTTGATCTACATCCTTCACCAGTGCCAAACCTATCTCGAAATATTAAGAGATACCTCTTTTATTGTCAGTTCTCGCAATTTCATTGATGCACCTATAATTTGAAGTAAAACTAAAAACAAAAAAACAGTAATTAAGAACAAATAAAGGAAATTCATTGCTAAGAACGTTTCAAGTAAAATCTTTATTTTTAAGTTTGAAAGATTGCTGAGTAAACTCTTTGCACTGCCTCTCTGTTGAACTCTTTACATCAGACCTGCATCATGTTTTCCTAATGATTATAGTCAGTCCCAGTTCAAACATAACTTGGCAGTACTTGTCTTTCTACATAATTAATTTGTTTCTTAAGATTTACTTTTCTGTCCCTTGAGTGGCCCTTAAATATGGCCTGTTCTGATAGTCGACTCTCAAAAAACAAAATCTTCATTATATTAACGCGAGTAAACATCCTTATATTCAGTTTTGACGTTAAAAACGTTTAAAACCGTTTAAAATGCAGCCGAAGTTTTTTTTCGGTTAAATGTATGTCATTGAAATATATCATTATTTGTTGTTAAGGGGGGGGGGGCTTACAAAGCATAGATGCAGATCTGCAGAAAATTGATGTTTTTAGGGAATAATAGGTTTAAATAATGAGAAAGTACACTTTGAAGAATGAAAAAAAAAATAGAAAACAAAGATTTGAAGATTATGAGAGTGTACATGTACGTTTATCGTCCTATTTCAGTGTAACTTGAACTTGTGGGGCTTGCTTGAACAGAATACCTGTTTTGTCCACGGATTTTGCTTCTCGATTTGTTATAGATAAGAATAAAAAAATAATGGAATTTGAGTACACCTTTACAATGAATCCGTTCAAGAATTATTACTAGGAGGTATACTCAATGTTTTCAACCCGTTTTTATGCACCCCGTATATATTGGAATTCATTTTCCAATTTCCTTCACTATTTTATACAGCGTTTTAATTTGTAAGAGCTTAATTAATCTCTAATAGCAATAATATTAATATAAAAAACAACAGATTGCAAAGTCCGCGCGCGCATGCGCATATGACATAAGTCACTATCAGCCACAGCGAAATTGAAATTGTTCGTTTCACGGAGTGACCTATCTGGATAGGTCGCCGTTCGCGCGCATGAAATATGAAAAATTAATTTTCACGAAGTGACCTATCTAGATAAGTCGCCGTTCGCGCGCATGAAATATGAAATGAAATTTTCACGAAGTGACTTATGGATTTGGCGCCTTCAGTTTTCACCTGGTAATAATGAGTTTTTGCCTTAGAAACAATTTAAAATCATAATTCAACTATCCAACTTTATCATATATAAAAACTGAGTCAATAAAAAAATGTGTTCTGGGTGAAAGGGTGGATGCAAAAAAGGCCCAACTTCAACGCGTTTTTCTCGAAATGACAAAAACTGAGATAGGTCAGTTCGTGGTACGATCAACGATTTGTCTACCGATTTGGTAGACATGCATAATGCATTACCCGTTGTGAATTGACCAATAAAAATGCAGACTGACTAACGTAAATCAGCCGTCGTCTGGCGCCACTCGCCATGTGCTGTTGCTGGTAACCGCAAACCACCGTTAGGTGATTGGTTTATATTGCTTGATTTATATTACGTGAATAAATGAATAAGTGATTAGTTTCACGAGATAGTAAAGGCACTCGCGGCTTCGCCGCTCCTGCTAGTCTTTTTACGTGCCAGCATCCGGGTCGCGTTACGTGTCCGGATGGTCCGGGTATAGGTGCTTGGGACTTGACTAAAGGCTAAGGTACATTAGACTATTTACGCACAATAGCACTGCTGTTTGTGGAATATTAAGCATTAAGGAACATCTAGAAAAATGGGGGGGGGGGGGGTTGATTAAAAGGAGAATTTAGCAAACAGTAATACAAAATATACCAGCATCTTCCCATTGATTTCATAATAATTTGGTGTTCCATGGTTTTAAAGTTCTCTCATTATTCTGTATAGGTACGGTCAAAGGTATGTTTCGTATTTATTTACGAAAATGCTGTTTCGTATTTACTTAAGTGGGCACGTTGGTTTCACGACCCGGACATTTGGAGCCAATTCTAAACGTAATTAAGTTTCTATAACCCTACAAAACAGGACATTTCCTTTGGTTCATTACAAGTCTATTGGTTATTGCTCTCGAACAGGTCAAAGCAAATAGCATGTCGTTTTCGATTAAAAGATCTGAAAGGGCGGCAAACCTATCAAAAACAAACTAATCCCCCATATAAATGAAGGAACTAAGCTAACTGCCATCATTTTTGCTCACTTCACGCGAGGAGAGGATCAGAACTAACGCATTGGAATGAAATAGAGCCACCGAACCAGGATAATGGAATCGGTACCGCCCATTGCATGTGCAGTCATATATCTTCTAGCCGTATTAAGCCATGTGGTAGACGCCGCAGGTAAGGGATTTTATTCCCCCTTTTTCCTTGAAATCTTATTTTAAGACCACAGTCTGTAAAACGGTAACATTATTTCAGTGCTGGAGACGAGATAACAGCTAATGGCACATTAATGTATGATTCCCAAGCACGTAAATGATCAAATATAATAGAGCCAATGGATTTTCTTTCATTTTTCAAATTTTGTTGATATTTAATGACACTACATGGCATGCCAACATAATCTTTACCAATCGTTCTGCCTACAGCCAGTCGATTAAACTACTTTGAAAGACGATGAATTTGATATAAAATATACAAAAAAAATATGTATCGGTTGGCATATACGTAAATATGCAGTGTTTTTTGTTTTTAAATTGAAACAATTTTTGATAACAATTTCGACATTAAAGAAGCAAACGATGTGTCGTACTCGTCAACATTTTCCCTTTGAACTCACCGAAGGTAATGGATGTCAACATTTTCAACCGAATTTCATCATTGATTAAGGAAATAAATTCGCGCGATTGGGAGGTATTAAACACTCTCTTTACGACCGGTTAGAGTCTGAATGCTGATAAATACCCGAGCCGAGGGCAAGGGAAATCTTCAGCATCCAGACATCCACACTGTTTAATACCGACCAAGCACATTTATAAAATTATTTCCATTTATAAATACCTTTTTGGTAACAAATCCAAGCTTTTCGGTCCACAAGAGTAAAAAAAGTCAAAAACTATAAATTTCCAACGATTTAGTTCAAAAACACCCCTATTTCTTCAATGGTAAGGCCCTATGGTAAACAACTCCTTATGGAGATTGGCGCACGCGTCGCGTTATATACTGCGTGATGTCGCGCAGAACGCAGACGTACCGGTGTCACATGAAAATCCCCTATTATTGGTTAATCCCTCGCACGTGACAGGTCGCTCTCCCCAAAAGATCCTAAAAAATAGCATATAATGGTACTCACGCGTGCGCAATACTACCCATGAGTCCACCTTTCATGGAGTCGGATATGCACGCTACACCGGTAACGGTGTAGGACTATGAAATATTATAGTTTTGCGCATGCCTACATGAACATTGTGAAGACCAACCCCCCCCCCCCCCCAAAAAAGGATTTCATAGGAGCCGAAATTTCATGTGACACTGGAAAATTGTTTGGTTTGAGACAGGGCCCCAATTTTTTGGCTCTGCTTACCGTCATCGAAAAATCCCTGCATACGGTAGGCGTATTTCAGGCATTAGCGAGGAATTTTGGCTTCTGCGCATGCGTACATCCCGTTACTAAGGATTATGTGCTTACTTATTTGCGACCGTAAGCAGAATTCTGTTGTTAGCAGAGTCGAGAAATTGGGCCCAGCCAGCCATGCATATGTCTTTATCAACCGTTTAAAACCGTCACGTGACGGGCTCTCGACCAATAGGAATGGGTCAACTGTCTTGGGTATATATAAATATGATTTTAACTTTAGGATCGCTGTGTGTGATTCATTTACTTCAAATTAGAGGTTGTCATGTTTTGTTTTTAATATTTGTTTTTGTCCCACGACTTGACCTTGGTGATATGTATGTGGTTTATTTTCGAGCAGTATAATAGGGGGGTAAGTCGTGCCAACAACGTAAAAAAAAATAACATATATATAATAAATGAATAACAAAAATAAAAAATAAAAAGTTACAACAAAATTGAGAAAAAAATAATTGTGAGACCCCTAAAGCCAAATCCTGGGTGCGCCACTGCATTCATTGTCACTGAAATCTTACTTTAATGTAAATGGATAACATTATCTTAGCGCTGGAGACGAGATAACATTTAAAACGATTCTCCAGCAGAAAATGTTCAAAAGATTATAGTGAAGCCAATGGATTATTTTCCATTGTAAATCGATTTCGTTGATTATTGATGACACTACATGCCATGCCAAACTAACGGTGATCAAGCATTCGGCCTATAAACAGTCACTTAAATAACAACGACAGACGAGGACAATTGTATGTGGGTAATAGACCGCTAAAATGTATCTGTTATCAAAAGACATGAAATCCCCCACTTTTTTTTTTTTTAAATTGAAACAAATTATGTTCATGATATACAATTTCGACATTCAGGAAGAAAACTGTGTGTCGTCCTCATTGTTTTTTTTCTCTTGAATCTGACAACGAAAGGAAAAAAGAACGACCGTCACGATGAGTGTCCGATGTTTAACGCAATCGCCACAGGCTGCGAATAGAAATATTCCTAATTTGAACAGTTTTTAGAGACATTCCGCAAATCGCTCTTCAGGAAAAGTTGTCTGGTTGGTAGGTTTTTACAATGATACCTCCACTAATACGCCAGGCATGTTTTTAACTATTGTAATACAGGGTGAGTAAAAAAAACCCAAACGAAACCCAAATGTTGGGACTATTGTTTTATTGAAGTTCTGCATGTAGCATTTTCAAAAATCTAGGATATGTAAGCCCAATTCATCCGCTTTTTTAAGTATAAGAATCATTCAAATCACTTATGTACTTTTCAAGTTACGGAATTTTAAACACAACCACCGTTTTAAGGTTCTGTCCACGGATCACAACAAGGTTCAGTGTTCCTATACCAAAACGAAAACAAATCAAATAGGGATGTGTGTGAATTGTGATCCGCGGACAGAACCTTAAAACGGTGGTTGTGTTTACAATTCTGTAACTTGAAAAGTACATAAGTGATTTGAATGATTCTTGGTCTATAAGAAGCTTATAAATTACGCTTTCATATCCTAGATTTTAAAAATGCTACATGCAGAACTTCCCTAACACACTGGTCCCAACATTTGGGTTTCGTTTTTTTAAGCACCCTGTATAAACATACTACACAAACGAGGTGCATTGCATGGTATTTTATACCAATAGTTTTAATGTAGGATTTTCCGAGTTATTTTAACATTTATCACACAAAATCCCTTGAACGATACTTCAGTTTCAGTTACGAACATCGAAGAGCTGAATTCGAAATTTCAATTTCAAAAAGCCACCAGTGGATTTTATCGATAAGGTGCGATGTATAATTCAAATTTGTAGCATTCATATTCGACCAGATTTCAGTACAATCTTCTCGTGTCGGCGTTGTGTTGAGAATAGAGCGAATTCGGGTTTTACGTCATTCATTTTGCTGCTGTTGTCGTTCCATTTCATTTCAGGATTACGGTGCGAATATTTTTAGATCTATTGTCCTTACCTTTGAGCGTTAAAGCGTGTTAGTGAAATTGATAATTTTTACACTCAATCGGCGGTGCGGACTGAGCGAGCTTCAATGTGATCAGCATGCCGTCTATGCTCCGAGCTATGCGAGGGTACTTTGGGCAGTATGTCGCTTGACAGGGGGCTGCTGTCGTAGTTTTTCATTTCGTTCGCTCGTTAATTAACAAGGAATTTGCATAAAATAACTGTTGAAGACAGTCCCACAGTTTTGTCTTAATTCTTAACGTCTTCGCCCTCCTTTTGGTAAAGCATTTCTTTTGTTCTCAAGTAAGTAAGTCAGTGAGTGAGTGAGTGAGTGAGTGATGAGTGGGGGAGTGAGTGAGTGAGTGAGTGATGAGTGGGGGAGTGAGTGAGTGATGAGTGGGGAGTGAGTGAGTGAGTGATGAGTGGGTATTAAGTGAGTGATGAGTGGGGGAGGGGGTGAGTGAGTGAGTGAGTGAGTGATGAGTGGGGCGGTGGTGAGTGAGTGAGTGATGAGTGGGGAGTGAGTGAGTGAGTGATGAGTGGGTATTAAGTGAGTGATGAGTGGGGGAGTGGGGGAGTGAGTGAGTGAGTGAGTGATGAGTGGGGCGGTGGTGAGTGAGTGAGTGATGAGTGGGGAGTGAGTGAGTGAGTGATGAGTGGGTATTAAGTGAGTGATGAGTGGGGGAGTGGGGGAGTGAGTGAGTGAGTGAGTGATGAGTGGGGCGGTGGTGAGTGAGTGAGTGATGAGTGGGGAGTGAGTGAGTGAGTGATGAGTGGGTATTAAGTGAGTGGTGAGTGGGGGAGGGGGTGAGTGAGTGAGTGAGTGAGTGATGAGTGGGGGAGGTGTTGAGTGATGAGTGGGGCAGTGAGTGAGAGAGTGATGAGTGGGGGAGTGAGTGAGTGAGTAAGTTATGAGTGGGGCGGTGGTGAGTGAGTGAGTGATGAGTGGGGAGTGAGTGAGTGAGTGATGAGTGGGTATTAAGTGAGTGATGAGTGGGGGAGGGGGTGAGTGAGTGAGTGAGTGATGAGTGGGGGAGTGAGTGAGTGAGTAAGTGATGAGTGGGGCGGTGGTGAGTGAGTGAGTGATGAGTGGGGAGTGAGTGAGTGAGTGATGAGTGGGTATTAAGTGAGTGATGAGTGGGGGAGGGAGTGAGTGAGTGAGTGAGTGATGAGTGGGGGAGTGAGTGAGTGATGAGTGGGGGAGTGAGTGAGTGATGAGTGGGGGAGTGAGTGAGTGAGTAAGTGATGAGTGGGGCGGTGGTGAGCGAGTGAGTGATGAGTGGGGAGTGAGTGAGTGAGTGATGAGTGGGTATTAAGTGAGTGATGAGTAGGGGAGGGGGTGAGTGAGTGAGTGAGTGATGAGTGGGGGAGGTGGTGAGTGATGAGTGGGGCAGTGAGTGAGTGAGTGATGAGTGGGGGAGTGAGTGAGTGAGTAAGTGATGAATGGGGCGGTGGTGAGTGAGTGAGTGATGAGTGGGGAGTGAGTGAGTGAGTGATGAGTGGGTACTAAGTGAGTGATGAGTGGGGGAGGGGGTGAGTGAGTGAGTGAGTGATGAGTGGGGGAGTGAGTTAGTGAGTGAGTGAGTGAGTCGGGGAGTCGGCCAGTCATGCAGCCGGTCAGCCAGTCAGTTGGTCGGTTGGCCGGTCGGTTGGTCGGTCTTTTTTTAACGACATTCCGTAAATCGCTCTTTAATAAGAAAAGCTGTCTGGTTGGTAAGTTTTTTTTATCAATGATACTTCCACTATTGCGCCAGTCATGTTTTTTTTTGTATTATTGTACTATAAATATGCAAACGAGGTGTATTGCATAATTTTATACCAATTATTATTTTTAGTTTTAACCCTAAAGGGCCGGGGGCGGAATCCGCCCCCTCAACTATTCCCCGATAGCCTCGAACAATTTTTTTTCGCGACCCGAGCTGTTATGACTTCTTAACCTCGAGCCTTGCGTATCTTTTGATACCAAAAACATAGAAATAGGACCAAAAATTTCCGGCGCCGTGAAAACTGAATCTTCCCATATCCGTAGTGTACACACGTCAGAATTACCTTTCGTTCATATGAATGATTAATTAGCCATAATTCCAAAACCCTTTGACCTATAGTCATGATTTTTTTGGATATGTTAAAGATATGTTGTTCTATGCATGTACCGAGTTTCTTAATTTTTCGTGACTCGATGGCCGAGATCTTGGGGGAACCCCCCCGGCTGAGAGATGGTCAAAATAACCCGGCCCTTTCAGGGTTAATATAGTTTTTCCAAGTTATTTGAACAATATCACACAAAATCCCCAGAACGATACTTTACAATTTCATTTAGGAACATTGAATATGTTTTTCTTCTTCAAAATTGCCGAATCCGACAGCACAGGTCTTCTCTATGGACGGTCCACTGCTCCTCATCATAATGTGGATCTTAACTTTAGATCTTTATCAAGCGAAATTGCGATAATAAATTATGGTTTAATCCAATTGCATTTTAGCTTCAATTCGGTTGAGTGGAGGAGCCGTCAATCACGAGGGTCGTGTAGAGCTCTTTAATAACAGCGTATGGGGCACAGTGTGTCACGGTGGCTGGGACCTGAACGACGCCAAGGTGGCTTGCCGGCAGCTAGGCTTCCCTTACGCTTTAATGACCACGTTTTGGGCGGCTTATGGAGGTGGCACGGGTCCAGTTCTGCTTTACAACGTAGCGTGCGTGGGCAACGAGGCCGACCTGTGGAGCTGCCCGCATGATGGAGGTGGCGACCATGGATGTAATCATCTTCATCAATACGATGCAGGCGTGGTGTGCTCACCATCTGGTAAAACTCCTTAAACCTTACAATTCACTACATTAGATGCAAGTTCTAAATCTCCACCATGCAAAGCCTAAAATAAAACATAAATATGCAGCCGTTTTACTAATACCCATTTTGTTGTGTCGGAGGCTAGACCTCAAACGCGTTGAGGCAGTAGGGCATCAAGGATTTTTTCAAGGGTGAGGGGAAGTTGTTTAATTTAACGCATAGAGAAGCTTAGGCTTTAAGAAATGAACCCAGTTTCGCAATATTTAATGACGTTTACTCAAGACTTTTTTTAAGCTGATGCGATAAATCAAGACATTGAGGAGATGGGTTTGGAGAGGGCCTGATGGTGTCTGCATGTATCCTCAACACCAATGTAATACCGACATAATATGGAACAATAGAAATGGTATGCATACGGGATACGTATGCGGATGGGAAAATGTTGCTTATTTCATTTGGCACACTATGAGGAATGTGCATTTGACGTCAAAATGCTTTGAATATTTCTGTAAATGTATTGAAATAACCGCACAGAATGGTGATATAACCAGCTAGTTTTTCAGATCCTCAAACGTGTCCCGCGCGCGTACGATTACTGACGATCCCTAATAACTTGATATCGTAAACCAACACTGTACAGTGCGAGTCAAAAAGAAAATGACGGTTAGAAACAACATTTAATAACAAATAACACATAAATAATGTACATGTTACTGACTTATAACTGTGAAAATTTCACATAATTTGCATGCTCTATTTACAGCTTATTTATTTTTTAAAAAGAAATACCGCAAACCTTATTTGTCCATCAATAGTGTAAGTTTTCGTTGGATTTTTAACAGCGCCCCCATTGAAAGTATGGTACGAGTCCCCCCCCCCCCACACACACACCTATTGATTTTCGGAGGATAAGTGTCCTGAGAAAAAAAAACCCTGTCTACATTTCAGATATGTTGGGCCGATGAACACCCCCCCCCCCCTGCGAAATGTCCTGGATCCGCAGTGGCTGGTCATACGCATTGATAAAATCCTTATAAATACATTGCAAAGGAAACCATCCAAACTTACAATTCTCATTTCAGAAGAAAAGACTTGATTTATTTCTCGAACACAAAATCTGTCAGGAACAAACTACGTTTCAGTCTTCACTTCAAATAAATGTCTTTAAATTTGAATTGCTGTGCCTAATCGAAGGTGCCCAATCTGCAGGAATCTAGCATTTAGCACTTTGGATAATTACTGTCAAAATGGGGTCAAAAACCTGCATAACTTCTGATAGCATTGATCAATATTTCAGTGGGTTTTTTTTGGTATAGATGTTGGCCTATTGAAGAACATGTACATGTATCAATACGTGCTTCATCGGTGTATCAAATTTTAAGGGAAGATACAACATTTGCAAACATCTAAAAACAAAATGATCCAATTTTTTCTTCAAAAACTGCTCCTAGTTTTCCATATTTAGTTCTTGCGCATTTTTTCTTTGCAATTGATTACACACCTGTGAAGAAAGGTACATAGACTAGATTCGATTCTCTAAAATTCCCATTAATTTCTTTTTAATTAAATGAAGAATAAAGACAACACTAATTTATTCCCGGTCCGTTTCCTTTTTCGACTCACATTGTAGTGCGTCTTGTTAACGGTGCGTCTAATAATGCGGGCCGATTGGAAGTCTACTTCAACGGCCAGTGGGGTACGGTCTGTGACGATGGCTGGTCACTTGATGAGGCCACCGTAGTCTGCCGTCAACTTGGCCTTGGTGACGCCCAAGAAGCAACCCACAACGCCTCCTTCGGTCCTGGTACCGGAGACATCCTTCTTGGCAATGTGAGCTGTTCTGGAAACGAGGATACTCTGATGGATTGCAGCCATCCACCCGTCGGGACGCATCATTGTACACACATGGAGGATGCTGGCGTTATATGCCAGGCACAAGGTAATCGATGTAGCTGTAAGGCTGGGGAACCTTGCGATCGTAATAAACGCAGATATTAGTCAAGACGTTGCCCCCACCGATTGAGATTCATTACTGCATGTTTATGTATATATATATAGTTCGTCCTTCGAAATTCGAAGATGACAGCCAACATCTCCATACTAGTTGGTGTTGTGTGTTCGCAAATAGCTAATAAGTCCAATTCTAGCCATGTAGGACGCTGATGGCCTATAAGACAAGCATAATGTAACTGATGAATAAACGTACGTCAGGTTACTTACGAACGTAATCGTACGTTCAATTCCCAACGCTTTCTAAGCTAATTATTATTTAGACCCACAGGTCAAAATCAAAATAATAAACACTGCTGCTAATACATTTGTCGTGTTTTTGTGAACATTTCATATTTTAGATCGTTTTTACATACATGTGGCTCACATTTCAGTGAAAATTGGAACAAACACCGCTTGTTCACAACGGATGCGGGAGCCGATTTTGGCGTTGTCTTTACGAAAACAATTGTCAACAAAGGACTGTCGCCGAATGAAAACTAATGCATGTGAAAATTCACCTTGCGAAATCAGGTTTCACGTTAGCTTCAGAATTAAAACGGCTAGCCCATACAGAGCTGTTAACAAATAAAAGTGTGACTGGAATGACATTTTTTTGTCAATAATTCGGACACAATGCATTCCTTCATTTTCCGCAATTACAATTCTGGTTTTTTTTCACAAAAAATTGTAGCTTTTTCGCAAAGCCCATTGCGTTATTTCGCAATACTTTTGCGCCATTTCGCAACACTGTTGCGTTATTTCGCATTACTATTGCGTTATTTCGTAAATTTTTTTGTCCATTTGTTAAACCTGGCACAAACCGTCTTCCGTACAAAAAGAGTCTTAAATGCAGCCAAAAGTTTAAATAACAATAACATCAAATATAATAAACTTAAATGCCGCCATTTTAAAAAAGCGTCACCGCTATTTGCGCGCATTTGCAGTCTTGTAAATGCGTGAATGTGCATTATACCATGCAACAATTCTTGAAACTCTATTTACAACGTTATTTATGGCAAACTGTGCTTCTGCGTTATGTCGCACTAAGCATTGCGCTATTTTGCAATACCTGTTGCGCTATTTCGCAATACTATTGAGTTATTTCGCAATACTATTGCGTTATTTCGCAATAAATAAATTACATTATGTCGAAATACCATAACCACTACGCTAAACCACGCACGAGGTCCGCCTCTCACAGCTTTTCGACTGAGCCCCCCGCCCCCCGAAAATGTAGTTCTTGATCCGGCGGTTCACTACCCATCCTCAAAATTTGGATATAAATTTTGTATTTTACCTATAACATTATAAGATTAAAAATCATATAGGAGGTGATATTGCAATAACAATTTTTTTTAAATCCAATTGCATTTAAGCTGCGATTCGGTTGCGTGGAGGAGCCGTCAATCACGAGGGTCGTGTAGAGCTCTTCTATAAAAGCGTATGGGGCACAGTGTGTCATCATGGCTGGGACCTGAACGACGCCAAGGTGGCTTGCCGGCAGCTAGGCTTCCCTGACGCTCTATTGACCACAGGCTATGCGGCTTATGGAGCTGGCACGGGCCCAGTTCTGCTTAGTGCCGTAGCGTGCGTGGGTAACGAGGCCGACCTGTGGAGCTGCTCGCATTCAGGAGTCGGCCACCATTGGTGTAGTCATGCCGGCGATGTAGGCGTGGTTTGCTCACCATCAGGTAAACACTCCTCAAACCTTACAACTCGCTACAATTTCTACACTCTACCACACAAAGCCTAAAAAAAAAGTCCCGATAAATTAACGCAATGAAACCCAAAAATCACAAATTAAACATTATTTTGGTGTGAATTCGAAATAACAGTAACCAATGAGCCCAACCCGTTGTGGAACGACATTAAAATATCTTTCCATGGAATTTAAATGATACAAGTGTTGAAAGTAACACGGAACATCTTACATTATCATCTCGCGGCGAGCGTGTTTTGGATCCGAAAAGACCGTAGTCCTTAACACGAAAGTTTTATTTCAGTTGCTAACATGAGTACATTTCATAAATGAAAAATTTGCAAAATTTGCAGATGCAAACTCCGCGGATCCATCAATTTATCTTCTTTTTAATTAAATGAAGAAAAAAAAATAAGAATATATTCCCGGTCAGTTTCTTTTTTTCGACTCGCATTGTAGTGCGTCTTGTTAACGGTGCGTCTACTACTGCGGGCCGATTGGAAGTCTACTTCAACGGCCAGTGGGGTACGGTCTGTGACGATGGCTGGTCACTTGATGAGGCCACCGTAGTCTGCCGTCAACTTGGCCTTGGTGACGCCCAAGAAGCAACCCACAACGCCTCCTTCGGTCCTGGTACCGGAGACATCCTTCTTGGCAATGTGAGCTGTTCTGGAAACGAGGATACTCTGATGGATTGCAGCCATCCACCCGTCGGGACGCATCATTGCACACACATGGAGGATGCTGGCGTTATATGCCGGGCACAAGGTAACTGATCATTTGCAAGACTGGCCTTGCGATCGTAATGAACGCAGATAAGTCATGACGCTGCCCCCGCCGATTGAGATTCATAACTCATGCATGATTATGTAGGACGCTGATGGCCTATATGACAAGCATAATGTAATTGATGAATAAACGTAAATCAGGTTATTTACGATCATAATAATACGCTCAATTCCCAACGCTTTCTAGGCTAATTACAATATTTAGTACCACAGGTCAAAATCAACTAAAGACTGCTGCTAAATGGTACATTTTCGTGTTTTTGTGAACATTTTATATTTTAGATCGTTTACCGGAATACTTCACAGAAAACGTACATGTGGCTCACATCACCGCTTGTTTACAACGCACGTAGCAGCCGATTTCGGCTTTGCCTTTGAAAAAATAATTGTCAACAAAAGACTGTCGCCGAATAAAAAATAATGTATCTGAAAATTCACTGTGCGAAATCAGGTTTCACGCTAGCTTCAGAATTAAAACGGCTACCCCATACAGAGCTGTTCACAAATAAAAGTGTGACTGGAATGACATTTTTTTTGTCAATAATACGGACACAATGCATTCCTTCATTTTTCCGCAAATATAATTTTTTTCGCAAAGCCTATTGCGTTATTTCGCAATACATTTGCGCCATTCGCAATACTTTTGCGCCATTTCGCACAACTGTTGCGTTATTTCGCAATACTATTGCGTTATTTCGTATTATTTTTTTGTCCATTTGTTAACCTGGCACAAACAGTCTTCCGCACAAAAAGAGTCTTTGATGCAGCCAAAAATTTAAATGACAATAAAATAATATAATAAGCTTAAGTGCCGCCATTTTTAAAAAGCATCTTAATACGTATGTGCATTATACCATGCAACAATAATTCTTGAAACTCTTTTATCTTATTTCTGGCAAACTGTACTTCTGTGTTATTTCGCAATAAGTATTGCGCTATTTTGTAATACCTGTGCGCTATTTCGCAAAACTTAACAAAAATATTGCGTTATTTCGCAATAAAAGTAATTTTGTTCTATTTTGAAACCATGCACGAGGTCCGCCTCTCATAGGTTTTTGACTTAGCCCCGCCCCCCCCTTGAAAATGTGGTTCTTTGATCCGCCGGTTCACTACCTATCCTCAAAATTTTGATCTATCTTTTGTATTTTACCTGTAACATAATAATATTAAAATCATAAGGGAAGGTGTTATTTCAATAATAAAATGTGTTTTAATCCAATTGCATTTAAGCTTCGATTCGGTTGAGTGGAGGAGCCGTCAATCACGAGGGTCGTGTAGAGCTCTTCTATAACAGCGTATGGGGCACAGTGTGTTACGTTGGCTGGGACCTGAACGACACCAAGGTGGCTTGCCGGCAGCTAGGCTTCCCTGGCGCTCTATTGTACACGACCCATGCGGCTTATGGAGGTGGCACGGGTCCAGTTCTTTTTAGAGACGTCATGTGCGTGGGCAACGAGGCCGACCTGTGGAGCTGCCCGCATTCAGGAGTCGGCCCCCATTGGTGTGGTCATGGCGGCGATGTAGGCGTGGTGTGCTCACCATCAGGTAAACACTCCTCAAACCTTACAACTCGCTACAATTTCTACACTCTACCACGCAAAGCCTAAAAAAAAGTCAAGATAAATTAACGCCAAAACCCCCCAAACCACAAATGAAACATTATTTTGGTGTGAATTCGAAATAACAGTAACCAATGAGCCCAACACGTTCTGGAACGACATTAAAATATCTTTCCATGGATTTTAAATGATACAAGTGTTAAAAGTACCACGGTAAATCTTACACTATCATCTCGCGGCGAGCGTGTTTTGGATCCGAAAAAGACCGGAGTCCTCAATTCGAAAGTTATATTTCAGTTGCTAACATGAGTACATTTCATTGATGAAAAGTTTGCAAAATTTGCAGATGCAGACTCCTCGGATCCATCAATTTAACTTTTTTTGAATTAAATGAAGAATAAAAACAATATGAATATATTCCCGGTCAGTTTCTTTTTTCGACTCACATTGTAGTGCGTCTTGTTAACGGTGCGTCTACAACTGCGGGCCGATTGGAAGTCTACTTCAACGGCCAGTGGGGTACGGTCTGTGACGATGGCTGGTCACTTGATGAGGCCAGCGTAGTTTGCCGTCAACTTGGCCTTGGTGACGCCCAAGAAGCAACCCACAACGCCTCCTTCGGTCCTGGTACCGGAGACATCCTTCTTGGCAATGTGAGCTGTTCTGGAAACGAGGATACTCTGATGGATTGCAGCCATCCACCCGTCGGGACGCATCATTGTACACACATGGAGGATGCTGGCGTGATATGCCAGGCACAAGGTAACTGATATAGACTGGCCTTGCGTTCGTAATGAACACAGATAAGTCATGGCGCGCTCCCCTACCGATTGGCATTCATAACTGCATGATTATGTAGGACGCTGATGGCCTATATGTCAAGCATAATGTAACTGATGAATAATGTATATGTCTGGTTATTTACGATCATAATAATACACTATATTCCCAACGCTTTCTAAGCTAAATACAATATTTAGAACCACAGGTCAAAATCAACTAAAGACTGCTGCTAAATGGTACATTTTTCGTGTTTTTTTGAACATTTCATATTTTAGATCGTTTACCGGAATACTTCACAGAAAACGTACATGTGGCTCACATCACCGCTTGTTTACAACGCGTGCGGGAGCCGATTTCGGCTTTGTCTTTGAAAAAATAATTGTCAACAAAAGACTGTCGCCGAATAAAAAATAATGTATCTGAAAATTCACTGTGCGAAATCAGGTTTCACGCTAGCTTCAGAATTAAAACGGCTACCCCGTACAGAGCTGTTCACAAATAAAAGTGTGACTGGAATGACATTTTTTTGTCAATAATACGGACACAATGCAGTCCTTCATTTTTTCGCGCAAATAGAATTGTGTTTTTTTGGCAAAAACGCGTAGCCTTTTCGCAAAGCCTATTGCGTTATTTCGCAATATTTTTTCGCCATTTTGCAATACTTTTGTGCCATTTCGCAACACTGCATGTTGCGTGATTTCGCAATACTTTTGCGTTCTTTCGTATTGTTTTTTGTCCATTTGTTAAACCTAGCACAAACAGTCTTCCCGTCGCACAAAAAGAGTCTTTGATGCAGCCAAAAATGAAAATGACAATAAAATAATATAATAAATTTTAAGGGCCGCCATTTTTAAAAAGAATCTGACGTATGTGCATTATACCATGCAACAATTCTTGAAACTCTTTTATCTTATTTCGCAATACTTCACAAAAATATCGCGTTATTTCGCAATAAAAGTAATTTTGTTCTTTTTTTTTCAATAATAAAACCATGCACGAGGTCCGCCTCTCATAGCCTTTTCGACTTAGGCACCCCCCCCCAAATGTAGTTCTTGATCCGCCGGTTCACTACCCATCCTCAAAATTTAGATCTATATTTTGTATAACAATGAAAAGCGTTTTTACCTATAACATAATAATATTCAAATCATATGGGAAGGTGATATTGCAATAACAAAATGTTTTTTATTCCAATTGCATTTTAGCTTCGATTCGACTGAGTGAAGGAGCCGTCAATCACGAGGGTCGTGTAGAGCTCTTCTATAACAGCACATGGGGCACAGTGTGTCACTATGGCTGGGACCTGAACGACGCCAAGGTGGCTTGCCGGCAGCTAGGCTTCCCTGGCGCTCTTTTGTACACGACCAGTGCGGCTTATGGAGGTGGTACGGGTCCAGTTCTGCTTGGAGACGTAGCGTGCGTGGGTAACGAGACCGACCTGTGGAGCTGCCCGCATTCAGGAGTCGGCAGTCATTGGTGTGGTCATGACAGAGATGTAGGCGTGGTGTGCGCACCATCGGGTAAACACTCCTTAAACCTTACAACTCGCTACAAGTTCTACACTCTACCACGCAAAGCCTAAAAAAAAGCCCCGATAAATTAACGCAAAAAAACCCAAAACCACAAATTAAACATTATTTTGGTGTGAATTCGAAATAACAGTAACCAATGAGCCCAACAAGTTCTGATTCGACATTAAAATATCTTTCCATGGAATTTAAATGATACAAGTGTTAAAAGTACCACGGAAAATCTTATATTATGGTCTCGCTGCGAGCGTGTTTTGGATCCGAAAAAGACCGAAGTCCTTAACACGAAAGTTATATTTCAGTTGCTAACATGAGTACATTTCATATGAAAAATTTGCAAAATTTGCAGATGCAGACTCCCCGGACCCATCAATTAAACTTCTTTTTAATTAAATGAAGAATAAAAACAATAAGAATATATTCCCGGTCCGTTTTTTTGACTCACATTGTAGTGCGTCTTGTTAACGGTGCGTCCAATAATACGGGCCGATTGGAAGTCTACTTCAACGGCCAGTGGGGTACGGTCTGTGACGATGGCTGGTCGCTTGATGAGGCCACCGTAGTCTGCCGTCAACTTGGCCTTGGTGACGCCCAAGAAGCAACCCACAACGCCTCCTTCGGTCCTGGTACCGGAGACATCCTTCTTGGCAATGTGAGCTGTTCTGGAAACGAGGATACTCTGATGGATTGCAGCCATCCACCCGTCGGGACGCATCATTGTACACACATGGAGGATGCTGGCGTGATATGCCAGGCACAAGGTAACTGATATAATTGCAAGACTGGCCTTGCGATCGTAATGAACGCAGATAAGTCATGACGCTGCCCCAACGACTGAGATTCATAACTCATGCATGATTATGTAGGACGCTGATGGCCTATATGACAAGCATAATGTAACTGACGAATAAACGTAAGTCAGTTTATTTACGATCATAATAACATAACAATTCCCAACGCTTTCCAAGCTAATGACAATATTTAGAACCACAGGTCAAAATCAATAAAGACTGCTGCTAAATGGTATATTGCCGTGTTTTTGTGAACATTTCATGTTTTAGATCTTTTACCGGTTTACTTCACAGAAAACTTACATGTGGCTCACATTTCGGTGAAAATTTGGAACAAACGCCGCTTCTTTACAGCCGCTTCTAAGGACGCGGGAGCCGATTTCGGCTTAGGCCTAGTTTGTCTTTGCGAAAATAATTGTCAACAAAAGACTGTCGCCGAATAAAAAATAATGTATGTAAAAATTCACCTTGCGAAATCAGGTTCCACGCTAGCTTTATAATTAAAACTGCTACCCCATACAGAGCTGTTCAAAATAAAAGTGTGACTGGAATGACATTTTTGTTGTCAATAACTCGGACACCATGCATTCCTTCATTTTTCCGCAATTAGAATTCTGTTTTTTTTTCTCAAAAACTTGTAGCATTTTAGCAAAGCCTATTGCGTTATTTCGCAATACTTTTGCCCCATTTCGCAACACTGTTGCGTTATTTCGCAATACTATTGCGTTATTTCGTATCATTTTTTTTTTGTCCATTTGTTAAACCTGGCACAAACAGTCTTCCGTACAAAAAGAGTCTTTGATGCAGCCAAAAATTTAAATGACAATAACATAATATAATAAACTTTAGTGCCACCATTTTTAAAAAGCGTCACCGCTATTTGCGCGCATTTGCAGTCTTGTAAATGCGCGCATGTGCATTATACCATGCAACAATTCTTGAAACTCTATTTACAACGTTATTTATGGCAAACTGTACTTCTGCGTTATGTCGCACTAAGTATTGCGCTATTTTGTAATACCTGTTGCGCTATTTCGCAATACTATTGAGTTATTTCGCAATACTATTGCGTTATTTCGCAATAAATAAATTACATTATTTCGAAATACCATAACCACTACGTTAAAACCATGCACGAGGTCCGCCTCTCATAGCTTTTGGACTGAGCCCCCCGCACCCCGAAAATGTAGTTCTTGATCCGCCGGTTCACTACCCATTCTCAAAATTTGGATCTAAATTTTGTATTTTACCTGTAACATAATAATATTCAAATCATATGGGAAGGTGATATTGCAATAACAAAATGTTTTTGATTCCAATTGCATTTTAGCTTCGATTCGACTGAGTGGAGGAGTCGTCAATCACGAGGGTCGTGTAGAGCTCTTCTATAACAGCACATGGGGCACAGTGTGTCACTATGGCTGGGACCTGAACGACGCCAAGGTGGCTTGCCGGCAGCTAGGCTTCCCTGGCGCTCTATCGTACACGACCAACGCGGCTTATGGAGGTGGCACGGGTCCAGTTCTGCTTAGCTCCGTAGCGTGCGTGGGCAACGAGACCGACCTGTGGAGCTGCTCGCATGCAGGAGTCGGCAGTCATTGGTGTGGTCATGCCAGAGATGTAGGCGTGGTGTGCTCACCATTGGGTAAACACTCCTCAAACTTTACAACTCGCTACAAGTTCTACACTCTACCACGCAAAGCCTAAAAAAAAATCACAACAAAATAACGTAAAAACCCAGAAAATCACAAATAAAACATAAGGTTAATGTAAATTCGAAATAGCAGTTAACAATGAGCTCGAGACGTTCTGGAACGACATTACATTATCTTTCCATGGAGTTTAAAAGATACCAGCATATTTTTATTATCATTCTGTGGCAAACGTGTTTTGTGCGGAAGCGTTTTTATGACATGACCCCCGAAAAAATCTGGCCCATTATTTGGAACATCGAATATTTTTTTTTTCTTTAAATTGCCGAATCTGACAGCAAAGGTCTTCTCTATGGACGGTCGACTGCTCCTCATCATAATGTGGATCTTAACTTTAGATCTTTATCAAGCGAAATTGAGATAATAAATTATGGTTTAATCCACTTGTATTTTAGCTTCGATTCGGTTGAGTGGAGGAGCCGTCAATCACGAGGGTCGTGTAGAGCTCTTCTATTACAACACATGGGACACAGTGTGTCACGTTGGCTGGGACCTGAACGACGCCAAGGTGGCTTGCCGGCAGCTGGGCTTCCCTGACGCTCTATTGTACACGGTGTGGGCGGCTTATGGAGGTGGCACGGGTCCGGTTCTGCTTAGCAATGTAACGTGCGTGGGCAACGAGACCGACCTGTGGAGCTGCCCGCATGATGGAGGTGGCGACCATGGATGTAATTATGATCATCAATTCGATGCAGGCGTGGTGTGCTCACCATCAGGTAAAACTCCTTAAACCTTAAAACTTGGTGGAGAAATTCATAAAAAATATGTAACCCCCCCCCCCCCGCTCTGACACCAAAATAATTTGTACAGGTGATGTCTACCATAATGTCCGCCTTTGCACAAAATACCGACAGAGCCAGCTTGGTTAGGGAGTATATGTACACTATTATGTGATATAGTGTAAAAAATCGTTGGATTTTGAACGGCGCCCCCATTGAAAGTATGGTAGGAGCCCCCCCCCCCCAACTATTAATCTTCGGAGGATAAGTGCCTTTTGGCCGACAAAACACACCCCCCCCCTGCGAAAATTCCTGGATCCGCAGTGACTGGTCATTGAAATCCTTATAGATACATTGCAAAGGAAACCATCCAAACTTACCGTTCTGATTTCAGAAAAAAACTTGATTTATTTCTCGAACACAAAATCTGTCAGAAACAAAATACGTTTCAGTCTTCACTCCAATTAAATTTCTTTGAGTTTGAATAGCCGTGTGTAATCAAAGATGCCCAATCTGCTGGAACTTGGCACTTTTTGACAATTACTGTAAAAATGGGGTCTAATACTTGCATAACTTCTGATAGCATTGATCAGTATTTCAGTATTTTTTTAAATGTATGTAATACGTACGTAAAGTGTATCACATTTAATTCCTTTTTAATAAAATGAAGAATAAAAGAGAATAAGAATTTATTCCGGTCAGTTTCTTTTTTCGACTCACACTGTAGTGCGTCTTGTTAACGGTGCGTCTAATAATACGGGCCGATTGGAAGTCTACTTCAACGGCCAGTGGGGTACGGTCTGTGACGATGGCTGGTCACTTGATGAGGCCACTGTAGTCTGCCGTCAACTTGGCCTTGGTGACGCCCAAGAAGCAACCCACAACGCCTACTTCGGTCCTGGTACCGGAGACATCCTTCTTGGCAATGTGAGCTGTTCTGGAAACGAGGATACTCTGATGGATTGCAGCCATCCACCCGTCGGGACGCATCATTGTACACACATGCAGGATGCTGGCGTGATATGCCGGGCACAAGGTAACTGATATAATTGCAAGACTGGCCTTGTGATCGTAATGAACGCAAATAAGTCATGACGCTGCCCCCGCCGATTGGGATTCATAACTCATGCATGATTATGTAGGACGCTGATGGCCTATATGACAAGCATAATGTAACTGATGAATAATCGTAAGTCAGGTTATTTACGATCGTAATCGTACGCTCAATTCCCAATGCTTTCTAAGCTAGTTACAATATTTATAACCACAGGTCAAAATCAACTAAACACTGCTGCTAAATGGTACATTTTTTCGTATTTTTGTGAACATTTCATATTTTAGATCGTTTACCGAAATACTTCAAAGAAAACTTACATGCGGCTCACATTTCGGTGAAAAATTGGAACAAACACCGCTTCTTTACAAAGGACGCGGGAGCCGATTTTGGCTTAGGCCTAGTTTGTCTTTGCGAAAATAATTGTCAACAAAAGACTGTCGCCGAATAAAAAAATAATATATGTGAAAATTCAGCTTCAGAATTAAAACGGCTACCCCATACAGAGCTGGTCATAAATAAAAGTGTGACTGGAATGACATTTTTTTGTCATTCGGACACAATGCATTCCTTCATTTTTCCGCAATTAGAATTCTGCTTTTTTTTCTCAAAAACGTGTAGCTTTTTCGCAAAGCCTATTGCGTTATTTCGCAATACTTTTGCGCGACATTTCGCAACACTGTTGCGTTATTTCGCAATACTATTGCGTTATTTCGTATCATTTTTTGTCCATTTGTTAAACCTGGCACAAACAGTCTTCCGTACAAAAAGAGTCTTTGATGCAGCCAAAAATTTAAAAGACAATAACATAATAAAATAAACTTAAGTGCCGCCGTTTTCAAGAAGCGTCACCGCTGTTTGTGCGCAATTTTTCATGTGCAATTTTGTAAAGTCATTTACCTTAAAACGCATGTTTATAGCATACCACGCAACAATTCGTGAAACTCTATATACACTAAACGCCAAACTGTACTCCTGCCTTATTTTGCAATAACTATTCGCTATTTCGCATTACGTGTTATTCTATTTCGCAATACTATTGCGTTATTTCGCAATAAATAAATTACGTTATTTCGCAATACCATTACGTTATTTCGCAAAATCTCACCAAAATATTGCGAAATAAGGTAATTTCGAAATAAGGTATTTTTTTCTTTTTTAAAACCATGCACGAGGTTCGCCTCTCGTAGCTTTTCGACTTTAGCCCCCCCCCCGAAAATGTGGTTCTTGATCCGCCGGTTCACTAACCATCCTCAAAATTTTCAAAATTTGCATATTTTGTATAACAATGGAAAGTGTTTTTACCTATAACATAATAATATTAAAATCATTTGGGATTGTAATATTGCAATAATAAAATGTGTTTTAATCCAATTGCATTATAGCTTCGATTCGGTTGCGTGGAGGAGCCGTCAATCACGAGGGTCGTGTAGAGCTCTTCTATGATAGCGTATGGGGCACAGTGTGTCACTATGACTGGGACCTGAACGACACCAATGTGGCTTGCTGGCAGCTAGGCTTCTCTTGCGCTCTATTGAACACGACCAACGCGGCTTATGGAGGTGGCACAGGTCCAAGTCTGCTGAACAACGTAGCGTGCGTGGGTAACGAGGCCGACCTGTGGAGCTGCCCGCATTCAGGAGTCGGCCTCTTTTGGTGTCATCATGACAACGATGCAGGCGTAGAATGCTCACCATCAGGTAAACACTCCTCAAACCTTACAACTCGCCACAAGTTCTACCCTCAATACACCCAATTTTGGAATTAATATGAATTTGCTAGTATTTTAGGAACATTTTTGGGCGCTCAATATTTGTAAAAACTTTTGTTGGGTCACTGGGGCTGTAAAATGCATACAGTTTTTACCTCTGTCTCTTTTTCAATGTTTTCAGTGCCCACAATTCAGCCTTCGGGCTGCTACGGGAGAGTAAAATAAACCATTTAATAATAATAATAATAATAATAATAATAATCTCACTTTTTTTCAAAATTTGGACAATGGTATTATTCTCCGCAACCCGTTTTCAAAACGGTTCACATTATAAACTTGAAACTTAGACTGAACACGTGATTTTCGTTCATTTGCAAATCATAAACTAAATGGAGAATAATCATGTTAAAGTTGGTATATACGTGCTTTTTCCAAAGTTCGATTTTCATTTTCGAACGAAATTTAAAGGAATAGGATAGGCCTAATGCCCTCTAACAAATAAATGTGCTTTGTTTGCTTTTTCAGGCCTTCATACAGTTTTAAATTGGGTTTTAAATGGCGAGCTCCAGTTCAGAAATTGTGGACAATATTCAGAACGAATTAGGAGCGTCCCACTCTGAATTCAAAATTTTATTTTGATTAATTGTTTACTTTTCGTGGGCCGATTTTTGATGTCGTCTGATGTGTCTTGAAAAGCTCATAACTAATGTAATGCTAGAAAATTATCAATTCAATTTGAAAATCTATTTTACAAAGTGCCTCAGCCCAGAAGTACCGACAGTAATGCTCTCATGTCTGATCGACCAGACATTGATAAACAGGGGTGTAAATATTATACCCCCCAACACACACACATTCTCAAATTTGTATCCTTGTGGAGACATTTCAAAGTTTTCGAGTTTGAAAGTGAAGTTTAAAAATGCTCTTATGTTCTCGTAGTACTAAAATTTTGCAATGTCGCACACTAATTTCAAAATGATCTTATTTAAATAGTTAATTTCCAGGGCTGAAATTCGGACTTAATAACCCTTTTCTAAAACTCTTCAATTTGCGACGGATCAACCCACCTTGGAAATTCCTAGTTTTTGAGTAAAATCCATATATCTATTTCGTGAGAAACTTGTGGGGTATACCAAAACGGCACCCCACAAGTCCTTGTGGGGTACCTCCCATTGTTCCGGCACCCCAGTGATTGTATCATACGCACGCACACACACCCACACCCACACACACACCCCGTACACACTTTTGGAACAGGGGATGGGCTATTGAATCATCTCCCAACTTTTTTATGATGAGAAACGAAAACCTGCGGATTACGAGGTATTTTACGAACTTCCCAACAACCAAAATGCATTCAATAGCACTCAAAATGGAGTCTGAAAAATATACAATAAAGCATACAATGCGGCGTGTTGATGTAAGCGCCAGTATGCGTGTACATAAAGATATACGAGTGTATCATCAACAGCACCCCTATAGTGAAGTATGTTGTTTAGCCCCCCCCCCCCACCACCACCACCACACTTTTCGATTTCCACGGCCGGGAATGATTCTGATCATCCCCTATCCCCCCCCCCCCCTTCCCAGCACAGGTTTATGCCCCTCTTGATAAATATACATGTATTGCCTTTGAGCTCAAAACAGCTCAATTAATGAACCCATTGGCGTTTAACTTTGAGCTAATGTTACTACCCGAAATTAAATGTAACAATGGACCCATTATGTTAATACAAATTAATCGGTGCGTAATTTAATATGTACCCTCAAATTTTGTCATGTAATAACTGAAGTGACCCGTAATGTTTATAGGTGTTTTCGATCTGTTATGTAATCAGAAGAAGGACGAGATATAATAAGTATGAATTCGATAATATTTAGGGACGAAAAATGAATTTGCTTGTTTTTATGATCGTGTTGGGGAGCTCAGATATTTTGGGAGCTAAATAAGGATATAAAATATGCTCCAAGTCATGGTTGTGAGAGAATTTATTTTGTAACAATATCATGACGTCATTACATACCTAAATCGGCATGGTAATTTAGTAAAATGTTAGCAAATGGTTAAATACTTGAACGTGCTGCTAGAGAGCGCTCGTTTAGGTTATGACGTCATCATGTCAATTTCATAATGTGTTTTATGTTCATAACCACCAGCCATTTGAACATTAAAAAAAAATTATGAGGCGTCTCTCTGCACTTTTTAAATAACCTAAGTTTGACCTTCCGGTTAACCAGGAAATAATGGTCAAGTGACTTTGTTTTTGGACATCAAATATGTTTATCAATGTCAAAAAAGTAACATGGTTTTTCATGTTGTTTATACGTAATAATGATCGAAATCACGTTCTTAAAGAAAACCGCTTGTATGAAGTACCTGATGACGTCAACATGATGTGACAGTAATAGGACGTCAGGATAAGTTTCAAGTTCATATTGCTATGAACGTTTTGAAGAAAGGTCGCACAGATTTGTTTGTCCAAATAATCCCCACCACGTAACATTATTAAACAAAAATATCACCTTGAAAAGTTGCATGTTCCTCAAATTGTCCCTAAAAGTCATGTAGTAGGATTCTGCAAATTCATACTAATAACATGGCGGGTCTTTTTCTGATTACTTTACAGATTGAAAACATATATGGGTCACTTTAGTTAATGGAGCGAAATTCAAGGGTGAATATTAAATTACGCGCCGATTGTTATTAACATTATGCGTGGATTAGGCCTATTACATTTAATTACGGGTAGTAACATTAGCTCAAAGTTGAACGCCAACGGATTCATTTGAGCTGTTTCGAGCTCAAAATATATTATGTTTATCAATGGCTGGTCGATCAAATAAGAGAGCATTAAAGTTGGTACTTCTGGGGTGTGGCACTATGTAAAATAGATGTTCAAATTGAATTGATACTTTCTAGCATTACATTAGTTATGAGCTGTCCAATGAGACATCGCACAAGTGAACAATTAATTAAATGGAACTTTTGAATGAAGAGTAAGGCGCTCCTCATTCGTTCTGAATAGTGTGCACATTACTTCTGAACCGGAGCGCGCCATTTAAAATACACTGTTTAAAAGGTATATGAAGGCCTGAAAAAGCTAACAAGCGAATTTATTTGTTAAAGGACATTATATTCCTTTACATTTCGTTCGGAAAAGAAAATCGAATTTTGGAAAACCACTTATACACTACCTTTAACGTGATTTTTTCTCGTTTAGTTCATAACTTATAAATCCCGTAAAAACCTATAATAGTAATATTTGATGACGTCACAATAACGTCACGGTTATAATGTACCACTTTCTGTCAGGATGTCAGTCAGAGTTTCAAGTTTATGATATGAACCGTTTCGAAGAAACTTGCGGAGAATGATGCTATTTCCCTCCCCCCAGCTTGAAAAAGTGAGATTAGACCTGACAGCCCAATTACTACGGAAGTGTACTTAGGACTAACCAAAAAAAAAAAATCCGGCCCTCTATTTTGCCCGGGTGGATTACTAATTCGCCCGGGCAGATTTCTAATTCGCCCGGGCGAATAACTATTTCGCCCGGGCGAATAACTATTTCGCCCGGGCAAATTTCTATTTCGCCCGGGCGGATTACTATTTCGTCCGGGTGGATTACTAATTCGCCCGGGCAAATTACTATTTGTTCCTAAAATTTGTTCCTAAAATACTAGCAAATTCATATTAATTCAAAAATTGGGTTAATTTGAGCTGTTTTGAGCTCAAAAACAGCTCAGAATGTAATCCGCCCGGGCGGAATAGTAATCCACCCGGGCGAAATAGTAATCCGTCTAGGCGAAATAGTAATCCGCCCGGCGAAATAGTAATTCGCCCAGGCGAAAAAGTAATCCGCCCGGGCGAAATAGTAAGCCAGATTTTTTTTGGGGGGGGGGTCATGTCCTAAAATACGCTTCCGTAGTTGTGGGCTCGATCAGAGATATTTTTGAATGATAGCAATGGCATTGGTGACAACTGATAGTACGCTAACCAATTATTTGGTTAAGGAAAAAAGACGAAGGAAAAACGACGAACTAACAACGGGTTGACCAACGCATTGGTTAAAATAATCAATATGAGGTCAACTAATTAGATTGATAGTGTTTGTCACAAAGCAAGTATCTAGTGAAGGCACGAACGTGGTAGCGTGTCAGAAATAATGGGAGAACTGGGGCTCAAGTACGCCTTCAATATACATAAATGTTATGGATTTGTTTTTGTTTTTAACACTGATGTCGTCATTATATCGGGAATCAATCGATCCAACTAGAATTATCTTTTATAAATTGATTCACAGATATTGGCAGTCCGATAGTCACTTGTCCTAGCAATATTCATGACAAGACTACAGACATTGGAATGGCATCTGCTGTGGTAACATGGGCATCATTGCCATCAGCAGTTGATAATGTGGATGTCTTGGATTCTAGCGACATCACATGTTACAATGGCGCAGGCACCCAAGTGGGCTCCAGTGGCGTTTATGCTGCAGGAACAACAACAGTGACATGTCGTGCCACCGATACCGCCGGAAATCAAGGATCCTGCCATTTTACCATCACTGTCGTAGGTTGGTATTGTTTTGGAATATATAATGTACTATATTCGCAAGTTTTACTTCACACACAGCAACAGATCCGTCCTCCGATTCATATTTCCTAATGTGTTTCTGTCATTGTGCTTTCATATTCACAATACGGTTTTCAAGGTCAACTTTCGTATTTAATGTTTCATATCGTTTACAATCCATATTTGAAATGTCTAGTCACAGAAAATCCACGTTATGCCTTAGATTACGGAGAAAAGTTGAAAAATCCCGTTTGGGCGATTGGCATGGCAACATTCGCGCGATAAACCACGCATTTTCAAGGCTTAGTTTTAACGATCCTTTTAACTACATGTCATTTCAAGAAAACAAAAACTTGTTTTGGAGACAAAAAATGCCACAGCCCGGATGAAAGTTCCCTTAAAGGTGACAACATGAGTAAAAAATTGTGTAATTTTCAGACACCGAAGATCCAGAAGTTTGTTGCCCAAATAGTGTTCCGTCTCAGGACACAGACCTCGGAATGTCGTCTGCTGTGGTTACATGGACACCAATGCCATCAGCTACTGATAATGTGGACAACTTCACTATCAACAACATCACATGTCAAGATGAAGCGGGCAATGTCGTGGAGTCTGATGGTACTTATTCATTGGGCACAACGACAGTGACCTGCCTTGTATTTGACAGCGCTCACAACAATGGATCATGCCAATTTGTCATCAACGTTGTAGGTGAGTTTTGTTGTAACGTTGCATTTCCTTCTTGGACAAATCAATGGATCGGAAATGCCTTGAAAACACTTTTGAACACACTGAGTAAAAAACGATCAGAGGTTAGGGGAATAACTGACAACTAATGCAGTTATTAAATCATTTTTTAATCACGAAGAAGTTATGCAGTTTTTAAATCATATTTTAGTCACAAAGAAGTTATTAAATCCTTTTTGCCAGACGTTAATGAGAGCTAATAATCGAAATGAAACTGCTTTTGATTAATTTGTAGACACCGAAGATCCAGAAGTTAGTTGCCCAAATAGTGTTCCGTCTCAGGACACAGACCTCGGAATGTCGTCTGCTGTGGTTACATGGACACCAATGCCATCAGCTACTGATAATGTGGACAACTTCACTATCAACGACATCACATGTCAAGATGAAGCGGGCAATGTCGTGGTGTCTGATGGTACTTATTCATTGGGCACATCGAAAGTGACATGTCTTGTGAGGGACAGCGCTCGCAACAGTGGATCATGTCATTTTTTTATCAAAGTTGTAGGTGAGTGATCGTGCTTGGGTTTTATTCAAAAATTTGACGTTTCCTGAATGACCAATTAGTAGATGTATTTGAAATACCTTTCTTGACAAACACTGTTGACCAAAATGGATTGGAAGTGATCAAGAGATACTGGAATATCTGACAACTAATGCAGTTATTAAATCATTTTTTAATCACGAAGAAGTTTTGCAGTTTTTAAATGATATCATATTTTAATTACATGATTTAATTTCTTGCATAAAACAGCCTTTGCTAAATTCACAAACACCAAAGATCATGAACCTATCCGTCCAAATAGTGTTCCATCGAAAGACACAGACCTCGGAATGTCGTCTGCTGTGGTTACATGGACACGAATGCCATCAGCTACTGATAATGTGGACAACTTCACTATCAACGACATCACATGTCAAGATGAAGCGGGCAATGTCGTGCTGTCTGATGGTACTTATTCATTGGGCGCATCGAAAGTGACATGTCGTGTAAGGGACAACGCTCACAACAATGGATTATGCCAGTTTATTATTAAAGTTGTATATCATTTGGCTTATTTCAATTCCATGTATTTTGTTTTTAATAACGACGATTGGCAAACACGTATGTTTTCGCTAGAGATAAAGCTTAATCTTAAACCAGCTTTGGACCAGTCGGTCACGATCATTGCGACCGTAAACCACCCGACTATTATGAGATAAATATGACGCGTATATATGCAGGGAAATAACGGATTTTTACTTTCGGTTAAGACCGCCTGAATTAATGAAAGGAAAATCAAATGCATTACTCATTCATGTCTGTAACCACGTGCTTTAAAATGTAGGGCAAAGGGGGAAATTCTCTTCCCTAAGTGCTCATTCAACATGACTCAGCAGTTTGGGGGATTTCTCTTATCAAAGGCTGCTAGGACTGCAAGGAGCGACATTTGTATGTATTACGAACCAGACTTTTTCCCTGTGGCATTTCTCTATACATGTATCTGTGCGAAGTTGGTGTTAAAACTTTAAATGTGCAATAGTAAGTTTTTCCTCATTGGCAGAGATCATAGCAAAATGAAAAGGCCTATCATTTAACTCCGTGTTTCATTGCAATTTCGTTGAAACGAATGCTTCAATCATAATTGCCTACTGGGTGCGAAAAAATCAACTCAAAATGCTTACATTCATGGAGACTTATTTTCCCCTCATCCCGAGATCATTATTGAATTACTACCGGTATCTATTTATTTTTCATTACTTTCACATTTACATTGTTTCAACATTTTGTTACTTCCTTCGTGTGCTACAATTGATAATCAGGTTTTTATATTTTCCTTTTCGAAAAATATCTTTGCCTTTAGGTTTATATGATTGTTAATTATGTGTTAGAGACTTTTGTTTGGCATCCTATCGTCAGCGTTTTCACAGAGGGACGAATTCGGCCAAAAATCCATATTGTTTTGAAATTCTTTTCACTGCCGAAATCGATTAAGTAAACAGCAACGAACCTTTTGGCGAAGTTTCTAATTCAAAGCCAGTTTAAATCAATGAAATCATGACAGTAAATGTAGGTAAATTGCAACTGAATCGTATTTTTAGTCTTTACGAAGAGAGAATTGAATTTGCCCTGCAAAACGACGCGCGTGTGACATGTTATGTTTTCACAAACAGACGAATTTAGCGCGCAATGGATATATATGGGCCAATTTGCCCTGCAAAACGACGCACGTATTGTATTTTAAGTTTCATGAACAGCCAAATCTCTATGGAAATTAATTACTCCGCTTACTCCGCAATTAATTTTTCTATTATTCTGTAATTGGTACATTTTTTAAGTTTAAGATCTCAGCTTACTATATGTTTACAAAATTAGTCAACATGTGCTCTAGAAATAGGCGAAATCTTCATTTCCAAAAGTGACCAACTTAAAACCCGATTTTCTTAGATCCACTTATCAACACCCCGTGGCCAAGCTGCAGTTCATTTTTCGTTTTCGTTAAAGTCTTCAAACGTCACAGTCACGTCAGGTTTTTCATTAATGTGTTGCGTAAATTATCCATCAGTCTTTTGGCGTGCCGGGCACCTGAGGATGCATGTCTGGGTGCGGTTGTTCCATTGCACACATTGACTTCCGTTCGTGGTATCAATATTCTGTGATGCAGCTTCTCGTAGGAGATCACACCTCCATTGCTACATGATCATATCAGCTGTTTCGCAAATGCTATTGCCACTTCACTGCTGCTTTGAATGCAGAATGTGCAATCCTAGGAATGGGCAGTAAGGATGTAGGCGTTTCAGTTTGACGAGAGGATTGGATGGGAGGATGCAAGGAGAAAATTGAAGAAGCTGGACATCAGCAATGTAAGACCCAGATGATGTCCCTGCAAAGGTTCTTAACAATTGTGCTCTAGTTTTCTGGCCTTGGTGCTTGTTGATACCTCAGGTATGTCTTGCGGTGAAGCTATTCCTCAGAGTTTTCTTCATCTGCGGAAGGAGTCAAGAGAGGATTCGTGTCAAGCATTACTTCAAGATGACTTCTCGTCTCGTCATCAATACTAGATTTTGTTATCTCTCCTCTTTGTATAGTTTTGTTCACGTCGCTCGGAGGTGGTAACATCTGTATTCCGAGGTTATATGCAAGTTTTAAGTAATCATGATCGTGTACCTCAAATGCTTCGATCAATCTAGCTGTCTACATTGTAAATGATGAATGATGACGACGAGCTGCCATGTCGATGAGTTTTAGCGGACCCTTTGCTTCTTAATAGTAGCTCAAAGTCAATTTCTTTTGTATAACACTTTACAAACAACCTTTACAAACAGCATTAGTCAGTTGTATGACTATAACGATGCGAAAAGAGTGCCCGGGCAAATTAGAATGTATTTAAAGCTTACTCTGAACATTTGAATGCACTTTTTTTTTACTTCGTAAGATACGTAAAATTATCATGTTAGCAGCACAATTTCGAGCAAAATTGATTGACACTGCATTAAAAAATGGCTGCTAATTTGACTAATTTGGCCTGGAAAATCTATATTAAAAACTGCTAACATTAACTTCTGAACTTTTAACCTGTATTGAATATTAACAGCCGAGCCCTTTTGAAACCAACTGCAACATATTCTCCTCATTAAAGGGAAAAAAGAAGAGGTATATACAAACTGGTATTATGAATGGTTGTATATAATAAACAGAAACGCAGTTGTCGAATAATATGTTTCACTATTATTTTCGCATGAAAACACGGACGGAGAAATATAGGGGAATCCATCAGATCGATCAAACACACACGTTTGAAGTACCAGCAAACGTTATACGATTTGGAATTAGATAATACGGGGAAGTACCGGAGGAGCTACTTGTAGTCGGTGATTTCAATTTTCATGTAAACGTGTCCACCAGCAGCGAGGCATCTCGGTTCCTGGAACTCTTGGACTCGTTCAGTTTGATGCAACATGTGGACAAACCAACACATGTAAGTGATCATACCTTAGACTTGATTATTTCACGATCTCCAGATTTTGTGCGCAATGTCCAGGTGGACTATCAGATATCTGACCACTTTTGTATTACATGTGAACTTGCCTTGAGTAAGCCTTGCTCCTTGAAAAAGGAAATGGTTTACAGAAAGTACAACTGCATCGATCATGATGATTTCAAGGGTGGTGTTGGTGAAGCTATGCAGGATGTTCTGAAATGCACAGATCTCGACAGTGCTGTTCAGAATTACAATCATGTTGTACGAGAGCTTTTGAATTAGCACGCTCCGGAACATCGTCGCGTCATCACACTCCGACATCGCCCCTGTGGTTTTTCGACTGACCAGATTCTAGAAAAGAGAAAGCGGAGGCAGCTTGAACGGAGATGGAGGCGCACAAAATCAGCAAATGACCGTAAGCTCTTCTGTGAACAGAAACTTAAAGTTACAAAATTGTTGGATAATGCCGCCACTGAGTTTTACTCCAACATGGTTCTTGAAAATGCCAGAAACCCCAGAAATCTTTTCAAGGTCATGAACTTGATTCTAAACAGAAAACCTGAATCACCCCTCCCACGTCACGATAGTGATCGAGAACTAGCTGATGACTTCGGTAGTTTCTTTGTCGAGAAAATCACCAGCATTTCTCAGCATCTTAACCAGGCTGCCGGTACCCTGCTGGATACAGGGCCCCCTTGGAAACTAAGATGTTTAGCACCGAACTCTCCTGTTTTTCACTGCTGACTGCACATGACGTTCGTCAGCTGATGAAGAAAGCTCCAAATAAATCCTGCGAGCTTGATCCGCTGCCGACGTGGCTACTCAGGCACTGCGAGGATGAGGTTGTGGATACAATCACTGCCATCATAAACAATTCACTCACCTCGTCCTGTGTACCTCAAGAATACAAATTGGCTATCGTCAAACCACTGCTGAAGAAAGCCGGGCTCCCGCTGATCAAGGAAAACTATCGTCCCATTTCAAACCTATCATATGTCTCCAAGTTGATCGAGCGAGCAGTGTCTGAGCAGCTTGCTGCACATATGAAAAGGAACGACTTGTTTGAGCCTTTTCAATCAGCTTATCGCGCAGGACATAGCACGGAAACTGCACTTTTGGCAGTGCAAAACGATGTGCTTATGGCTATGGATAGGCAGGAGGCAGTTGTTCTGATCCTTTTGGACATGTCTGCTGCATTCGACACGGTGAACCACGATATATTGCTGCAACGAATGTCGGACAGACTTGGTATTACATCGGAGGCACTCACGTGGTTCCACTCCTACCTTACCGGCAGGCTGCAGCAAGTACGCGTGAATAACTCACTCTCAGGGCCGTTGCCCCTCTCCTGTGGTGTTCCACAAGGGTCCGTGCTGGGACCCATTTTATTCACCATCTACACCTTACCATTGGGAGACTTGGTAAGGAGACATGGACTTTGTTACCATTTGTATGCGGATGACACGCAGCTTTAACTGTCATTCAAACCTTCAACCGATGCAACTGCCACCTGTTTGAACAGAATTGAACAGTATGTTGCTGAGATTCAGGAGTGGATGGTGCTAAACAGGCTCAAGATCAATGGAGATAAAACAGAATTCCTGGTTATTGGCACCCATCAACAGCGTGCCAAAGTTCATCAGCCAAGCATTAACATATCCAACTGTACTATCCTGCCCAAGGATCAAGCTCGCAACCTGGGAGTCATTTTTGACTCATCATTTGGTTACAGTGCACACATCACCATGGTCTGTAAAGCTGCATATCATCAGCTGTATAATATACGACTGAGCAGAAAGCACCTCACTGATGAAGCAGCAGCGACTGCCATACATGCATTCGTCACCTCCCGGTTAGATTCGTGTAATGCCCTGCTGCATGGCCTTCCGCAGTACGCCATATCTCGCCTCCAGCGATTACAAAACATGGCTGCGAGGCTTCTTACTGGCACAAAACGCAAAGAGCACATCACTCCTGTTCTCAGATCTCTACACTGGCTGCCTGTTACTCGCAGGATTCAGTACAAGCTGAGTGTTATCATCTACAAGGCCTGCCGGAACCTTGCCCCTCAATACCTAACTGATCTGCTGATGCCATACACAACAGCCCGGTCGCTTAGGTCTTCTTCTGACACAACTCTTCTCAGGGTCCCAGCAGTCAAACTGAAGTCAGCTGGCGAAAGAGCCTTCTGCAGGGTGGCGCCACAGCTATGGAACAAGTTACCAAGGGACTTACGTGAATTGAACTCCCTGACTGTTTTTAAATCACGTCTTAAGACTTATATTTTTAATGAGGAATATAACTAGGTTTTAATTTAGTATACATTTTTATCATGTACTAATGCTCTTGTACCCATACAAGTAACCTTTTACTGATGTGCTTAGTAACTTTGAACTTTACTTTATTGACTGCTGGTCCGTCAGTCAGTTGGTTGGTTTTCTCGTTTGTTGGTCATCGGACAGTCGTTTGGCTGGTTTGATGTTGTGGTGGTCGGTCTGTCTCTTTTTAGTCACTGTTCCTGTAAATCTGTGTAATTTTTGTGAGATCCCTGAATGTTTTTAACTCTCATTATTAAAGTTTAACCTTATTAGTTGTTTTTGTAATTCTGTCAAATTAATGTTTAATTTTAATTTGTTTTTAACTCGATTGTACTGCGCCTATGAGCAAAATTGATTTCGATATATGGCGCTATATAAATGCTATTATTATTATTATTATTATTATTATTTTCCCATACCCTATGATGAGTGGACGTGATAGTTTCACTACACTGATAATGAAAGTGGCCCTTCACTCCTCCAGCCTCATTGTGTACATACGCCAATTGCCATGTATGGAGGCATTTATTATCTCGGCCCTTGATAACACATTGCTGTTTATTTGCCATATCGAGGCTAGGCTTTCATTGTAGAAGTTGTGACTGAGGAATATATTGTTGTGAATGTGGTGCCTTTCTTTAGCCGTCTGAAAGAGAACAAACTCTTGTTTGCTATAAGACCAGCCACTGACTAACAGGTTAATATCAACACCTTCATTGAGATGCTTTGCTGAAGACTGCCCGCACAAAATGTTTGTCAAGTTTGTACTCAAAAGTCCAAAAGTGCAATCTGAAAGTAGGATTTAAAGATTTCCCCATCGGAGATATTCTTCGAAGCTTTGGTTTTATACGTTATTAAAAATGTCTGTATCTGGATCGTTGAGTCTCCTGGGTACATGTATATTTCACTATGCAATATTGTAGACTAACCTATACCGTGACCTTCATCACATTCCCTCTTTCCCATTTTATGAAGATTGCCAAGTTGACCAGCACAAATGCTCAAACGGTGTGTGCATTCCTCGTTCTCAAGTCTGTGACAACTTTTATGATTGTGGTGATTACGATAACTCAGACGAGAATTCAACTATGTGCTCCTCCGAATGTAAGTATCAATCCGATCCAACAGAAACGTTTTTACTAGCATTAAAGCCCAGCTCCCAGCTATATAGATGTCATGTCATTAAATGTCTGTGTCGTTATTATCTAAACTTTCAAGGGCAAAGAATAACATCATCTACAACCAAGATTGCGTGTGCTAATGTAATATATTGCACAGTTTCAGTACATGGTACGTTGCAGGAAATACACGACTTATTAATGTTCGAAGGTGACAAGGATAATATTTAAGCAGTCGAAGTTATTTACCACTACATCAAATTATGCAGCGTTGGAAATAGACTTCGATTTTGTTTCTCCACAGCTTACAGTTTCTGCCAGGCTTACAGTAATGTAAGAGAATTGTGCATTGACCAGAGTGGATTCCTGAAAGTTAATGATTCTTTCTTGGAGAACAATACAGCGGTGTACACGTTCACTGCGCCAGCATTCTTGTCCAAGTCAACCTACATTGGCAAGGTGAGTATGCTTCCGATACGTGACATACATCGCAACCTGTATACATCTACGGGACGCAAATATATGTACAGAAACAAAGGTTTTGAACAGAAACATTCTAACTAATAATCCAGAGAACTGTTTTCAACAATGCAAAACTTCATCGATATCCTTTTGCTAGACACATTCTGTGCAGGTGTAATTTTAGAGTTATTTTCTCTTTCAAAAATGCAAAAAGAAAAAGTTATAGCTTAACATCATTCCCAATATTCTCTTGTTTAAGGTGGAGTTGACCGTGCAGGACTTCACTGAGCTGATTTACAAAACGGCATTGGTCAACATTTTATTGACTAACTCTGTACATACTACAGAATTATGGGTAAGTTTGAAGGATTCCCGAACTGTGATATGATCCTGTGAGGGAAAAACAACTCTTACCTGTATCAACATTATTCCTATGGATTGTCTAAATCCCACATTTTTATATCTGTTTAAAGAAAACCATAAAAGGTACAAAATATATTATTTGGACAAGTGATTTTTTTCTTGGACCATGCAGGTAGATGATGGTTATGCAGTCGTTGCAAAAGAACTACGGGTTCCTCTCCTTGTTGACCCCGGACAAAACATCAGTGTTACCATTGAGTACATCACGGATACCCAGAGCAGTTCTACAACACCTGTCAACGTTACCTGTCTTGACTGCATCACCCTTCATTACAGAACATACCTTAGTGGTTGCGAGTGCCTTACGGAATACACAACGTGGAGGAGGGGCATTCTGTCCGCCGAGCACATTTACAATACCACTTGCGGCATGCCTGAAACCAATGAACTTTTCTTTTCTAAGTACGACAAGTGCCTTGGTGAGTTCTCACCATACAGCTATATTAATATAACTCGTTAAACACCCATGTGGACATTCACCACGCTATGTGGACATTCCTTTGTTTTTGTTTAGTTTAGAAAACTCGGTACAAAAACTAACTTTACTTAAACTGTGAAAACTCTTTCAACCCCGTTTTTTTAAAATTTCCTTGAATGTATCTCGTTGTTCTGCGACAGATAACCCTAACCCGAAAATACCTCTTAACCTGTTTTCCAAAGAGGGCGAAACGTTATGTGGACATGGCTTGGTCCATATAACGTCAACACAACCTGCATTATGTGAACATCTTTTGTTCACATGTCCATATAGTGACTGTAAGACAAAATCACACCTGTTTGGTGGATATATGGATGTGCTTGCAATACTGACGCAATCTGTGGCGAAAATGGGGTCCAATTCGCGGACGCCCTTTGTGGACCTCATTATACTTCCCCAATTCTGAGTGTGGCATCGGCCTCGAGTGGGGCAGGCCGCCCTCTCTCCATTCCCAGTTAAGCAACTAAACTGATCTGATACACGGTACCCTGTGGATCCATGTGCACAATAGGGAACAAAAGATTGTATACGTCTTCATAGGGAAATTTCAATAGGTTATCACGAAATAGATATATGGATTTTTACTCATCAACTAGGAATTTCCAAAGTGTGTTCATCGGGCGCAAATTGAAGTTTAAATTTCAGCCCAGGAAATTAATTCTGATTTAAAGAGCATTTTGAAAGTACACTTTCAAACTCGAAAACTTTAGTACACGAGAACAAAGGAATGACTCCACAAGGATGCAAATTTTAGTAATGCTGGACGCATGTGTACACGGTTGCCGGTTTGAATGGAAGCTATTCATTCACCTTTTTATGTGCTCAGCTATGGATTTGTAGTAAAAATCACTCAGGGAAAACGCATTGCATAAAACAGCTGAAATACTTTCCAAGAAAGCTGTGTAAAACCTGATGGAACAACGCCTAAGAAAGCATAAACAAGGACCATTATCGTTGACATTGATTGCCCTAAAACATAAAAACAACGAAAAGTATCGTGAACATTGTATTCCTGTCCAGGCAAACCGTCATTTACGTATATCAGCCCTGATGTGACGTCATTCCTAGATGACGAGGTCACCTTGTCATGTTTGGGAACTGGTGACATTCCACCGCTTGTAGAATGGATAGACGGGAAGGGCACCACACTACAGTCCCGCTTGAATTCAGTCTATTTGGAGGTTGTAGTTGCTGATTCTCCCAAAAGGTAAAACCAGTACAATTTGTACACAACATGTAAATAATATAATTACCTAACTCATAGAGGTTTACATTTGGCAGAAATGTTGGCTTACAGTGTAGTTCTGAATTGAGTAACAACAGTAGCGTGTCCAGCTTTGGATGTGGGGGGGGGGGGGGGGGGGGAACCGCACATCGGCGCCGAAATGTAGACATGTTGTTTTTTCTCCGGACACTTGGCCTCCTGGGGGAGGGCTCTTCAAAACTGACCATTATTATGCATACTGGGCATCAAATACCCATTTTCACGGCCCATTGTCATGGTTTTTGAGCGGTTTTCTTCTTTTCTTGGAAGGAGGGGGGGCTGGTACCCACCTTTCAAATTGGGGTGCTCTTCAAAACTGACCATCATTATGTTTACTGGAAATTATATACCCATTTTTACGGCGCATTTTCATGGTTTTTGAGCGGTTTTCTTTTTTGGGATTGATGTCAGAACTCTCTTACCATTTATTGAAATAATTGCTAAGCAAAAATTTTGGTGATCAAAAAAACGCCGGGGGGGGGGGGGAGAGTGCCCCCTCTGGCCCCCTTCTCCCCTTGGATATGGATATGACTGAGTAAAAACTAATCTTATGGAATATTATCACGCCATTATAAACACAATCAACCGCGTTTTTGGTCTCGTATAATAGCTGAGTTGTTATCGCAGTGATGGCAGCATTCGAATTATTACTATTTAATGTCGCACAATGTCAGATGTCAAAAATGTGATCTTGTTTGTCAAATTAGTCTTAACGTCACCCCGGATCAGTGATCATTTACTGAGTAATTATTCTCCACTATTTGTTTAATTAAACTCAGATTTAGGTGTTGGATAGACAACTTTAAACCCAGTAGAGAAGTTACAGTGGCCAAATGGGGTAAGTAATGTTTAAAAATCTTTTAAAAGTAACACCATACACGTTAATTGGCTATCAATCAGTTTTGATTTTGCTACTCAGATACATGACTACATTCTACTGTTTTTATTCCATTAACTAAACGTTTATCCAGAGGGCATTTCCACAAAATATACGAACAGTCACATGACAATTTAGTCCCATTTGTTAAAATTGTTTTTCAATTTAGTTTAAACATACATTTCTGAAATAGAAGATCGGTGTATAACAACAATGTTCAGAACAAAAATAAACTGAGGGTATTGGATCAATAAGTTCATTCACGGGTTTATTATGAAGTGCGTCGCTAAACTAAGGGTTTGAACTGTTAACGAAACGACTTCAAATTCGCATTGCCATAATTCAAATTAAACCTGTTAAATAATGCTCTTTGTTTTGCAGGATCTGGTTGCGAGGACGTCTACTTTGCTAAAGAATTTAAAGTGAATGTTTCTGCGTCTACTTGTTACTCCTCTCATCTTCTCAGTTCGAGCTCTTGGGAATACAACTTCCATTTCACTATGGCCCATCCCGCGATCGCTCACAAATTGAGCATAACAGTCAAATCAACCATATTTTTGAAAATTATCCCACTGCTTACGTACGATGTGAGGATTACATCGCCTGGAAAAGAGTATCTTCTGTACTATTACAATCAAGAGTATCGCGACGGTTACAGCACAATGCAGAGTTTGAACGACACTGCAATGAAATTGGACCTGCAACTTGTTCCACCTGTTGCTCTGGAAATCGGGGACTTTAATGTGATCCTGTCAGTCATGTCCAGCCAAGGTGTGGAGGACTTGCTACAAGGTGTATTGATGACAGCAGAACTCTCAGTGATACAGTGCGAGCAAGGAGACGACTGTGAAGCATCCTTCAAAGAATGGACTGGACTTGAGACTGACTTCAAGGAATTGAAATGCGGTAATGGACTGCAGCAGGAGTATCTGTCATATCAGCAATGTCGGGAATCGTCAGCACCTGGACCAGGTAACTTCACTGAATGGATTCTGACATTCAAAGACAACGTCTTGCATTCCTGGCCATACACCAAGGCTGCCTCGGATTATTTTCTTGTGATTTCTTCTTGATTCATAATATATCATAAGACATTCTTTTACTGTCTCTCTTTCTCACCTTTTCCCCCATATTATAGCTCCCGTTGTTTCATCGTCGGCCCGGTATTTGATTGAGGTTCCTAGTGACTTGCCGAGTGATCAGCCTTTCCCAGTTGAGTGCCCAATTGAGAATGCCGCTAGCTACGATTGGTACCGAATCAACGCTGACGGTCTGCGTGACTTCGTTACCAATGGCTACGCTCTCATCTTTCCTTCCTTTGAAGAGCTCCGGGACCAAGGAGCTTACGTCTGTGTTGGGAGAGGCCGAGGGATGCTCATCGATGTTACCGCCGAGTATCAAGCCATCATTATGAAATCAGGTTAGGATTGGGTTGTTGGTTTGCGGTACATACGCTTCAAAACTGCATCTAACAATAATAACCAAACTACAATATAGACATTTTTTGACATTAAAGGGAATATACATCATTTGCTTTTGCTGTAATTTTCAGAAATCGATGGAATTGGGGGGGGGGGGTTGGAAATATATAGCAAATATAGTTACCTTTTTGGGGCCAGTATTTGGAGAAAAAAAACAGTTTTTTCCAACGCTGATTGGCCGACCAGCGTTGGAAATTGATACAAAAAAAGCACTTTTCTTGAAAATGACAATATACCAGGTGCCATGATTTTACAGGATGCTTTACACTGTCATTCACTAACAGTCCAGCAAGGTATTTCAAAATGATTTGGTAGTTTTATTTTTTGATGTTCGCAAATGTTGTATTTTCCCTTTAACCTACAAAGTAAGGGACACTTGCATAATGAAACTCTTCAAAGGATGATGAACAATACCTCTGTTACCCTTTTCAAGGCATCACCACTTTGATGGCAAACATGACGCTTGTGAATGGAACATTTACCGAAGATCTACGCAATGCATCCTGTGCTGCGTTCAAGAACCTCACGGATGAAATACGCAGCAAGGTATGACCCTAAACACAACAACTTAGAATGTTCTACAAACAAAGAGGACAGCTATGTCGGAATCTGATTTTTTCATTGTTGTTTTTGTTTGCAAAAAATATCGTTCTGATCGGGTCTATGAGCAAGCCACCTAATGTCATAATTCCAATCCGTTCGACCCTTTAACAGCTGCAAGATTAATCTCCAGCCTATTTATTCATTTCAGGGAATTCCATTTTTGACTTAAAATATTAGGTTTGATGTGGCATCGTGTATTGCTTGTATAAAATGAATATTTTAGGGTTGGAATGTGGTTAGGTGAGATTTTTGACGCTACGTATTTTAACTGAGCCGTTGACGTGACCCATTTGCATGTTGTATAGAAATTAACATGCGGTTTCGCAGCATGATTACCTCTTTCAAAACTGATAGATCATCCATCCAAAAATACATTTCAAACGTACTCACTGGATGACAGGCTGGCGATCGTCTGTTTTGATCTGTTTCCTTTTCTTGTTTCTCCCACATTTTATTTGTAGATGCCGTTGGATACGATTTACCAGCCCGTGGTGAGCTACGAGGTTCTGCGCTTCTATCCAGGCAGTGTTATCGTTGATTTCAAAGTCATCGTGAATTCTCCAAGCAATGTGTCTGATGCTGATACTGTTGTGTCAATACAAACAGCAATGTCTGAATATGCATCCACTAAACCAGGACTGGGTCTCGATCCCTACAGCGTTACAGTAGTGTCACTTTGTAAGTGTGTCTGTAAAAGTATCTTTTCTGCAAACCAGTTTCAGAAAAACGCTTCATTAAGCAGGCTTGTCAACCTAGCATGACGATGTTAAAACCATTGTTGCTTTAATTCTTTGTAAATTAAATGCGGACTTTTTGTTTTGATCACACGAATTTGGTCTTAATGGCTTATAGACATCTGGCTATGTAATGTGTGAAAGATAGTGTTTAAAAATTAACTAAACATTAATGTACAAGTTTGTAGACTAACTGTTGCAAAAACTCTGAATGCTCTTTTCACAGCTTCCTGTCCACGTGAAGTTCTTGAATTACGAGGCAAGAATGTGACCTTCCCGCAAACTAGAATTGGACTTGGTGTTGAACTATTGGAGGAATGCGTCGTTGGCGAAAAAGACGGTAAACTATAAAACAGCTCACTTTTATTCATGATTGATTAACAAGTTAATTTCAGTACAATTCTAATTTCATATGCTTCCGCTCTCTATTTTGGCTGGAATAGAGTGGCTTGTGTAGTATAGTGTTGAATTACTGGAAGAATGCGTCGTTGGTGAAAAACACGGTAGATACAATATCCTAAATTCTTCTAAATTGACTAACAACTAAATTTCATGAAATCTTCCTTCTGTTCGCTTACTCTCTGAATATTCGCTTGAATAAATAGGCTTGTAATACAAATGTGGGTGTTTTTTGGTTCATTCCTGTAAGAAACGACGAAATACCGATGGTCACATAAAGATAAGGTTCAGGTTTCATGATCGGAGAAAACTCTCTAGCCCTGTGGATATCAAGGGAATGGCGCTGGAGTCTATATAAATTGCTCAAGACGACCTTTTAATATTTTTGTTAAGGTCGCGTTCTCATATCTCGAGATTGTTCGGGGGATTTCACCATGGATGCTCAGTGGCTTCAACCCGTGTTGGGAAATTGCAGCGTTGATGTCAATGGTCAGCTGGATATATTGAAAAAGGTAAGATGTAGAATCAGGGTAATTTATTTATGAAAAAGGTGCAACATTCCACTGTGTGCTCCTGCTCACATAACCACAGCCCCGTGGTGTTACTTTGTTTTACTTCTCCCTGGTTCTGCAGATAACGGTAACGAGTGAGAACGTGGTGGAGGTGTCTGAGTCTCTGGAATCCCTGACCAACGATGCCTCATCAATCAACGGTGAAGCTGTGGCATTAGTGGCTGACGTCCTGGATAATATTCTGACAATCCGGGATCCTTCCCCTGAAGTAAAATATGATGACATACCGATAGCTAGGTTGATTTTATCTTCAAAATTGAAAGAAGACAGAGGAAAAGTAATTTGGTGTTCAAAATCAATCCAAAATGGATTCTTAAATAACCATTTACTGATAATAATACCGAGTTTATCAATTATAACGTCGCATACTGATGCTAAATAAAACTGTCTTTGCGTAATTTTTGTGTACATGAGTTTAAAAAACAAATCTATTCTGTTATATATTACATGAAAGAATATTAAGCGTAGGATAGACTTGCCATAAATACACAGTGGCAACACTGCCCAGAAGAGGATCCCTTATGTTAATGACCCATAATATATTTATTCAAATTTAGTATCGATACTCATTTGCATTTCCTGATACATAGATAACATCAAGTGTTGTGAGTGTGGTCAACAACCTCCTACAGGTCGATGACGAGGCTTTCAACAATGTACCAGACGGAGACTCCACCTCACGCATTGTACAAGCCCTCGACAGTCAAATCGCGTACGTTCTCGATGACGGAGCGAACTTTACCGCGGTTACACCTAGTCTTGCTGTCGAGGCGCTAAATATCCCTCCGAGTTCCCTGCATAAAGGTGTGGGATTCGTTGTCAAAGCGGGAGAGTCTACGGATGGCGTGCTGACGAATGATAGTGTCGGTGTTTATTACCCCGTCTCTGATTTCCCTGCAGAGACAGTGGAATCGTCCATCCATCTTCCCGATGAGATATTACTCAAACATCCAACAGGTGGGCATGGGGCAATCGTGTAAGATAAAACTCCCCTTTTGTGGCTTTCACATTTTCTTCTCTTTCGGCGTCCGGTGAACAAAAAAAACCCAAGTTGTCCAAAACAGCCGGGGGGACGGATTCCGGCCCCAATATCTCGGCCATCGAATGACGAAAAAATTAGAAACTCTGTACATGCATAAAGCAACTCATCATAAACATGCCCAAGAAATGTCATGACTATAGGTCAAAGGGTTTTGGATTATGGCAAATCAATTATTCATATGTACGAATGGTAATTATGATCTGTCTTCACGACGTAGGAAAATTCAGCTTTCCCGAAAAATGTTTGGTATCAAAAGATGCGCAAGGCTCGAGGCTAAGAAGTCATAATAGCTCGGGTCGGGAAAAAAAATTCAAGGCTATAGCGGAAAAAGTTGAGGGGTGGGCGGATTCTGCCCCCACCCGGCCCTTTTAGGGTTAATCTAGCTCTTGGGCTTCACAAAGCCTGATTCGTAAACTAAATTACATTCATGTATTTTACGCTCAACAGCTGCTAGTCCGGTACCCATTAGTTTCACCGTGTATCAAACCAGCAAGTTATTTCGCTCGAAGCTGATTGCTGAAGCCGAGTCCACTGGTTCCCGTCGTTTTGTGGATAGTGCAGTCATTTCTGCTACGGTGGTTGGTGTCCATGTCGAGGACCTACCAGACAATGATCCAGTGGTTGTTACCTTCCGTCAAAATCCAGTAAGATGTCAAATTATTATAAACATTGCTTGCGAAGCATAATGGGTATTACCAGGAATCTGTCATAAGGCTGGAAGATCATTTTAGCATAACATCACATCCAGCGTCAAATGTTAATGCAAAGAGACAGAAATTCACCATTGTGTTAACGTATACTTGTTTTGCAATACTGTGGAACCATAGGCCTACTCTGAAAAACAATAAATGCACAATTATCGTTGAATGTTTAAAGTCGCTTACATTATCAATTTGCAGGTGATTGAAGGGGCGGTGGAGTGCGTTTTCTGGGATAACGAACTCCAAGATGGCGTCGGGGATTGGTCACCAGAGGGCTGCAGACTAGTGACCTCAATCAGCGGGAGGACTGTGTGTCACTGTGATCATGCTACCAGCTTTGCAGTACTCGTGGTTAGATATTCAACTCATTATGGAGAGCTGGGTTTTTATTCAATCTCAAAATACTGGTTAAAAAGATGAAACACTAAAAGCTCGTTTTAAAACGGACTTTGATCTTTTTTCAGGACATTCACGGCCAAAAGTACTCGAGCCTAGCTCTGGATATCATCAGTAAGATTGGATGTGCTGTGTCTATTGCTTCCCTTGTTTTCACCATCATCATATACCTCGCCATCAAGTAAGAATGAGGCTTTATCGTATTTATAAATTAAAGTACATATTATGTTTCATTTTAATGATAGGCAGATAATTCTGTATTTTTTTCTGGTAATGAAACCAATTCCTAAAAACGCACCAATTCCTCAAAAACACAAATCGCCAGCCTAAAAAAAAAATCTGCATGTGTAGAGGAGACAATGAGAAGAAATTGCAGTTTTAGAGGTTTGAGGAAAACCCCAGAAGAATATTCTGAGGAAAATCCACGGTTAAAATTAAGGTTAAAACATTGCGCCAAAAAAAAAAGACATATTGACTTAGTATGGTTGATCTTTGAGGTACGGTACCGTATACAATAGTGTCGGAAATGAGCGTTGTACCATCATGCAACTTATATCCAATCCACTGTTTCCACTTTCCCGGTAGGTCCTTGCGAGAGAAGACACCAAGTCACATCTTAGTTTGCTTCTCTTTCTCTCTGCTCTGTCTCTATCTGGTCTTCCTAATTGGTATTGAGCAGACATCGTCTCGCATAGGGTGCATCATCGTTGCAGTATTGATGCACTATTTCACTCTAAGCTCCATGGCTTGGATGGGAGTCGAGGCAACCAACCTCTATCTGAAACTCGTTAAAGTCTTCAACTCTAACGTGGAACACTTCATGGTCAAAGCCTCTATCGCTGCCTGGGGTGAGTGCGACGTATCCAGAGATGCAACTTTTCAGGTTTTAACCTGATTTTAAATTTTTTTTAATATGTGACAAATTAAAAGTGCTGGATTTGGTCTGACACATCCAGAAAGCACATGGTTGCAAGGGGGTAAGAGTATACTTTTATATTTTTTTTTTAGTATTGTTTCAGGCTTTTTATTGATTTATTGGTGGAATCTCATGACATCGACATTATTAGAAAGATAAAATGTCTTAAACTGACGCGAACGACTTTGTCTTTATTCATAACGGATAAAGGTAACTTAGAGGATGTGTTTTTAACAAGGTTTATCCAACATCTCATTTCAAAATCAGTTTCTTGTAAACATTTGACAGTTAGGCTACTGTTTTTGTCAACATGCTCAATGAAATTATATAATTATCATTTTCAGGATTGCCAATGATTGTTGTTGGTGTTATACTAGCAGTGGATTACACGGTGTACGAAAACGAAAGCAGGTAAGAAACACGTGGTCACTGGCAACACTTGGTAAGCGATCCAAATTGACTATCGCCCCATGAACAGAGACATTGGGAGATTGACACAACTCGACGTTCGATTGTAATACAAAGTTTGCAGAGATTTGGTTAGGTTCCTGAGGTCTTTGGGATCAAATACCACTCCAGTGAACATCTTCAGAAAAAGTTAGGTTCCTGAGGTCTTTGGGATCAAATACCACTCCAGTGAACATCTTCAGAAAAAGTTATATCTACTAGTTAGCTTCCATCTATCTACTAGTTAGCATTTGATTTGGGCATAACAATTATAAATGCGTTTCTTTTTTGTACAATCCACCACGCTGTACGCTGATATCCTCCTAGTTTTATTGTTCAACATGGACTTATTGATTTAGCATTGATAGCTTTTTAAAATGAATTATGTTCAGTACCTCATTCCGAAAGCATGCAAAACTTACGCATTCTTATATTTTATTACACATGATGTAAATTTGCAGTTGTTTCTTGAAGCCCGGTGCAGCCTTCTACTACGGTCAGCTGCTCATGATCGTTCTGGTCTTCCTCTACAACGCCTTCATCTTTGTTCTGATCGTCCGTCGCTTGACCTGCAAGGCTACAGTCATCCAAAGCTCCAACACGAAAGGCAAGCGAAGTCAGATGGCCAAGCGGCTGCAGAACATGGCTGCCATCTCAGTGCTTGTCGGTCTCACCTGGGCCTTCGGTCTCCTCTCAGTCATCGAGTCTTCCAACTTCGCCTTCCAAGTCCTTTTCTGCGTCTTCAACTCCCTGCAAGGTCTGTTCATCTTCCTGTTGTTCGTCATCCGACAGGATAACGTGCAAGACAAGTTCCTCGGATGCTTCCACAACAAACCGGCGACAAGTGGAACCCTCTCACCATCCGTACCAAAGCCCAAGCCCAAGTCACAGTCGCGATTGAATGATGTTGGTAATGGGGGTAATGGGATGGAGGGGAATGTCTATGGTAATCGGGCTTTAGATCAAATGAAGGTCGGTTTGATTGCAGGGGAAGAAGAAAGTGTCTCTGTTAACCAGATCACAGATCAAACGAAGACAGGTGAGAATGAAATGAAAGAAGGGAACGTTTTCGAAAACGAGGCCATTAAGATGGATGATGTTGGAGAGGAAGATGAAAACGTCTCCGGTAACGAGGGTACTGATCAGCTGAAGATGGATGACATGGTAGAGAGTGAAGAAAGTATGTATGATAACGAGGGTATTGATCAGCTGAAGATGGATGAGATTGAAGTGAGTGGAGAGAATCATGATGATAACCAGGCTATGACGACCAGATTGTAAATCAACAAATACTTAATTCAAGTGCGGGTAAAAGGAAATGTTTAGGATTACCTATATAAAGATGGTAACTGATTACTGTAACCAATTAATTACTCCATCTCAAAACACAGATGTGGTGGATGACATTCTTAATTACGTGAAGCAGATACATTTTCAGTACCTCATTAAGCTGAGATGGAACATAATAACAACGGGCGCTGAGCCCCGAGGCAGTCAAAGTCTTTAACAATTTTATAATCGTTTCCGATATTTTTTGTCCTTGTTCTTTGTCTTTTCTTGTACTGTCATTTCTTTCATTTATTTTCATGTTCATTTGTTTGCCACATCGTCGTGTATTTTTCGATATATTACAGTTTTGTTAATTTTGAATTTTTACTTTATTTTATTCTTATTTCAAATTTTGATTAGCCTGATTTGCATGTAACTTGCACATGCGGTAGAAAATTTCCTGTATTAAATATCCCATGTCCGTTATAAAGTATTTACAAGTATATTACATGTGTATTGTAGTTTCTTATACAACATTGCTTTTTGTCATTGAGTGGTCGGGCACAACCCGACCACTCAGTATTATTGTTACGATTAATCTTTCTTTTTTCCGTACGGCACGTTTCCGCAGGTTTTCTCTTAAACAGTTTATGATATGAACTTGTAACTTTCAATATATATCGACCCTCATTCTAAGTGGTGCATATTACTCTGGCGTCATGATGACGTCATCGGGAATCAAATTACAAGGGATTTCAGCTGAAAAAGTGATCAATTACTTTCACCTATAACTCTTGAACAAAATAATCAATGATGTTTGTATTCCGTAATCGGATAGACCATGAATTGATTAACATTTTTGTCGTGTACGTAAACTCGCTTGACCTTTTCTTCCGGGTCTACGGGAAGGTCAAAGTTAGATGAATTTAAAATGAAGACTTTAGCCTGAAATCAAAACAAAGCAGAATTTCTTCCAAACGGTTTACGGTATGACCCAGAAACCTGATGTGAACTTGTACAATGCTACGAAGATGTTATAAATTTTGTTACGTCACCATGACGTCATCAGGGATTAAATTACAAGCGATTTCAGGGCAAATTTTGACAAAATAGTTTGCGCTATATCTTTTGAACTAAATAGAGTATCGTGTTCGTTTTTTCGTGAGGTTGTAGACTATGCCGTGAGAACATTTCTTGTTCCCGGACACAAAACCGCTTGACCTTTACTTGAAATGAAATCCGAATGTAATTCAAAAGCGGAAGCATTTTACTTCACACATATAAATTATGATAGTGTTTAGTGAGGAAGCCAGACAAAAAAAAAGTGTGATGACGTCATCTTTCGAAAGGGCGCCCCCTAGCGGCACATAATACAGTGTTTGCTCTTTCTAATTTGAAAACCATCCGTTCAAATTTTACCAAATCGCTCCTTGATGTTCTTTGATTAACCACAAATAACTTGGCAAGGTTTCAAATTCATGACCTCATTAGATCGGAAGTTACTTCTGTGAGAATTTGAAAACGACCATAAGTTCTAAAATCCGATTCATCGTATATCTTCGTAGCCCAAGTTACAATATCCATTACAATGTTCACTTTTTGCTGCCAAATACTGTGACGTCATCAGACCGGAAATTAGTTGTTATGAATAAATACACGTATATTTTCCATACTTTCTTACGTCATTAAACTTCACAATGAACATTTATCCAATCCGAACTAAATCAGTATTCACTTCCCGTTTTTAAATAATGACGTCATCAAGCCAGAAATAACTTGTGTACATTGAATGTTTACTGAATTTTACCACAAAATTATTGATTGTACATTGTACCTGACAGGATTTCGTAACCCTTTGTTCTTACATAAAAATATTCATAACTTAACACGGCAGTGTTTATTGAAGAAAAAAATGTCCGCCTGCGTTTGTAACAAGAAACACGAACCTCTAGTTCCTTTTACCTTTCTGTACTGTATCATTAATAAAACAAATTGTGCCATTCGGAATTGCATTGGTTTATTTTTTTCGTTCTCTGAGAGTTGTCATATTTCGATTTCTTGAATCGTTTGTTCTCCATTATTTTACAATGGCATTTTTAATTGAATGTATCAAATTTTAGCTTATTTCATAAACTTGCTTAAAATATTGTAACTATTCTACAGTTTTGTGCATTGCCTTTAAGTATAATAGTTTTAATGAGAACATCCCGTAAGATAAACCTATGAATGCAGGAATAATTTGAAGAATGTATTTCCAAAACGCGAAATATCCATGCACAAAATGTAAAGTCTATATACTCTCGTTATTTGAGTTTTAAAAGTTTGTACTGTATTGTATCGTACATGTATTAGAGAAAAAAGAACTAAATCCGACCTATTTAGGGGAAATTGTTTTCCTCGTTGAATAAAATCAGTCTGGTTTCATATGCAGTAAGCAATGCCACTCATTGGTTTCACTTCCGTGTTTATGACGTTTCGGAAGAGCGGTGTTAATTCAAATAGTATTTGTTGCCCTTCGTCGATGTAGCGGTAGTTCGTTTGTCGTAGTATACTCCCCTATGTAGGGCAGCCCTTTTGATTAAATTGTATACGCGGTTGAATGCTGTTTAGGTGTATAATTGCGTTACTTTGTTTTTAATATAGATCGTTCACGTGATCATCTCAGTAACTATTGCTTAGAATGTGTTAATTGTGTTAAAAAGCATTTAATGATCAATAAGATAATCCCGGCATTTGCATACGCCGGCATATGTTTAGTTTAACACTATAAGTATGTGTAATCTTATTACCGCTTACAATTTCTGGATGATAGCTGTACTGATGCTACTTAGTGAATTTTAATCCTATACCACCATCTTGGGAGCAATGTGGTAACGTTGAAAGCCACTTGTGAAACTGATATATTACTCCAAGGTTATTTAATCCAAAACGTTTGTGTAACGGTTTAAAAACCGTCACCCGAAAATGATTTGACCAAAAATGGCAACAAGCGCGGCTTCTTATGGCAGCTGTAAGGCCAAAAAAAAATAAGTCGGTCTCTGGTCAGCGGCCGCGTGGCCGTGTCAGTTCCGGAACTTTGGTCTGACCAGAGACCGAATATTTTTTTTTTTTGCCTTTTTAGATATAAACCGGCAAATTGAAGAAAAAAAAACATCTGAACGACAATTTAGATGAGGGATTCTGAACATTTCGATGGGAGCAGAATGTTCCTCCTCGATTATGAGAAGAACCAAAATACTCAGGTCCTGATAGCTGGGCTACTAAGGTCATAAACATATAATGTTAACCTTGCATCCTATACAAAATGCTCCGATTTTTGGATTTAAAACCAAAAGTAAAACGTGTTATGCGAATGGGATTACATAAAACATGGGTTTTTTTTTGCTATTTCAACACAGTTATTGTAAAATCATTCATTTTCAGTAGAATTTCTTTTTGGTGTTTTTAATAGTTGCTGTTAAACGCTTCATATTTCGAAAAAGGTTACAATTGCATGTACCAATATCCATTATCCTATATGAGAGAAAAAAATAAATTACATCAAAAAGCAATGTTAACTGAATGCGGTGATTACTTAATTCGTTTTTAACATTTAAAGACAATGGCGATTATTCATTGATGGGAAAGTGACAGTCTTGTCTAATGGTAAGGATTTGTGAATCGTGTTCAGAGGGTCAGGGGTTCGAATCCCGCTGCTGGCCATACGTTGTTTCCTTGGGCAAGCCGCTTAATAGTCTGATGTCTGGCCATGCTTTAAATTGGTGATTGTTTTTGTTTGTGGTGTCGAGGGTACAGACAGTATCGATTCGTAGTGGCATAAAGTCGTTTTTTTTGGGGGGGGGGGGCTTAGTTTATTTTCTAAAAATCATAGTGCAGCAAAATGCTGAATTACATGACTTTACAGTGTTGAATAAAAACACAACTAAAAAAATATTTATTAAAAAAACCTTGGAAATTACATTTACATTGGATAATAAGATTTTGTTTTTAATGGGTATTCCCATCAAATTCATTTGTACTCTTGTTATATTATGTGCTGTGTTGTTTGTAAGGATTGGGAACTGCACAAATAGGTACAGTGATTATCCCTTACTATGGTAATTTTTTGTGTACAGGATGAAAAATAACTACTTTTACATAATTGGAATTTTCTCAGCAATCCAATGTGCTATTTTCATGATTACTTTCAGTATTTTATGAAAAAGCTCTCAGCTTTGATCTGATACCCCAATCATAAAAATCTACCGATCTTGTTTTGTTTAAAAAAGCACATGTTTTAAGGTTCCATCTGTCGGGGTCACAATGTATAAAAATTTGGTGGTGTCATACCTTAACTATGAAATACTCGCTTGGATGAATTGCACATCAATTTTACCGAATTAAATGCACACACTAATCCATTATTTTCTAAACATAAGACCTTAAAAAACAAGAATATTTATCATCACCAACTTGGTTCCCTCATGTATCAATCTATTTCTATTTTTTTGCCTCTTCTATCAATTCCATTTTCATTCTGAATTTTGATGTACATACCGATTTTACTCGGCAAGCTCTTCATTTCTTTCCCGTACTCGTACTTTTTTGCCCCCCCCCAAAAAAAACCAAGAAGTGAGGGACGGACCAAAGCTATGGAACCTACCCGACTTTTAAGTGCATCTACAAATCTATCTTAATATGAACATACCTGTAACATTTCATGAAGGCCACTGTGTGCAATGGTTTTCACAAATGCAGCATTTCGCAAGTATATTATTCCTTGTTGGTCAAAACACATGTACATGTTTGTATATAATATATGTGCGTATGTATAAACATGTGAGTTTGTTTTTCAATACGATAGGGCACGTTGAACAAAAGAGGACAATAGGGTACACAACTGCCGAAGGTCCGCGATTTACGATCGTGTAAAAACATATGGCAGGTCTTCCTTAACTTGTACAAACAAAAGAGAGACAATACATGGGTCCAAGATTGAAGGTGTTTTCACGATTGAAGGTGTTTATCGTGTAAATTGAGGACACACACGTGCAACATCATCGGCGAATCAAATCGAAGACGACCTAGATAAAAAAAAACGTGTACAAAACCAATGAGAGCTGTTGCGAAAAAGATATGTACAAACAAAGAAAAAGGGGTGAGCAACCAAAAAAAATCCTCGATTGACACCATAAACAAACGTGCTAGTGTGTATGGGTGTACAAGCATTACTTTCACTGTGTGGACTTCCGAACAAATGAGGTCGACATAAACCAGTTAGCAGCGACGCGTGTGGACTTGCCCACGTCCACACACTGTTTTCTCCTCTCTGGAAAACAGGTTTAGAGGCATTTTGGGGTTAATTTTAGGTTTATCTGTGGCAAATGAATTGAAAAACTAAAGGGAATTATAGAGTTTTTACAGTCTGAGTAAAATGATTTTTTTTCACAGGTTTTACTTAACTAAACGAAAACAAAGGAATGTCCACACTACGTATGTAACGTAAACATGGGTGTGTGGACGTGGGCAAGTCCACACAACGGCTGAAAACAGGTTTATGTGGACATCTTTTGTTGTGAGGTCTACACAGTGATTTTAACGCTTGCACGCCTTCGCACACTCAAGGTTTCCACCTCTGGAAAAAAAGGAATGTCCACAGTATAGGTATGAAACGTCAACATGGGCGTATGTATAAGGGTTCCATGTTTACAAGCTTTGCTTCTTTTGGGCACCTCTATACAGTCTTCACTCCTCTGGTTTGATATACATAATTACGTAGCTATTTGTGAACACTGTGGAAATAAATGATTTGAACCATGGACTGAAACGGTCAACTGAACTATCGAAGCCGGATCCTGTTGGCAGCTGCCTCTATTTAGATCCCAGAAGGAGGTGGCTAATAGCAGGAAATCCTTGTAACCTCTCTGCCACAGTGACTTGTGCAAATGAAAAACTGGTGCAAATGAAAACACCGGAAAGAAACCTGTGTTTGATCTGCACACTTTGTTTTCAGGATGACAACGGTACCATGAAGTATCTTCCTCGTCTACACTAAATAATAAAAATTTGGGTTTCGACGGGCAGTATTACAATTACCAGCGTGGCAGCAAGATGCAAGCACTTGCGTTGCTCTGTATTGCTATCGTAGCTGTGATGAGGCTGGAGTACGCTATGGTCATGGCCCCGCCGCCATCGACGACAGTCCAGACTACACCAGGTAAGTATAGTATAATTATATAGAGTAGGCTATGTGGTTCGATTTTCGTTTGAAACACGAATTAAACCACTTATTCAAGCCGAATTAGATCTCAGGCTTCTTTTATATATTGCCCTCCTATGTAAGACTGTTCGTGCCAGGTTTTAAAAGTAAAGACATTTTTTTTATTGCAAACCAACGCAATAGTATTGTGAAATAACGCAATAGTATTGCGAAATAATGCAATAGTATTGCGAAATAAACCGCTATAGTATTGCGAAATAACGCATTATTATTACGAAATAACGCAAAAGTATTGCGAAATAACGCAATGATATTGGAAAAACTTAATAGTTATTGCTATATAACGCAATAGTATTGCGAAATAACGCATCATTATTGCGATTGCGAAATAACGCAATAGTTTTAACGCAATAGAGTCCAAATGATTAAACCTGTAGGCCTACTTCGGCCTACTTTAGACCTACTTACAGGCAAATTCTCAAGTAACATTTTATTACTGATGAAGTTTTTATGGTGTATAAAACCTCACCCTGCATGGCGGATCCTGGATTCGTAAAGATTTGTTAGCGGAGGACAAATGGGACCACAGTCCTGAAGAAATGACTGGAGGTTGTTTGACGAGTGTTATTTCACGAATCTTAAGGAACATTGGGATTTTCTACCTGGTTGTCGTTTTCCAGATGGAAAATTATGGTTAATCATTCCAACAGTCCCCATAACCCAACACTGCCTAATAAACCCCTAAAAGCGTATCTTAGCTTTACAAATGGAGAGTTAAAAGTACAGTGTTTTTTTTTTATTATTATTTTTTTAAATTCGTTCAGTTCTTTAACATGCTTAAAAAAACCCACTTTTCTAATTCATATCAGTGTACGGTTTTCAAGAGTGATTCTTGAAGCAAGTCATCCTTTTATCAATTGAATTCAATGGACCGATTATGTAATTTCGGGCGGGGCGTTGATATTGCGGGGAATCATATTATATTTGGAAAATGATTCTTATGTAATTATAATTCGTTTAAATTTATTAGTTTTCTTCAGCGTGGTGGAATATTGAGCGTATTATGGACCATTCCTAAAACGTATCATTATATCAGTACAATTTCCCCTGCATGGTTACAATACGAGTGCACTGTGGATGCACCATTAAACTCAAGAGATTATTCACATTCTAAAATTGGTTTCCTTCAAGTGCATGGGTAAAATTGCTTATAATATTTATGCAGTACTTGTAGTTGCGAGCGAATCATTCAGTTCTCCTCTGTCAGCACGCGTCCGTGCTTAGTGGCCATTTTGAGTGGGATTGTGTTTTAAAAAAATTAGTTCGCAATACTATTGCGTTAATTCTCAATACTATTGCGTTACTTCGCAATACATGTAATATTGCGTTATTTTGCAAGAATATTGCGTTTTTATTTTGCAATACTATTGCGTTTCTTGCACTACCATTGCGTTATTTCGCATTCATTCATTCATTCGTTAGACATAGGCATTTGCCCGTGGTCTCCTCCTCAGATTATACACAGTTGGGATCAATACAATATTCTTTTTGATTTTTTTTTTTAACCTGGCACGAACGGGCTTCCGAACTCTCCAGTTCTCAGACCCCCAAAATGAAGTGTGTGTGTTAGGCTAAGTATACACAAAAAAAGCTACCAGTTGATGTTCCTTTTTTTTTCAAAAGAGGATCTAGGAGGACGAGGGCCTTTTTATTTTTTGAATTTTTTTATTGAAAAAAAAAGAGAGACTAAAATAGTCATATTTAGCAAGGAAGAGGCCCTTTTTATTTGATAGTTCTGGGTCGTCTACCAGTTGATGACCACAAAACCTTCTTACAGTGCTTATTGAACATTGGTAAAGCTATTAGAAGCATCTGAACTTCTAAAACATTTTTTAGAAATGTTATGCTTGAAATAACAAAACAAAAAACAAAAATTGATGCAGCCTCAAAAAGGGAGGGGGCGGGGACGATCAACTGGTATTTTGTTTTACATGGCCTTACAACCCACCTGCCTATACAATAAGCCTATGTACTAATGAAGTCACACTTTGTTTACGTGTGTGCTTTCCTATGGTGCTCAGTGGACCGTTGACCCCCACTGGCTCAATAGCAAAGTGCACATGTAAACAAAGTGTGACGTCATTAGTACAGAGACTTATTACACTAGTATCTTTTCATGCACAACTACACTGGTGATTTTCCATGTAGAGGTCAACTCATTTGCATATGAACTTTCATTGTAAAGTACATGTATCACACCGCACACTTACATGTGTACACATCATTCTCTCTGCTTCTTTTGACTTACAATTCCATGTTAGATAACTTGAATTTCAACGTTATAAACACAAACCTTAAATATAAACCTTAATAATTCTCCCCATTCGATAAAACCTCCTCCCCTTGTGATTCTCAATCATGAAAATGAATGAGATAAAGTAATCCCTTTTTTTCTAATTTGTGCAAACGATGTGGCGTGCACATTGTAAAACATCAATTAACATGTTCCAAACTGCTTATAACTGAGAAATGAAGTTGCCACTAAATTACAGGCTTTAACACATGGCCTTGTACCGGCAAAACGGTACCGGGCCTTTTCCGGCCCTGTTCCTAAACGTAAAGATGACATTTCCGTTGGATAATTACAAGTCCAAATGTTGAGTCTATTGGTTATTGCTCGCAGTTGTCTAAGTAAATAACAACGCTGGTCTCGAAAGGGTGAAAAAGCATGAAAACGAACTAAACCGCCAAATAAATAAAGCAACTGGGCCAACTGAACTTCCACAAGTTTTCCAGAACGTAGGCAGAGGATTATGCAGAACAAACGCAATGATACAAAATAGAGTCACCGAACCGGGATAGTGGGAGCGGTACCGCCCATTGCATGTGCAGTCATATATCTTCTAGCCTTGTATTTTTTTGTAAAGCCCTGTGGTAGACGTCCAAGTAATACATGGATGTTATTTCCGTATTTCCAAAATGTCATCAGTTATTACTGTTCTAATCTTAGGATCGCAATGTGTGTATCCTTTATTCCTAAATTTTGACGTGATTTGTTGTCACTGAAATTAGAGTAATATTCATTCCATGCGGGAGACGAGATAACAGCTATTGGAACATTTGAAATGATTCTCAAGCAAATAAATGTTTGATTGAATATGTAATGAAGCCGATGGTTTTTCCCCCAATAAAAACCAATTTCGTGGAGTTGTTTTATGACACTACATGCATGCCATGCCAAAATGCCTTTATCAATCATTTGGCCAACGACTAGTCAATCAAAAACAATTGAAAGACGAGGAAAACAGGGTGAGTAAAAAAACGAAACCCAAATGTTGGGACAACTGTTTTAGTGAAGTTCTGCATGTAGCACTTTCAATATCTAGGATAAGCCTCATTCATAAGCCTTCTTTTAGTAAAGGAATCATTCAAATCACTTAATTTACTTTTCAGTTTACGGAAGTATAAACACAACCACCGTTTTAAGGTTCTGTCCACGGATCACAAAAAAGTTCAGAGTTCTTTCAGCAAAACGAAAACAAATCACATAGCGATGTGTTTGAATTGTTCTCGTTTTACTGAAAGAATGCTCACCTTTTTTTGTGATCCGTGGACATAACTTTAAAACGGTGGTTGAGTTTAAAATTCCGTAACTTGAAAAGTACATAAGTGATTTGAATGATTCTTGTACTACAAGAAAGCTTTTAAATTGGGCTTTTATGCCCTAAGTTTTGAAAGTGCTACATGCAGAACTTCAATAAAACAAAGATCCCGACATTTGGGTTTCGGTTTTTTTTTTACTCACCCTGTATTATGATTTTGGTAAAAATGTATTTATTAACAAAGATGCGAAATGTGCCGCAAAGTTATTTTACCTAATTTGTGGGTGTTAAATGTAAATGATGGACACCTAGCTAAATTCTAAGCTAAAAGTTCATAATCGCCAATTTAAAAAATAGTTAAAGCCATTTCTTGTTTAACTGTACATTGTCAACAGGTTTAGCTGACTTGATTTCTAGGTGCTGAGAACAACTGAGAAATTAATTCGTACCCCAAAACAGGCACAGCGTCTGTTGATTTTATATTGTTGCATATATATTTATTGGTGTGGTATGTTTTCTTTTGTATGACGCGAACCAGCAGAGTGATTTGTAAAAGGCAGTAACAATCAAAAGTCACGGAATTTAGGGAACATGAATATGAAAATGATAGTTAAAACGCTTACATCAACCCTAAAGGGGCCGGGTTATTTTGACCATCTCTCAGCCGGGGGGCGGATTTCGCCCCCCCCCCTTAAGATCTTGGCCATCGAATGACGAAAAATTTTGAAACTCAGCACAGGCATAGAGCAACTCTTTCTAATCATACCCAAGAAATTTCATGACTATAGGTCAAAGGATTTGGAATTATGGCTAAATAATTATTCATATGTACGAATGGCAATTCTGCTCTGTGTACACGACGTATATGCGAAAATTCAGTTTTCACGGCGCGTAGCGGCGGAAAATTTTTCGCTACGCGGCAACCCGTGGTCCGATTTTTATGTTTTTGGTATCAAAAGATGCGCAAAGCTCGAGGCTAAAAAGTCATTACAACTCGGGTCGCGATATTGTTTTTTTAGAGGCTATCGCGGAAAATGTTGAGGGGGGGGGGGCAGATTCCGCCCCGGCCCTTTAGGGTTAAAGATAAAATATAGGGGCACATTGTATGGAGAAAAGCATTTTCTAAGATAGATTGCTTTCAGAAGTAAACGCTTTAGTTTTGTAGGCCTACAGTTAGAAAAAAACTGTGTTTCATTCCCATGCATGTGCCTCAACTGAAGGTGTGTTTTATTTTCAATGAGTGTGTATTTTCCCAGCCGCTGAATTACACTGAGTTTAATATTTGAGTCATATTAAAAGGAGAAAACATTTCTTTTCTAATTACAGTTCTTTTCAAACCCACACCGTTTCATCTTCAATAAAATAAAGGGGGTGTGACAATTGACCTATCGCCGTAGAATCGCGGCAGAATTTCGTCAACGCAGCTTTGTGTACAAAAACTCCAAAGGGTAGTCTAAGGGGCGTGGCCAACTCGCAAACGGCGATCGGTCAGTATGATCACAGGGAGGGGAAAAGGTTTTATGTTTTGTCATGCCTTACAAGCTTAGTAAATCTTTCCCCTAAATCACTCATCTTGTGATCATGAATCATGAATCTATCCGTCCTTCTCGCTGATCTCTATATAAAGATCAGTTGTCCTCCTCCCCACGCCATAATGCTGTCTTCACTCTTGTATAATGTGGCGGAAAGTGTGTTGACCCATTGCCAGTAAGGCGCCACAGGCTCGGGAAGTTGGGCTGCCTACAGCCAGCAGAGAGGAAGTGATCCAAGACTGGATTTGGAAAATGTCCCTTTACGTGTACAGTGCACGCCGCCTATGGGGAATGGGAAATACTTTATAACAGTTAGGATCATGACGCGGTATTTGTGTGCAAATACATGCTGCTGTGCACGTTCAGCATTGCGCGTAGCGCGTATTGTTCCAAAGAGCCAGCGTTACAGCGTTGGGTTCAAACATTTTCGTGAAAGGGTGGTTTGGAAGAGAGAAATACATTTATTCCAGTTTTGTATTGAACTTAAAGTTCAAGTATATCAAATGACAAGGATCTATATGTCAGTTATATAAAACAAATATTGATTGGCTTTAAATTGTGAAATGGGAGAAATATTATCGCTCGGTAAAATCTGGACTTTTCCAGTTCACTGGGCTCCGCCTCGTGAAATGGAAAAGTCAAGATTTCACCTTGCGATAATATTCCTCCCATTCCACGCTGAGCCACTCAATATTTGTATAATATGTCTATGGGTGAGCGTTGTGTAAATGAATAGCCCCCTATATTGGCTATCCAAAAGAAGGAATGAGACAAACGATTCCATATGTCCGACCGTTCGTGATTCGAAACGGAGCCTGAGCAAGTGACGGGAATTGTAAATTTGCAACACAGATAAGTTTTACAGAATGTCCTACATTATTGCGCTTTTCAACGAAAAAAAAAACATCTCTATAAACTGGAATAAAAGAGTAATGAATCTGTGTATATGGAGATCAATGGGGTTGCTGCATCACTTGAAAATAACATGTACATGTACATGTGCGTTTTTAACATGATGGTCCGGATTCGACGCATGAGGACGCGCGTTATGTACCGAATGCGCTGTGCGTGGATTTAGTATAGGCACAGACCGAGCGCAACCCAGACTTGGCCAAGTCTAGCTCAGCGCAAGACCGGACGGCAGCTAGCCCCGCACGCAAAACGTGTTGAAAGTTACCGTCACAAATCACATGCAGGCGCTCTGTTTTTTCCCCATTGAAATAATGCAGAACCCCCGCCCCCCCCTTCTCTGACACCCAAAAAACATAATGGTAATATTGTCCGCCGGTGCACAATATAGGGACAGAACCAGCTTGGTTTTTGTGTTGATTTTGAGGTTTATGAGCGGCAGCTCGAAGGGTCGAGTGGGCACCTCAAGTGCTGAGGCCGAAGTGCAACGACTGCAAATGGAAGCCCTATTTCTGCAATGGGAAAATGATATCATTGCAAAGAAATTGAAGGCTGACATGGAAATGTAGTTGGGTTTTTCCCCAAAGTGAGAAAACACGGGCACGTAGGCCTACAGCTCAGAGCCGGCGTGTGTTTCATTGGGTGGATTCCGATATTGAGCTTAGGTTGCCCAGAGAGACTTCTGGGTATTTCTCTGGAACAACTGGGAGAGTGTCTGGCGTAAGTGTGGTGCCTGGCTTGGCCCCTAAAGTGGGGAGGGAGGTAAGTTAATGGAAAGTACACCTCGAAAGGGACAGAGCTTATTCCCCCGAGAGCAGTCGACGCCACCTGCCGGGGGACGTGAAGGTCAAGGCATGGACGACCGCACACTGTCCCTGTCGGGGTAAGGTGGCGTGGAACGGGCTAAGGCGAGGGCCAATCCGTTCGTTCGGGTGATATGGCGATGGGCTTTAGGACTATATTTTTAGGGGTGATAAGCTTCAGATGGATATTTCTCCCAAACGTCATTGGATTACACGCCCCCCCCCCAAAAAAAAATGAACAGAAAATGAAAGATGATAAAATAAACTTTAATTTGATGCATGTCTTGAACACCTTAGAGAGTTTCGAGTATTTTAAATGTTATTAATAAATACCTTGGAGAGTTGATGGTTTCTGATTGGTCGAGACTCGATCACGTGGCCGGTCATTAACGGTGATAATGGACCGGCTTCAAAGATCAAGCGAATAAATGGCCCCTGAACCAGCATTGATCAAGCCCCGTTCAGCCCCATGCAAGCCAATGATTGGTCAAAATATAGTAACAGTCCTGCGGTAGCTTTTATCAATTGAGCACTGCACATGCGCTCAACCCCCATCGCGTGAGACTGACGCGCGCGTACGCAACACAGTTGCTAGGGATGCGTGCGCGCGCGTAAGGAAGTTTTGAAACGACATCGTACAGCAGTGCAGTATATACTGAGGATGTTTACGACGAAAGCGTAGATCTACGATTTATTTTCTTTGAAACACTTCACCCACCGACATATTTACCTTTCCTAAACCATCATCTTTGTAATTCCGGACACAAGGAATGTGTAAACGAGATTTCAGCTTCCTCCATCAGGTAAAGATATGAAAACATTGTTGTAATTTGTTTCGCTACGGCAGCAGTTTCTGTTGAGTTTACGTCGTTATAGCTGTTAAGCTAAAATATGGCCCATGAACATGAACACAAAACAGTCTGGAAATATCGCCGGAAAAAAGTCACAAAATTGGAGCATTTTAACTGTTTATTTCGTTATAAAGGTATTTATTAATGGGAATAACAGTGTGAGGATCCGGTCTTCACTGCGTGATAATGACCGGGTGTGGGGGTGACCGCTGTTAATGGACCTCGACTTCGTCTCGGTCCATTAACAGCGGTCACCCCCACACCCGGTCATTATCACGCAGTGAAGACCGGCTCCTCACACTGTTATTCCCTTAATATAAGTGCGCGTAATTACCACTCAGGTCTATGGTCTGCACCAATCAGCCCTTCCCAGCGCCCTGTATGCAGAGCGGTGCATGGGTACGAGCAAAGGGCTTGAGGTGCATCCCCAGCAAGCGTGTGATGAGCATGCCGTCCACACTCCGAGCAAGTGTACTTTGAGAATATGTGGCTTGTGATTGAGCTGCTGTCGTAGTCAAAATATTTTGGGAGTCGATTTTGAACGTTTGCAAATGGTATAATTTATATCTTTACGAGTATGCTAGATTTAACCAGAGAGGAGTGAGTAATCTTGTTCAAGGTCGATGCTGCAGTATATTCATCATGAATTATTTCAGTAGAATGTAAGAAACGGGAATGAGGGAGAACGAGCGCTCGTATAGCGCTTAAATGGTCCTCTCGAAAGTTTGGTCCAACGGAGCTCTCTCGTAACCAACGTCTGATACTCTCTGAGCTATGCACATTTTATGCGACCCCGCGCGCCCTCCAATCGGAGTGGACGTTAGAAGTTGTGCCGTCATTTTGGTCAAAATGTCGACTAAGCTGTTGATTGGTTAATTTGGCTGAAATGATTTGTATTAAAAGAAAGGGTTCCGTTAGACCCGATAGAAGGCGCCCAGAATAGTCAGAATCTCGAGGCCAAGACGCAGTCTTGTTTTGTATAATCGTCGAATCTACTCGCATATCATAGACCTTTGCTGTGCATGCTAAATTCTAAACTTGCTGTCCATGCTAAGTTCTAAAGACTACCGTGCATTGATCCTCATCAAAATCTGGATCTTAACTTTAGTTCTTTATCAAGCGAAATGGCAATCATAATTATATCCCAATAATCATAAATATTTCAAGTTATAAAAATAAGATTGAAATTACATCTTAGGCAAACAAAATCGGGAGTTAATATTTTAAAAATTCGTTTAAATCCAATTGCTTTTCAGCTTCGATTCGGTTGATTGGCGGAAGAATCGGTCACGAGGGTCGTTTAGAGCTCTTCTATAACAACGAATGGGGCACAGTGTGTCACACTAACTGGGACCTGAACGACGCCAAGGTGGCTTGCCGGCAGCTAGGCTTCCCTGGCGCTCTATTCGCCACCACCTATGCGGCTTATGGAGCTGGCACGGGTCCAGTTCTGCTGAGCAATGTAACGTGCGTGGGCAACGAGACCGACCTGTGGAGCTGCCCGCATGATGGAGTCGTCCCCAATTGGTGTGGTCATAAATACGATGCAGGCGTGGTGTGCTCACCATCAGGTAAAAAACTTCTTTATTAACTAGGTGCAACCCATATACATAATCTACACCATTCAAAGCCTAACAAAATTACATAGGACCAATAACCATTTCGTTGTGTCCGAGGCTAGACCGTCAACGAAGGACGCCAGGAGGCAGAAGGAGATCCAGAGTTTTTGCAATGGTGAAGGGACGTTGTTGAAATCAATGCAAAGAGAGTCTTGAGGCTTTCAGCAATGAACTGAAATTCGCAATGTTGTATGATGACGTATGTTCAAGAAATGAATTTGAGCTGATGGATGAATCAAGACATTTATGGGGATGGGTTTGGAGAGGGCGCACTTAGAAAAACCCGAGGCTGGCCTGATGTGACTCCATGCATTCTCAAGACCAATGTTAATTACCGAAATAAAATGGAACAATAGAAAGGGTAGGCGTACTAGATACATATGCGCCTGGGAAAATATTGCTTGTTACATCACTATTTGCGTGGTTATTTCATCTGGCATTATGAGCAGTGTGCATTTCACGTCAAAATGGTTAGATGAATACTTTTGTAAATGAAGTTAAATAACCTCACAAAATGGTGATATAACCTGCTAGTTTGCAGAATTTCAAACGCATCTTGCATATATGATTACTACTGGTCCCTAATAAGTTGATATCTTAAAACAAAACTGTACAGTTCGAGACAAAAAAAAAGTGACCGGGTTAGAAACAGTATTAAATAGAAAAAACATAAATAAATAAAGATACATGTTACTGATTAATAACTGTAAAAAATGTCACGTTATTAGCCTACTCTATTCACAACTTATTTTTATTTAAAAAGAAATAGGGCCTGCCAGGAAACTCAATTGTTCATCACTGGTCATTTACCGATACGCATTGGTGAATATATTTTGACTACATTGCAAACAAAACTATCCAAACATTCCGTTCTCATTTAAAGAAAAACTTGATTTATTTTTCGAACACAAAACACAGAATGTGACATAAAAAATACTTTTCAGTCTTAACTCAAATTAAATCTCTTTGAATTTAAATTGCTGTGTGTAATCGAAGGTGGCCAATCTGATGGATATATCTGCAAATAATTCAAATTGAACAGCCGTAAAACGGGATCTTTTAGTAAATCCTGCAAACCTTGTGATAGCAGAGATCAATTTCAGTATCTTTTTTTCCCAGATGTATCGAAAAACATGCTCGTTTATGAGTTATAAGTGCTTCATTAGTGTCTCAAAACTTCAATCATTTTTGAGTGCAAACAAACATTCTCTCAATTTTTTTTCGACTCACACTGCAGTGCGTCTTGTTAACGGTGCGTCTAATAATGCGGGCCGATTGGAAGTCTACTTCAACGGCCAGTGGGGTACGGTCTGTGACGATGGCTGGTCACTAGATGAGGCCACCGTAGTCTGCCGTCAACTTGGCCTTGGTGACGCCCAAGAAGCAACCCACAACGCATACTTCGGTTCTGGTACTGGAGACATCCTTCTTGGCAATGTGAGCTGTTCTGGAAACGAGGATACTCTGATGGATTGCAGCCATCCACCCGTCGGGACGCATCTTTGTACACACATGCAGGATGCTGGCGTTATATGCCAGGCACAAGGTAATCGATGTATGGTTGTAAGGCTCAAGTTCTTTTCGATCGTGATGAATGCACACACTATAGGTCACGTCGTGACGCTGCCCCCACCGATTGGGATTCGTAATTGCATGTATTTTGTAGGACGCTGATGACCTACACGAGAAGGGTGAGATTATCGATGAATAATCGTAAGTCGGGTTATTTTACGATCGTAATCGTACGCTCAATTCCCAATGCTTTCTAAGCTAGTTAAACCTCTCTGTTCCTTTTCGATGATTTTCACAGAGATTTTTGCTGTAAGCCGTTGTAAAACAACATACTTTTTAACAGTGTATGCAAGATCATGAATTGCAAGACGAAGTTAAAGTGAACCGTTCATGAATTTGATTGAAAGCAGTTTTAAAATGTGCGGGAAAACCTATATTATGCAAAATGCTGATCATGTTCAATACTAATTTGTGTATCCATTTAGTTCTTTGGCAATTTTATGCGTCAACAACTGAAAGAAATGAGGTTTAAACGGGCCAATGAAAATGCATACTTGTCATTTCATGCAAGAAAAAAGTAAAGGCCAATAATTGTGTACTTATGAAAAGCAAAATGCATGCGTATTTTCATATCTTTGAAAGACAGTCAATTCAGTTCTTCTTCATGTCCTTTGGACTGGCTGTTAAACCTTCAATTTCTTGTCTTGCAATACACTTGGCCAAATACGTCTGTGCATGTGCTTTTAAACGATGGATATGATCATTTTTTTTGTTAAATCGATTGAACAAAGACGAATTCAATCCTTACATTATGATTGTAGATGGTCATTAGGTGAGACGAATTCCACTGAAATTTGACGACATCGAATGAAAAAAAAGTTGAAATTGATTACACTTGATCAATTGGAATGACCAGCGACAAATTTAATTGTAGCATTTGCGCGTTCCAGTCTTCTCGAGACAAAGTTAACTGCATGTTTATGAATTTCAATGAAAAAAAGGTTTTCAAATATGCCGGGCACTGCGGGAAAACCTATAATTTGTAATGTATGTGTAACCTGGAAAATTGACACACTTGACTTGGGGATTCAACTCGACACAAATAATTTAATACAAGACCAGGATCTAAGAACAAGTCGCGAACTATTTTATTAAGAAAAGGATTTTAAAATGAAACAAACTTGAGACCAAAGCTGAATAAAAAACCTTTAAAACAAAACAAACCAATGATAAAAACTACAACCAACACAGAGCGTCAAAATAATGGACCTTAAATGCACTCTGACTGAAACCTAAAAATAAAGAAAAGACAAGAAAAGAAAGAATACAATGAAGAAATATATCTAAAGAAAGTTAAATTGGTTAAATAGCGCAGTCTAACTCTATTATGTACAGCATGTTTATAAATACACAAGGTCACTATAATGCCCAACATACACAATGGCAACACAAGTTTCTGGCTGAATATCTAATGAGTACTAATCCATGGCTCTTATCTGTTCCACATAACTTCTAATTAGACTTCACCCAGTCTAAGACAATCAAACTAAGCCTCAATGTAAACAGGTGGTAAAAGTGGAGTTAAACATAAAGGAAAATGCAGTGAAGGAAGTGGGACTAAGACAAGTCTAATTTCATGAATAAACATTTGGTGATCTTCTAAGAAAGGAATTTATACACTTGGGTCTCTAGATCTGTGGGAAAGTCAAACCTCCTAGCTTAAACAATGGTAGAGATACACTAAAAAAAAAAGTCATTCAATCTACATGTTCTAGGGGTAAAATATGAATCTTTCTCAACAAAAAATCAATTCTCCAAGCAAATCATGTCATCTTTCAAAGGGAAACCAAAAGTTATAAAACAAAACTCGATAAATGTTAACTCATGAAAAACATTCTTCCATCCTGTAAAACTAGTCAAAGAAACTTAATTCCTATAACAACAGTACTTGATCCCTACTTCAAATATATCAAAGAGGTAAGAAAGAAATCATAATTGTGCAGAATCCAGATCATAACCCATCATGGAACAGTAAAATCTCAATGCTTAGAACTTAAACTTTCACAAAAACTTTCCAAAGACAAAAACACACTTTAGACCATAACTAATTAAAAACCTTTCAAAAACTGCACTAGAACTCAAAATATGATTCTACAATATAAAAAAACCCAACAATTTCACAATTAAACTCACCAGGTGACTTGAGCAGATAAACACACAGGGCAGGCGCTCCCAAGAAAAGGGGAAAGAGAGGAAATCACAGCTCTCTTCTGTGCCGCTGGTCTGCTAAGTGAGGGTCTGTGGACTTACAGGGTGGCAGAGCACATGGTCTTATCAAAGGGGCTATTGTTCTAAGGGGTCATGTTACTGGGGAAGAGGGAAAAGTTAATCAGGGGTACACACTTCTATGAAAGGGTAGCGGACATCTAATAAAAAGGGGTGATTTATTCAGGGGAGCTACACCTATACTTAAACACTAAAAGCAATACAGTAAAAACTACAAGTTAAATTTGGCCCTGCCACACTCATGCCATCTTTAAAATATTGCTGTCCACAGCAATGCGTAAAATTTAAAAGAAATGCTAAAAAACATACAATTTGCATAACTAAAAGGAAACACAAATAAAAATACACGTCAACTTCTCTCAAAATAATGAGGAGCCATAAAACTATCTCTGGCAAACTTCAAATTGGTTCTAGGCAATACAATAAAATTACACAATTTAAACAACTAATCTAATCTGTCCGGAGGATGGACTCTCAGCTCAGGTACTCTCTTTAGATGCTGCCTCATGTACACCATCGTCTCATCGTGGAGGCTTGGCCAGAAATATCGCTCTCGGACCACTTTCAGCACTCTGCCGTAGCTCGATGTCTCCATGGTTCTGTGCAGACTACGAAATGCTGCCCTTCGCAGTTGTCGAGGGAGGACCACCAGGAAGCGCGGCTTGTCTCCGCCTTTTCTGAAGACCAGGAGCCCGCCCTTGACCTCAAGACGATCCCATACATGGAGTAGCCTCCTCACAACTGGGGACTCTTTCTCCATCTTCCTGCTACTCATTCTAGTCGGACTCGCCCTCTTCAGCTCAACGACTCTCTTAATAGCTGCGTCACTTTGCTGAGCTTGCAGTAGATTTGGCTGTGGGCCACTCGTAGTCGAACCTTCATCGCTGCAGCTCTGTGACTTGTCAGAACATCCACCAGACTCATCACCATCGGTGTGCACATTCTCGCGGGGAGGAACTTCGGTCGTCTTCAGGTCAGGCTTACGGGTAGGGATGGGGAGAACTCGTGGACGCTGGGCCATACTTTCGAACAGGGCTACCTCCAGGCTTCGGATATACTGCCGCTGTTGCTGTTGTTCCCCAACAACTCTACTGACTATCGACTTTAGCATGTCGATCTGTCTGAACTGCTGCAAGACGACCTCCTGCATGTACGTCTGGTGCTGAAGAATTGACAGCATGTTTGGCTGCGTTTCTGCACTGGGCAATGACTCAAGATTGATGAGTTTGGAGCTTTCTGGCGCTGGATCGAATCCACACATCTGAAGTGGTGTCAGTACCGCTGGTTCAGCCATCATGTACTATCAGGATCCGCTAAAATCAGCTCTGTGTTGGTTAACCGACTAAAGCTTAGTGACCACCAGAAACAAAAAAAACTTTAAAAAAATTAAACCCTAATTCTAAAAAATTGTTGGCTACGTAAAAAAACGATAGTCCTTACCCGGATTCTCCACCACTGGAAAGACTATAAGTTTTAATAATTTGGACGGATTGCATTTCTTTATTTTTTCCCCAAAACTATACATTTTATTTTGCCTTGGGTCCAATCATCAAAATTATGGATCTAAACTTTAGTAATTTAGCAAGACGAAATGGAGATCCTTGATGTTTTACAATTCAGAATGTTTTTACCTTTAAAATAATATTGAAATCATGTCGGAAGGTGATATTTCAATAATGCATACTGTTTTAATCCAATTGCATTATAGCTTCGATTCGGTTGATTGGAGGAGCCGCCAATCACGAGGGTCGTGTAGAGCTCTTCCATAACAGCGTATGGGGCACAGTGTGTCACTGGAAGTGGCGCCTGAACGACGCCAAGGTGGCTTGCCGGCAGCTAGGCTTCCCTGATGCCGTATTTACGACCGTCTTTGCGGCTTATGGAGGTGGCACGGGTCCAGTTTTGCTTCGAGATTTAATGTGCGGCGGTGCTGAGACCGAACTGTGGAGCTGCCCGCATTTAGATGTCGGCAACCATTGGTGTGGTCAGCATAGTAACGATGCAGGCGTAGTGTGCTCACCATCGGGTAAAAATTCCTTTAACCTTAAAACGCATTACATTCTACAAAAAATATATTAAATACTCGGTCCATTTCTACTTAGCAGTTTCGGCAAGACCGACGAAACAACTTTGGTTTTCGTTAAAGTCCCACCTTTTTCCCCGTGTTCTCTACTGGTACGCTTTGGCAATTTCTTAAGTCTGATTGACTTTAATTTGGCACAGACTTAGACCACCACCTGAAGATGGTTTTACCAGATTTTCGTCACCATGACGTCACCAGGAGTCAATTAAGTCACATTAAGGGTGCATTTCTTTTCTCAATAGGTTTTGCACACGTTTTTCTTGCAACCACATACTTTCTTTCTTTCGTATGAATGATTAACCGTAGACTTGGCATACACTGCGACTATTAGGTTAGACCATTTGGCATTTGTTCGGCACGGTGACATGATTATGTGCCTGGTGACGTCAAAGGTGCATTTGAATCGCTGTAACTTCGGAAGCATATACCAGTCCGATTAGGTTGAAACTTGGTATGTACATAGATAGGGATGTATCACAGATGGCAATTTGAGATAAGTCATCATGACATCGTCACATACCAAGTGACGCCACATTGAAGGGGCATTTTGCTGTGGCCTGTATCTCAATCATTATAGGTCCGATTTGCTTGTAACTTAATAGGTACCTGCACCGGGATGTGATACAGATGCAAATTTAGGTGACGTTATGTCAGGTGACGTGACACTAGGTCTTATCTGCTTGCAACTGACGATATCACAACGACGTCTGAACAATTAAATAGAATTATGATTAAATTGTGTAACAGACGAATTTGACTTCTGATTATTACAAGGTAAGGGATATAGACAAACCGAAATTGAATGATCCTTGACGACGATGGTTCTTTTTTAGTAAAACATGCATAACCTCTGTTAGCAAATGAGTTTAAGAACATGTTCGTTTATAAGTGCTTCATATTGCTGTTTCCAATTCAATTGCGTTTTGAACAAAACCCATTAATATCGGTCACTTTTTTCGACTCAAACTGTAGTGCGTCTTGTCAATGGTGCTTCTGCAAATGCTGGCCGATTGGAAGTCTACTTCAACGGCCAGTGGGGTACGGTCTGTGACGATGGCTGGTCACTTGATGAGGCCACCGTAGTCTGCCGTCAACTTGGCCTTGGTGACGCCCAAGAAGCAACCCACAACGCCTTCTTTGGTCCTGGTACCGGAGACATCCTTCTTGGCAATGTGAGCTGTTCTGGAAACGAGGATACTCTGATGGATTGCAGCCATCCACCCGTCAGGACGCATCATTGCACACACATGGAGGATGCTGGCGTTATATGCCAGGCACAAGGTAATCGAAATAGCTGTAAGGCTGGGGTACCTTGCAATAATGAAGGCAGATAAGTAAAGACGCTGCCCCTACCAATTGGGATTCGTAACTGCATGTTTTTGTAGGACGCTGATGACATATATGACAAGCATATGATAACCAATGAATAATCGTTAGGTATAGCTTATTTTAACAATTCGAATCCGGGATTTGTCTCACAACAACTTGGCCCAAATTCACGGCGCTGCTTAACAGTTAGCAGAAAAGTTGTGTACAGCATAGCAGAAAAATTTGATAACCTTAAGCACTATTTCACGGCGTGTGTGTGCTAACGGTCGCGCGTGCATGGAGATTTCTACTGTTACGTCAATAAGTTAAGTAAATGTTTTCCTCTAAAGTAAGAATGCCTTTTTGCTATGCTTATATTTACGGTCTCCATGAAATAGACGGAGGCTTTGTTAGCAGAAAATCGTGTGCTAAGCAGCGCTATGAAATTGGGCCCTGCAGTCAAGGATCACACGTTAAACTCGGTCTTTTTGGCTGTATTTCTGTACTTTTTATTAAAACTATGTCATCAATCTCCAACAACAAAACGCATCGAAAACGTCTGTCCGGACGAACGGGTGTTCCAGTCTTCCAGAAGGGGGCCGCCAGCAACGGGCTCCACCGTAGAGCCATGCTAGCACCCCCTGCCGGCTGACCGGGACCGCCGTTACACCGCCCGGCCCTCCGAGGACGGGGCTGTTCGACGCCTGCGTTGGGACAAGCACTGTCCAGAGAGACGACCAGAGAGACGACCTCTCACAAGTCAACAACAAAAATGAGGTCAACAGAAACTGGCAATCTACAAAAACACCAAAGGTCCTTGGGTCCAGTTGAGTAAGGAGGCGGTGCCCGCTGCATCTCTGTCTGCCGGAAAAAAACTGCTCCCTTAGCGAACGTGGGACATTGCTTGGATATCGCGGGGGGGGGGGGCGATATTGTTTATTACACTATCTGGGGTACCTTGTGCGCTTTCCTATGGGGCATGGTTATTATAAACAGGTTTGAGTGGGGGCTACTATTTTTCAACATGGTACGGATTTCGGACTTTATTTTCCTTTTAAAAAAAATCCTCAAGAGCCTCGGATCAGAAAAGAAAAAGAAAACTGCTGCTATACAAGTAGTATCCGACTGAAAAATAAAGTTTCTAAGATAAAACTTTGACTTGTTGAGAAACAAAAAAAAAGCTGAAGGGGCAGAGCAAGAAACGAACTCGGGACCTCTGATCATTAGCCAGCCTGCATTACCACTGGGCAACGGCGGTGCTTGAACAAACCTTGCAATTCATAAATTATGTACTTTCACACATGTGGAGAGAGTATACGCGCGCGCGTAGGTAAAAGGCTACAGGACTGTAGAGCGCCGCGTATCCTATAATCTTGATTCAAGTCGCCTGAAAAATGGGTACCCTGTAATATTGTGTAAATAAAATATTCGCTCGCGGGGGCGGGAGCTGTTCTGGAAGGAAACGTGCATCCGGTGCATTGATGTGTGTGGAAGCTGTTCCGGGAGAAACGTGTCCGACGCGTTGCATGAATGTGTGTGGAACGGGGCAGTTGGAAACATGCATATTTCAACGACTTAAACAGTTCATTTTGTCGACTTCTTGCCAAACGTTGGTCGAATAAAGGAAACGTGCATCCGGTGCATTGATGTGTGTGGAACGGAGCTGTTTCGGGGTAAACATGTAACCGTTGCATGAATGTGTGTGTAACGGGACAGTTCCGGATGGAAACATGCATGGGTGAATTGATGTGTGTGGAACGGAGCTGTTCCGGGGGAAACATGTGTCCGTTGCATGAATGTGTGTGTAACGGGACAGTTCCGGATGGAAACATGCATGGGTGAATTGATGTGTGTGGAACGGAGCTGTTCCGGGGGAAACATGTGTCCGTTTTATGAATGTGTTTGGAACGGAGCTGTTCCAGAGGGAGACGGATGTCCCTTGTATGAATGTGTGTTATGAGGCTGTTCCAGCGAGGAACATCTGTCCGTTGTATGGATGTGTGTGTTGGAAGGGGTCTGCTCATTAGCTTTTTACAACCCTCCGCACTTCACAATCCTAAATAGTGGAGCCCGTGGAGCGGCTCCGCACTGCACAACCCTCAGTGGAGTGGAGCCCATGGAGCGGCTTTGCACTGCACAACCCTATGGAGCGGCTCCTCACTGCACACACCTATGGAGTGGAGCCCATTGAGTGGCTCCGCACTGCGCAGCCCTATGGAGCGGCTCCGCACTGCACAATCCTATGGAGTGGAGCCCTTGGAGTGGCTCCGCACTGCACAATCCTATGGAGTGGAGCCCATTGAGTAGCTCCGCACTGCACAACCCTATGGAGCGGCTCCGCACTGCACAATCCTATGGAGTGGAGCCCTTGGAGTGGCTCCGCACTGCACAATCCTATGGAGTGGAGCCCGTGGAGCGGCTCCGCACTGCACAACCCTATGGAGCGGCTTCGCACTGCACAATCCTATGGAGCGGAGCCCGTGGAGCGGCTTTGCACTGCACTGCACAACACTATGGAGCGGCTTCGCACTGCACAATCCTATGGAGCGGAGCCCGTGGAGCGGCTTTGCACTGCACTGCACAACACTATGGAGCGGCTTCGCACTGCACAATCCTATGGAGCGGAGCCCGTGGAGCGGCTTTGCACTGCACTTCACAACCCTATTGAGCGGCTCCGCACTGCACAACCCTATGGTGCGGAGCCCGTGGAGCGGCTCCGCACTGCACAACTGTATGGAACGGAACCCGATGCAGTTGCTCCGCATGGGAGACTTTGGTGCGGAATACGGCGCAGTTGCTCCGCACGGGAGTCAATGGAGTGGAGCCAATGGAGGCAGGTGGAGCCGATGGAGTTGCTCCGCACGGGAGTCTATGGGATGGAGCCGTCGCAGTTGCTCCGCACGGGAACCTTTGAAACGGAGACACGGAGGTTTGCAATATCCCTTGACGTCCCGTCGGAGTTGTCCAAGCTGGAGATATGGTGAGTGAAGCCTCAGCGGAGATCCTGAGGCTTACGACATCCCTTAACGGCCCGTCCGAGATGTCTAAGCTGGAGATATGGTGAGTGAAGCCTCAACGGAGACCCTGAGGTTTACAAGATCCCGTGACGGCCCGTCGGAGATATCTGGAGACAGGTTGAGCGAAGCCTTGGAAGGACATCCGAGAGGAGACCCAAGCAAAGATCCCAGGGGAGACCAGGAGATCCCAGCGGAGACCCCAGCGGAGACGCTGTCTTGTTCGCCTCGGGGACGAAGGGTCCTCAGAGGGGGCGGTGTAACGTCGGTGCCTGGCCGCCGGCAGAGGGCGCCAGTACAGATCCACAGTGCAACCGTAGCAATGGGACCCCTGCTGCTTATCCAGGGAGACCCGTTGCCGGACTACCGCCTACTCAGTAGTGTGACATTTTGTATAGCGTGTCTTTGTTGTGATTTAAAAGAGAGCCTCGTGTAAGAAAGTGGCAAGCATAAATGGCTTAGTTCCCCGAAATCATGAAAAATATAGTGTATGTGGTTTCCTTCGTCTGGCGTGTGACAACCCAGGATCCGATTGACGTTACACTATTTACGATCGTAATCGTACGCTCAATTCCCAACGCTTTCTGCGCTAGTTACAATATTAACAATCGCAGGGTTAACAATAAGATCTATTTAACCCTAAAGGGGCCGTTTAGGGTTAGCTAGTTACAATATTAACAATCGCAGGGTTAACAATAAGATCTATTTAACCCTAAAAAGGGGCCGGGGCGGAACCCGCCCCATGAACTGTTTCCGCGATAGCTTTTTAAAAAAAATCTCACGGCCCGAGTTAATCTGACTTTTAGCCTCCAGCCTTGAGCATCTTTTGATACCAAAAACATAAACATTTTCCGGCGCTACGCGCCGTGACAATTTCCCCATATACGTAGTGTACACAGAGCAATGTACACAGAGCAGAATTACCATTCATGCATTATGTTCTAATACTGAGCAGTGGATCGAATTCACCTCATAGCTCAGAGCATTAATGAGAATCAACACTTTTTGTTCCCCTGAGTGCCGGACCATATAGCTGTTGGGCCACGTAGTTAATAAAGGTAGAGAATCTTTGATTCAAAGGGCTTGGACTCTCCGCGCCCTTTCCCATTCGAATCAAGGAGTCTCCACTTATTCGTCGTTTCTCCTCGACAGCATCAAAATGTGGATCTGATTTTTAGATCTTTATTACGATGAAATGGCGAACTTACAATTTTTACAATCAATAACAATTTTAAGCTACAATATGGAAGGCATATCCTACGAGGTGATATTTCAATAATGCACTCGGTTTTAATCCAATTTCATTTTAGCTTCGATTCGGTTGAGTGGAGGAGCCGTCAATAACGAGGGTCGTGTAGAGCTCTTCTATAACAGCGTATGGGGCACAGTGTGTGACGCTGGCTGGGACCTGAACGACGCCAAGGTGGCTTGCCGGCAGCTAGGCTTCCCTGACGCTCTATCGTACACGACCGATGGGACATATGGAGGTGGCACGGGAAAAATTCTGCTTAGCGACGTAATGTGCGTGGGCGACGAGGCCGACCTGTTGAGCTGCCCGCGCCCGAATTCGGAAGTCGGCCACACTAGGTGTGGTATTCATGGCGACGATGCAGGCGTCGTGTGCTCACCATTGGGTAAAATTTCCTTGTTATGTAAAGCCTCAAAACACAATCAACAAAACAAAGCAAACTACATAGTCATTAAAAAAAAATCAATGTCGGGATAATTTTTTTGTGAAGTTCTGCATGTAACACTTTAAAAATAAAGGATATGACAGCCCAATTCATGAGCTTTCTTTTAGTACAAATATCATTGAATTCATTTATGTTATTTTGAGTTACGGAATTTTAAACACAAACACCGATTTAAAGTTCTGTCCACTGATCACAAAAAAGGTATTGCTCTTTCAGCAAAACGAAAATAATTTACATTCTACCCTATGCCAAGGGTGTTATGGGCTATGCATCCATTAAGATTGTCAATCTGCTGTAACTTGCGAGATTCGCTTTCACCGTGGCACTTTAATTAGGCCGCCAAATCACAAAGTAAACAAAATGTAAAATTGCAGTTAACAATAAACCAAAGACGTTCTGGAAAGACATTAACTAAAGGTATCTTTTCATAAACGTTAATTATTACAAGTCTTAAAGTAACCGGGGACTCCTCGTGGAAACCGTGTTTTGACCCGCAAAATGCCATAGTCCTGAAGAAAGTTATATTTCGGTTGCTAACGTGAGTACATTTTACAAATAAAACTTTTGCTCAATTTACAGACACCGAAGATCCAGAACTTATTTGTCCAAATAGTGTTCCATCTAAGGACACGGATCTCGGGAAGTCGTCTGCTGTGGTTACATGGACACCAATGCCATCAGCTACTGATAATGTGGATAGCTTCACTATCAACGACATCACATGTCAAGATGAAGCGGGGAATGTCGTGGTGTCTGGCGGTACTTATTCATTGGGCACAACGACAGTGACATGTCGTGTAGGGGACAGTGCTGACAACGTAGGATCATGCCAATTTGTCATCAAAGTTGAAGGTGAGTAGGTGTGCTTTAATTCCACTTATTTTTCAAATACTTACGACTTGCAAACACATATGGCGATGGGCTTCAGAACTGTTTTTAGGGGTGATCAGCTTCGGATGGACATTTCTCCCAAATGTCATTGGATTCACCCCCCTCAAAAAAAAATTGAACAGAAAATGAAAGATGATGAAATAAACTTTAATTTAATGCATGTCTTGAACACCTTAGAGAGTTTTGAGTATTTTAAATTTTAATATAAGTGCGCGTAATTACCACTTAGGTCTATGGTCTGCACCAATCAGCCCTTCCCAGCGCCCTGTATGCAGAGCGGTGCATGGGTACGAGCAAAGGGCTTGAGGTGCATCCCTAGCAAGCTTAATGTGATGAGCATGCGGTCCACACTCCGAGCAAGTGTACTTTGAGAATATGTGGCTTGTGATTGAGCTGCCGTCGTAGTCAAAATATTTTGGGAGTCGATTTTGAACGTTTGCAAATGGTATAATTTATATCTTTACGAGTATGCTAGATTTAACCAGAGAGGAGTGAAGTAATCTTGTTCAAGGTCAATGCTGCAGTATATTCATCATGAATTATTTAAGTAGAATGTAAGAAATGGGAATGAGGGAGAACGAGCGCTCGTATAGCGCTTAAATGGTCCTCCCGAAAGTTTGGTCCAACGGAGCTCTCTCGTAACCAACGTCTGATACTCTCTGAGCTATGCACATTTTATGCGACCCCGCGCGCCCTCCAATCGGAGTGGACGTTAGAAGTTGTGCCGTCATTTTGGTCAAAATGTGGACTAAGCTGTTGATTGGTTAATTTGGCTGAAATGATTTGTATTAAAAGAAAGGGTTCCGTTAGACCCGATAGAAGGCGCCCAGAATAGTCAGAATCTCGAGGCCAAGACGCAGTCTTGTTTTGTATAATCGTCGAATCTACTCGCATATCATAGACCTTTGCTGTGCATGCTAAGTTCTAAACTTGCTGTGCATGCTAAGTTCTAAAGACTACCGTGCATTGATCCTCATCAAAATCTGGATCTTAACTTTAGTTCTTTATCAAGCGAAATGGCAATCATAATTATATCCCAATATAAATCATAAATATTTCAAGTTATATAAATAAGATTGAAATTACATCCTAGGCAAACAAAATCGGGAGTTAATATTTTAAAAATGCGTTTAAATCCAATTGTTTTTCAGCTTCGATTCGGTTGATTGGCGGAAGAATCAGTCACGAGGGTCGTTTAGAGCTCTTCTATAACAACGTATGGGGCACAGTGTGTCACACTAACTGGGACCTGAACGACGCCAAGGTGGCTTGTCGGCAGCTAGGCTTCCCTGGCGCTCTATTCGCCACCACCTATGCTGCTTATGGAGCTGGCACGGGTCCAGTTCTGCTGAGCAATGTAACGTGCGTGGGCAACGAGACCGACCTGTGGAGCTGCCCGCATGATGGAGTCGTCCCCAATTGGTGTGGTCATAAATACGATGCAGGCGTGGTGTGCTCACCATCTGGTAAAAACTTCTTTATTAACTAGGTGCATCCATTTACATAATCTACACCATTCAAAGCCTAAAAAAAAATACATAGTACCAATAACCATTTCGTTGTGTCCGAGGCTAGACCGTCAACGAAGGACGCCAGGAGGCAGAAGGGGATCCAGAGTTTTTGCAATGGTGAGGGGACGTTGTTGAGATCAACGTAAAGAGAGTCTTGAGGCTTTCAGCAATGAACTGAAATTCGCAATATTGTATGATGACGTATGTTCAAGAACTGAATTTGAGCGGATGGATGAATCAAGACATTTATGGGGATGGGTTTGGAGAGGGCGCACTTAGAAAAACCCGAGGCTGGCCTGATGTGACTCCATGCATTCTCAAGACCAATGTTAATTACCGAAATAAAATGGAACAATAGAAAGGGTAGGCGAACAGGATACATATGCGTCTGGGAAAATATTGCTTGTTACATCACTATTTGCGTGGTTATTTCATCTGGCATTATGAGCAGTGTACATTTCACGTCAAAATGGTTAGATAAATACTTTGGTAAATGTAGTTAAATAACCTCACAAAATGGTGATATAACCTGCTAGTTTGCAGAATCTCAAACGCATCTTGCATATATGATTACTATTGGTCCCTAATAAGTTGATATCGTAAAACAAAACTGTACAGTTCGAGACAAAAAAGGAAAGTGACCGAGTTAGAAACAGTATTAAATAGAAAATAACATAAATAAATAAAGATACATGTAACTGATTAATAACTGTAAAAAATGTCACGTTATTAGCCTACTCTATTCACAACTTATTTTTATTTAAAAAGAAATAGGGCCTGCCAGGAAACTCAATTGTTCATCACTGGTCATTTACCGATACGCATTGGTGAATATATTTTGACTACATTGCAAACAAAACTATCCAAACATTCCGTTCTCATTTAAAGAAAAACTTGATTTATTTTTCGAACACAAAATACAAAATGTGACATAAAAAATACTTTTCAGTGTTAACTCAAATTAAATCTCTTTGAATTTAAATTGCTGTGTGTAATCGAAGGTGGCCAATCTGATGGATATATCTGCAAATAATTCAAATTGAACAGCCGTAAAATGGGATATTTTAGTAAATCCTGCAAACCTTGTGATAGCAGAGATCAATTTCAGTATCTTTTTTCCCAGATGTATCGAAAAACATGCTCGTTTATGAGTTACAAGTGCTTCATTAGTGTCTCAAAACTTCAATCATTTTTGAGTGAAAACAAACATTCTCTCAATTTTTTTCGACTCACACTGCAGTGCGTCTTGTTAACGGTGCGTCTAATAATGCGGGCCGATTGGAAGTCTACTTCAACGGCCAGTGGGGTACGGTCTGTGACGATGGCTGGTCACTAGATGAAGCCACCGTAGTCTGCCGTCAACTTGGCCTTGGTGACGCCCAAGAAGCAACCCACAACGCATACTTCGGTTCTGGTACTGGAGACATCCTTCTTGGCAATGTGAGCTGTTCTGGAAACGAGGATACTCTGATGGATTGCAGCCATCCACCCGTCGGGACGCATCTTTGTACACACATGCAGGATGCTGGCGTGATATGCCATGCACAAGGTAATCGATGTATGGTTGTAAGGCTCAAGTTCTTTTCGATCGTGATAAATGCACACACTATAGGTCAGTTCGTGACGCTGCCCCCACCGATTGGGATTCATAACTGCATGTATTTTGTAGGACGCTGATGACCTACACGAGAAGGGTGAGATAACCGATGAATAATCGTAAGTCAGGTTATTTTACTATCGTAATCGTACGCTCAATTCCCTATGCTTTCTAAGCTAGTTAAACCTCTCTGTTCCTTTTCGGTGATTTTCACAGAGATTTTTGCTGTAAGCCGTTGTAAAACAGCATACTTTTAAAAGTGTATGCAAGATCATGAATTGCAAGACGAAATTAAAGTGGACCGTTCATGAATTTGATTGAAAGCAGTTTTAAAATGTGCGGGAAAACCTACATTATGCAAAATTGTGATCATTTTCAATACTTATTTGTGTATCCATTTAGTTCTTTGGCAATTTTATGCGTCAACAACTGAAAGAAATGAGGTTTAAACGGGCAATGAAAATGCATACTTGTCATTACGTGCAAGAAATAAGTATAGGCCAATAATTGTGTACTCATAAAAAGCAAAATGCATTCGTATTTTCATATCTTTGAAAGACAGTCAATTCAGTTCTTCTTCATGTCCTTTGTACTGGCTGTTAAACCTTCAATTTCTTGTCTTGCAATACACTTGGCCAAAATACGTCAGCGCATGTGCTTTTAAACGATGGATATGATCATTTTTTTTTGTTAAATCGATTGAACAAAGACGAATTCAATCCTTACATTATGATTGTAGATGGTCATTAGGTGAGACGAATTCCACTGAAATTTGACGACATCGAATGAAAAAAAAAGTTGAAATTGATTACACTTGATCAATTGAAATGACCAGCGACAAATTTAATTGTAGCATTTGCGCGTTCCAGTCTTCTCGAGACAAAGTTAACTGCATGTTTATGAATTTCAATGAAAAAAGGTTTTCAAATGTGCCGGGCACTGCGGGAAAACCTATAAGTTGTAATGTATGTGTAACCTGGAAAATTGACTCACTTGACTTGGGGATTCAATTCGACACAAATAATTTAATACAAGACCAGGATCTAAGAACAAGTCGCGAACTATTTTATTAAGAAAAGGATTTTATAAAAATGAAACAAACTTGAGACCAAAGCTGAATAAAAAACCTTTAAAACCAAAAAAACACAATGATAACAACTACAACCAACACAGAGGGTCAATATAATGGACCTTAAATGCACTCTGACTGAAACCTAAAAATAAAGAAAAGACAAGAAAAGAAAGAACACAATGAAGAAATATATCAAAAGAAAGTTAAATTGGTTAAATAGCGCAGTCTAACTCTATTATGTACAGCATGTTTATAAATACACAAGGTCACTATAATGCCCAACATACACAATGGCAACACAAGTTTCTGGCTGAATATCTAATGAGTACTAATCCATGGCTCTTATCTGTTCCACATAACTTCTAATTAGACTTCACCCAGTCTAAGACAATCAAACTAAGCCTCAATGTAAACAGGTGGTAAAAGTGGAGTTAAACATAAAGAAAAATGCAGTGAAGGAAGTGGGACTAAGACAAGTCTAATTTCATGAATAAACATTTGGTGATCTTCTAAGAAAGGAATTTATACACTTGGGTCTCTAGATCTGTGGGAAAGTCAAACCTCCTAGCTTAAACAATGGTAGAGATACACTAAAAAAAAGTCATTCAATCTACATGTTCTAGGGGTAAAATAAACAAAAAATCAATTCTCCAAGCAAATCATGTCATCTTTCAAAGGGAAACCAAAAGTTATAAAACAAAACTCGACAAATGTTAACTCATGAAAAACATTCTTCCATCCTGTAAAACTAGTCAAAGAAACTTAATTCCTATAACAACAGTACTTGATCCCTACTTCAAATATATCAAAGAGGTAAGAAAGAAATCATAATTGCGCAGAATCCCAATCATAACCCATCATGGAACAGTAAAATCTCAATGCTTCGAACTTAAACTTTCACAAAAACTTTCCAAAGACAAAAACACACTTTAGACCATAACTAATTAAAAACCTTTCAAAAACTGCACTAGAACTCAAAATATGATTCTACAATATAAAAAAACCCAACAATTTCACAATAAAACTCACCAGGTGACTTGAGCAGATAAACACACAGGGCAGGCGCTCCCAAGAAAAGGGGAAAGAGAGGAAATCACAACTCTCTTCTGTGCCGCTGGTCTGCTGAGTGAGGGTCTGTGGACTTACAGGGTGGCAGAGCACATGGTCTTATCAAAGGGGCTATTGTTCTAAGGGGTCATGTTACTGGGGAAGAGGGAAAAGTTAATCAGGGGTACACACTTCTATGAAAGGGTAGCGGACATCTAATAAAAAGGGGTGATTTATTCAGGGGAGCTACACCTATACTTAAACACTAAAAGCAATACAGTAAAAACTACAAGTTCAATTTGGCCCTGCCACATATGCAGGGCCCAAAATCAGATTTAACTGTTTTGGCATACACTGGGTGAAGAATTTGAGTAAAAAATAAATGAAATATGTAGCTCACATTTACGGTGTAAATGTGGGGAAAAAATAATGCATATTAACAACTGACGCGGCAGCCGATTTTGGCCTTGTCTTTGAGCAATATTGTAAATAAAAGACTTGCGCCGAAAACAAATTTATTTGACAATTCACCGTGAGATAACAGGTTCCACGCCAGCTTCAGAATTACACTTGCCTACCCCAGTACATAATCTTCTAGAGAACTATTTGAAAATAAAACCGCTGTGACTGGAAAGACTATAAGTTTTAATAGTTTGGACGGATTGCATTTCTTTATTTTTCCCCCAAAACTATACATTTTATTTTGCCTTGGGTCCAATCATCAAAATTATGGATCTAAACTTTAGTAATTTAGCAAGATGAAATGGAGATCCTTGACGTTTCACAATTCAGAATGTTTTTACCTTTAAAATAATATTGAAATCATGTCGGAAGGTGATATTTCAATAATGCATACTGTTTTAATCGAATTGCATTATAGCTTCGATTCGGTTGATTGGAGGAGCCGCCAATCACGAGGGTCGTGTAGAGCTCTTCCATAACAGCGTATGGGGCACAGTGTGTCACTGGAAGTGGCGCCTGAACGACGCCAAGGTGGCTTGCCGGCAGCTAGGCTTCCCTGATGCCGTATTTACGACCGTCTTTGCGGCTTATGGAGGTGGCACGGGTCCAGTTTTGCTTCGAGATTTAATGTGCGGCGGTGCTGAGACCGAACTGTGGAGCTGCCCGCATTTAGATGTCGGCAACCATTGGTGTGGTCGGCATAGTAACGATGCAGGCGTAGTGTGCTCACCATCGGGTAAAAATTCCTTTAACCTTAAAACGCATTACATTCTACAAAAAAATAGATTAAATACTCGGTCGATTTCTACTTAGCAGTTTCGGCAAGACCGACCAAACAGCTTTGGTTTTCGTTAAAGTCCCTACTTTTTTCCCGTGTTCTCTACTGGTACACTTTAGCAATTTCTTAAGTCTGATTGACTTTAATTTGGCACAGACTTAGACCACCACCTGAAGATGGTTTTACCAGATTTTCGTCACCATGACGTCATCAGGAGTCAATTAAGTCACATTAAGGGTGCATTTCTTTTCTAAATAGGTTTTGCACACGTTTTTCTTGCAACCACATACTTTCGTTCTTTCGTATGAATGATTAACCGTAGACTTGGCATACACTGCGACTATTACGTTAGACCATTTGGCATTTGTTCGGCACGGTGACATGATTATGTGCCTGGTGACGTCAAAGGTGCATTTGAATCGCTGTAACTTCGGAAGCATATACCAGTCCGATTTGGTTGAAACTTGGTATGTACATAGATAGGGATGTATCACAGATGGCAATTTGAGATAAGTCATCATGACATCGTCACATACCAAGTGACGCCACATTGAAGGGGCATTTTGCTGTGGCCTGTATCTCAATCATTATAGGTCCGATTTGCTTGTAACTTAATAGGTACCTGCACCGGGATGTGATACAGATGCAAATTTAGGTGACGTTATGTCAGGTGACGTGACACTAGGTCTTATCTGCTTGCAACTGACGATATCACAACGACGTCTGAACAATTAAATAGAATTATGATTAAATTGTGTAACAGACGAATTTGCCTTCTGATTATTACAAGGTAAGGGATATAGACAAAACGAAATTGAATGATCCTTGACGACGATGGTTCTTTTTTAGTAAAACATGCATAACCTCTGTTAGCAAATGAGTTTAAGAACATGTTCGTTTATAAGTGCTTCATATTGCTGTTTCCAATTCAATTGCGTTTTGAACAAAACCCATTAATATCGGTCACTTTTTTCGACTCAAACTGTAGTGCGTCTTGTCAATGGTGCTTCTGCAAATGCTGGCCGATTGGAAGTCTACTTCAACGGCCAGTGGGGTACGGTCTGTGACGATGGCTGGTCACTTGATGAGGCCACCGTAGTCTGCCGTCAACTTGGCCTTGGTGACGCCCAAGAAGCAACCCACAACGCCTTCTTCGGTCCTGGTGCCGGAGACATCCTTCTTGGCAATGTGAGCTGTTCTGGAAACGAGGATACTCTGATGGATTGCAGCTATCCACCCGTCAGGACGCATCATTGTACACACATGGAGGATGCTGGCGTTATATGCCAGGCACAAGGTAATCGATATAACTGTAAGGCTGGGGTACCTTGCGATAATGAACGCAGATAAGTAAAGACGCTGCCCCTACCAATTGGGAATCGTAACTGCAGGTTTTTGTAGGACGCTGATGACATATATGACAAGCATATGATAACCAATGAATAATTGTTAGGTATAGCTTATTTTAACAATTCGAATCCGGGATTTGTCTCACAACAACTTGGCCCAAATTCACGGCTCTGCTTAACAGTTAGCAGAAAAGTTGTGTACAGCATAGCAGAAAAATGTGATAACCTTAAGCACTATTTCACGGCGTGTGTGTGCTGACGGTCGCGCGTGCATGGAGATTTCTACTGTTACGTCAATAAGTTAAGTAAATGTTTTACTCTAAAGTAAGAGTGCCTTTTTGCTATGCTTATATTTACAGTCTCCATGAAATAGACGGAGGCTTTGTTAGCAGAAAATCGTGTGCTAAGCAGCGCCATGAAATTGGGCCCTGCAGTCAAGGATCACACCTTAAACTCGGTCGTTTTGGCTGTATTTCTGTACTTTTTATTAAAACTCTGTCATCAATCTCCAACAACAAAACGCATCGAAAACGTCTGTCCGGACGAAGGGGTCTTCCAGTCTTCCAGAAGGGGGCCGCCAGCAACGGGCTCCACCGTAGAGCCATGCTAGCGCCCCCTGCCGGCTGACCGGGACCGCCGTTACACCGCACCCTCCGAGGACAGTGCTTGTCCCAACGCAGGCGTCGAACAGCCCCGTCCGACCAGAGAGACGACCTCTCACAAGTCAACAACAAAAATGAGGTCAACAGAAACTGGCAATCTACAAAAACACCAAAGGTCCTTGGGTCCAGTTGAGTAAGGAGGCGGTGCCCGCTGCATCTCTGTCTGCCGGGAAAAAAACTGCTCCCAGAGCGAACGTGGGACAATGCTTGGATATCGCGGGGGGGGGGGCGATATTGTTTATTACACTATCTGGGGTACCTTGTGCGCTTTCCTATGGGGCATGGTTATTATAAACAGGTTTGAGTGGGGGCTACTATTTTTCAACATGGTACGGATTTTGGACTTTATTTTCCTTTTAAAAAAAATCCTCAAGAGCCTCGGATCAGAAAAGAAAAAGAAAACTGCTGCTATACAAGTAGTATCCGACTGAAAAATAAAGTTTCTAAGATAAAACTTTGACTTGTTGAAAAACAAAAACAAAAACTGAAGGGGCAGAGCAAGAAACGAACTCGGGACCTCTGACCATTAGCCAGCCTGCATTACCACTGGGCAACGGCGGTGCTTTAACAAACCTTGCAATTCATAAATTATGTACTTTCACACATGTGGAGAGAGTATACGCGCGCGTAGGTAAAAGTCTACAGGACTGTAGAGCGCCGCGTATCCTATAATCTTGATTCAAGTCGCCTGAAAAATGGGTACCTTGTAATATTGTGTAAATAAAATATTCGCTCGCGGGGGCGGGAGCTGTTCTGGAAGGAAACGTGCATCCGGTGCATTGATGTGTGTGGAAGCTGTTCCGGGAGAAACGTGTCCGACGCGTTGCATGAATGTGTGCGGAACGGGGCAGTTGGAAACATGCATATTTCAACGACTTAAACAGTTCATTTTGTCGACTTCTTGCCAAACGTTGGTCGAATAAAGGAAACGTGCATCCGGTGCATTGATGTGTGTGAAACGGAGCTGTTTCGGGGTAAACATGTAACCGTTGCACGAATGTGTGTGTAACGGGACAGTTCCGGATGGAAACATGCATGGGTGAATTGATGTCTGTGGAACGGAGCTGTTCCGGGGGAAACATGTGTCCGTTGCATGAATGTGTGTGTAACGGGACAGTTCCGGATGGAAACATGCATGGGTGAATTGATGTGTGTGGAACGGAGCTGTTCCGGGGGAAACATGTGTCCGTTTTATGAATGTGTGTGGAACGGAGCTGTTCCAGAGGGAGACGGATGTCCCTTGTATGAATGTGTGTTATGAGGCTGTTCCAGCGAGGAACATCTGTCCGTTGTATGGATGTGTGTGTTGGAAGGGGTCTGCTCATTAGCTTTTTACAACCCTCCGCACTTCACAGTCCTAAATAGTGGAGCCCATGGAGCGGCTCCTCACTGCACACACCTATGGAGTGGAGCCCATTGAGTGGCTCCGCACTGCGCAGCCCTATGGAGCGGCTCCGCACTGCACAATCCTATGGAGTGGAGCCCTTGGAGTGGCTCCGCACTGCACAATCCTATGGAGCGGCTCCGCACTGCACAATCCTATGGAGTGGAGCCCTTGGAGCGGCTCCGCACTGCACAATCCTATGGAGTGGAGCCCATTGAGTGGCTCCGCACTGCACAACCCTATGGAGCGGCTCCGCACTGCACAATCCTATGGAGTGGAGCCCTTGGAGTGGCTCCGCACTGCACAATCCTATGGAGTGTAGCCCATTGAGTGGCTCCGCACTTCGCAACACTATGGAGCGGCTCCGCACTGCACAATCCTATGGAGTGGAGCCCGTGGAGCGGCTCCGCACTGCACAACCCTTTGGAGCGGCTTCGCACTGCACAGTCCTATGGAGCGGAGCCCGTGGAGCGGCTTTGCACTGCACTGCACAACACTATGGAGCGGTTCCGCACTGCACAATCCTATGGAGTGGAGCCCTTGGAGTGGCTCCGCACTGCACAATCCTATGGAGTGTAGCCCATTGAGTGGCTCCGCACTTCGCAACACTATGGAGCGGCTCCGCACTGCACAATCCTATGGAGTGGAGCCCGTGGAGCGGCTCCGCACTGCACAACCCTTTGGAGCGGCTTCGCACTGCACAGTCCTATGGAGCGGAGCCCGTGGAGCGGCTTTGCACTGCACTGCACAACACTATGGAGCGGTTCCGCACTGCACAATCCTATGGAGTGGAGCCCTTGGAGTGGCTCCGCACTGCACAACCCTATGAAGCGGCTTCGCACTGCACAATCCTATGGAGCGGGGCCCGTGGAGCGGCTCCGCACTGCACTGTACAGCCCTATGGAGCGGCTTCGCACTGCACAACCCTATGGTGCGGAGCCCGTGGAGCGGCTCCGCACTGCACAACTGTATGGAACGGAACCCGATGCAGTTGCTCCGCATGGGAGACTTTGGTGCGGAATACGGCGCAGTTGCTCCGCACGGGAGTCAATGGAGTGGAGCCGATGGAGCCGATGGAGTTGCACAATCCTATGGTGCACAATCCTATGGAGCGGGGCCCGTGGAGCGGCTCCGCACTGCACTGCACAGCCCTATGGAGCGGCTTCGCACTGCACAACCCTATGGTGCGGAGCCCGTGGAGCGGCTCCGCACTGCACAACTGTATGGAACGGAACCCGATGCAGTTGCTCCGCATGGGAGACTTTGGTGCGGAATACGGCGCAGTTGCTCCGCACGGGAGTCAATGGAGTGGAGCCGATGGAGGCAGGTGGAGCCGATGGAGTTGCTCCGCACGGGAGTCTATGGGGTGGAGCCGTCGCAGTTGCTCCGCACGGGAACCTTTGAAACGGAGACACGGAGGTTTGCAATATCCCTTGACGTCCCGTCGGAGTTGTCCAAGCTGGAGATATGGTGAGTGAAGCCTCAGCGGAGATCCTGAGGCTTACGACATCCCTTAACGGCCCGTCCGAGATGTCCAAGCTGGAGATATGGTGAGTGAAGCCTCAACGGAGACCCTGAGGTTTACAAGATCCCGTGACGGCCCGTCGGAGATATCTGGAGACAGGTTGAGCGAAGCCTTGGAAGGACATCTGAGAGGAGACCCAAGCAAAGATCCCAGGGGAGACCAGGAGATCCCAGCGGAGACCCCAGCGGAGACGCTGTCTTGTTCGCCTCGGGGACGAAGGGTCCTCAGAGGGGGCGGTGTAACGTCGGTGCCTGGCCGCCGGCAGAGGGCGCCAGTACGGATCCACAGTGCAACCGTAGCAATGGGACCCCTGCTGCTTATCCAGGGAGACCCGTTGCCGGACTACCGCCGACTCAGTAGTGTGACGTTTTGTATAGCGTGTCTTTGTTGTGATTTAAAAGAAAGCCTCGTGTAAGAAAGTGGCAAGCATAAATGGCTTAGTTCCCCGAAACCATGAAAATTGTAGTGTATGTGGTTTCCTTCGTCTGGCGTGTGACAACCCAGGATCCGATCGACGTTACACTATTTACGATCGTAATCGTATGCTCAATCCCCAACGCTTTCTGCGCTAGTTACAATATTAACAATCGCAGGGTTAACAATAAGATCTATTTAACTCTAAAGGGGCCGTTTAGGGTTAGCTAGTTACAATATTAACAATCGCAGGGTTAACAATAAGATCTATTTAACCCTAAAAAGGGGCCGGGGCGGAACCCGCCCCCTGAACTGTTTCCGCGATAGCTTTTTAAAAAAAATCTCACGGCCCGAGTTAATTTGACTTTTAGCCTCGAGCCTTGAGCATCTTTTGATACCAAAAACATAAACATTTTCCGGCGCTACGCGCCGTGACAATTTCCCCATATACGTAGTGTACACAGAGCAATGTATACAGAGCAGAATTACCATTCATGCATTATGTTCTAATACTGAGCAGTGGATCGAATTCACCTCATAGCTCAGAGCATTAATGAGAATCAACACTTTTTGCTCCCCTGAGTGCCGGACCATATAGCTGTTGGACCACGTTGTTAATAAAGGTAGAGAATCTTTGATTCAAAGGGCTTGGACTCTCCGCGCCCTTGCCTATTCGAATCAAGGAGTCTCCACTTATTCGTCGTTTCTCCTCGACAGAATCAAAATGTGGATCTGAATTTTAGATCTTTATTACAATGAAATGGCGAACTTACAATTTTTACAATCAATAACAATTTTAAGCTACAATATGGAAGGCATATCCTACGAGGTGATATTTCAATAATGCGCTCGGTTTTAATCCAATTTCATTTTAGCTTCGATTCGGTTGAGTGGAGGAGCCGTCAATAACGAGGGTCGTGTAGAGCTCTTCTATAACAGCGTGTGGGGCACAGTGTGTGACGTTGGCTGGGACCTGAACGACGCCAAGGTGGCTTGCCGGCAGCTAGGCTTCCCTGACGCTCTATCGTACACGACCGATGGGACATATGGAGGTGGCACGGGAAAAATTCTGCTTAGCGACGTAATGTGCGTGGGCGACGAGGCCGACCTGTTGAGCTGCCCGCGCCCGAATTCGGAAGTCGGCCACACTAGGTGTGGTATTCATGGCGACGATGCAGGCGTCGTGTGCTCACCATTGGGTAAAATTTCCTTGTTATGTAAAGCCTCAAAACACAATCAACAAAACAAAACAGACTACATAGTCATTAAAAAAAAATCAAATGTCGGGATAATTTTTTGTGAAGTTCTGCATGTAACACTTTCAAAATAGAGGATATGACAGCCCAATTCATGAGCTTTCTTTTAGTACAAATATCATTGAATTCATTTATGTTATTTTTGAGTTACGGAATTTTAAACACAAACACCGATTTAAAGTTCTGTCCACGGATCACAAAAAAGGTATTGCTCTTTCAGCAAAACGAAAATAATTTACATACTACCCTATGCCAAGGGTGTTATGGGCTATTCATCCATTAAGATTGTCAATCTGCTGTAACTTGCGAGATTTGCTTTCACCGTGGCACCTTAATTAGGCCGCCAAATCACAAAGGAAACAAAATGTGAAATTGCAGTTAACAATAAACCAAAGACGTTCTGGAAAGACATTAACTAAAGGTATCTTTTCATAAAGGTTAATTATTACAAGTCTTACAGTAACCGGGGACTCCTCCTGAAAACTGTGTTTTGACCCGCAAAATGCCATAGTCCTGAAGAAAGTTATATTTCGGTTGCTAACGTGAGTACATTTTACAAATAAAACTTTTGCTCAATTTACAGACACCGAAGATCCAGAACTTATTTGTCCAAATAGTGTTCCATCTAAGGACACGGATCTCGGGAAGTCGTCTGCTGTGGTTACATGGACACCAATGCCATCAGCTACTGATAATGTGGATAGCTTCACTATCAACGACATCACATGTCAAGATGAAGCGGGGAATGTCGTGGTGTCTGGCGGTACTTATTCATTGGGCACAACGACAGTGACATGTCGTGTAGGGGACAGTGCTGACAACGTAGGATCATGCCAATTTGTCATCAAAGTTGAAGGTGAGTAGGTGTGCTTTAATTCCACTTATTTTTCAAATACTTACGACTTGCAAACACATATGGCGATGGGCTTCAGAACTGTTTTTAGGGGTGATCAGCTTCGGATGGACATTTCTTCCTAATGTCATTGGATTCACCCCCCTAAAAAAAAAATTGAACAGAAAATGAAAGATGATGAAATAAACTTTAATTTAATGCATGTCTTGAGCACCTTAGAGAGTTTTGAGTATTTTAAATTTTAATATAAGTGCGCGTAATTACCACTTAGGTCTATGGTCTGCACCAATCAGCCCTTCCCAACGCCCTGTATGCAGGGCGGTGCATGGGTACGAGCAAAGGGCTTGAGGTGCATCCCTAGCAAGCTTAATGTGATGAGCATGCGGTCCACACTCCGAGCAAGTGTACTTTGAGAACATGTGGCTTGTGATTGAGCTGCTGTCGTAGTCAAAATATTTTGGGAGTCGATTTTGAACGTTTGAAAATGGTATAATTTATATCTTTACGAGTATGCTAGATTTAACCAGAGAGGAGTGAAGTAATCTTGTTCAAGGTCAATGCTGCAGTATATTCATCATGAATTATTTAAGTAGAATGTAAGAAATGGGAATGAGGGAGAACGAGCGCTCGTATAGCGCTTAAATGGTCCTCCCGAAAGTTTGGTCCAACGGAGCTCTCTCGTAACCAACGTCTGATACTCTCTGAGCTATGCACATTTTATGCGACCCCGCGCGCCCTCCAATCGGAGTGGACGTTAGAAGTTGTGCCGTCATTTTGGTCAAAATGTGGACTAAGCTGTTGATTGGTTAATTTGGCTGAAATGATTTGTATTAAAAGAAAGGGTTCCGTTAGACCCGATAGAAGGCGCCCAGAATAGTCAGAATCTCGAGGCCAAGACGCAGTCTTGTTTTGTATAATCGTCGAATCTACTCGCATATCATAGACCTTTGCTGTGCATGCTAAGTTCTAAACTTGCTGTGCATGCTAAGTTCTAAAGACTACCGTGCATTGATCCTCATCAAAATCTGGATCTTAACTTTAGTTCTTTATCAAGCGAAATGGCAATCATAATTATATCCCAATATAAATCATAAATATTTCAAGTTATATAAATAAGATTGAAATTACATCCTAGGCAAACAAAATCGGGAGTTAATATTTTAAAAATGCGTTTAAATCCAATTGTTTTTCAGCTTCGATTCGGTTGATTGGCGGAAGAATCAGTCACGAGGGTCGTGTAGAGCTCTTCTATGACAGCGTATGGGGCACAGTGTGTCACACTAACTGGGACCTGAACGACGCCAAGGTGGCTTGTCGGCAGCTAGGCTTCCCTGGCGCTCTATTCGCCACCACCTATGCTGCTTATGGAGCTGGCACGGGTCCAGTTCTGCTGAGCAATGTAACGTGCGTGGGCAACGAGACCGACCTGTGGAGCTGCCCGCATGATGGAGTCGTCCCCAATTGGTGTGGTCATAAATACGATGCAGGCGTGGTGTGCTCACCATCTGGTAAAAACTTCTTTATTAACTAGGTGCATCCATTTACATAATCTACACCATTCAAAGCCTAAAAAAAATACATAGTACCAATAACCATTTCGTTGTGTCCGAGGCTAGACCGTCAACGAAGGACGCCAGGAGGCAGAAGGGGATCCAGAGTTTTTGCAATGGTGAGGGGACGTTGTTGAGATCAACGTAAAGAGAGTCTTGAGGCTTTCAGCAATGAACTGAAATTCGCAATATTGTATGATGACGTATGTTCAAGAACTGAATTTGAGCGGATGGATGAATCAAGACATTTATGGGGATGGGTTTGGAGAGGGCGCACTTAGAAAAACCCGAGGCTGGCCTGATGTGACTCCATGCATTCTCAAGACCAATGTTAATTACCGAAATAAAATGGAACAATAGAAAGGGTAGGCGAACAGGATACATATGCGTCTGGGAAAATATTGCTTGTTACATCACTATTTGCGTGGTTATTTCATCTGGCATTATGAGCAGTGTGCATTTCACGTCAAAATGGTTAGATAAATACTTTGGTAAATGTAGTTAAATAACCTCACAAAATGGTGATATAACCTGCTAGTTTGCAGAATCTCAAACGCATCTTGCATATATGATTACTATTGGTCCCTAATAAGTTGATATCGTAAAACAAAACTGTACAGTTCGAGACAAAAAAGGAAAGTGACCGAGTTAGAAACAGTATTAAATAGAAAATAACATAAATAAATAAAGATACATGTAACTGATTAATAACTGTAAAAAATGTCACGTTATTAGCCTACTCTATTCACAACTTATTTTTATTTAAAAAGAAATAGGGCCTGCCAGGAAACTCAATTGTTCATCACTGGTCATTTACCGATACGCATTGGTGAATATATTTTGACTACATTGCAAACAAAACTATCCATACATTCCGTTCTCATTTAAAGAAAAACTTGATTTATTTTTCGAACACAAAATACAAAATGTGACATAAAAAATACTTTTCAGTCTTAACTCAAATTAAATCTCTTTGAATTTAAATTGCTGTGTGTAATCGAAGGTGGCCAATCTGATGGATATATCTGCAAATAATTCAAATTGAACAGCCGTAAAATGGGATCTTTTAGTAAATCCTGCAAACCTTGTGATAGCAGAGATCAATTTCAGTATCTTTTTTTCCCAGATGTATCGAAAAACATGCTCGTTTATGAGTTATAAGTGCTTCATTAGTGTCTCAAAACTTCAATTATTTTTGAGTGAAAACAAACATTCTCTCATTTTTTTTCGACTCACACTGCAGTGCGTCTTGTTAACGGTGCGTCTAATAATGCGGGCCGATTGGAAGTCTACTTCAACGGCCAGTGGGGTACGGTCTGTGACGATGGCTGGTCACTAGATGAAGCCACCGTAGTCTGCCGTCAACTTGGCCTTGGTGACGCCCAAGAAGCAACCCACAACGCATACTTCGGTTCTGGTACTGGAGACATCCTTCTTGGCAATGTAAGCTGTTCTGGAAACGAGGATACTCTGATGGATTGCAGCCATCCACCCGTCGGGACGCATCTTTGTACACACATGCAGGATGCTGGCGTGATATGCCAGGCACAAGGTAATCGATGTATGGTTGTAAGGCTCAAGTTCTTTTCGATCGTGATGAATGCACACACTATAGGTCACGTCGTGACGCTGCCCCCACCGATTGGGATTCATAACTGCATGTATTTTGTAGGACGCTGATGACCTACACGAGAAGGGTGAGATTATCGATGAATAATCGTCAGTCGGGTTATTTTACGATCGTAATCGTAAGCTCAATTCCCAATGCTTTCTAAGCTAGTTAAACCTCTCTGTTCCTTTTCGATGATTTTCACAGAGATTTTTGCTGTAAGCCGTTGTAAAACAACATACTTTTTAACAGTGTATGCAAGATCATGAATTGCAAGACGAAGTTAAAGTGAACCGTTCATGAATTTGATTGAAAGCAGTTGGAAAATGTGCGGGAAAACCTATATTATGCAAAATGGTGATCATTTTCAATACTTATTTGTGTATCTATTTAGTTCTTTGGCAATTTTATGCGTCAACAACTGAAAGAAATGAGGTTTAAACGGGCCAATGAAAATGCATACTTGTCATTTCATGCAAGAAATAAGTATAGGCCAATAATTGTGTACTTATGAAAAGCAAAATGCATGCGTATTTTCATATCTTTGAAAGACAGTCAATTCAGTTCTTCTTCATGTCCTTTGGACTGGCTGTTAAACCTTCAATTTCTTGTCTTGCAATACACTTGGCCAAAATACGTCAGCGCATGTGCTTTTAAACGATGGATATGATCATTTTTTTTTGTTAAATCGATTGAACAAAGACGAATTCAATCCTTACATTATGATTGTAGATGGTCATTAGGTGAGACGAATTCCACTGAAATTTGACGACATCGAATGAAAAAAAAGTTGAAATTGATTACACTTGATCAATTGGAATGACCAGCGACAAATTTAATTGTAGCATTTGCGCGTTCCAGTCTTCTCGAGACAAAGTTAACTGCATGTTTATGAATTTCAATGAAAAAAGGTTTTCAAATGTGCCGGGCACTGCGGGAAAACCTATAAGTTGTAATGTATGTGTAACCTGGAAAATTGACTCACTTGACTTGGGGATTCAACTCGACACAAATAATTTAATACAAGACCAGGATCTAAGAACAAGTCGCGAACTATTTTATTAAGAAAAGGATTTTAAAATGAAACAAACTTGAGACCAAAGCTGAATAAAAAAAATCCTTTAAAACCAAAAAAAAAAAACAATGATAAAAACTTCAACCAACACAGAGCGTCAAAATAATGGACCTTAAATGCACTCTGACTGAAACCTAAAAATAAAGAAAAGACAAGAAAAGAAAGAACACAATGAAGAAATATATCAAAAGAAAGTTAAATTGGTTAAATAGCGCAGTCTAACTCTATTATGTACAGCATGTTTATAAATACACAAGGTCACTTTAATGCCCAACATACACAATGGCAACACAAGTTTCTGGCTGAATATCTAATGAGTACTAATCCATGGCTCTTATCTGTTCCACATAACTTCTAATTAGACTTCACCCAGTCTAAGACAATCAAACTAAGCCTCAATGTAAACAGGTGGTAAAAGTGGAGTTAAACATAAAGAAAAATGCAGTGAAGGAAGTGGGACTAAGACAAGTCTAATTTCATGAATAAACATTTGGTGATCTTCTAAGAAAGGAATTTATACACTTGGGTCTCTAGATCTGTGGGAAAGTCAAACCTCCTAGCTTAAACAATGGTAGAGATACACTAAAAAAAAGTCATTCAATCTACATGTTCTAGGGGTAAAATAAACAAAAAATCAATTCTCCAAGCAAATCATGTCATCTTTCAAAGGGAAACCAAAAGTTATAAAACAAAACTCGACAAATGTTAACTCATGAAAAACATTCTTCCATCCTGTAAAACTAGTCAAAGAAACTTAATTCCTATAACAACAGTACTTGATCCCTACTTCAAATATATCAAAGAGGTAAGAAAGAAATCATAATTGCGCAGAATCCCAATCATAACCCATCATGGAACAGTAAAATCTCAATGCTTCGAACTTAAACTTTCACAAAAACTTTCCAAAGACAAAAACACACTTTAGACCATAACTAATTAAAAACCTTCCAAACCAAAAACTGCACTAGAACTCAAAATATGATTCTACAATATAAAAAAACCAACAATTTCACAATAAAACTCACCAGGTGACTTGAGCAGATAAACACACAGGGCAGGCGCTCCCAAGAAAAGGGGAAAGAGAGGAAATCACAGCTCTCTTCTGTGCCGCTGGTCTGCTAAGTGAGGGGCTGTGGACTTACAGGGTGGCAGAGCACATGGTCTTATCAAAGGGGCTATTGTTCTAAGGGGTCATGTTACTGGGGAAGAGGGAAAAGTTAATCAGGGGTACACACTTCTACGAAAGGGTAGGGGACATCTAATAAAAAGGGGTGATTTATTCAGGGGAGCTACACCTATACTTAAACACTAAAAGCAATACAGTAAAAACTACAAGTTAAATTTGGCCCTGCCACACTCATGCCATCTTTAAAATATTGCTGTCCACAGCAATGCGTAAAATTTAAAAGAAATGCTAAAAAACATACAATTTGCATAACTAAAAGGAAACACAAATAAAAATACACGTCAACTTCTCTCAAAATAATGAGGAGCCATAAAACTATCTCTGGCAAACTTCAAATTGGTTCTAGGCAATACAATAAAATTACACAATTTAAACAACTAATCTAATCTGTCCGGAGGATGGACTCTCAGCTCAGGTACTCTCTTTAGATGCTGCCTCATGTACACCATCGTCTCATCGTGGAGGCTTGGCCAGAAATATCGCTCTCGGACCACTTTCAGCACTCTGCCGTAGCTCGATGTCTCCATGGTTCTGTGCAGACTACGAAATGCTGCCCTTCGCAGTTGTCGATTGATGACCACCAGGAAGCGCGGCTTGTCTCCGCCTTTTCTGAAGACCAGGAGCCCGCCCTTGACCTCAAGACGATCCCATACATGGAGTAGCCTCCTCACAACTGGGGACTCTTTCTCCATCTTCCTGCTACTCATTCTAGTCGGACTCGCCCTCTTCAGCTCAACGACTCTCTTGATAGCTGCGTCACTTTGCTGAGCTTGCAGTAGATTTGGCTGTGGGCCACTCGTAGTCGAACCTTCATCGCTGCAGCTCTGTGACTTGTCAGAACATCCACCAGACTCATCACCATCGGTGTGCACATTCTCGCGGGGAGGAACTTCGGTCGTCTTCAGGTCAGGCTTACGGGTAGGGATGGGGAGAACTCGTGGACGCTGGGCCATACTTTCGAACAGGGCTACCTCCAGGCTTCGGATATACTGCCGCTGTTGCTGTTGTTCCCCAACAACTCTACTGACTATCGACTTTAGCATGTCGATCTGTCTGAACTGCTGCAAGACGACCTCCTGCATGTACGTCTGGTGCTGAAGAATTGACAGCATGTTTGGCTGCGTTTCTGCACTGGGCAATGACTCAAGATTGATGAGTTTGGAGCTTTCTGGCGCTGGATCGAATCCACACATCTGAAGTGGTGTCAGTACCGCTGGTTCAGCCATCATGTACTATCAGGATCCGCTAAAATCAGCTCTGTGTTGGTTAACCGACTAAAGCTTAGTGACCACCAGAAACAAAAAAAACTTTAAAAAAAAATTAAACCCTAATTCTAAAAAAATTGTTGGCTACGTAAAAAAACGATAGTCCTTACCCGGATTCTCCACCACTGGAAAGACTATAAGTTTTAATAATTTGGACGGATTGCATTTCTTTATTTTTTCCCCAAAACTATACATTTTATTTTGCCTTGGGTCCAATCATCAAAATTATGGATCTAAACTTTAGTAATTTAGCAAGACGAAATGGAGATCCTTGATGTTTTACAATTCAGAATGTTTTTACCTTTAAAATAATATTGAAATCATGTCGGAAGGTGATATTTCAATAATGCATACTGTTTTAATCCAATTGCATTATAGCTTCGATTCGGTTGATTGGAGGAGCCGCCAATCACGAGGGTCGTGTAGAGCTCTTCCATAACAGCGTATGGGGCACAGTGTGTCACTGGAAGTGGCGCCTGAACGACGCCAAGGTGGCTTGCCGGCAGCTAGGCTTCCCTGATGCCGTATTTACGACCGTCTTTGCGGCTTATGGAGGTGGCACGGGTCCAGTTTTGCTTCGAGATTTAATGTGCGGCGGTGCTGAGACCGAACTGTGGAGCTGCCCGCATTTAGATGTCGGCAACCATTGGTGTGGTCAGCATAGTAACGATGCAGGCGTAGTGTGCTCACCATCGGGTAAAAATTCCTTTAACCTTAAAACGCATTACATTCTACAAAAAATATATTAAATACTCGGTCCATTTCTACTTAGCAGTTTCGGCAAGACCGACGAAACAGCTTTGGTTTTCGTTAAAGTCCCACCTTTTTCCCCGTGTTCTCTACTGGTACGCTTTGGCAATTTCTTAAGTCTGATTGACTTTAATTTGGCACAGACTTAGACCACCACCTGAAGATGGTTTTACCAGATTTTCGTCACCATGACGTCACCAGGAGTCAATTAAGTCACATTAAGGGTGCATTTCTTTTCTCAATAGGTTTTGCACACGTTTTTCTTGCAACCACATACTTTCGTTCTTTCGTATGAATGATTAACCGTAGACTTGGCATACACTGCGACTATTAGGTTAGACCATTTGGCATTTGTTCGGCACGGTGACATGATTATGTGCCTGGTGACGTCAAAGGTGCATTTGAAACGCTGTAACTTCGGAAGCATATACCAGTCCGATTAGGTTGAAACTTGGTATGTACATAGATAGGGATGTATCACAGATGGCAATTTGAGATAAGTCATCATGACATCGTCACATACCAAGTGACGCCACATTGAAGGGGCATTTTGCTGTGGCCTGTATCTCAATCATTATAGGTCCGATTTGCTTGTAACTTAATAGGTACCTGCACCGGGATGTGATACAGATGCAAATTTAGGTGACGTTATGTCAGGTGACGTGACACTAGGTCTTATGAGCTTGCAACTGACGATATCACAACGACGTCTGAACAATTAAATAGAATTATGATTAAATTGTGTAACAGACGAATTTGCCTTCTGATTATTACAAGGTAAGGGATATAGACAAACCGAAATTGAATGATCCTTGACGACGATGGTTCTTTTTTAGTAAAACATGCATAACCTCTGTTAGCAAATGAGTTTAAGAACATGTTCGTTTATAAGTGCTTCATATTGCTGTTTCCAATTCAATTGCGTTTTGAACAAAACCCATTAATATCGGTCACTTTTTTCGACTCAAACTGTAGTGCGTCTTGTCAATGGTGCTTCTGCAAATGCTGGCCGATTGGAAGTCTACTTCAACGGCCAGTGGGGTACGGTCTGTGACGATGGCTGGTCACTTGATGAGGCCACCGTAGTCTGCCGTCAACTTGGCCTTGGTGACGCCCAAGAAGCAACCCACAACGCCTTCTTTGGTCCTGGTACCGGAGACATCCTTCTTGGCAATGTGAGCTGTTCTGGAAACGAGGATACTCTGATGGATTGCAGCCATCCACCCGTCAGGACGCATCATTGCACACACATGGAGGATGCTGGCGTTATATGCCAGGCACAAGGTAATCGAAATAGCTGTAAGGCTGGGGTACCTTGCAATAATGAACGCAGATAAGTAAAGACGCTGCCCCTACCAATTGGGATTCGTAACTGCATGTTTTTGTAGGACGCTGATGACATATATGACAAGCATATGATAACCAATGAATAATCGTTAGGTATAGCTTATTTTAACAATTCGAATCCGGGATTTGTCTCACAACAACTTGGCCCAAATTCACGGCGCTGCTTAACAGTTAGCAGAAAAGTTGTGTACAGCATAGCAGAAAAATTTGATAACCTTAAGCACTATTTCACGGCGTGTGTGTGCTAACGGTCGCGCGTGCATGGAGATTTCTACTGTTACGTCAATAAGTTAAGTAAATGTTTTCCTCTAAAGTAAGAATGCCTTTTTGCTATGCTTATATTTACGGTCTCCATGAAATAGACGGAAGCTTTGTTAGCAGAAAATCGTGTGCTAAGCAGCGCTATGAAATTGGGCCCTGCAGTCAAGGATCACACGTTAAACTCGGTCTTTTTGGCTGTATTTCTGTACTTTTTATTAAAACTATGTCATCAATCTCCAACAACAAAACGCATCGAAAACGTCTGTCCGGACGAACGGGTGTTCCAGTCTTCCAGAAGGGGGCCGCCAGCAACGGGCTCCACCGTAGAGCCATGCTAGCACCCCCTGCCGGCTGACCGGGACCGCCGTTACACCGCCCGGCCCTCCGAGGACGGGGCTGTTCGACGCCTGCGTTGGGACAAGCACTGTCCAGAGAGACGACCAGAGAGACGACCTCTCACAAGTCAACAACAAAAATGAGGTCAACAGAAACTGGCAATCTACAAAAACACCAAAGGTCCTTGGGTCCAGTTGAGTAAGGAGGCGGTGCCCGCTGCATCTCTGTCTGCCGGAAAAAAACTGCTCCCTTAGCGAACGTGGGACATTGCTTGGATATCGCGGGGGGGGGGGGCGATATTGTTTATTACACTATCTGGGGTACCTTGTGCGCTTTCCTATGGGGCATGGTTATTATCAACAGGTTTGAGTGGGGGCTACTATTTTTCAACATGGTACGGATTTCGGACTTTATTTTCCTTTTAAAAAAAATCCTCAAGAGCCTCGGATCAGAAAAGAAAAAGAAAACTGCTGCTATACAAGTAGTATCCGACTGAAAAATAAAGTTTCTAAGATAAAACTTTGACTTGTTGAGAAACAAAAAAAAGCTGAAGGGGCAGAGCAAGAAACGAACTCGGGACCTCTGATCATTAGCCAGCCTGCATTACCACTGGGCAACGGCGGTGCTTGAACAAACCTTGCAATTCATAAATTATGTACTTTCACACATGTGGAGAGAGTATACGCGCGCGCGTAGGTAAAAGGCTACAGGACTGTAGAGCGCCGCGTATCCTATAATCTTGATTCAAGTCGCCTGAAAAATGGGTACCCTGTAATATTGTGTAAATAAAATATTCGCTCTCGGGGGCGGGAGCTGTTCTGGAAGGAAACGTGCATCCGGTGCATTGATGTGCGTGGAAGCTGTTCCGGGAGAAACGTGTCCGACGCGTTGCATGAATGTGTGCGGAACGGGGCAGTTGGAAACATACATATTTCAACGACTTAAACAGTTAATTTTGTCGACTTCTTGCCAAACGTTGGTCGAATAAAGGAAACGTGCATCCGGTGCATTGATGTGTGTGGAACGGAGCTGTTTCGGGGTAAACATGTAACCGTTGCATGAATGTGTGTGTAACGGGACAGTTCCGGATGGAAACATGCATGGGTGAATTGATGTGTGTGGAACGGAGCTGTTCCGGGGGAAACATGTGTCCGTTGCATGAATGTGTGTGTAACGGGACAGTTCCGGATGGAAACATGCATGGGTGAATTGATGTGTGTGGAACGGAGCTGTTCCGGGGGAAACATGTGTCCGTTTTATGAATGTGTTTGGAACGGAGCTGTTCCAGAGGGAGACGGATGTCCCTTGTATGAATGTGTGTTATGAGGCTGTTCCAGCGAGGAACATCTGTCCGTTGTATGGATGTGTGTGTTGGAAGGGGTCTGCTCATTAGCTTTTTACAACCCTCCGCACTTCACAATCCTAAATAGTGGAGCCCGTGGAGCGGCTCCGCACTGCACAACCCTCAGTGGAGTGGAGCCCATGGAGCGGCTTTGCACTGCACAACCCTATGGAGCGGCTCCTCACTGCACACACCTATGGAGTGGAGCCCATTGAGTGGCTCCGCACTGCGCAGCCCTATGGAGCGGCTCCGCACTGCACAATCCTATGGAGTGGAGCCCTTGGAGTGGCTCCGCACTGCACAATCCTATGGAGTGGAGCCCATTGAGTAGCTCCGCACTGCACAACCCTATGGAGCGGCTCCGCACTGCACAATCCTATGGAGTGGAGCCCTTGGAGTGGCTCCGCACTGCACAATCCTATGGAGTGGAGCCCATTGAGTAGCTCCGCACTGCACAACCCTATGGAGCGGCTCCGCACTGCACAATCCTATGGAGTGGAGCCCGTGGAGCGGCTCCGCACTGCACAACCCTATGGAGCGGCTTCGCACTGCACAATCCTATGGAGCGGAGCCCGTGGAGCGGCTTTGCACTGCACTGCACAACACTATGGAGCGGCTTCGCACTGCACAATCCTATGGAGCGGAGCCCGTGGAGCGGCTTTGCACTGCACTGCACAACACTATGGAGCGGCTTCGCACTGCACAATCCTATGGAGCGGAGCCCGTGGAGCGGCTTTGCACTGCACTTCACAACCCTATTGAGCGGCTCCGCACTGCACAACCCTATGGTGCGGAGCCCGTGGAGCGGCTCCGCACTGCACAACTGTATGGAACGGAACCCGATGCAGTTGCTCCGCATGGGAGACTTTGGTGCGGAATACGGCGCAGTTGCTCCGCACGGGAGTCAATGGAGTGGAGCCAATGGAGGCAGGTGGAGCCGATGGAGTTGCTCCGCACGGGAGTCTATGGGATGGAGCCGTCGCAGTTGCTCCGCACGGGAACCTTTGAAACGGAGACACGGAGGTTTGCAATATCCCTTGACGTCCCGTCGGAGTTGTCCAAGCTGGAGATATGGTGAGTGAAGCCTCAGCGGAGATCCTGAGGCTTACGACATCCCTTAACGGCCCGTCCGAGATGTCTAAGCTGGAGATATGGTGAGTGAAGCCTCAACGGAGACCCTGAGGTTTACAAGATCCCGTGACGGCCCGTCGGAGATATCTGGAGACAGGTTGAGCGAAGCCTTGGAAGGACATCCGAGAGGAGACCCAAGCAAAGATCCCAGGGGAGACCAGGAGATCCCAGCGGAGACCCCAGCGGAGACCCCAGCGGAGACGCTGTCTTGTTCGCCTCGGGGACGAAGGGTCCTGAGAGGGGGCGGTGTAACGTCGGTGCCTGGCCGCCGGCAGAGGGCGCCAGTACAGATCCACAGTGCAACCGTAGCAATGGGACCCCTGCTGCTTATCCAGGGAGACCCGTTGCCGGACTACCGCCTACTCAGTAGTGTGACATTTTGTATAGCGTGTCTTTGTTGTGATTTAAAAGAGAGCCTCGTGTAAGAAAGTGGCAAGCATAAATGGCTTAGTTCCCCGAAATCATGAAAAATATAGTGTATGTGGTTTCCTTCGTCTGGCGTGTGACAACCCAGGATCCGATCGACGTTACACTATTTACGATCGTAATCGTACGCTCAATTCCCAACGCTTTCTGCGCTAGTTACAATATTAACAATCGCAGGGTTAACAATAAGATCTATTTAACCCTAAAGGGGCCGTTTAGGGTTAGCTAGTTACAATATTAACAATCGCAGGGTTAACAATAAGATCTATTTAACCCTAAAAAGGGGCCGGGGCGGAACCCGCCCCATGAACTGTTTCCGCGATAGCTTTTTAAAAAAAATCTCACGGCCCGAGTTAATCTGACTTTTAGCCTCCAGCCTTGAGCATCTTTTGATACCAAAAACATAAACATTTTCCGGCGCTACGCGCCGTGACAATTTCCCCATATACGTAGTGTACACAGAGCAATGTACACAGAGCAGAATTACCATTCATGCATTATGTTCTAATACTGAGCAGTGGATCGAATTCACCTCATAGCTCAGAGCATTAATGAGAATCAACACTTTTTGTTCCCCTGAGTGCCGGACCATATAGCTGTTGGGCCACGTAGTTAATAAAGGTAGAGAATCTTTGATTCAAAGGGCTTGGACTCTCCGCGCCCTTTCCCATTCGAATCAAGGAGTCTCCACTTATTCGTCGTTTCTCCTCGACAGCATCAAAATGTGGATCTGATTTTTAGATCTTTATTACGATGAAATGGCGAACTTACAATTTTTACAATCAATAACAATTTTAAGCTACAATATGGAAGGCATATCCTACGAGGTGATATTTCAATAATGCACTCGGTTTTAATCCAATTTCATTTTAGCTTCGATTCGGTTGAGTGGAGGAGCCGTCAATAACGAGGGTCGTGTAGAGCTCTTCTATAACAGCGTATGGGGCACAGTGTGTGACGCTGGCTGGGACCTGAACGACGCCAAGGTGGCTTGCCGGCAGCTAGGCTTCCCTGACGCTCTATCGTACACGACCGATGGGACATATGGAGGTGGCACGGGAAAAATTCTGCTTAGCGACGTAATGTGCGTGGGCAACGAGGCCGACCTGTTGAGCTGCCCGCGCCCGAATTCGGAAGTCGGCCACACTAGGTGTGGTATTCATGGCGACGATGCAGGCGTCGTGTGCTCACCATTGGGTAAAATTTCCTTGTTATGTAAAGCCTCAAAACACAATCAACAAAACAAAGCAAACTACATAGTCATTAAAAAAAAAATCAATGTCGGGATAATTTTTTTGTGAAGTTCTGCATGTAACACTTTAAAAATAAAGGATATGACAGCCCAATTCATGAGCTTTCTTTTAGTACAAATATCATTGAATTCATTTATGTTATTTTTGAGTTACGGAATTTTAAACACAAACACCGATTTAAAGTTCTGTCCACTGATCACAAAAAAGGTATTGCTCTTTCAGCAAAACGAAAATAATTTACATTCTACCCTATGCCAAGGGTGTTATGGGCTATGCATCCATTAAGATTGTCAATCTGCTGTAACTTGCGAGATTCGCTTTCACCGTGGCACTTTAATTAGGCCGCCAAATCACAAAGTAAACAAAATGTAAAATTGCAGTTAACAATAAACCAAAGACGTTCTGGAAAGACATTAACTAAAGGTATCTTTTCATAAACGTTAATTATTACAAGTCTTAAAGTAACCGGGGACTCCTCGTGGAAACCGTGTTTTGACCCGCAAAATGCCATAGTCCTGAAGAAAGTTATATTTCGGTTGCTAACGTGAGTACATTTTACAAATAAAACTTTTGCTCAATTTACAGACACCGAAGATCCAGAACTTATTTGTCCAAATAGTGTTCCATCTAAGGACACGGATCTCGGGAAGTCGTCTGCTGTGGTTACATGGACACCAATGCCATCAGCTACTGATAATGTGGATAGCTTCACTATCAACGACATCACATGTCAAGATGAAGTGGGGAATGTCGTGGTGTCTGGCGGTACTTATTCATTGGGCACAACGACAGTGACATGTCGTGTAGGGGACAGTGCTGACAACGTAGGATCATGCCAATTTGTCATCAAAGTTGAAGGTGAGTAGGTGTGCTTTAATTCCACTTATTTTTCAAATACTTACGACTTGCAAACACATATGGCGATAGGCTTCAGAACTGTTTTTAGGGGTGATCAGCTTCGGATGGACAAAAAATTGAACAGAAAATGAAAGATGATGAAATAAACTTTAATTTAATGCATGTCTTGAACACCTTAGAGAGTTTTGAGTATTTTAAATTTTAATATAAGTGCGCATAATTACCACTTAGGTCTATGGTCTGCACCAATCAGCCCTTCCCAGCGCCCTGTATGCAGGGCGGTGCATGGGTACGAGCAAAGGGCTTGAGGTGCATCCCTAGCAAGCTTAATGTGATGAGCATGCGGTCCACACTTCGAGCAAGTGTACTTTGAGAATATGTGGCTTGTGATTGAGCTGCTGTCGTAGTCAAAATATTTTGGGAGTCGATTTTGAACGTTTGCAAATGGTATAATTTATATCTTTACGAGTATGCTAGATTTAACCAGAGAGGAGTGAAGTAATCTTGTTCAAGGTCGATGCTGCAGTATATTCATCATGAATTATTTCAGTAGAATGTAAGAAATGGGAATGAGGGAGAACGAGCGCTCGTATAGCGCTTAAATGGTCCTCCCGAAAGTTTGGTCCAACGGAGCTCTCTCGTAACCAACGTCTGATACTATCTGAGCTATGCACATTTTATGCAACCCCGCGCGCCCTCCAATCGGAGTGGACGTTAGAAGTTGTGCCGTCATTTTGGTCAAAATGTGGACTAAGCTGTTGATTGGTTAATTTGGCTGAAATGATTTGTAATAAAAAAGGGTTCCGTTAGACCCGATAGAAGGCGCCCAGAATAGTCAGAATCTCGAGGCCAAGACGCAGTCTTGTTTTGTATAATCGTCGAATCTACTCGCATATCATATACCTTTGCTGTGCATGCTAAGTTCTAAATACTACCGTGCATTGATCCTCATCAAAATCTGGATCTTAACTTTAGTTCTTTATCAAGCGAAATGGCAATTATAATTATATCCCAATATAAATCATAAATATTTCAAGTTATAAAAATAGGATTGAAATTACATCCTAGGCAAACAAAATCGGGAGTTAATATTTTAAAAATGCGTTTAAATCCAATTGCGTTTCAGCTTCGATTCGGTTGATTGGCGGAAGAATCAGTCACGAGGGTCGTGTAGAGCTCTTCTATAACAACGAATGGGGCACAGTGTGTCACACTAACTGGGACCTGAACGACGCCAAGGTGGCTTGTCGGCAGCTAGGCTTCCCTGGCGCTCTATTCGCCACCACCTATTCGGCTTATGGAGCTGGCACGGGTCCAGTTCTGCTGAGCAATGTAACGTGCGTGGGCAACGAGACCGACCTGTGGAGCTGCCCGCATGATGGAGTCGTCCCCAATTGGTGTGGTCATAAATACGATGCAGGCGTGGTGTGCTCACCATCTGGTAAAAACTTCTTTATTAACTAGGTGCATCATTTACATAATCTTCACCATTCAAAGCCTAAAAAAAATACATAGTACCAATAACCATTTCGTTGTGTCCGAGGCTAGACCGTCAACGACGGACGCCAGGAGGCAGAAGGGGATCCAGAGTTTTTGCAATGGTGAGGGGACGTTGTTGAGATCAACGCAAAGAGAGTCTTGAGGCTTGGCGAACGGGTTGGCGAACAGGATACATATGCTCCTGGGAAAATATTGCTTGTTACATCACTATTTGCGTGGTTATTTAATCTGGCATTATGAGCAGTGTTCATTTCACGTCAAAATGGTTAGATAAATACTTTGGTAAATGTAGTTAAATAACCTCACAAAATGGTGATATAACCTGCTAGTTTGCAGAATCTTAAACGCATCTTGCATATACGATTACTATTGGTCCCTAATAAGTTGATATCGTAAAACAAAACTGTACAGTTCGAGACAAAAAAGGAAAGTGACCGAGTTAGAAACAGTATTAAATAGAAAATAACATAAATAAATAAAGATCATGTAACTGATTAATAACTGTAAAAAATGTCACGTTATTACAAGGGCGGATCCAGAACACAATTTTTTGGGGGGCCAAAAAAAATTTTGGTCTCCCAAAAAAGTGGGTCCAAAAAAAATACGGCGTGGGGTTCGGGGCCCGCTTAAGGGCCCCGAAAAAATTTTGGATTCTAGATGCTCTGTGGTGCGATCTGAGGCAATTTCTGACCACTTTAACCAATGTTTTTTTGAGGAAAAGATGTTGGTGTACTCATTGCCAGCCTTTATTGCGATGTCACATAAAAAAAAAAAATTGGTTTCGTTTTGGGGGGGGGCCATGGCCCCCTTTGGCCCCCCCCCTGGATCCGCCCTTGCGTTATTAGCCTACTCTATTCACAACTTATTTTTATTTAAAAAGAAATAGGGCCTGCCAGGAAACTCAATTGTCCATCACTGGTCATTTACCGATACGCATTGGTGAATATATTTTGACTACATTGCAAACAAAACTATTCAAACATTCCGTTCTCATTTAAAGAAAAACTTGATTTATTTTTCGAACACAAAACACAAAATGTGACATAAAAAATACTTTTCAGTCTTAACTCAAATTAAATCTCTTTGAATTTAATTTGCTGTGTGTAATCGAAGGTGGCCAATCTGATGGATATATCTGCAAATAATTCAAATTGAACAGCCGTAAAATGGGATCTTTTAGTAAATCCTGCAAACCTTGTGATAGCAGAGATCAATTTCAGTATCTTTTCAATTATTTTTGAGTGAAAACAAACATTCTCTCATTTTTTTTCGACTCACACTGCAGTGCGTCTTGTTAACGGTGCGTCTAATAATGCGGGCCGATTGGAAGTCTACTTCAACGGCCAGTGGGGTACGGTCTGTGACGATGGCTGGTCACTAGATGAGGCCACCGTAGTCTGCCGTCAACTTGGCCTTGGTGACGCCCAAGAAGCAACCCACAACGCATACTTCGGTTCTGGTACTGGAGACATCCTTCTTGGCAATGTGAGCTGCTCTGGAAACGAGGATACTCTGATGGATTGCAGCCATCCACTCGTCGGGACGCATCTTTGTACACACATGCAGGATGCTGGCGTTATATGCCAGGCACAAGGTAATCGATGTATGGTTGTAAGGCTCAAGTTCTTTTCGATCGTGATGAATGTTGTTACAACTGATAATGTAGTTACCAACGGATAACGTATCACCAACCGATAATGTATCACAAATTGACCGATATTGTATCACTAACCGATAATGTACCAAAAATTGACTGATAGTGTAGTAAAATTTGTATCCGATAATGTATCACGTGTCGACGGATAATGTAACTACAAAATAATTGTATCCGATAATGTATCACCACGGAACGGATACTGTATCAACCGATAATGTTTCATAAATCAACCGATAATGTATCAGTATTGGGAAAAGGTGTACACAAATGTTTGTTTTATGTCCGATTATCCCGCCCCACGTTTTGACCAGGGAGGTGGGTCTGGGCTAGTTGATCACCACCACCCCCATTATTTTGTATTTAGAGAAAAAGGGCCGATTTTGAGGTATTTTTCAAACTTTCCTACCGCCGAAATGTATTAAATAGTAATGATAAAGGGAGAAAAAATACAAATAGCTTGAAATGCGTGGGACGTCTGTATCACGAACAGCGCCCCCAGTGTCATGTGGTCTCCAGCAAGCACCCCCCCCCCCCCGTTTGTATTTCCTGGCCAGGACTTTTTTTTAGCTATCCCCCATCCCCAAGTCCCCAGCACAGATTTACGCTACTGTTGCAGGGGCGGATGCACGAATTTTCGCGGGGGGGGGGGGTTCATCAGCAAAACAATCTGAAAAAGTACACAGGATTTTTTTCCGGACACTTGGCCTCCGTAAAATCAAAAACTTGGGGAAGGGGGTATCATATTTCAATAGGGGACGCTGTTCAAATTTGACAATTATTAACAATGGATTACAGAATGGTGTAAAAATACCCCCTATCTAAGCTGCCTCCGTCCGTATTTTGAACAGGCGGACATTATACCAGGAATTGGGGGGGGGGGTGTCACAGCAGAGGGGGGGGGGGTGCATTATTTTTTTTGGAATTTGTATGCAATTTGTTTTGGGACACAGCTGGGGGACCCCCCCCCCCCGGATCCGCGCCTGTGTTGGCCTCAAGGAAGCGGGGGTTTAACAAACTGAAGTCAGTGGGTAGACAAATAACAAATGACGTCACATGCGAACGGTGCCCCCCCCCTAAAAAAACCGGGGCATTATTTTGTACGGTACAGTAATATTGTGTACATGATTGTAGGATTTCATCAGCGCTCCCCGTTGAAAATATGGCACGACCCCCCTCCCCCCTCATCAACCCCCCTCATCCCCTCATCCCCTCATCCCTCTCCCCCTCACCCTCCCCCCCTCATCCCCCCACTAAATGCTGTGATTGTGCCCTTTTTAAATCTGTAAGAAAAAAAAAAACGACTGGGGTCGACAAGGGACCCATGAAGCTTGATCGCATCTAGACTATCTTCGACGATTGCCGCCTAAATCCGGTAAACTTGTTACATTGTATCTTTTGTGACAGCTCAAGTTACATGAACATTTCAGATGGTAGTTTTGCTATACACATGCCTCGCCACTCGTATGTGTTCCCAGTTCATGCACAGCGCGTATATTGAATGTTGCAAAGTTATTTGGGGAGGGAATAGTCTGGGAGACCATCGCAAGTTAAATTGAACGTATGCGCGTGCCGACGTTGCCTGACGCTTATGCGAAGACGCTGCTGCTGATAGCCACATTCTGGCACATTCTGGAAGTGGTGTGGAACCTTGCGCGCGAACCAGTACAGTACAGTACGCATATGCTGTGTCCCGTCCATTGATCTCCATACGGAGATCAATGGTCCCGTACGTCCATGGGGCTCTCAAAAGTGGTAAAACGCGCCCTCTTGTGTCGCAGCACGGAGCCCATATGGAGGCCAAGTGTCCGGAGAAAACAACTTGTCCACATTTCGGCGGGGATGTGCGAGTGCGGTTCCCCCCCCCCCCCGCTTGACATCAAAAGCTGGATACGCTACTAGCCTAGGCCCATTTGGAGGTAGAGCATCTCCCAACCTCCCAAATTAAAAAAAATATTCTTAATGACAAACTTTCTCGAGTGGGGACTCATTATAGTAAAGGCACTTATTAGACTTTAATTAATTTGCAATATTTCCACCTTTTCCCAATACTGATACATTATCGGTTGATTTTTGATACATTATCGGTTGATACAGTATCCGTTCCGTGGTGATACATTATCGGATACACTTATTTTGTAGTTACATTATCCGTCGACACGTGATACATTATCGGATACAAATTTTACTACACTATCAGTCAATTTTTGGTACATTATCGGTTAGTGATACAATATCGGTCAATTTGTGATACATTATTGGTTGGTGATACGTTATCGGTTGGTTACTACATTATCAGTTGTAACAAATGTACACGCTATAGGTCACGTCGTCACGCTGCCCCCACCGATTGGGATTCATAACTGCGTGTATTTTGTAGGACGCTGATGACCTACACGAGAAGGGTGAGATTATCGATGGATAATCGTAAGTCGGGTTATTTTACGATCGTAATCGTACGCTCAATTCCCAATGGTTTCTAAGCTAGTTAAACCTCTCTGTTCCTTTTCGATGATTTTCACAGAGATTTTTGCTGTAAGCCGTTGTTAAACAACATACTTTTTAACAGTGTATGCAAGATCATGAATTGCAAGACGAAGTTAAAGTGAACCGTTCATGAATTTGATTGAAAGCAGTTTTAAAATGTGCGGGAAAACCTATATTATGCAAAATGGCGATCATTTTCAATACTTATTTGTGTATCCATTTAGTTCTTTGGCAATTTTATGCGTCAACAACTGAAAGAAATGAGGTTTAAACGGGCCAATGAAAATGCATACTTGTCATTTCATGCAAGAAATAAGTATAGGCCAATAATTGTGTACTTATGAAAAGCAAAATGCATGCGTATTTTCATATCTTTGAAAGACAGTCAATTCAGTTCTTCTTCATGTCCTTTGGACTGGCTGTTAAACCTTCAATTTCTTGTCTTGCAATACACTATGCCAAAATACGTCAGCGCATGTGCTTTTAAACGATGGATATGATCATTTTTTTTGTTAAATCGATTGAACAAAGACGAATTCAATCCTTACATTATGATTGTAGATGGTCATTAGGTGAGACGAATTCCACTGAAATTTGACGACATCGAATGAAAAAAAAAGTTGAAATTGATTACACTTGATCAATTGGAATGACCAGCGACAAATTTAATTGTAGCATTTGCGCGTTCCAGTCTTCTCGAGACAAAGTTAACTGCATGTTTATGAATTTCAATGAAAAAAAGGTTTTCAAATGTGCCGGGCACTGCGGGAAAACCTATAATTTGTAATGTATGTGTAACCTGGAAACTTGACACACTTGACTTGGGGATTCAACTCGACACAAATAATTTAATACAAGACCAGGATCTAAGAACAAGTCGCGAACTATTTTATTAAGAAAAGGATTTTAAAATGAAACAAACTTGAGACCAAAGCTGAATAAAAAAATCCTTTAAAACCAAAAAAAAAAACCAATGATATAAACTTCAACCAACACAGAGCGTCAAAATAATGGACCTTAAATGCACTCTGACTGAAACCTAAAAATAAAGAAAAGACAAGAAAAGAAAGAATACAATGAAGAAATATATCTAAAGAAAGTTAAATTGGTTAAATAGCGCAGTCTAACTCTATTATGTACAGCATGTTTATAAATACACAAGGTCACTATAATGCCCAACATACACAATGGCAACACAAGTTTCTGGCTGAATATCTAATGAGTACTAATCCATGGCTCTTATCTGTTCCACATAACTTCTAATTAGACTTCACCCAGTCTAAGACAATCAAACTAAGCCTCAATGTAAACAGGTGGTAAAAGTGGAGTTAAACATAAAGGAAAATGCAGTGAAGGAAGTGGGACTAAGACAAGTCTAATTTCATGAATAAACATTTGGTGATCTTCTAAGAAAGGAATTTATACACTTGGGTCTCTAGATCTGTGGGAAAGTCAAACCTCCTAGCTTAAACAATGGTCGAGATACACTAAAAAAAAGTCATTCAATCTACATGTTCTAGGGGTAAAATATGAATCTTTCTCAACAAAAAATCAATTCTCCAAGCAAATCATGTCATCTTTCAAAGGGAAACCAAAAGTTATAAAACAAAACTCGATAAATGTTAACTCATGAAAAACATTCTTCCATCCTGTAAAACTAGTCAAAGAAACTTAATTCCTATAACAACAGTACTTGATCCCTACTTCAAATATATCAAAGAGGTAAGAAAGAAATCATAATTGTGCAGAATCCAGATCATAACCCATCATGGAACAGTAAAATCTCAATGCTTAGAACTTAAACTTTCACAAAAACTTTCCAAAGACAAAAACACACTTTAGACCATAACTAATTAAAAACCTTCCAACCCAAAAACTGCACTAGAACTCAAAATATGATTCTACAATATAAAAAAACCAACAATTTCACAATAAAACTCACCAGGTGACTTGAGCAGATAAACACACAGGGCAGGCGCTCCCAAGAAAAGGGGAAAGAGAGGAAATCACAGCTCTCTTCTGTGCCGCTGGTCTGCTAAGTGAGGGGCTGTGGACTTACAGGGTGGCAGAGCACATGGTCTTATCAAAGGGGCTATTGTTCTAAGGGGTCATGTTACTGGGGAAGAGGGAAAAGTTAATCAGGGGTACACACTTCTATGAAAGGGTAGCGGACATCTAATAAAAAGGGGTGATTTATTCAGGGGAGCTACACCTATACTTAAACACTAAAAGCAATACAGTAAAAACTACAAGTTAAATTTGGCCCTGCCACACTCATGCCATCTTTAAAATATTGCTGTCCACAGCAATGCGTAAAATTTAAAAGAAATGCTAAAAAACATACAATTTGCATAACTAAAAGGAAACACAAATAAAAATACACGTCAACTTCTCTCAAAATAATGAGGAGCCATAAAACTATCTCTGGCAAACTTCAAATTGGTTCTAGGCAATACAATAAAATTACACAATTTAAACAACTAATCTAATCTGTCCGGAGGATGGACTCTCAGCTCAGGTACTCTCTTTAGATGCTGCCTCATGTACACCATCGTCTCATCGTGGAGGCTTGGCCAGAAATATCGCTCTCGGACCACTTTCAGCACTCTGCCGTAGCTCGATGTCTCCATGGTTCTGTGCAGACTACGAAATGCTGCCCTTCGCAGTTGTCGAGAGAGGACCACCAGGAAGCGCGGCTTGTCTCCGCCTTTTCTGAAGACCAGGAGCCCGCCCTTGACCTCAAGACGATCCCATACATGGAGTAGCCTCCTCACAACTGGGGACTCTTTCTCCATCTTCCTGCTACTCATTCTAGTCGGACTCGCCCTCTTCAGCTCAACGACTCTCTTAATAGCTGCGTCACTTTGCTGAGCTTGCAGTAGATTTGGCTGTGGGCCACTCGTAGTCGAACCTTCATCGCTGCAGCTCTGTGACTTGTCAGAACATCCACCAGACTCATCACCATCGATGTGCACATTCTCGCGGGGAGGAACTTCGGTCGTCTTCAGGTCAGGCTTACGGGTAGGGATGGGGAGAACTCGTGGACGCTGGGCCATACTTTCGAACAGGGCTACCTCCAGGCTTCGGATATACTGCCGCTGTTGCTGTTGTTCCCCAACAACTCTACTGACTATCGACTTTAGCATGTCGATCTGTCTGAACTGCTGCAAGACGACCTCCTGCATGTACGTCTGGTGCTGAAGAATTGACAGCATGTTTGGCTGCGTTTCTGCACTGGGCAATGACTCAAGATTGATGAGTTTGGAGCTTTCTGGCGCTGGATCGAATCCACACATCTGAAGTGGTGTCAGTACCGCTGGTTCAGCCATCATGTACTATCAGGATCCGCTAAAATCAGCTCTGTGTTGGTTAACCGACTAAAGCTTAGTGACCACCAGAAACAAAAAAAACTTTAAAAAAAATTAAACCCTAATTCTAAAAAAATTGTTGGCTACGTAAAAAAACGATAGTCCTTACCCGGATTCTCCACCACTGGAAAGACTATAAGTTTTAATAATTTGGACGGATTGCATTTCTTTATTTTTTCCCCAAAACTATACATTTTATTTTGCCTTGGGTCCAATCATCAAAATTATGGATCTAAACTTTAGTAATTTAGCAAGACGAAATGGAGATCCTTGATGTTTTACAATTCAGAATGTTTTTACCTTTAAAATAATATTGAAATCATGTCGGAAGGTGATATTTCAATAATGCATACTGTTTTAATCCAATTGCATTATAGCTTCGATTCGGTTGACTGGAGGAGCCGCCAATCACGAGGGTCGTGTAGAGCTCTTCCATAACAGCGTATGGGGCACAGTGTGTCACTGGAAGTGGCGCCTGAACGACGCCAAGGTGGCTTGCCGGCAGCTAGGCTTCCCTGATGCCGTATTTACGACCGTCTTTGCGGCTTATGGAGGTGGCACGGGTCCAGTTTTGCTTCGAGATTTAATGTGTGGCGGTGCTGAGACCGAACTGTGGAGCTGCCCGCATTTAGATGTCGGCAACCATTGGTGTGGTCATCATAGTAACGATGCAGGCGTAGTGTGCTCACCATCGGGTAAAAATTCCTTTAACCTTAAAACGCATTACATTCTACAAAAAATATATTAAATACTCGGTCCATTTCTACTTAGCAGTTTCGGCAAGACCGACGAAACAGCTTTGGTTTTCGTTAAAGTCCCACCTTTTTCCCCGTGTTCTCTACTGGTACGCTTTGGCAATTTCTTAAGTCTGATTGACTTTAATTTGGCACAGACTTAGACCACCACCTGAAGATGGTTTTACCAGATTTTCGTCACCATGACGTCACCAGGAGTCAATTAAGTCACATTAAGGGTGCATTTCTTTTCTCAATAGGTTTTGCACACGTTTTTCTTGCAACCACATACTTTCGTTCTTTCGTATGAATGATTAACCGTAGACTTGGCATACACTGCGACTATTAGGTTAGACCATTTGGCATTTGTTCGGCACGGTGACATGATTATGTGCCTGGTGACGTCAAAGGTGCATTTGAATCGCTGTAACTTCGGAAGCATATACCAGTCCGATTAGGTTGAAACTTGGTATGTACATAGATAGGGATGTATCACAGATGGCAATTTGAGATAAGTCATCATGACATCGTCACATACCAAGTGACGCCACATTGAAGGGGCATTTTGCTGTGGCCTGTATCTCAATCATTATAGGTCCGATTTGCTTGTAACTTAATAGGTACCTGCACCGGGATGTGATACAGATGCAAATTTAGGTGACGTTATGTCAGGTGACGTGACACTAGGTCTTATCTGCTTGCAACTGACGATATCACAACGACGTCTGAACAATTAAATAGAATTATGATTAAATTGTGTAACAGACGAATTTGACTTCTGATTATTACAAGGTAAGGGATATAGACAAACCGAAATTGAATGATCCTTGACGACGATGGTTCTTTTTTAGTAAAACATGCATAACCTCTGTTAGCAAATGAGTTTAAGAACATGTTCGTTTATAAGTGCTTCATATTGCTGTTTCCAATTCAATTGCGTTTTGAACAAAACCCATTAATATCGGTCACTTTTTTCGACTCAAACTGTAGTGCGTCTTGTCAATGGTGCTTCTGCAAATGCTGGCCGATTGGAAGTCTACTTCAACGGCCAGGTGGGTACGGTCTGTGACGATGGCTGGTCACTTGATGAGGCCACCGTAGTCTGCCGTCAACTTGGCCTTGGTGACGCCCAAGAAGCAACCCACAACGCCTTCTTTGGTCCTGGTACCGGAGACATCCTTCTTGGCAATGTGAGCTGTTCTGGAAACGAGGATACTCTGATGGATTGCAGCCATCCACCCGTCAGGACGCATCATTGCACACACATGGAGGATGCTGGCGTTATATGCCAGGCACAAGGTAATCGAAATAGCTGTAAGGCTGGGGTACCTTGCAATAATGAAGGCAGATAAGTAAAGACGCTGCCCCTACCAATTGGGATTCGTAACTGCATGTTTTTGTAGGACGCTGATGACATATATGACAAGCATATGATAACCAATGAATAATCGTTAGGTATAGCTTATTTTAACAATTCGAATCCGGGATTTGTCTCACAACAACTTGGCCCAAATTCACGGCGCTGCTTAACAGTTAGCAGAAAAGTTGTGTACAGCATAGCAGAAAAATTTGATAACCTTAAGCACTATTTCACGGCGTGTGTGTGCTAACGGTCGCGCGTGCATGGAGATTTCTACTGTTACGTCAATAAGTTAAGTAAATGTTTTCCTCTAAAGTAAGAATGCCTTTTTGCTATGCTTATATTTACGGTCTCCATGAAATAGACGGAGGCTTTGTTAGCAGAAAATCGTGTGCTAAGCAGCGCTATGAACTTGGGCCCTGCAGTCAAGGATCACACGTTAAACTCGGTCTTTTTGGCTGTATTTCTGTACTGTTTATTATAACTAGTACATCAATCTTCAACAACAAAACACATGGAAAACGTCTGTCCGGAAGAACGGGTGTTACAGTCTTCCAGAAGGGGCCGCCAGCAACGGGCTCCACCGTAGAGCCATGCTAGCACCCCTGCCGGCTGACCGGGACCGCCGTTACACCGCCCGGCCCTCCGAGGACGGGGCTGTTCGACGCCTGCGTTGGGACAAGCACTGTCCAGAGAGACGACCAGAGAGACGACCTCTCACAAGTCAACAACAAAAATGAGGTCAACAGAAACTGGCAATCTACAAAAACACCAAAGGTCCTTGGGTCCAGTTGAGTAAGGAGGCGGTGCCCGCTGCATCTCTGTCTGCCGGAAAAAAACTGCTCCCTTAGCGAACGTGGGACATTGCTTGGATATCGCGGGGGGGGGGGGCGATATTGTTTATTACACTATCTGGGGTACCTTGTGCGCTTTCCTATTGGGCATGGTTATTATAAACAGGTTTGAGTGGGGGCTACTATTTTTCAACATGGTACGGATTTCGGACTTTATTTTCCTTTTAAAAAAAATCCTCAAGAGCCTCGGATCAGAAAAGAAAAAGAAAACTGCTGCTATACAAGTAGTATCCGACTGAAAAATAAAGTTTCTAAGATAAAACTTTGACTTGTTGAGAAACAAAAAAAAGCTGAAGGGGCAGAGCAAGAAACGAACTCGGGACCTCTGATCATTAGCCAGCCTGCATTACCACTGGGCAACGGCGGTGCTTGAACAAACCTTGCAATTCATAAATTATGTACTTTCACACATGTGGAGAGAGTATACGCGCGCGCGTAGGTAAAAGGCTACAGGACTGTAGAGCGCCGCGTATCCTATAATCTTGATTCAAGTCGCCTGAAAAATGGGTACCCTGTAATATTGTGTAAATAAAATATTCGCTCTCGGGGGCGGGAGCTGTTCTGGAAGGAAACGTGCATCCGGTGCATTGATGTGCGTGGAAGCTGTTCCGGGAGAAACGTGTCCGACGCGTTGCATGAATGTGTGCGGAACGGGGCAGTTGGAAACATACATATTTCAACGACTTAAACAGTTAATTTTGTCGACTTCTTGCCAAACGTTGGTCGAATAAAGGAAACGTGCATCCGGTGCATTGATGTGTGTGGAACGGAGCTGTTTCGGGGTAAACATGTAACCGTTGCATGAATGTGTGTGTAACGGGACAGTTCCGGATGGAAACATGCATGGGTGAATTGATGTGTGTGGAACGGAGCTGTTCCGGGGGAAACATGTGTCCGTTGCATGAATGTGTGTGTAACGGGACAGTTCCGGATGGAAACATGCATGGGTGAATTGATGTGTGTGGAACGGAGCTGTTCCGGGGGAAACATGTGTCCGTTTTATGAATGTGTTTGGAACGGAGCTGTTCCAGAGGGAGACGGATGTCCCTTGTATGAATGTGTGTTATGAGGCTGTTCCAGCGAGGAACATCTGTCCGTTGTATGGATGTGTGTGTTGGAAGGGGTCTGCTCATTAGCTTTTTACAACCCTCCGCACTTCACAATCCTAAATAGTGGAGCCCGTGGAGCGGCTCCGCACTGCACAACCCTCAGTGGAGTGGAGCCCATGGAGCGGCTTTGCACTGCACAACCCTATGGAGCGGCTCCTCACTGCACACACCTATGGAGTGGAGCCCATTGAGTGGCTCCGCACTGCGCAGCCCTATGGAGCGGCTCCGCACTGCACAATCCTATAGAGTGGAGCCCTTGGAGTGGCTCCGCACTGCACAATCCTATGGAGCGGCTCCGCACTGCACAATTCTATGGAGTGGAGCCCTTGGAGCGGCTCCGCACTGCACAATCCTATGGAGTGGAGCCCATTGAGTGGCTCCGCACTGCACAATCCTATGGAGTGGAGCCCTTGGAGCGGCTCCGCACTGCACAATCCTATGGAGTGGAGCCCTTGGAGTGGCTCCGCACTGCACAATCCTATGGAGCGGCTCCGCACTGCACAATCCTATGGAGTGGAGCCCTTGGAGTGGCTTCGCACTGCACAATCCTATGGAGTGGAGCCCATTGAGTGGCTCCGCACTGCACAACCCTATGGAGCGGCTCCGCACTGCACAATCCTATGGAGTGGAGCCCTTGGAGTGGCTCCGCACTGCACAATCCTATGGAGTGTAGCCCATTGAGTGGCTCCGCACTTCGCAACACTATGGAGCGGCTCCGCACTGCACAATCCTATGGAGTGGAGCCCGTGGAGCGGCTCCGCACTGCACAACCCTTTGGAGCGGCTTCGCACTGCACAGTCCTATGGAGCGGAGCCCGTGGAGCGGCTTTGCACTGCACTGCACAACACTATGGAGCGGTTCCGCACTGCACAATCCTATGGAGTGGAGCCCTTGGAGTGGCTCCGCACTGCACAACCCTATGAAGCGGCTTCGCACTGCACAATCCTATGGAGCGGGGCCCGTGGAGCGGCTCCGCACTGCACTGTACAGCCCTATGGAGCGGCTTCGCACTGCACAACCCTATGGTGCGGAGCCCGTGGAGCGGCTCCGCACTGCACAACTGTATGGAACGGAACCCGATGCAGTTGCTCCGCATGGGAGACTTTGGTGCGGAATACGGCGCAGTTGCTCCGCACGGGAGTCAATGGAGTGGAGCCGATGGAGCCGATGGAGTTGCACAATCCTATGGTGCACAATCCTATGGAGCGGGGCCCGTGGAGCGGCTCCGCACTGCACTGCACAGCCCTATGGAGCGGCTTCGCACTGCACAACCCTATGGTGCGGAGCCCGTGGAGCGGCTCCGCACTGCACAACTGTATGGAACGGAACCCGATGCAGTTGCTCCGCATGGGAGACTTTGGTGCGGAATACGGCGCAGTTGCTCCGCACGGGAGTCAATGGAGTGGAGCCGATGGAGGCAGGTGGAGCCGATGGAGTTGCTCCGCACGGGAGTCTATGGGGTGGAGCCGTCGCAGTTGCTCCGCACGGGAACCTTTGAAACGGAGACACGGAGGTTTGCAATATCCCTTGACGTCCCGTCGGAGTTGTCCAAGCTGGAGATATGGTGAGTGAAGCCTCAGCGGAGATCCTGAGGCTTACGACATCCCTTAACGGCCCGTCCAAGATGTCCAAGCTGGAGATATGGTGAGTGAAGCCTCAACGGAGACCCTGAGGTTTACAAGATCCCGTGACGGCCCGTCGGAGATATCTGGAGACAGGTTGAGCGAAGCCTTGGAAGGACATCTGAGAGGAGACCCAAGCAAAGATCCCAGGGGAGACCAGGAGATCCCAGCGGAGACCCCAGCGGAGACGCTGTCTTGTTCGCTTCGGGGACGAAGGGTCCTCAGAGGGGGCGGTGTAACGTCGGTGCCTGGCCGCCGGCAGAGGGCGCCAGTACGGATCCACAGTGCAACCGTAGCAATGGGACCCCTGCTGCTTATCCAGGGAGACCCGTTGCCGGACTACCGCCGACTCAGTAGTGTGACGTTTTGTATAGCGTGTCTTTGTTGTGATTTAAAAGAAAGCCTCGTGTAAGAAAGTGGGAAGCATAAATGGCTTAGTTCCCCGAAACCATGAAAATTGTAGTGTATGTGGTTTCCTTCGTCTGGCGTGTGACAACCCAGGATCCGATCGACGTTACACTATTTACGATCGTAATCGTATGCTCAATCCCCAACGCTTTCTGCGCTAGTTACAATATTAACAATCGCAGGGTTAACAATAAGATCTATTTAACTCTAAAGGGGCCGTTTAGGGTTAGCTAGTTACAATATTAACAATCGCAGGGTTAACAATAAGATCTATTTAACCCTAAAAAGGGGCCGGGGCGGAACCCGCCCCCTGAACTGTTTCCGCGATAGCTTTTTAAAAAAAATCTCACGGCCCGAGTTAATCTGACTTTTAGCCTCGAGCCTTGAGCATCTTTTGATACCAAAAACATAAACATTTTCCGGCGCTACGCGCCGTGACAATTTCCCCATATACGTAGTGTACACAGAGCAATGTATACAGAGCAGAATTACCATTCATGCATTATGTTCTAATACTGAGCAGTGGATCCAATTCACCTCATAGCTCAGAGCATTAATGAGAATCAACACTTTTTGCTCCCCTGAGTGCCGGACCATATAGCTGTTGGACCACGTTGTTAATAAAGGTAGAGAATCTTTGATTCAAAGGGCTTGGACTCTCCGCGCCCTTGCCTATTCGAATCAAGGAGTCTCCACTTATTCGTCGTTTCTCCTCGACAGAATCAAAATGTGGATCTGAATTTTAGATCTTTATTACGATGAAATGGCGAACTTACAATTTTTACAATCAATAACAATTTTAAGCTACAATATGGAAGGCATATCCTACGAGGTGATATTTCAATAATGCGCTCGGTTTTAATCCAATTTCATTTTAGCTTCGATTCGGTTGAGTGGAGGAGCCGTCAATAACGAGGGTCGTGTAGAGCTCTTCTATAACAGCGTGTGGGGCACAGTGTGTGACGTTGGCTGGGACCTGAACGACGCCAAGGTGGCTTGCCGGCAGCTAGGCTTCCCTGACGCTCTATCGTACACGACCGATGGGACATATGGAGGTGGCACGGGAAAAATTCTGCTTAGCGACGTAATGTGCGTGGGCGACGAGGCCGACCTGTTGAGCTGCCCGCGCCCGAATTCGGAAGTCGGCCACACTAGGTGTGGTATTCATGGCGACGATGCAGGCGTCGTGTGCTCACCATTGGGTAAAATTTCCTTGTTATGTAAAGCCTCAAAACACAATCAACAAAACAAAACAGACTACATAGTCATTAAAAAAAAATGTCGGGACCATTGTTTTAGTGAAGTTCTGCATGTAGCACTTTCAAAATAGAGGATATGACAGCCCAATTCATGAGCTTTCTTTTAGTACAAATATCATTGAATTCATTTATGTTATTTTTGAGTTACGGAATTTTAAACACAAACACCGATTTAAAGTTCTGTCCACGGATCACAAAAAAGGTATTGCTCTTTCAGCAAAACGAAAATAATTTACATACTACCCTATGCCAAGGGTGTTATGGGCTATTCATCCATTAAGATTGTCAATCTGCTGTAACTTGCGAGATTTGCTTTCACCGTGGCACCTTAATTAGGCCGCCAAATCACAAAGGAAACAAAATGTGAAATTGCAGTTAACAATAAACCAAAGACGTTCTGGAAAGACATTAACTAAAGGTATGTTTTCATAAAGGTTAATTATTACAAGTCTTAAAGTAACCGGGGACTCCTCGTGGAAACCGTGTTTTGACCCGCAAAATGCCATAGTCCTGAAGAAAGTTATATTTCGGTTGCTAACGTGAGTACATTTTACAAATAAAACTTTTGCTCAATTTACAGACACCGAAGATCCAGAACTTATTTGTCCAAATAGTGTTCCATCTAAGGACACGGATCTCGGGAAGTCGTCTGCTGTGGTTACATGGACACCAATGCCATCAGCTACTGATAATGTGGATAGCTTCACTATCAACGACATCACATGTCAAGATGAAGCGGGGAATGTCGTGGTGTCTGGCGGTACTTATTCATTGGGCACAACGACAGTGACATGTCGTGTAGGGGACAGTGCTGACAACGTAGGATCATGCCAATTTGTCATCAAAGTTGAAGGTGAGTAGGTGTGCTTTAATTCCACTTATTTTTCAAATACTTACGACTTGCAAACACATATGGCGATGGGCTTCAGAACTGTTTTTAGGGGTGATCAGCTTCGGATGGACATTTCTTCCAAATGTCATTGGATTCACCCCCCTCAAAAAAAAATTGAACAGAAAATGAAAGATGATGAAATAAACTTTAATTTAATGCATGTCTTGAACACCTTAGAGAGTTTTGAGTATTTTAAATTTTAATATAAGTGCGCGTAATTACCACTTAGGTCTATGGTCTGCACCAATCAGCCCTTCCCAACGCCCTGTATGCAGGGCGGTGCATGGGTACGAGCAAAGGGCTTGAGGTGCATCCCTAGCAAGCTTAATGTGATGAGCATGCGGTCCACACTCCGAGCAAGTGTACTTTGAGAACATGTGGCTTGTGATTGAGCTGCTGTCGTAGTCAAAATATTTTGGGAGTCGATTTTGAACGTTTGAAAATGGTATAATTTATATCTTTACGAGTATGCTAGATTTAACCAGAGAGGAGTGAAGTAATCTTGTTCAAGGTCAATGCTGCAGTATATTCATCATGAATTATTTAAGTAGAATGTAAGAAATGGGAATGAGGGAGAACGAGCGCTCGTATAGCGCTTAAATGGTCCTCCCGAAAGTTTGGTCCAACGGAGCTCTCTCGTAACCAACGTCTGATACTCTCTGAGCTATGCACATTTTATGCGACCCCGCGCGCCCTCCAATCGGAGTGGACGTTAGAAGTTGTGCCGTCATTTTGGTCAAAATGTGGACTAAGCTGTTGATTGGTTAATTTGGCTGAAATGATTTGTATTAAAAGAAAGGGTTCCGTTAGACCCGATAGAAGGCGCCCAGAATAGTCAGAATCTCGAGGCCAAGACGCAGTCTTGTTTTGTATAATCGTCGAATCTACTCGCATATCATAGACCTTTGCTGTGCATGCTAAGTTCTAAACTTGCTGTGCATGCTAAGTTCTAAAGACTACCGTGCATTGATCCTCATCAAAATCTGGATCTTAACTTTAGTTCTTTATCAAGCGAAATGGCAATCATAATTATATCCCAATATAAATCATAAATATTTCAAGTTATATAAATAAGATTGAAATTACATCCTAGGCAAACAAAATCGGGAGTTAATATTTTAAAAATGCGTTTAAATCCAATTGTTTTTCAGCTTCGATTCGGTTGATTGGCGGAAGAATCAGTCACGAGGGTCGTGTAGAGCTCTTCTATGACAGCGTATGGGGCACAGTGTGTCACACTAACTGGGACCTGAACGACGCCAAGGTGGCTTGTCGGCAGCTAGGCTTCCCTGGCGCTCTATTCGCCACCACCTATGCTGCTTATGGAGCTGGCACGGGTCCAGTTCTGCTGAGCAATGTAACGTGCGTGGGCAACGAGACCGACCTGTGGAGCTGCCCGCATGATGGAGTCGTCCCCAATTGGTGTGGTCATAAATACGATGCAGGCGTGGTGTGCTCACCATCTGGTAAAAACTTCTGTATTAACTAGGTGCATCCATTTACATAATCTACACCATTCAAAGCCTAAAATACATAGTACCAATAACCATTTCGTTGTGTCCGAGGCTAGACCGTCAACGAAGGACGCCAGGAGGCAGAAGGGGATCCAGAGTTTTTGCAATGGTGAGGGGACGTTGTTGAGATCAACGTAAAGAGAGTCTTGAGGCTTTCAGCAATGAACTGAAATTCGCAATATTGTATGATGACGTATGTTCAAGAACTGAATTTGAGCGGATGGATGAATCAAGACATTTATGGGGATGGGTTTGGAGAGGGCGCACTTAGAAAAACCCGAGGCTGGCCTGATGTGACTCCATGCATTCTCAAGACCAATGTTAATTACCGAAATAAAATGGAACAATAGAAAGGGTAGGCGAACAGGATACATATGCGTCTGGGAAAATATTGCTTGTTACATCACTATTTGCGTGGTTATTTCATCTGGCATTATGAGCAGTGTGCATTTCACGTCAAAATGGTTAGATAAATACTTTGGTAAATGTAGTTAAATAACCTCACAAAATGGTGATATAACCTGCTAGTTTGCAGAATCTCAAACGCATCTTGCATATATGATTACTATTGGTCCCTAATAAGTTGATATCGTAAAACAAAACTGTACAGTTCGAGACAAAAAAGGAAAGTGACCGAGTTAGAAACAGTATTAAATAGAAAATAACATAAATAAATAAAGATACATGTAACTGATTAATAACTGTAAAAAATGTCACGTTATTAGCCTACTCTATTCACAACTTATTTTTATTTAAAAAGAAATAGGGCCTGCCAGGAAACTCAATTGTTCATCACTGGTCATTTACCGATACGCATTGGTGAATATATTTTGACTACATTGCAAACAAAACTATCCAAACATTCCGTTCTCATTTAAAGAAAAACTTGATTTATTTTTCGAACACAAAATACAAAATGTGACATAAAAAATACTTTTCAGTCTTAACTCAAATTAAATCTCTTTGAATTTAAATTGCTGTGTGTAATCGAAGGTGGCCAATCTGATGGATATATCTGCAAATAATTCAAATTGAACAGCCGTAAAATGGGATCTTTTAGTAAATCCTGCAAACCTTGTGATAGCAGAGATCAATTTCAGTATCTTTTTTCCCAGATGTATCGAAAAACATGCTCGTTTATGAGTTACAAGTGCTTCATTAGTGTCTCAAAACTTCAATCATTTTTGAGTGAAAACAAACATTCTCTCAATTTTTTTCGACTCACACTGCAGTGCGTCTTGTTAACGGTGCGTCTAATAATGCGGGCCGATTGGAAGTCTACTTCAACGGCCAGTGGGGTACGGTCTGTGACGATGGCTGGTCACTAGATGAAGCCACCGTAGTCTGCCGTCAACTTGGCCTTGGTGACGCCCAAGAAGCAACCCACAACGCATACTTCGGTTCTGGTACTGGAGACATCCTTCTTGGCAATGTAAGCTGTTCTGGAAACGAGGATACTCTGATGGATTGCAGCCATCCACCCGTCGGGACGCATCTTTGTACACACATGCAGGATGCTGGCGTGATATGCCAGGCACAAGGTAATCGATGTATGGTTGTAAGGCTCAAGTTCTTTTCGATCGTGATGAATGCACACACTATAGGTCACGTCGTGACGCTGCCCCCACCGATTGGGATTCATAACTGCATGTATTTTGTAGGACGCTGATGACCTACACGAGAAGGGTGAGATTATCGATGAATAATCGTAAGTCGGGTTATTTTACGATCGTAATCGTAAGCTCAATTCCCAATGCTTTCTAAGCTAGTTAAACCTCTCTGTTCCTTTTCGATGATTTTCACAGAGATTTTTGCTGTAAGCCGTTGTAAAACAACATACTTTTTAACAGTGTATGCAAGATCATGAATTGCAAGACGAAGTTAAAGTGAACCGTTCATGAATTTGATTGAAAGCAGTTTGAAAATGTGCGGGAAAACCTATATTATGCAAAATGGTGATCATTTTCAATACTTATTTGTGTATCTATTTAGTTCTTTGGCAATTTTATGCGTCAACAACTGAAAGAAATGAGGTTTAAACGGGCCAATGAAAATGCATACTTGTCATTTCATGCAAGAAATAAGTATAGGCCAATAATTGTGTACTTATGAAAAGCAAAATGCATGCGTATTTTCATATCTTTGAAAGACAGTCAATTCAGTTCTTCTTCATGTCCTTTGGACTGGCTGTTAAACCTTCAATTTCTCGTCTTGCAATACACTTGGCCAAAATACGTCAGCGCATGTGCTTTTAAACGATGGATATGATCATTTTTTTTTGTTAAATCGATTGAACAAAGACGAATTCAATCCTTACATTATGATTGTAGATGGTCATTAGGTGAGACGAATTCCACTGAAATTTGACGACATCGAATAAAAAAAAAAGTTGAAATTGATTACACTTGATCAATTGAAATGACCAGCGACAAATTTAATTGTAGCATTTGCGCGTTCCAGTCTTCTCGAGACAAAGTTAACTGCATGTTTATGAATTTCAATGAAAAAAGGTTTTCAAATGTGCCGGGCACTGCGGGAAAACCTATAAGTTGTAATGTATGTGTAACCTGGAAAATTGACTCACTTGACTTGGGGATTCAACTCGACACAAATAATTTAATACAAGACCAGGATCTAAGAACAAGTCGCGAACTATTTTATTAAGAAAAGGATTTTAAAATGAAACAAACTTGAGACCAAAGCTGAATAAAAAAAATCCTTTAAAACCAAAAAAAAAAACAATGATAAAAACTTCAACCAACACAGAGCGTCAAAATAATGGACCTTAAATGCACTCTGACTGAAACCTAAAAATAAAGAAAAGACAAGAAAAGAAAGAACACAATGAAGAAATATATCAAAAGAAAGTTAAATTGGTTAAATAGCGCAGTCTAACTCTATTATGTACAGCATGTTTATAAATACACAAGGTCACTTTAATGCCCAACATACACAATGGCAACACAAGTTTCTGGCTGAATATCGAATGAGTACTAATCCATGGCTCTTATCTGTTCCACATAACTTCTAATTAGACTTCACCCAGTCTAAGACAATCAAACTAAGCCTCAATGTAAACAGGTGGTAAAAGTGGAGTTAAACATAAAGAAAAATGCAGTGAAGGAAGTGGGACTAAGACAAGTCTAATTTCATGAATAAACATTTGGTGATCTTCTAAGAAAGGAATTTATACACTTGGGTCTCTAGATCTGTGGGAAAGTCAAACCTCCTAGCTTAAACAATGGTAGAGATACACTAAAAAAAAGTCATTCAATCTACATGTTCTAGGGGTAAAATAAACAAAAAATCAATTCTCCAAGCAAATCATGTCATCTTTCAAAGGGAAACCAAAAGTTATAAAACAAAACTCGACAAATGTTAACTCATGAAAAACATTCTTCCATCCTGTAAAACTAGTCAAAGAAACTTAATTCCTATAACAACAGTACTTGATCCCTACTTCAAATATATCAAAGAGGTAAGAAAGAAATCATAATTGCGCAGAATCCCAATCATAACCCATCATGGAACAGTAAAATCTCAATGCTTCGAACTTAAACTTTCACAAAAACTTTCCAAAGACAAAAACACACTTTAGACCATAACTAATTAAAAACCTTTCAAAAACTGCACTAGAACTCAAAATATGATTCTACAATATAAAAAAAACCAACAATTTCACAATAAAACTCACCTGGTGACTTGAGCAGATAAACACACAGGGCAGGCGCTCCCAAGAAAAGGGGAAAGAGAGGAAATCACAGCTCTCTTCTGTGCCGCTGGTCTGCTAAGTGAGGGGCTGTGGACTTACAGGGTGGCAGAGCACATGGTCTTATCAAAGGGGCTATTGTTCTAAGGGGTCATGTTACTGGGGAAGAGGGAAAAGTTAATCAGGGGTACACACTTCTATGAAAGGGTAGGGGTCATCTAATAAAAAGGGGTGATTTATTCAGGGGAGCTACACCTATACTTAAACACTAAAAGCAATACAGTAAAAACTACAAGTTAAATTTGGCCCTGCCACATATGCAGGGCCCAAAATCAGTTTTAACTGTTTTGGCATACACTGGGTGAAGAATTTGAGTAAAAAATAAATGAAATATGTAGCTTACATTTACGGTGTAAATGTGGGGAAAAAATAATGCATATTAACAACTGACGCGGCAGCCGATTTTGGCCTTGTCTTTGAGCAATATTGTAAATAAAAACTTGCGCCGAAAACAAATTTATTTGACAATTCACCGTGAGATAACAGGTTCCACGCCAGCTTCAGAATTACACTCGCCTACCCCAGTACATAATCTTCTAGAGAACTATTTGAAAATAAAACCGCTGTGACTGGAAAGACTATAAGTTTTAATAATTTGAACGGATAGCATTTCTTTATTTTTTCCCCAAAACTATACATTTTATTTTGCCTTGGATCCAATCATCAAAATTATGGATCTAAACTTTAGTAATTTAGCAAGACGAAATGGAGATCCTTGACGTTTTACAATTCAGAATGTTTTTACCTTTAAAATAATATTGAAATCATGTCGGAAGGTGATATTTTAATAATGCATACTGTTTTAATCTAATTGCATTATAGCTTCGATTCGGTTGATTGGAGGAGCCGCCAATCACGATGGTCGTGTAGAGCTCTTCCATAACAGCGTATGGGGCACAGTGTGTCACTGGCACTGGGACCTGAACGACGCCAAGGTGGCTTGCCGGCAGCTAGGCTTCCCTGATGCCGTATTTACGACCGTCTTTGCGGCTTATGGAGGTGGCACGGGTCCAGTTTTGCTTCGAGATTTAATGTGCGGCGGTGCTGAGACCGAACTGTGGAGCTGCCCGCATTTAGATGTCGGCAACCATTGGTGTGGTCAGCATAGTAACGATGCAGGCGTAGTGTGCTCACCATCGGGTAAAAATTCCTTTAACCTTAAAACGCATTACATTCTACAAAAAATAGATTAAATATTCGGTCGATTTCTACTTAGCAGTTTCGGCAAGACCGACCAAACAGCTTTGGTTTTCGTCCCACTTTTTCCCGTGTCTTCTACCGGTACACTTTGGCAATTTCTTAAGTCTGATTGACTTTAATTTGGCACAGACTTAGACCACCACCTGGAGATGGTTTTATCAGATTTTCGTCACCATGACGTCATCAAGTGTCAATTAAGTCACATTAAGGGTGCATTTCTTTTCTCAATAGGTTTTGCACACGTTTTTCTTGCAACCACACACTTTCGTTCTTTCGTATGAATGATTAACCGTAGACTTGGCATACACTTCGACTATTACGTTAGACCATTTGGCATTTGTTCGGCACGGTGACATGATTATGTGCCTGGTGACGTCAAAGGTGCATTTGAATCGCTGTAACTTCGATTAGGTTGAAACTTGGTATGTACATAGATAGGGATGTATCACAGATGGCAATTTGAAATAAGTCATCATGACATCGTCACATACCAAGTGGCGCCACATTGAAGGGGCATTTTGCTGTGGCCTGTATCTCAATCATTATAGGTCCGATTTGCTTGTAACTTAATAGGTACCTGCACCGGGATGTGATACAGATGCAAATTTAGGTGACGTTATGTCAGGTGACGTGACACTAGGTCTTATGAGCTTGCAACTGACGATATCACAACGACGTCTGAACAATTAAATAGAATAATGATTAAATTGTGTAACAGACGAATTTGACTTCTGATTATTACAAGGTAAGGGATATAGACAAAACGAAATCGAATGATCCTTGACGACGATGGTTTTTTGTAGTAAAACATGCATAACCTCTGTTAGCAAATGAGTTGAAGAACATGTTCGTTTATAAGTGCTTCATGTTGCTGTTTCCAATTCAATTGCGTTTTAAACAAAACCCATTAATCTCGGTCACTTTTTTCGACTCACACTGTAGTACGTCTTGTCAATGGTGCTTCTACAAACGCTGGCCGATTGGAAGTCTACTTCAACGGCCAGTGGGGTACCGTCTGTGACGATGGCTGGTCACTTGATGAGGCCACCGTAGTCTGCCGTCAACTTGGCCTTGGTGACGCCAAAGAAGCAACCCACAACGCCTACTTCGGTCCTGGTACCGGAGACATCCTTCTTGGCAATGTGAGCTGTTCTGGATACGAGGATACTCTGATGGATTGCAGCCATCCACCCGTCGGGACGCATCATTGTACACACATGGAGGATGCTGGTGTTATATGCCAGGCACAAGGTAATCGATGTAACTGTAAGGCTGGGGTACCTTGCGATAAAGAACGCAGATAAGTAAAAAAACGCTGCCCCCACCAATTCATAACTGCATGTTTATGTAGGACGCTATATGACATATATGACAAGCATAATGAATAATCGTTATTTATAGCTTATTGTAACAATCCGAATCCCGAATTCGTCTCAAAACAACAAGGATCATACGTTAAACTCGGTCTTTTTGGCTGTATTTCTGAACTTCTTATTCACAACTCTGTCATCAATCTCCACAACAACAAAACGCACCGAAAACGTCTGTCCGGACGAACGGGTGTCCCAGTCTTCCAAAATGCCGCCAGCAACGGGCTCCACTGTGGAGCCATGCTAGCGCCCCCTGCCGGCTGACCGGGACCGCCGTTACACCGCTCCCTCCGAGGACACTGCTTGTCCCAACGCAGGCAGCAAACAGCCCCGTCCGACCAGAGAGACGACCTCTCACAAGTCAACAACAAAAAATTAGGTCAACAGAAACTGGCAATCTACAAAAACACCAAAGGTCCTTGGGTCCAGTCGACTAAGGAGGCGGCGCCTGCTTCATCTCTGTCTGCCGGAAAAAAAACTGCTCCCAGCGCGAACGTGGGACATTGCTTGGATATCGCGGGGGGCGATATTGTTTATTACACTTTCTGGGGTACCTTGTGCGCTTTCCTATGGGGCATGGTTATTATAAACAGGTTTGAGTGGAGGCTACTATTTTTCAACTCGGTACGGATTTCGGACTTTATTTTCCTTTAAAAAAAAATCCTCAAGAGCCTCGGATCAGAAAAGAAAAAGAAAATTGCTGCTATACAAGTAGTATCCGACTGAAAAATAACGTTTCTAAAAAACCAAAAGCTGAAGGGGAAGAGCAACAAACGAACTCGGGACCTCTGATCATTAGCCAGCCTGCATTACCACTAGGCAACGGCAGCACTCGAACAAACCTTGCAATTCATAAATTATGTACTTTCACACATGTGGAGAGAGTATACGCGCGCGCCGATACGCGGCGCTCTACAATCCTATAACCTTGATTCAAGTCGCCTGAAAAATGAGTACCCTGTAATATTGTGTAAATAAAATATTCGCTCTCGGGGGCGGGAGTAGCCTTTCACCAACGCCATCGTGGCTTAACCTGCCCGCATTCAAAGCGGCGAACGCGAAGCGACTAGAGATGGAGACCACACATGCGAGTGGCGTAGCCACGAGGGCCTTCTGCATCTTTTCGAGAAATTCTTATGTTTTTTTAATTCTTATTTCAACAAATTATTTGAGGGTATGAACTTATTTTTCCTCTGAACTTACAGTTATTTGCTCTTACGGTTTCCTTACTCACCCTTCTTTTAAAAATGGAAGCGACTAGGCAAAATCCGCGTTGTGATTGGTTAACCTTCAGCACGCTTTTTATTTGCATAAAAACTATGAATAATTAAACAAAATCAAGTTGCAAAAGGCCTCGTGGCTTTGCCACTCGTGCGTGCTGACTTTATCTTTGCTCCTGCCGCTTCGGGTCTTCGCAACTCCGCCGCTCTAAGCCACGAAGGCCTGGGCGAACTCGTGCGTGCTGACTTAATCTTTGCTCCTGTCGCTTCGGGTCTTTGCTACTCCGCCGCTCTAAGCCACGAAGGCCTGGGTGAAAGGCTAGGGCGGGAGCTGTTCTGGAAGGAAACGTGCATTCGGTGCATTGATGTGTGTGGAAGCTGTTCTGGGAGAAACATGTGTCCGTTGCATGAATGTGTGTGTAACAGGGCAGTTCCGGATGGAAACATGCATATTTCAACGACCTAAGCAGTTCATTTTGTCGACTTCTTGCCAAACGTTGGTCGAATAAAGGAAACGTGCATCACGGTGCATTGATGTGTGTGGAACGGAGCTGTGTCCGGGGGGGGGGGTACATGTCTGTTGCATGAATGTGTAAGTAACGGGGCATTTCACGATGGAAACATGCATGTGTGTATTGTAACGGACCTTTACTGTCATCCGAGCGGTTTATCATTAGAGGGTATTCGTAGTCTTATCAGGTTGGAATCGGCACCGGTCTGTCATTGGGTAGCGTGGCGACAGTGCCGATTCCAATCTCCCTGCTTAGTAGTGCAGACTAGAAATTATCACTTACACTGCATGTACATGTATTTGAATAACCTATACAACAGCAAGAGAGAGACACAGACACGTCTGTATGGTTTCAGCTCTAAACCAGTTCTTCCCGTTTATTTAACTCAACACATACTTTATATCTCACTTACAATCAAGGATGCTTACAATTAGTTGTCCTAGACCCCGCCCCTGAATTGTGATTGGATTGTTCTACCCTTCCCTTATCCCTGATTGGCTGCAAGTTTCGTAAGCGTGGTCACTGCACGGTCGAATCACGAGAGGGCGCACTCATTTTCCACCTGTGGAAAATGGGCGTGACTCGCACAAAAATACATGCGCAGTAGAATCTGTCCACGACGCTTAATGCCAAGATTATTTATAAACAATGATATCATCAACAGAGACGACTGCAGGTCGTCACACTATTGATGTGTGTGGAACGGAGCTGTTCCGGGGGGAAACATGTGTCCGTTGTATGAATGTGTGTGGAACGGAGCTGTTCCGGAGGGAGACGGGTGTCCCTTGTATGAATGTGTGTTATGAGGCTGTTCCAGCGAGGAACATCTGTCCGTTGTATAATATGCGTGTTGGAAGGGGTCTGCTCATTAGCTTTTTACAACCCTCCGCACTGCACAATCCTAAATAGTGGAGCTGTGGAGCGGCTCCGCACTGCACAACCCTCAGTGGAGTGGAGCCCATGGAGCGGCTTTGCACTGCACAACCCTATAGAGCGGCTCCTCACTGCACAATTCTATGGAGTGGAACCCTTGGAGTGGCTCCGCACTGCACAATACTATGGAGGGGAGCCCGTCGAGCGGCTCCGCACTGCACAACCCTATGGAGCGGCTTCGCACTGCACAATCCTATGGAGCGGAGCCCGTGGAGCGGCTTGGCACTGCACTGCACTGCACAATCCTATGGAGTGGAGCCCTTGGAGTGGCTCCGCACTGCACAACACTATGGAGCGGCTCCGCACTGCACAATCCTATGGAGTGGAGCCCGCCGAGCGGCTCCGCACTGCACAACCCTATGAAGCGGCTTCGCACTGCACAACCGTATGGAGTGGAGCCCATGGAGTGGCTCCGCACTGCACAACCCTACGGAGCGGCTCCGCACTGCACAATCCTATGGAGTGGAGCCCTTGGAGTGGCTCCGCACTGCACAACACTATGGAGCGGCTCCGCACTGCACAATCCTATGGAGTGGAGCCCATTGAGTGGCTCCGCACTGCACAACCCTATGGAGCGGCTTCGCACTGCACAACCGTATGGAGTGGAGCCCATGGAGTGGCTCCGCACTGCACAACCCTATGGAGCGGCTTCGCACTGCACAATCCTATGGAGCGGAGCCCGTGGAGCGGCTTTGCACTGCACTGCACAACCCTATGGAGCGGTGCCGCACTGCACAGCCCTATGGAGCGGTTCCGCACTGCACAATCCTATGGATTGGAGCCCTTGGAGTGGCTCCGCACTGCACAACATTATGGAGCGGCTCCGCACTGCACAATCCTATGGAGTGGAGCCCGCCGAGCGGCTCCGCACTGCACAACGCTATGGAGCGGCTTCGCACTGCACAACCGTATGGAGTGGAGCCCATGGAGTGGCTCCGCACTGCACAACCCTATGGAGCGGCTTCGCACTGCACAACCGTATGGAGTGGAGCCCATGGAGTGGCTCCGCACTGCACAACCCTATGGAGCGGCTCCGCACTGCACAATCCTATGGAGTGGAGCCCTTGGAGTGGCTCCGCACTGCACAACACTATGGAGCGGCTCCGCACTGCACAATTCTATGGAGTGGAGCCCGCCGAGCGGCTCCGCACTGCACAACCCTATGAAGCGGCTTCGCACTGCACAACCGTATGGAGTGGAGCCCATGGAGTGGCTCCGCACTGCACAACCCTACGGAGCGGCTCCGCACTGCACAATCCTATGGAGTGGAGCCCTTGGAGTGGCTCCGCACTGCACAACACTATGGAGCGGCTCCGCACTGCACAATCCTATGGAGTGGAGCCCATTGAGTGGCTCCGCACTGCACAACCCTATGGAGCGGCTTCGCACTGCACAACCGTATGGAGTGGAGCCCATGGAGTGGCGCCGCACTGCACAACCCTATGGAGCGGCTTCGCATTGCACAATCCTATGGAGCGGAGCCCGTGGAGCGGCTTTGCACTGCACTGCACAACCCTATGGAGCGGCTCCGCACTGCACAACTGTATGGAACGGAACCCGATGCAGTTGCTCCGCAGGGGAGACTTTGGTGCGGAATACGGCGCAGTTGCTCCGCACGGGAGTCAATGGAGTGGAGCCGATTAAGGCAGGTGGAGCCAATGGAGTTGCTAAGCACGGGAGTCTATGGGGTGGAGCCGTCGCAGTTGCTCTGCACGGGAACCTTTGAAGCGGAGACACGGAGGTTTGCAATATCCCTTGACGTCCCGTCGGAGTTGTCCAAGCCGGAGATATGGTGAGTGAAGCCTCAGCGGAGATCCTGAGGCTTACGACATCCCTTAACGGCCCGTCGGAGATGTCCAAGCTGGAGATATGGTGAGTGAAGCCTCAACGGAGACCCTGAGGTTTACAAGATCCCTTGACGGCCCATCGGAGATATCCGGAGACAGGTTGAGCGAAGCCTTGGAAGGACATCCGAGAGGAGACCCAAGCAGAGATCCCAGGGGAGACCAGGAGATCCCAGCGGAGACCCCAGCGGAGACGCTGTCTTGTTCGCTTCGGGGACGAAGGGTCCTCAGAGGGGGTGGTGTAACGTCGGGGCCTGCATGTGGCCGCCGGCAGAGGGCGCCAGTACGGATCCACAGTGCAACCGTAGCAATGGGACCCCTGCTGCTTATCCAGGGAGACCCGTTGCCAAACCACCGCCGACTCAGTAGTGTGACATTTTGTATAGCGTGTCTTTGTTGTGATTTGAAAGAGAGCCTCGTGTAAGAAAGTGGCAAGCATAAATAGCTTAGTTCCCCGAAACCATGAAAAATATAGTGCATGTGGTTTCCTTCGTCTGGCGTGTGACAACCCAGGATCCGGTCGACGTTACATTATTTACGATCGTAATCGTACGCTCAATTCCCAACGCTTTCTGCGCTAGTTACAATATTAACAATCGCAGGGTTAACAATAATATCTATTAACCCTAAAGGGGCCGGGGCGGAACCCGCCCCCTGAACTGTTTCCGCGATAGCTTTTTAAAAAAAAATCTCGCGGCCCGAGTTAATCTGACTTTTAGCCTCGAGCCTTGAGCATCTTTTGATACCAAAAACATAAAAATTTTCCGGCGCTACGCGCCGTGACAATTTCCCCATATACGTAGTGTACACAGAACAATGTACACAGAGCAGAATTACCATTCATGTATTATGTTCTAATACTGAGCAGTGGATCGAATTCACCTCATAGCTCAGAGCATTAATGAGAATCGACACTTTTTGTTCCCCTGAGTGCCGGACCATATAGCTGTCGGATCACGTAGTTAATAAAGGTAGAGAATCTTTGATTCAAAGGGCTTGGACTCTCCGCGCCCTTGCCCATTCAAACCAAGGAGTCTCCACTTATTCGTTTCTCCTCGACAGCATCAAAATGTGGATCTGAATTTTAGATCTTTATTACGATGAAATGGCGAACTTACAATTTTTACAATCAATAACAATTTTAAGCTACAATATGGAAGGCATATCCTACGAGGTGATATTTCAATAATGCACTCGGTTTTAATCCAATTTCATTTTAGCTTCGATTCGTTTGAGTGGAGGAGCCGATAATAACGAGGGTCGTGTAGAGCTCTTCTATAACAGCGTGTGGGGCACAGTGTGTGACGTTGGCTGGGACCTGAACGACGCCAAGGTGGCTTGCCGGCAGCTAGGCTTCCCTGACGCTCTATCGTACACGACCGATGGGACATATGGAGGTGGCACGGGAAAAATTCTGCTTAGCGACGTAATGTGCGTGGGCGACGAGGCCGACCTGTTGAGCTGCCCGCGCCCGAATTCGGAAGTCGGCCACACTAGATGTGGTAGTCATGGCGACGATGCAGGCGTCGTGTGCTCACCATTGGGTAAAATTTCCTTGTTATGTAAAGCCTCAAAACACAATCAACAAAACAAAACAGACTACATAGTCATTAAAAAAAAATGTCGGGATAATTTTTTTGTGAATTTCTGCATGTAACACTTTCAAAATAGAGGATATGAAAGCCCAATTCATGAGCTTTCTTTTAGTACAAATATCATTGAATTCATTTATGTTCTTTTTGAGTTACGGAATTTTAAACACAAACACCGATTTAAAGTTCTGTCCACGGATCACAAAAAAGGTATTGCTCTTTCAGCAAAACGAAAATAATTTACATTCAAACCTATGCCAAGGGTGTTATGGGCTATGCATCCATTAAGATTGTCAATCTGCTGTAACTTGCGAGATTCGCGTTCACCGTGGCACCTTAATTAGGCCGCCATGTTTGTTTGTATTATTGTATTATTTGCCTCGTTTTGATGTTCAAGATGGCTTACCCTGAGAAAGGTCCATAAGAGTCTTTATCAAATCTCTAGAGGCACATGCAAAGCAAATGGCAAACAGGTGGATTCGAACAATTTTGTTCTGCCATTGAAATTGCAATTACTTGCGATGTTCTTTTGTGATGGTACGGCAAAATTTGCATCTTTCAGGTCGATTGGTGCCATAAAGCACTGAGGCCGTATAACTTGTAGTGCGAACTGAACGGTTTACATTTCGAAGTGGTAATGTCTACAGGCCACAGATTTGTTCAATTCTCTAAGATTGGTAATCGGCCAAAAAGATCCGTCCTCCTTTGGACGAACAAAAATGGTAGAAATAAACTCCCCAGCCATGTGGATATCTTGCCGAATTTCTCCTTGTTTGAAAAGCTTAATTATTTCCGCCGAATTAATATCTGTCTCATTTTGAGAAAATACAATTTATGGGTCCACGAGGCTAGTCTGAAACTGAATTAAGACACTTCTCTTTGGGCGATTGATTTGGCTTTTCGGTTTAGGAGTCCACTATAATACAATTGTAGATTGTGCAGGAATGGGCTCGGCTTCGCCTGGTCCATCCTTAGCACGAATCTACAGTTCCTTGTCCATTCTCAGTGACTTACCTAATAGCGTGACCTCAATCCCATTCCCTCTACCCTTTATGAAGGTTGTCGCGTTGACCAGCACAAATGCTCGAACGCTGTGTGCATTCCTCGTTCTCAAGTCTGTGACAACTTTAACGATTGTGGTGACCACGATAACTCAGACGAGAATCCAACTATGTGCTTCCCCTGTTGTAAATATCTGACATTAAAGCCGTTCCCGGTCTACATGTTTACATTATGTTGTGTCATTTCAATCCGTTCACTTGAATATGAATCAGTTCCACGGAAATCAATTCAACCGTCATTTAATAACTTTTCTTGCGAAGTCATTGCATCATTTTTCAGTCGTGATTGCACGTGCTGCAGACTTTTATGCAGCGTTGAAAATATACTTTGATTTTGTTTCTCCACAGCTTACAATTTCACAGTAAGGCCAATGTCTCCTTAAAGTTAAGAAAACACATCTCGGTGTTCACAAATAAGCCTGTGTTCGCAGCCCCTCTCTTCCTCGCTTAATTTGGACAAGGCACGATGCAACAGTTCCTTCATTGTTTCTGGGAGTTGACCATTCTGTATATCTGTCCTCCGCTCTGTCGTAACTTGTCTAAACCTTTCTCCGGCAGTTTCCCCAGTTCTCATTTCTGTACTGGAAATAGGGGGGGGGGGAATCGACCCGCTGTTGTTCCTTTTCGCTAGATAACCGTGTCATCACTGCGGTTTAAGATGCGAAGAGGAACCCAAGACGTATCAGACCGAGTCACTGCCGGGGCGAGAGGTATGCTGTGCTTCTTCAGTAAGCTCTGAAAGGGTTCAAGAATCCCATGCCTAACTGCACAGTTCTGTCGCTCTGTATTAACTTCGACAACGGTCTCAGAAAATGATAGAATGGCTACTGTATCTTTCAACGTCACTCGGCAGCTCTGTTGTCGTACGTTGATGTTTCTCAGAGGGACTTCTAAATATCCGTAGCAGAATGCCGTTATAAATATCAGCTATCACCATTTCGTAGTGCACTTTTCTTCCACCAAGCTGAAGCTTGACAAACACTGAACAATGTCTCGTTTGTCTGGACAACTTGCACACTAGAACTCGTGATTATTGGCCTGTTGTCCAACTGATCTACCACTCATTTTGAAACGATGGAGATAGTCGCACCTGTATCGCGAAGCATTTTTACTGGAGTTCCGTTGATGTGCCCAGCTGTTGTAGCTGTTTGCCATAAACTAATGCATGGTTAGGGCTACTTCGTGAAAACGCCATATCACGCGCATATCACGTGACATTTGTGTCACTTCGTGAAAACGCAAAACCCGTTTTTGATGCATAGTGTGCAGGCATTTTACACGCGAAAGAATGGTACAGTACACTTCGTTAAAACGCATTTTCCGGTTTTGACCCATTAAGTTGCAAACGTTAATTAATGTTAATTAATGTTTTGACAAAACTAATTAACTCTGTGTTTGATAGTAACTTCTTGAGGTGATAGATTATGTGTAATTAATCACAAATCAGGAAAAAAAATCAAGATCGCAAACTATCGATTTTTCGATGCTAGTGTCACTTCGTGGTGACGGTGACGATTTGTTTCCTAATTCAATCTTTGTTAGGTGTCAAAATAACAATGTTGCTGTTTTCTAGGGCTCGACACAGTGTCAGTGCTACTGACTTTTCAACAATATACCCGGAGGGGGCGGATTGTGAAGGGGGCTGGTCTGACAGAGGCAATTTCATTGGTTCTGGAGGTACGTATCTTGATTTTACAGCATGCAATCTAAACTTTTTGCAGTCTTTCCATTCCAACATATTTGTGCTTCTTGCTTGTTGGCATCCTTTTAATTTAACTCCTGTTTGCAATAATTTGCTTCTTGTGTTCTTATTTTCAAAAGATATTCGAAGATGTGCTACCAGCAAGGAATGCCGGGCAGAAATTCCTGATCAAGTACTATGATGAAGAATGGAAAGAGTATATTGACCTCGGCGAAGCCCCGACCATTTTTGCCCCAAGCAAATTGCAAATACGTAAGTGGGGTTACTTTGTTCATATTTCTATTCATAAAACATGCTTTTGATGTGGAGTCATTACAAATTGTTTCTTTTTATAGGGGACTGTAAGCAGCCATTTAAAAAGAGGACCTCATTATACTCACATAGATGAGACTGTCTCATCTACCCACCCTGAGAATAAAACAATGAGACTCAATATTTTTGTGGTGGAAGTGGTTTCAATCAGCAGCATTCTGCAGCAGCTTGCATGGTTGTGCGCTACACATCTCATTTATGTTGGTGGATGTTTGTATAAGAATTGGAATCTGGTGATGCAGCCATTGACAACTCCGGGGGTAGTGCTGAGTTGCGCATTAACAATTGTATAGGTGAGTGGGGGTGTGTGTGGGTGTGTGTGACGTTGTGTGGACGTGGGCAAGTCCGCACAGTGTTTCCCCCATTCTGAAAAACAGATTTAGAGGCATTTTTGGGTAGGTTTATATGTGGCACAATGAAGAGAAACACTAAAAGGGAATCATAGAAAAAGAAATGGATTAAAAGTGTTTTAACAGTTAGAGTAATTTTTTTCAGAGGTTTTTCTTAACTACACGAAACCAAGGGAATGTCCACACTTTGTATGTAACGTGAACATGTATATTTGTGTGTGTGTGTGTGTGTCGGAGTTTGTTTCTGCATTCAATAGGGGACGTTGAACAATAGAGGTCAATAGGCTCCCGAATTTCCCGAAGGTCCAAATTACTGATCTCATACAAAACTTATGTTAGGTTAGAGTACAAGAGGGACAATAGGGTTTCCCTGATTGCGGGCAAATACACATTTGAATGTGTACTTCTACCGCAGGAATGAAATACTATGCATTCTATTTACATGCATTAAATTAAAGGCAATGTACAGTGTTTACAGTATTTGTAATACTGTCAAAACAAAGCAAAAATCCATAGAAATTCATGAAACAAAATGCAAACCCCCTATGCTCCGACACCCAATTTTTTTAACTGGTAATTATATCTGCCTATTTACACTATTCTGTGATATAGTGTTAATATTCGTCGGATTTCAACAGCACTCCCATTGACAGTACGGAACGAAACCCCCCTATTGATTTTCGGAGGTCAACATCCGCCCCTGAATATAGTTGTAACAATCGAAGAATTGAAACACCCCCAATGAAAGTATGGTTCAAGCCCCCCCCCCTCCCCCATTAAGTTTACGAGGTCAGGTATCTGGACCCAAAAAACCTTTCTACTTGTCAGCAATGATTTGCTGATGAAACTACCCCCTCCCCCCCCCCGCAAAAAATCCTGGATCCGCTCCTGTATGCATGAACAAGCATGGATGAAATGTTTGCTAATTATATTGCCATCAAACAAACTTCTATTATTTACTTTTCAAGTCTTTACAGTGGTTTATATCTGTGCCGGCAAGTGGAGGATGGGGATGACCAAAATCCAAAAATTGCGCAGTCGCGGAAATTTGAAAGGGGGCGGGGGGCGGACACTGCATTACACTAGGGGGCGCTCTTCAGGATAAAGATGTATATCAAAATGTTTACTCGCGCTTACATCAAAAGGGCGCATAAAAAAAAAGCTTTTTCACTTTGTTACTCCTCTTTTTGTTGTTGGGATGTTCGAAAAATACCTCGAAATCCGCACTTTTTTCTCATCACTAAAAAAACCTGATTCTCTACAGGCTTGTACAGATAAACGAAAGATATTTTGGAAGCCATTACATAACTGAATAAGATTTCTGTACAATGACGTATTGACACCATTTCTTTATTTCGTATGTGAATAAATGCAGGTCTTATTCACGAAACGGTCTCCTCCAGACATATCACATAGATCCTTCCTTGCATCAATGGACGCTCCAGAGTCATCCATGTCAGGCAACTTGTCTGGTAACACTTTTGAAAGTGTTGACCAGAAGACCTGTCACATTTGCTTTGACAGGCAGAAGGATACCTTCCTAGTCCCGTGTCTGCATTCCATTTTTTATTGTGTGTGCAACAGCACTTGGACCAAGGACATGCCCGTTTTGTAAAGCCGTAATCGAAAAAAGGGCTTCGGGTTTTGAGTAGGTTTTGTATTTTGCTTTGTTAAAAGTAGTTCAGTTTTGCAGCCTAATACAAAATTATGTTGATGGTTGAAGCGAAAATAGTGAAACCAGCCGATTTTTTGATGATAATCATTAAACATGTATCAGGATTGTGTGATCTTAGTTTAATAAATGATTCAGTGTCTTCCAATGTTAGCATTGACAACGACATAAAAATGGTTTGAATAATTCAACTTTATCAAAATAATGTGATTTTAGGAAACAAAGTTTGTTTTGCTAAGATTAGCATCAGTTAATGTCCATTCCAAAACATTGACCGATTTATTGTTAGCAATTTGAGTGTTTTAGTCCAGTTTTTTTCTGAAATCATTCCCGGCTCGGTTGGGGCGGATTAATATCTGAAATACTTGGCAGAGGTGGTGACTTCCTATTCAAAAATTGTTTTGGGCAGTGGTCTTAAAACAAAATAACAATGCAAAAAAGCCACGGTTTCTAACTTCCAATTTACCCAAACAAACAGTTTCTTAACCACTTTATTGTTAAGAAAGGTGTTGTTCAGAAAGGTTCATTTTTTCACTTTAATACTTCTATTTCATTTTTTAAATGGTCAGAGTTTTCCACTCGTTTTTCATGAAGTTTATTCACTTTCCTAAAAAACATCAATCACTTTTTTGTTTGGCAGTTGAAAATTTTTCATTGAATTTACCATTGTAATTCTTTTCTTATTGTGCTTTTTAATAATGTGGCGGATCTCGCCTTGATTCCCTGTTACACCTGTCGGAACTGCGGAGATCGTCAGAGCGATCTAAGGCCAGAGAAACATGGATTCGTTTTGGGAGCAATTTGCCACCGATTTGTGATTGATTTTTAATCTCTTGGGTTCAGGCAATAATTAGGACACAACAGTGGACAAAGGACAGTTATTTCTGTGCTAGAACAATCAATGGATTTACTTGTTTTGTTTTATTCGCTCTATAATTACCTGTTTAATTTACAGGACTTATATTGGCTCTTAAATAAATATTGATTGTATTTAAAGAAACTGGTTTAATTGGTATCCCTCTAGTGTAACCCATAAATGTAACCCGCAAATGTAACTTGCAATTATAACCCACAAATGTAACCCGCAGATGTACTTTTTTTTAAGTTTAAGAGTTTCTCTCGGAATTTTGACGCTGACGCTGGATGATACGTAACTCCATGTACATGAACGCATAATAATTACGTGTCAAGTTATCCTTCAGAAGCACGGTACCACCAGGCCTTTATTGTGATAATATATAATAATTGACATTTATATAGCGCCAGAAAATCTGTAATATGCTCTATAGGCGCTGTACACATTAAAACGATAAAGTAATAAAAAATAAAAAATAAGAAGTGAACGTGTAGATCAATACATAAAATTACATTATGAGCCCAGTGAGTAAAATTTAGCCATTAAGAACCATTACTTATGAATTAAACAAGCCTGCTTAAAAAAGTATCAATACATTAAAAATACACTATAAGTCCAGCCATTAAAAACCATTACCTATGAATTAAGAAAGGCCTGCTTGGTGAGTTTTTAAACCCGACTTAAAACTCTGTACACTGGAAAACTCCCTAAGGTTAATTTCAGCTGGTTCCACAGGCGGGGACCAGCCACAGAAAACCTCATGGCATTATGGCAATATAATCAAGACGTGTCTAGCGCAGAACGAGCAAATATAGTTGGAACTCTAGTACTTAGGAGCACAACCATGAGTTTTGCCCATGTGACAATGATTGTACCGACTGCCAAGTTATTGGTGGGTGGTCACACCCCACCCTCAACCCCGAGCAAGCCCCGGGGGTAGGGGAAGGGGAGGCTGTGAAAAGGAAGTCTATGTTATTTCTAAAGGTTTCACTTGCATATTATTTATTTACATTTGTTTCGTTATGCAACATACGCGTTCAAAATCCGGTGGCACAGGGGGAGTGGGCGGGGCCTAGCCAGGTGTGGGGGAAGTACACCACCTACTATTCATCCAATGGTCTTAAAATGATAAACAGTCTGATTCTGTTTGTGAAAATGTGCTAAATTAATGAACAATACCAATTATACAAGTTTATAACCCACAACAAAGGAAAATACTGAAAATACACTTTTTAAGGTTTTTGTGAAATTTACCATTTTGGGAGCGCTACTGCACAAAGGCTAAACAATAACCCAACATTTTCTCACCAGATATGAAAAGACCAATGTCTGAACTAACCATAGCCGAAGGACAATTATTCTGAGTGCCCTGGCAAGTGCCATTTTGGAGGGATAAAATGGGGGGGGGGGGAAATGCAATTTTGCTAGTTGTAAAAACATGCTTTATTGTAGGGCCTAAAAATAATATAAAGGAGATTTTTCAGAAGTGTTTCTATTTTTTTCTTGTAAGGGTAAGGATGATACTTTGTTGTGATATAGTTACTTTTGTGACATTACTTTGCAGTTTGGCTTGATGACCTTTGAAAATAATGCAAAAAATGAATTTTTGCAGCCTCAAAAATTGCCAAAACACATAATGGCCCGTAACCATGGCAACGGGCAAAATATCTGTTTAAAAAGTTTATTTTGGTTACTTGCTCCCAAAGTCCTTTCATCCCACGAAGTATAAAAAAATTCGAGTTTTTGAGCGTGCACGCTTATATGAAGTATTTACACGAAATGACTCTTAACAATTTTATAATCGCTTCCGATATTTTTTTACTTTGTTCTTTGTCTTTTCTTGTTCTGTCATTTCATTTGTTTGCCATATCGTCGTGTATTTTTCGGTATATCACAGTTTTGTTAATTTTGAATTTTACTTTATTTTATTTTTATTTGAAATTTTGATTAGCCTGATTTGCATGTAACTTGCACATGCGGTAGAAAATTTCCTGTATTAAATACCCCATGTCCGTTATAAAGTATTTACAAGTATATTACATGTGTATTGTAGTTTCTTATACCACATTGCTTTTTGTCATTCGTTTTACTTTTCTGTACTGTATCATTTATAAACATTTTTGTGCCATTCGGAATTGCATTGGTTTATTTTTTTCGTTCTCCAAGAGTTGTCATATTTCGATTTCTTGAATCGTTTGTTCTCCATTATTTTATAATGGCATTTTTAATTGAATGTATCAAATTTTGGCTTATTTCATAAATTTGCTTAAAATATTGTAACTATTCTACAGTTCTGTGCAGTGCCTTTAAGGGTAATAGTTTAAATAAGAACACCCCGTAAGATAAACCTATACATGCAGGAATAATTTGAAGAATGTATTTCCAAAACGCGAAATATCCATGCACAAAATGTAAAGTCAATATAATCTCGTTATTTGAGTTTTAAAAGTTTGTATTGTATTGTATCGTACATGTATTAGAGAAAAAAAGAACTAAATCCGACCCATTTAGGGTAAATTGTTCTCCTCGCTGAATAAAATCAGTCTGGTGTCATATGCAGTAAGCAATGCCACTTCTTGGTTTAAATTCCGTGTTATGACGTTTCGGAAGAGCAGTGTTAATTCAAATAATCTTTGTTGCCCTTCGTCGATGTAGCGGTAATTCGTTTGTCGTAGTATATACCCCTATGTGGGGCAGCCCTTTTGATTAAATTGTGTACGCGGTTGAATGCTGTTTAGTTGTTAATTGCGTTATTTTGTTTTTAATATAGATCTTTTACATGATCATCTCAGTAACTATTGCTTAGAATGTGTTAACTGTGTTAAAAAGCATTGAATGATCAATAAGATAATCCCGGCATTTGTATACGCCGGCAGATATTTAGTTTAACACTATAAGTATGTTTAATCCTATAACCGCTTATAATTTCTGGATGATAGCTGTTCTAATGCTACTTAATGAATTTTAATCCTATACCAGCATCTTGGGAACAATGTGGTAACGTGGAATGCCGATTGTGAAACTGATATATGACTTCAAGGTTATTTAATCCAAAAAACGTTATAAATTATGCAAAACTGTAGAATCTGTACCCGTAAATGATTTGACCGAAAAATGGCAACAAACGCGGCCTCTTATGGCAGCTGTGATGCAGAATACCGGCATATTACATAGACAATATCTGAACGACAATTCGTTCGTTCTCGGTTATGAGAAGAGCCAAAATACTCCGGTCCTGATAGCGTGTCTCGTGACACGAACCTAAAATGATAACCTTAAATCATACATACGCTCCAGATTTTAGAATTTCTAAATCAAATGAAATAAAACATGCTATTTTACGCAGTTATCGTAAATCATTTATTTTCAGTAGAAGTAGTTTTGTTTAAAAAATTGCTGTTAAGCTTGATAAATCCCACATGTATTATTTCGAAAAGGTTACAAGTAGGGCCTACGTGTATGCTGTGAGAGAAAAGAATAAATGCATTGGAAAAGCATTTTAACTGAATGCAGTGATTACTTTTGAAGACCTAAAAAAGAAAAGAAGCTTATTTTACTTTCTTTTATAGTAACTCGTACAAGCAAAGCCGTCTGTTCTTGCTTTGATGATAATCTATCGCTAATTAAAGTTGGTATTTCCGTGATTTTTCATTGTCAATTTTGGAGAGAAAAAAATCGAAAACTGTTTAACATGAGAGACAATGTTGCTTAGTCTGAAGGAGGAATGTGTCCTAGTGGTTAGGGTTTGTGACTCATGATCTAATACATGGCCGTGCTTTAAATTGGTGACTCTTTTTGTGTGTGGTGTCCAGGGAACAGACGGTACTCGTACTCTAGTATTACTCGAGTACTTAAAAAAAGTACTCGTACTCGCATGTCAAAGTACTCGTACTCGAAATGACGGTGTAGCAGGAATTTAGGTTTTATGAAATACGGACTCTTTGGTGGTATTGCGCATGCTCATGCATAGATAATTAGGAGAGGGACCGGTCACGTGAGAGGGTTTAACCAATAAAAGGGAAAAAGAGTCCGATTTTCATACGAGTCCGATTTTCATATGGCAACGGTACTCGTACTCAGCAAAGAACTGCTACTCGACATACGGTCTAATTATAACTTGATAATTGCTGGAAACAAGTTTCTCTTCCAGGGACTAGTATTGTTTCAGGGTTGAAAGTAGTCCCTGTGAACGATATTGCAGGACATTGTACGCATGACTTGTACAGACCATGAGACGTGATAGCAACATTCGTCAAACTGTTCTCTTGTGCACTGCATAATATCAATTCTCTTGAAATACGAGTAGTTTAAAAGTGTTGACATAAACTGTTTAATCTGGGCAAACGGATAACGTATCAATGTCTTTATCTTCAAGCAACTTGAATCCTCGATCCTGATTGGTCGATCCATGGCAACAAGCCATGCTACATATAACCAAGGTCCATGTTCCAAGATGCGAGCGCCATTCCAGCTGCATACGCTAAACTGCTGAATGACCGTGTAAAGCGCGCTAGTTCCAACTGTACTGCGCCTCAAGTTTGCTTGAAGATAAAGTCGTTATCAGCCTCGACTCCAGGGGCGCGTGCTCGTTCCTTACACTAACCCCTGGCTGTGATGATGACGTAAATGACGCTGAATGGCTATTCACAGCGTACTGCGCGCGCATTTCGAAGATTGCACCACAGATATAGAATATGATGGGCCTTAGCAAGCCAGTCCGTCGCGTGCGGGAACAAACAACAGAAACCGGCCAAGCGAGTTATATCTCGCCGCATATCCAAACCTGTTTGGTCTACAAACTAGGAGATCATAGGATAAATTCTGCACATCCAACAACCTGGCTGAGATGGGTCTTCAAAAACGAAATCGAGGTCAATTATCTATTTTTTTTTTTTTTAACTCTGTCTGATAATTTACAAGGTGTTTTGAAACTCATTATATATATAAAACTGAAAAGTACATTTCTGGTCATAACGTAAATTTGTCTTCACGTACCTAACTCAACTTCCCGAACAGGACCTTAATTTTGAACAGCAATGTTAATTGCAATTGTTTACCAAGACCGAATAAGAACTAGGTAAACTTCCCGATCTTATTTCCACGTTATATCAAGCCTGTTGTTTACAAGGGGGAAACAGTTAGTATACGATTTTGATCTAAATATAAGGCAAAAGCACCAAGCCTTGAGTTCGCCTGATTTGCGATTCTTAAGGCATGTGGCTTGCAGTAATCGACTTCCTTGGACCCTCGCCAAACTCGAAGGAGGTGGAGACTATGCACGACGTTTCAGCTCCGCTGTCGAAGTCTCTCCTGGGCATCGTTGAAATTACAGCGGTCGCACAACCAAGGTTTTATTGGAGTTTTTGTTCTCATATAACTTGCTCTCATAACCAAATTGCTTGATTTTTCCTAATTGTGATAACATTACAGACACACTCTCGCAAAATGTGGTCCGGCAGCTTTCTATACAAAAACCTCGTTGGCTTGGGGTTTTGTACGTAAACCTTATCAGTCAGCCGATCACGCTCAATTGACTTCGGCCAAACCGCAGTCCCATCATAAGAAATAAGTTAACAATGTTAACCGGACCATTTTTTCCAAGAGTGTGTCTCTAATGAATGTTTAAGAATGACGTTTAACTCACCCGTTTAGCACTCTTGGTTACCTAGGTAGGTGTCTGCCCTACTGGGGACATCCAGATGGTTTCAGTAATTCCTGAGAGAAAGAAAATTAGAAACAAATCCTGTACGTTCTTGCTGACAAGACAGTAAAGAACACATTTACTTGGATATTGAGATATAATATAAGACAACCACGTATAACTTTACTGGATATGAGTTACAGCTGTTTATCATACTGCACGCTAGCTGCATGTGACGGTCATGATAAGTTACCCATAATGTCATCCATATTTCCTTCACAATTAACGTTATGTTGAGCGGCATTTGCCCTTCCCATCGCCATATTTGCTGGACGGGGAGGGGGGTACTAGCGCAATAGCTAGCTGTGAGTGAATTTGGCTTTGGGGGCTCACAATTTGATTTTACCAAATTTTTTTAGACGTTTAAATTGTTTCAAAAAATGTTGTTTAATTTTTTTTTTGGCCGCGGATAATCGTTTTTTTGTGGGAAGACTATTTTGACGTTGCTCGAAATTAGGCCACGTAAATATTACGACGGTCGAATTGTGGGGAAAAAAATTGACAAAAAAATTGACAACCTCTGAGGGGCTCAATGCTGGTAGTATTTCCTTGGAAAACACTTTAATTTGGGGCTGCTGTTGCAGATTTAAAAAATAAAATATTTCAATTGACAAAATGCTTTCATAAACGATCCGTAGTTTACAGCTAATGTAATTAACACATAATTTTCGGCTTCAAGCACAATGTACTCGGACTAGTACTCGTACTTGGACTCGAAAGTACAGGTACTCGGACTCGTTCTCGTACTCGGAAATACAAGCACTAGTACTCGGAAAAAAGTTCTTGTACACGGTTTACAAAGTGCTCGGACGTGCATGGTACTCGGCAATCTTAGTACTCGGCACTAATTTGTATTCGGGGGAAAAAAGGTCCTCGACTACAACTTACACCGCGAATATCTAGTACCAATGTGCGAACTTTTACTCACAAAATTTACCCAAACATATGTAAAATCACACTATTTGTGTTTCTATACCCATATAATGAATAAAATACAACAGAGACAACAGGTGTGAACATTTGCAGTTACGTTTTAAATTGTTGGTGGTAAATTAGCAAAAATGGAAGGGTTAACATGCACCATTTTTTTTCAGGACGCCCTGTAATGGAAATGCCCCGTGCCTATCTCTGGGCCTACACTTATCCAATAATACTCAAGTGTAAGATAGGCCCTCGATGTCATTTTTTTCCCACGTTACAATTATGTTATTTACAAAGAGAAAATGTGAGTATAATATACGTCAACAAAATATCAGAAATTCGACGTACGCATGCACTAACATCTCGGCGCAGTCGGCTTTACTCGCCACATCATACATATTTTAAGGGTGGCTATGCGGTGGAACGTCCAACCTGCAGAAAACTAGAACTGACTTATAACCGTGTTAGCAATTTGTTATATTTTCAAATCCATTTCGCTGCATAGCTTAAGAAGTCCATATGGATCTTTTAACTCCACCAAGTATTATTACTTTATTATCTGTACAAAACAAAAACATGTCATATAACTTGAGAACACATTCGGAATACAAGTACATACAAAGAGATGCGCGTTGTTCAGTCCTTTTCGGTTCCCAATAGATCTGCTCAATGCCTTCATTTCCAAGAATCTATTGTCATACAAACCATTAGTGATTGGGGCTTATAACCTGCAGGCAAACCCATATATTCGGGATAAAATAATAATCAATATGCTATACCTCTGAATTCCCACGGTTCGGTCGCAGCAAGTGAGGAGTGGCTAGTAGATTTGACGGTAATCACACGGGTTTGGCCGGACTCGTGCACGCACTACCACTAGCTGCACAATGACTTGCCACCGCAGTTCAAGTGCCGCAATGGAGAATCAAATCACCGACAACGAGCGAACTACGTCTGCACGGACAAAAGTAAAACCGTGAACGATCAAATTGATGTATAAATAAATAAATAACTAAATAAAAAATCAATCAAAACCTTAATAAATCAAAAGAAAATCGAAACATTCCTCACCACGTAGAATGAAACAGTAGTTCGGCCCTCCAAAGATCTCAGCGAACTGCCGCTTTGTGGTGGGTCAGCTTACGGAGAACTCGACGGCAAGGCCTCCATGCTGCATTGCCTCTCAAATCCCAAAGCATTCACGCGCCCATTCCATTGGGTCAAATACTATAACAAAGAAATATTTTAGAGGATTCGGGCGCCGACGATTATGCAAAATTCCTTAACCGGTTGACCGCAAACAGTGGCGTAGCCAGGAATTTTTTAGTGTGGGGCGCTGGGGGGCTGAAACGTTTCATGGGTGGGGCGTCATGTCGTTTCCCCCACCCTTCAAAAAGTGGGTGGGGTTTGTGCGTGGCCGATTCGCGAGATATCGCTGACTGAAACTGTGTGACCCACGGACCACCTGTCTATAATACGTGTTCCGTGGTGTGAGCGAGCAGTGCAGTGGGTGTTAATACGCATTTTAGATTACCATTATGCGCTATGTCACGCCGGTTGTCAGCTTACTGGTCCGCGGTCGCCGGTCGAAGGGTCGTTTCTCAGTGGTCATCATGTGGATCATTCGCTACTATTTAGATTTAGATCAATGATAATATTTTTAGAAACTCAAAATCTCAGTGGGGGGGGGGCGACTGGGGGGCGACAAGGTTTCATGGGGCGGTCGCCCCCCCCCCACGCCCCCCGGTGGCTACGCCACTGACCGCAAACAAAAACACGACCGTAGTAATGAAATGCCTTGAATTTTGTGATGCGATAAATTGAAAGGTTGATGATGAGATATCGTTTACTTGTTTTGTACAATTTCAGTGAATCAAGTAAGACATGGAGATCAAGTAGTATGTTGAGTGATAGAAGATAGCGGAGAAAGTACTGATGACGAGACAAATAATGCAGGCCCAAGAGGTACTGATGACCAGGAGTGTAAATCCATGGCGTGTGGGGTGATATATTCCCACACACACTTTTGACCGGGAGTAAATCATCCACTTTTTGTGTTGAGAAACAAAAGAAAAGGCGGATTTAGAGGCTCTTTTCGAACTTCCCAAAAGCCCAATTGTATTTGAAACACTGAAAACGACGAAGAAACAGTAATAAACGCTATAAATACACCGTTTTGGTGTAACATATAAGCGCACAAGTATACATAAGCCATAAGATGTACATTTCGTCAGCGACACCAAGAAATAACACCCAAAGTGTACTTGAGTGCGCTAGGCGTGCGTAGTTTACAGAACCGAGTGATTTTGGATTTCACGAAGTAACATGTGCGTCGTTTTTGTTTTCACTAATTAACACTCATTTATATTTCACTAGTTTGAAGGCTTTTTATATTTTTTTGTGTAATCCTACAAGAATGCGGATTATGATTACGTTCATGTCAAATGTCTTGAAACGTATTTTTCAGCGACATTCCTCACGTAAGCATGCGCAATGTACTACCAGTGAATCAGTAGTCCGAATTTCCCACTACACCAGCCCAGCTGCGTTTTGCGCGAGATCGCGCAGAACACGCGAGTTGTGGAGGGGCATTCCATATTTGTAACGTCTAGTTTTTTACGTCTTTTGATTTTTGGAACGGAAAGATTTGGTGTTTTGACCGAAAAGGTATTTATGAAAGGGAATAAACATGTGTTCGGTCGGTATTAAACACTCTGTTTAAGACCGGTGGGAGTCTGGATGGGTGATAATTACACTAGGCTTCTTCTCGGGTAATTATCACCCATCCAGTCTCCCACCGGTCTTAAACAGAGTGTACTAATACCTCCCAAACACACATTTATTCCCTGCATCAATCCATCTGTAGCTGCAGTTACCTACATTTTTTTATAACCAGAGTAATCAATTGGTCAGCACTTCCGCCGTGTACCTACGTCTCGTAAGCACCAACCTCGTCCCCTTGGCGTCAAGCAGTACGCTCCAAGTGATTTCAATATTTGGCAGCTGCTCTCTCGTCCTGGTATCATTATTGCATGTTCAAAAATCTCGCATAACTATGTACGAAATAGTCTGGTGCCAGGCCATGCTTTAAACACATGTGTTTTTTAGTTTTGTTTTGAATCACTTCGTCGTGGCTTGAAATCGAAAACCATATTTTTTTTTCAAAAATTTTGCAGCTTAAGAATCTTACCCATCCAACATACACTATTGAAACTACATTATCATTATACGCAAAACGGAAAAGGGGGTCGTTTTAGAGGTTTGGAAGCAAAAATTCCATTCCTATTTGCTTTGGTTTCTGCATTTTTCTGGATAAGTACATTTTATAATTTTCTAATGTGATCTCCCACAACCACTCTGCATGGGTATATTGTCATTATGATAATGACACCGTTAGGGAAAGTAGCAGTTTCGGCTGAATGATATGTCGGGCTGACTGTGCTTTTTTCCCACGGAAACACGTGGAACACGTGGGCTTGATGAGCTGCTTATGTTGGTTGGTTGGGTCCTAGCTCTATGGTCAAAATAACCCGGCCCCTTTAGGGTTAAAGTGCATTTCACCGGCACGCGCCCAGTCTAATATCTTTCCCCTTAATTATACTTAATTAAACAATATTTCATGGAAGAAAACGAAAATGAAGGGCACTGTATTAGTCAAATGTCCGCATTTTTATTCTTGACCCCCAACCTCATTACGGTACTTTTTTTCATGCAAATTATAAAACGGGCATAACATGCATGATTCAGTTTGCTTGTTTTTTTTTAAGTAGCAAACGTACGGCAGACGGATAGTGCCACTCAATGAGTGTGAATATATTTTTTGTTGCGTGTAAAAATAATTTGTGTACAGCAAGGGGCGGCCGTTGCCACTTATAATGTGGCGGCCGCCAGATAATAAGTGGCGGCCGCTGTACAAAAAAAAAATTCGCACGTGCAAACAAATATGTTCACACTTATAATAAGTGGCGGCCACCATATAAAAATGTGTGAATATATTGTTTTGTACGTGTGAAAATATTTTTTTGTACCGTGGCCGCCACTTATTATCTGGCGGCCGCTACATAATAAGTGGCGGCCGCTGTACAAAAAAATGAATAATAAGCGAATTTGCTTTTTAAATTCAACGCCAATCTCATCGAGACGAACAGTTGTAACATTGAGGTTTCTGCCCAGAATGACATCATAGTGTTGCTCATGAATATGCAATATAAAAGCAAAAAATGCACAAATATACCCTTTAAAATAGCAAAACGAAAAATTGAGGTTAAATGGGGCACAAGGTGCTTTATAAAGGATTGCACTAAAAGAAATTAAATTGGATGGGACCTTTTAATCATTTATTGAGTATGCACGCCATACCACTGTTTTTTCCTTAAATAAATGATTCGTGGCACAGGGATTTTTTGTTAATAGGGAAGTGAAGTCTGAGAGCCATTCTTCGCTCGTTCCCCCCCCCCCCGCCCTGCAAACCAGTGTTGTAGTCGAGACCGGATAGTCCAAGGCCGAGACCAAGACCGAGACCTGAAGCTGCAAGACCGAGACCGAGACCGAGACCAGCCCCTTCAAGGCGGACCGAGACCGAGACCGAAATGGTCCGAGACCGAGACCGAGACCGAGACCGAGACCGCGGATAATAAATAACAATAATCTAAATAAACAACAAGACACTAATTACAGCTGACCAGTCTGTCCTTGAGATGTTGATGTCATGGGGATGTGAAGGAAGTGATTAAAAGTTAGGAATCACTTGTACCAGTTTAATTGTGTCATGTGAGTGCTCTTCGTGTTTGCTTCATGCCATACGTTACAACATGGCAACAGAATTTGTTATTGTCACAATCAATTAAAAAATATTGTTTAACTACTATAAAATGTGAATCTGATGAAGAAACTCTAACTTAGGAGTACGACAATTTGTACTAGTTTTTGCAAAACTTGAACATGTTGAAACTTGACAAAAGTAAAAAGTTAAAGGTGGATGTTTCATCTGTTATAGGAACTCGGACCCTAAACTCCAGAGCCAGCCCTTGCTTTCAGCAATGACCACTAACGGATATTTAAATGCAACTTTAATTTTACATTGGCCCTCCTTGTAAACCTGATTCGAAAAAAATTTGGAGTAAGAAAATATTGATTTATTTAAAAAAAAAATTCAGTCATGGAATATAGATTTGTATATGTAGACCAAATTTGTATAGAGAAGGTAGCCAGATATGGATTAGTCCGCCCCCCTCCCTCTTTGTGATTCTCCTTCTAACCCTGCATGTTTGTGTGTTCTACATGTTTGTTTCTTGTTCCTCTGTCATTTACCTCTGAAGAAGGCCTGGCTAAGGCTGAAATGTAATGCCACTTTATTTTTGTTAAATGTCAATAACCTTACATATACTATAGAAGATCGATGAACCATATTTGCCTGATCTATCTTCTGTTCATCTGCCCGCCGTCATCATCGTCATAAGCCTGGCCGACACAATAGAAGGGCGCTGTAACAAACTGAATGTGGTAGGCGAGATGCACTTTTAGGATGCATGGCTCAGTGCGCACGCCTCTCTAGAGTCTTATTGCCTGCCTCGTCTCCTTCCTAAATGTCAATTGCGTTTGCATGAGTCGAGAAGACTTTTGTTTTATTAATGATGTTTACGGCCACCACAATAAGCGATGAGAATATTGGCAATGTCGTACTTGTCACTAAAATACTCAAGTAAATTGCCCGACAAAGTAGTCGATGCTACTGAATGTGGTGGGCGAGATGCACTTTTAGGATGCATGGCTCAGTGCGCACGCCTCTCTGTGTTTTGTACCGTGCCAGCGTACCGCTCGCATCGGCTACGTTGTCGGGCAATTTACTTGAGTATTTTAGGCGGAATTCATACTCGTCATGCATATAATCTGCACACATTAGGTGGAAAGCCGCCTATTGTATTCAGATTCACTGCTAACTACCCGTTCCCATCCGAAGGACAATGGGACAGGTAACCAGACTATAATAAAGATTCAAACATAGCAAACACCACGTGGCACACTCACGGCCAAGCGGTATCTCTCATAGCAACTCAATCACAGAACCAATGGTCGAGTTGCTATGAAAAATACGTATTAATTCCAGGATTTTGCCCAAAACGCCGCCTAGACACGTGGTCATTAGCAGCCTATTCACGTTCACTTTCCGCTCTGCTAAAAAAGGTTTGTTTTGAAATTGCTCTCAGATTGTGGTAAATCGAAATCGAAGCCATCATGCGAGAAGCTCGCGCTCTCTGTTTCGTCATTGCTGGGGTGATATTTTCTAGTGAAACCCTTGCAGTAAGTGCCGTGGATGGGCAGGGAAGATTGGAAAGACTCGGTATGAGCGGCGCGACTGCACCGGGGATCACCGTGTCCACGGAGCTTGGAAACAAGCGACGCTGCGTCGAGGTTTGCGGGGACGGCACGGCTTGTAAGCAGTCCATCTGCTATGAATCTACCTCCGAGAAATGTCACTTCTCGGTGTTCGGAGCGGCCAACTTGGTGCCCACACCTGCAGCTACGGAGAGAAACGAATCCTGCACTTATGACAAGAGTGGCGTGCAAGGTGAGAATAGAAATATAGCATTTTTCTTGGTTACCTTAAAGACGATTCCCCGCTGATCTATTTTCGAGTTTTACATTAAAAAAAGGATTGTTTTCATTATTTTTTTTTTCAATTGCTATTTTCTTAGAAATGTAAATGAAAAAAAATAAACACAGCCATTTAGGTATTGAATAATTTCTTCACAAAATTTGAATTATTGGCTACCGGACAGTAATTCGGCTGTCGCCGGGTTAGGTTGAATTTTGCGCAAAATGAAGGCCTCCTTTTCAGGGGGTTGCAAACGCCCAAAAACGGAATTAAGTAATAATAATTATAAAAATGGATATTTATAAAGCGCACGTATCCACCAGGACTGGTGCTCAAGGCGCTACATCATTATTACCCCTGCTCATTGGGCACATGAAACATTCCAAATACCATCTCAGCTCCCTGGGGAGTATACAGCTCGATGCAGCCTGTCAGGCGCAAGGAAGCTAATTCAATCACAGTAACCATCTCTGCCCTCACAGGTACCCATTTACTCCTGGGTGGAAAGAAGCAATGAGTGACAAAGTGCCTTGCCCAAGGGCACACGCACCATGACCCCGCCAGGACTCGAACCCACAACCTGCAGTATACTGGTTTCGTAAAAACAAAACATGCAAATTGAAGCCCATTTTTTGGAGAGTACTGGGTATGGTTTTAACACTTCTATTCAAAATCCATCGAAAGATACTTTCATTTCGTCTAAAACATAATTATATTGGACTTTAATTACTACTTCGAATTTACATGAATAATTGTTTCATTGTGGTTCGTTATAATTCGGGAATCAAAGTTTTACGAAATTCGTCTAGTGAAGAATGGCGTTGAATTGAAAACATATTTGGTTTTTTAGCTGCTTCGGTGTACACACCGAAACAGCTCTTGTTTTCATTAAGACTTTTTAGCTGTTTCGGCTCTTCAGCCGAAACAGCTTCTTCTTTTTTTTTTCCCCCTCTTTTTACAGACCTTTTCTCCATAGGATTTGCACACGTTTCTTCTACCAGTCCACTTTGGCACTTTTTTTTTTTAGATCCGATTGATTTCAGACTTGGTACATTCTTAGAATACCACCTGCAGATGGTCCCTAGAAGAAATTTGTGATCGTGACGTCATCAGGTGTCGGATTACGTCACATCAATGATGCATTTGTCCCCATATGTTTTGTACACGTTTTAAAACACTCCAGTTTGGCATCTTCGTGAATCCGAACAACTTTAGACTTGATACACACTTAGACCACTACCCACAGATGGTTCTAGACGAAATTCGTGATCGTGAAGTTATCAGGTGTCAGGTTACGTCACATTAAAGATACATTTTTCCCCATAGGGTTTGTACACGTTTTAAAACACTCTATTTCGGTACTTTCGTAAATCCGATCGACGTTAGACTTGGTACACACTTAGACCACCACCCAAAAATGGTCCTAGAAGAAATTTGTGATCGTGACGTCATCAAGTGTCAGGTTACGTTACGTTAAAGATGCATTTTTCCCCATAGGGTTTGTACACGTTTTGATTTTTTTCTTTTTTTTTTCTTTTTTTTTAGCTGTTTCGGTGTACACACCGAAACAGCTCTTGTTTTCGTTAAGATTTTTTTTTTTGCTGTTTCGGTGACTTAATACACACTTAGACCACCACCCACAAATGGTCCTAGAAGAAATTCGTGATCGTGACGTCATCAAGTGTCAGGTTACGTTACGTTAAAGATGCATTTTTCCCATAGGGTTTGTACACGTTTTGATTTTTTTCTTTATTTTCTTTTTTTTGTTTCCTTTTTTTAGCTGTTTCGGTGTACACACCGAAATAGCTCTTGTTTTCGTTAAGACTTTTTTTCTTGTTTTCCGGCTGTTTCGGTGACACACCGAAACAGTTCTTGTTTTTAGTTACGATTTTTTTTTGCTTTTTTTCTTTTTTTCCCCTCTCTTTTCAGACCTTTTCTCCATAGGTTTTGCACACGTTTCTTCTACCAGTCCACTTTGGCACTTTTTTATACATCCGATTGATTTCAGACTTGGTACATTCTTAGAACACCACCTGCAGATGGTCCCTAGAAGAAATTTGTGATCGTGACGTCATCAGGTGTCGGGTTACCTCACATTAATGATGCATTTTTCCCCATATGTTTTGTACGCGTTTTATTTCGGTACTTTCGTAAATCCGATCGACGTTAGACTTGGCACACACTTTGACTACTACCCACAGGACTGATGGTCTTGGAAGAAATCAGGTGTCAGGTTACGTCACATTAAAGATGCACATTTTCCCCATAGGTTTTGTAAACGTTTTTCTTCAAACTATACACTTTGGCATTTTTATATGTATGATTGACTTTAGACTTGGCACACACATCATGACGTCATCACAATTTCATGTGACGTCACATTAAAAGGGCATTTTCTAAGGCCTATATCTACAGAACCATAGGTTTGATTGGGTTGTTACTTGATATGTACCCATACCTGGATGTACATGTTACAGATGAAAATGCAAGTGATGGCATCATCAAATGTCATGTGACGTCCATTAAAGGGGCACTTTTCCTATTAAAGGCCAATATCTACAGAACTATATATGCTCGATTTGGCTGTAACTTAATATGTACGTATAATGTGCTGTTACAGATGACATTTGAAGTCAGGTTACATCACGTTAAAGATGCATTTTTCCCCATAAGGTTTGTACACGTCTTAAAACACTCCACTTTGGCACTTTCGTAAATCCGATCGACGTTAGACTTGTTACACACTTAGACTACCACCCACATTTTGGTCGTGGAAGAAATTCGTGATTTTTTTTTCTTCTTTTTCAGAATTTTTCTCCATGGGTTTTGTACACGTTTCTCCTACCAGTCCACCTTGGCACTTTTTTTTTTTTTTTTTAGATCCGATTGATTTCAGACTTGGTACATTCTTAGAACACCACCTGCAGATGGTCCCTAGAATGCATTTGTGATTGTAACGTCATCAGGTGTCGGGTTACGTAAGGTGTCGTATCCAGAGACGGTTGGCACATGAAAGTTAAGTGCTGACTTCTTAATTATTGGCTACAACGAAAATCCATCGAATGGGCTGAAAGAAATTAATGTCGCTGAAAACGAGCTAACCTCCAAACAGTAATTCTTAAAAAAAATCTTCGAACGTACGACGTCAACAGTGATTGAATAGAGTGGCGTATCCAGAGGAGGACAGGGTGTTACAACTGGTAATGTAGTGACCGATAACCCGATAACGTATCACCATAGAACGGATACTGTATCAACCGATAATGTATCACAAAACACCGATAAATTAAACGTGGACAATTTTCTTCATTTGCCGAAGTTATAGCAAAGTCTCATTACTTTGTACGTACCTTTTCCCAAGCTGTGGCAAATTAATACAAGCTGACTCATTGAGACCATTCTTATGATCCTACTCGCCCTGCTAACGAGGTGACTTTTGCCACGGTGAGAAATAATGAACTCGGAGCTCAAACTTTTTGACAAAAATAAAAAAGGAAGTGAAGTGAAAAACGCTTTGGTTTAAACTCGGTCAAATTGTTCTTCTTTAATAATTTGGCTATCAAACCAGAAAATTTCAAAAATATTTTTTTTTCAGTTGAGATTTTGTTTTGAATTACATGAGCGCAACGACTATCGTGTTTTGGACGCAAACAATAGGACATCAACAACCTTTTTTACACACCTTTTCTCCATACTGATACATTATCGGTTGTTTTGTGATACATTATCTGTTGATACAGTATCCGTTCTGTGGTAATACGTTCAATGTCGGACACAGTTTTTTTGTAGTAACATTCCCCGTCGGCATTTGATACATTATCGGATACATCTTGTACTACTATCTGTCAAATCTTGTTACATTATCGGTTAGTGATGCAATATCGGTCAATTTGTGTGACATTATCGGTTGGTGAAACGTAATCCGTTGACTCTACATTATCAAATATACAAACATATATTATACAAATATTGACTGATAGTGTAAGAAATGTTACTAATCTATCAGTCCATTTTTATTACATTGTCGGTTACAGCAACAAACCGATAGCGTAGTGCATTTTACTACACTATCGGTCAATTGTTGTTACATTACCGGTTAGTGAGTATTGCTAATTGTTGTGACATTATCGGCTGGTGATGCATTATCCGTTGGTTACTACCTATACATTATCAGCAGGCGCGGCTCTAGAGCCAATAATTTTAGGGGGCTAGCAAAGTGGATCTAGATTTTTTCAGGGAGGCGTGCTGAAATGTAGACCAGTTTGTTGTCTACGGACACTTGAGCCTCCAAAAATCAATAGGGGGAGGGGGAGCTCGTGTCATATTTTCAATGGGGAGCGCTGATAAAATCCTACAATCAGGGACACTATATTAACTTAAAGTGTACAAAATACACCCTTCTCACGACTATTTATTTGACCGTTTGCATGTACTTCAGATTCTTACATTTTGCTAGTGCAATTTTTATGGATTTTTTTTCGGGGGTAGACAAAAAATGGGGGGGGGGCCCTAAAGCCCCCTTGTGCCCCCCCCCCCTCGTAGAACCGTCACTGATTATCAGTCGACTGATGGGTTACGACTGCATTCGTAACACAGATTGCAACGGGATGGGGATATCAAAAGCGAAATCTGGATGGCTTTAACAGGAGAAAATTATATTTTGCAACGGGCCAACAAAACCCTGGCTGCGCACCCGTTTGACTTCAATTTAAGCCTACACAGAATTGCAAGTCTGGTCTTCAAGACCAACAAACAACAAAGCATACATAGGCCATATATAAAAATGTTCAAATATTTTTCTCTCTCTCTGTTTCACAGAGTGCGTCAGCACTTACCGAAGCCAGGCTCGAAATTATTTCCACCATCTGTTTCCTTTCCCTCCATTCGATGGCGAGACTTTCTTGGACTTCGCTGTTCAGACCCCCCGAGACGCCATCATCAGTCTATCTATCAACGGCACATACAGCGGCATCAAGTATGAATTGGGTGAGACAAACAAGTTTGATCATTCCCGACAACTCTCTTTCTGCTTCGCTTCGTGGTAATTCATCCCCCCCCCAAAAAAAAACCCCACATAGCACATTGGCTATGTTGAGCCAAGCTTTTTACCCTTTACGTCATTTACTATATTAAATATTTTTATAGGCTTATGCAAGGGCCCTAAAGACATAGCATAATTATGAAGTTGAGATTTAAAAAGTATTGCAACGATGAGCTGTCATTCAAGTTCACTTACCAAATTGAAACCAGTAATGCGAAAGTTAGGATTGAAATGCCGGGTCTAGTATATACATACGCAGTATGTCCCACAAAAGGTATCCGTCCGAATATTTTTGAACTAACGACAAAACCACAAAGTGAATTTAAAAAAAAAGGACTCGTGCAGATACTCCTATAATCCTTGGCCTCAGCCCATAGGGGACTCCTCTGTAGTCCGAAGTCCCATTGGTCCGAAGTGCCATTGGTCCAAAGTCCCATTGGTGCGAAGTCCCATTGGTCCGACGCCCATATAGGATTAGGGTTAGGGTTAGGGTCAGTCAACCTGAGCCAGTGGAACTACACAGTATTGTGTTTCATCGGACCGATGGGACGTCGGACCAATGGGACTTCGGACCAATGGGACTTCGGACCAATGGCACTTCGGACCATTTGTACTTAGGACTATAAGACTCAACCAGCCCATTATGAGCGTTATTTTCCTCACGCCTCACTGCACAAAGGTCAAATGAACGCAACAAAAATGTTTGACACTGTGACTAGTTCCTTGCCCTAATCAATTCCATTGCTTTGTTATGTGCAAAATTATTCATGTTGTGAAAAGGGGCTACTGTTCAGCATTGGAAGACCTCAGTTTAATATTCAATAGGCCATCAGCTTGAGGGTTTGGTCGATATCAAATGATCAATGGTCAAACGGTCAATGGTCATTGTGATTTTTGCAAAGTATGCACCCCTGTAGTTGGAAAATATGTGATAGCATTGCAGCGGTGGCAGCTTTTTGGGTGCTATCACTTGAGTATAAAAAAAAGACAGCCAAAACATGCTTGTTAACACATATACTTTATCCGGTTAAGGAATATTGGCGGCCATTTTGAAAAATAAGATTAAAAGTGATAACACAAAAAAACTGCGACCGCTCACAGCACAAAGCTATCACACATTTTCAAATGCTAGATGTGTATACCTTGCCAAAAATCGCTATGAACATTGCTCTTTACTATTATTTGATACCGGTGGCCCAATTTTTGGACCACAGCTGATAGCTTACTAGGGAAAATGATCACTGGTAGCAAGGATCATTTTCCCTACCAAAATAATGCCAATCAAGTACAGATGATCAACGCATCACCTTAAGTGTAAATAGTCGAGTTTTTCATTTTGTTTACGTTTACTGCAGTATTGGGAAAGGACCGCAACAAGTACACAGATATTCGAAGACGCTGGAATGAACAATCCGTGAGATCCTTGCTGGCGGACGGAGATGGAGTGGTCAGTGAACACGAGATGCGGCGCTTCTGGCTAAGGTACGACCACGGCACCTTCGCCCTCGGCAAGCACCAACAGAGGGCGTACCTCGAGTGGACCGACCCAACACCACCAGCCCAACCCGTCAGGTACATCGGGCTTGGCGCCTGGAGTGTCGTGGTAGATTGGAGTATCTACGACATCTGTCCCGTAGGACCACTGATGGCTGGACGAGCCACTTGTTGCATTCCTGTTGATTGCAATGATAAAAAGTGAAATAACGTCACCAATAGCAGCCAGACCATAATGAAAAGCAAGAGTTTTAAAATGTACGTTACTTTCATAACAAAGCTTAGGATGTGTTCTTTAGTTTAATTCGGTTAGACACTGCTGCTTAATTGTGATTATTTAGCGATAATGGAGGTTTGTGAATGGAAACAGAGTTCTGTAAAGTCTTATGTCAACTTTTGAACAAGCAGTTTTGACAGAGCGAATAGGCTATTTCCCCGGTCGACTAGTGTTTTTAATAGCTTCCGCATAATTCGTCCTGATGGTTGCAGACCAGTAGGGCCTAAATAAATTTCCATAGGCCCCAATGATAAAGGCCCCCACTTCAGAAATTCAGGAAAAATACTCACTACTCTCTGAGGTGTTCCAGACGTACATCAAAGTAAAGCTTATTTCATCACTGTCCATTTTCTGTTCAATTTTCTGGAGGTTTACCAATTACTTTTGGGAGAAAATTCCATGTAAAGATGATCAACCCTAAAACCAGTCCTAAGGCCCATCGTCATTTTGAAAATGGACGCCTACGTTCCATTGAAAAATAGAGCCATTTTAGGGCCTAGCCATGATCCACATTTCACAGGAGTACGAGCTCGCAGTCCTCTGCACAGCTTCCAACCTCCTTTTTTTGTTTTACAAATCATCAAGTTAACGACCTTCAAAATGCTGTATAAATGAAGAATATGAAGGCATGCGAATCGTGATTTGTAGGCAATTTCGGACTGATTTACTAGCCTGATGGAACATCAAGACGTAAATAATTCAAGACGAAAATATTGTTTTCACGACATTGCAGCCTTTTCACGACACTATAATTGTTTTTACGACGATGCAAAAAAGTTTTACACTGGAACGCATTTTTTTTTTTTTTTGGTGCGCCATGAAATTCACGACTTACATTCAGGTTTTTCGCGAATATTTTTGTGGCACTAGTATGTCCCCGTAGAAACTATCACTCAAGCGAAGGAAGAACAGAGAGCATCATTAAGATTCTTTCATGGCTTCGATTATAATCACAAACGCTGACAACACTTGAAGAACTCTCTCTATTTTTAGCAGAGAAAAAAACGAACGTGAATAGACTGCTAATGACAATGTGGAGGCGTCAATCAATTAGGCGTGTCTTTCATAATAACAACCCAACCATTGGTGCTGAAAAAGATATTGATTGGCCGTGAGTACGATGCGTATTGCGTATTTTCATACCTTTTTTCGTGAGTGCCTGCACTCTACCATACCGTACCGCGGCATATCTCCCGTTCTTAAAGGCACGAGGGACATCTGCAGGTTACCCGGTACCTAAAGATTAAAGGGAATAAACATGTACACCATTTGATTTTGCTGTAATTTTCAAAAACGGATGGATTTGGGGGTTGGTAATATATAGCAAATATTGTTACACTTACTTTTTTGACGTTTGGGGTTCGTAGATGCTATAAAAACCAAGAAAAACAATCCTTTCCCTGTAGTCTGGTTCCCTGACTCCATTTTAGATGAAACAGAGCAGTGTGTCGCCACCAGCAGTCTGGCTGCTTTTTTTTTGGCGAATTTCTTTCCGTAGGCGGGATGCTCCAAAGTCATGCATAATTCAGTTTTCCTTCGAATCGTTGCAAGACAATAGGTTCTCGTTCTAAAATTATCTGAGCGATAAATTCAGAGAAGAAAAACAGTCGATGAAAATTAGCAGCGACGACGTGGATTCGAACCAGGGATCTTTGTATCCATAGCTCATCCTGCTATCCATTAGGCTACTGACTGTGTGGTAGCTCGACGACAACCGTTCATTAGAATGCTTTATTCAAGGTAACTGGTTGGCTATTAATAACAACAATGCTCTTGAGACTATTGTTCTGATTTGGCAATTGATAAGAAACTATCAATATTCTTTAAAATGACAGTATACTAGGTGCCATGATTTTACAGGATGCTTTATACTGTCATTCACTAACAGTCAAGCAAGGTATTTCAAAATAAATTGGTAGTTTAATTTTTTGATGGTTGCAAATGTTGTATTTTCCCTTTAAATGAGAAAATGCTTACTCAAAGTGAAGATGGAACTGGTAAAAAAACATCCTGTGAAATTACTCCGCCCGAAATGGTATCATTCGGAATAAAACAATCCTGGAAGGCGGTTTAAGACATAATGTGCAAGCGGGCATAGTTTATTTTTATCTTATTTTTATTTTTTTGCGTTAGCAATGGAATCCAGTGACGAGACGTTAAAATTATGCAAATTATTTTCTCTATTTTACTAGAAATGTCAGATTGTACCACTGTCATTTTGCACCTTCCTTCAGATTTTGACAATTGTGTTGCTTCAAACGACCTTTTTTAAAAAAAAAAACCCAACTGTTCCTGAAAAAACCAACTGTTCCAATTACCTTTAAATGTGTTGTATATAGGTTTTCCCGATCAAATTTCGTAAAAATAGCACTCCGCACATTCATCTTTAAGTGGCCGATTTAAAGCGACAATTTAAAGCACTCGCACATCGGTGCTGAAATGTAGACTGGGGTTTTTTCCGGACACTTGGGCCGAGTTCGGGCGGTATGTTCGCCATCTTATACAAAATGGACGCGGAACACGCAAATCTGAGACAAACAAACCTTGACGCACAAAAGTCCAGAGGGTTGTCCAAGGGGCGTGGCTAACCCGCAAACGGCGATAGATCAATTGTTCTCGCGCTCGAACGGCGGGGAAACGACTCACGAACACTGCGCTCGGAACAAGATCAAACACACTCGATCCGTCAGGGTTTTGCACGAACAATATTTACGCGTCAACAGAAGACTTGGCCTCCGTAAAATCAAATACCTGTAGTGGGGGGGGGGTGTTCCTTTTCATTTTCACGAGGGCACTGTTCACAGTGGTCGATCATGCACAATAGCGGACAATTTTAATGTTTTTCAGGGGGGGGGGGACACACGCGTGGAAAACCCGAAAATGCAGCCGCTAGTTTAAAAAGGCACTCATTTTTTGTAAAGGGGCACTTCTCTAAAAAACAAAAAAGGTACCTGTTAAAAAAGGGCACCCTTCAAAAATATGGGTGGGGGAGTAAACACTCGACAAAAAAATTCCAGTGGCGACGCCACTGGAACGGGTGAACTGCCTTAGGTATTTACAAATATGATTAAGAGATATATAAAAGACAGATAATTAAAGACCTCAGCGCCAGGGGGCGCTCTTTGTTCTTACTTTGTACCAACCTCGTCCCCAGTGCTTACTTTATTTCCACCCTTGTTTCCAATAGTAAGCCCTGGATAGGAAACTTTCTCCCTGTATCCTGATTCGATATCGCAATTGGCTAGAAATGAATTTATATTGTGGACTTGGTATTGTTATGCACAACGTGCAGTATGTGTTTTCGCGATCATTCGTTCACGCCTTCTTGAAAATATTCACTTCCTTTCCAATTTGTTAATACAAGTATGAAATGTGATACTGCATGTTGTCTGGCTAAGATCGTAACAGTTTAATTAAAATAAAATCATGTTTTCGTAAACTCACGCCATGCTCACGCTGCGACGAATTGATTCTGTTTTTACCCCTGACACTGCATACAAAAACAAACGCAAATGTAACGCACAGGCAGGCACCAGACTACTCCTCATTTGCATACGTGTTCAAAAATCTTGCACATGCAAATGATCCAATACCAGGATGAGAGAGCAGCTAGTGGTGGGTGCGTTCTGCTCAACACCCTGGGGATGAGGTTGATTTTGTACTGTTTCAGGAATCTGTGCAAGGAAATGGATAGGCAGACCATCGATTTCAAATAGTCGTACATCCTTCTTCGGTTTAATATGGGTTTCCCGGCCAATTTCACAAAGTGTTCAGTCATTTGGATGCACTTTTCATTCAATTCAGCCAAGGTTTTGAGAATCGTTTTGAACACTCATTTCATTTCATTTAGTTCAATCAATGAAATGTTTGTGCAGAACGCTTCGTTTATGCGATCCAATCGGATTCATTCATACATTTCTTTGTAGCGTAGACCCATATTGGAACACTAACCATTCTCATGGGCGTCGACAGGATTTTTTCGGGGGGAGGGCAGCAAAGCACACCCCCCCCCGAAAAAAAATAACAAAAAAAAACTTGCACTTTTTCTAGCATATTCCAAATTTATCATTTTTTTTTAAGGGTGGGTGGGGTACATTTGCCAACCCCACCCCCATTGACACTGCTACAGACGACCATTTTGTTAAATGTGTATTAAAGTGAGGTCAACATGTCTTCACACCTCTATATTTTGCGGTTTTAGTTTTTCTTTTTCTTTTGTGTCCAAATATTTTTTTTGGGGGGGGGGGGACATAACTGTGTAGAAAAACCATTTCACTGAAGCCAATTATTTCCACAGATGCAATCTAGTAATTATTAGATTGGTTTTATGATTAAACAAGATTTCTTACGCTACTATTTTGGGAACCAAAAGAAAGGAAGTTATTAAAAAAGTCTGTAGGAGTCAGCTAGGAAAAATACTGATTAAAATTAAGAAATTAAGTTTTGTAATGTACTTGAGTTAAGAAACATTGTTAAGAGAATATCCAATAAAATACCCAACTATTTTTGGAAAGTGATTATGCAAAAGTCTGTAAAATTATTTGGAAAATCAAATTGTACTTATTATACATTTTGTACTCAACAGATGAACAATTGAATATCGATGTGAAAACATCTTTATGGAAAATGCGCAGGGCCTGTGCAATCAGTTCAGAAAAAAATTGTCGTTATACCACGGTAATAGATTGTGAATTTTTATTGGTCCATCATCGATCATGTGTCATGCCACAAACACGCATGTACAGCGATGTAGGCCGCGTGCGAGTGGTACATACCCCACGGGGTACATTACTTTTCCTTTCCGGCTGTTGAAAATGTTGTTTCCACTGCGTTGTATTATAGTTGTATGACCTCGGGTACGAGGTTGTAGTACGCTGGTACTACGTAAATGGATGTATGTTTTTTTAGATGTGCCATGGGGGACAGTGAAGCAATATTTCTGCTATGACCGTCACTGTTAGTTACATCATGTGTCACTGTTCGTCTGCTTTTTTTAACTGTGCAAAATTCACCGTAATAATGTCGGCAGATGACGACAAGTCGCCTCCAAAGAAGAGGTTGCTCTCTTGTTCCCAAGAAGAGATCAGAAATTTGATTTTTGAACAGGACAGCATCCGTACAAAGAAAAGTTTACCAAGTCTGTACTGCAACAGGAAGAGACCCACAGTAATCTATTACCGTGGTATAACAAAACAATAGTTGCCTGCTGTGACAGGGTTCATGGGTTTTTTACACCCTGGGGGGGGGGGGGTAAATGGCACCCTCGGGTGTACAAAACACTATGGACCCTGCCACAGTAGGCAACAAGTGTACAGGGTGAGTGAAAAAAACAAAACGAAACCCAAATGTCGGGACCATTGTTTTAGTGAAGTTCTGCATGTAGCACTTTCAAAACCTAGGATATAAACCTAGGATGTACTTTTCAAGTTACGGAGTTTTAAACACAACCACTTGTGAGCCGGGCAGTGCAATCATATAGGATTACCCCGTAATACCAATGAATGGGTTAAATCAGGCGCATTATGTAAACCACATGAAAACACTTCCAGTGAATAGCCATTCTAAATCAATTGAATAGAATTGTGTGAACTCTGGGACCAGCTTGACTAGACTTGCCTTGTCCTGTTTGAACACACTTAAGAACAGATGTATTTCGCCGAAAAGGATTATTATTTGAGAAATCATTTAAAATCATACGAAATAATCAATGAGTCGCTGATTCGTAGAAACGTGAGGCTGACTGGGCTGAGTAGTCGGCCTGTCATCTACACAAAATCTTTATTGAAGTCGTACAGCTCGTCACCCTTGTCGCCGGCGCTACCAAGAAAGTCCATAGCCTGAGTGAGTTCATTGGAGAGATTTGTAGCCAATTTATCTGTTGAGGAAACAAAAGAAATTAGCCAAACTCAACGATGTAAACTACTGAACTAGGGCCAATCTCAATCGGGTGCTTAAAGGCAATATACAACATTTGCAAACATCAAAAAACAAAACTACCAAATTATTAAGAAATACCTTACTGGACTGTTAGTGAATGACAGTCTAAACTATCCTGTAAAATCATGGCACCTGGTGTGCTGACATTTTCAAGAAAGGTGGAATTGTTATATTAATTTCCAATAGCCTGAGTGAGTTCAGCCGACCATCGTTGCAATTTTTTTTTTCAAATACTGTCCCCAATTTATCACATTTAGTTGGTCCCTATTTTGTTTGCAATCGGTTACACATCTGTGCACAGGTACAAGCCAGCCAGACTGGTTCCCTGACCTTAAAATTACCCGACGCAATAATTGAAAGAATAGCTTTAAAGAAAGTTTTATTACTCACCGGATCGTTTTCTTTTCTTGAGTATCTGCTTGAATTCCTTCTTCTTGGATTTGTTCTGTTGATCATTGCCAAGAGTCGCTGTCTTTTGAGGTTTGCTGGGAGTAACTGTTGACCTGGTTGACCTTGTGACCTTTGACACAGCACTCTTACTTGGTGTCTGTTTGGCCGTCTTGGACTTCAGCGAGACTGACACATTGCCCAACTATAAAAGAATAAAGCAAGGCATGTGTGGGGGTCAGGCTTTTGAAATTGAAAATGGAGTTGTGACTTCGCGTTTGATTTTGTAGACATTGAAACTGTTTTCCCAATAAAACAACGGCGTGGTGGGGATGGCAGAGAGTGCAATTGTCATCTGTTAAGCTTGACACTGCTTCTGTAAACTCTAGGCCCAATTTCTTGCTCTGCTAACCACAGAATTCCGCGTTTACGATCATAACTTTGTGCTAACCACGCTAGAAGAAAAATTCTGTGCTAACCCTGTAAGCACAGAATCCTTAGTTACAGGATATACGCATACGCACAAGCTGAAATTCCTCGCTAACGCATGAAATGCGCTTACCATAAGCACGGAATTTTCTGCTACATTATACCGGAATTTTTCGCTAACTGTAAGCAGAGCCAAGAAATTGCAGGCCCTGGAAAAAGTAAGTTCAGTTAAACTAAAAGCATGGGCTCTTAACATTAAGACTTGGGTTTTTATATGACTTTGGTACAGTGACTGCCTAAATTTTCCACTAGTTGGTTATATTTCAGGTTCTTGAACAAGTCACGTTCTTTGGTACAATGCAATAGCTTCCTTTTGTCATTTTCTTTTGATTCAAAGTTCTGTTTCTGTTAGGTAGCTTCTGTCCTTGCGAAGCTTCAAATATGGGATTCCCTAAGGGCTCATCAGGTTGCTGTGGCAATGCATCAAGAGGCCTGTGAAGATAATTGCTCTTCTCGACAAATCCAAGAGTGAATCAAAACCCTCAGTAGACTTCAGAGCGCCCTCTACCATTCCTGCAAGCAGATAATACGGTTGGAAGTTGTCCAAATCTAGGACTCATCTCCAGGTTAGGCTTCAGGTCTGGTACTGGCATCCGGGAATTGTTCAGGCCCACGACTTTGGGAACTCTGACGCAACACTGGTCCGAGTTCTAGTTCAGGAGCCTTCAATTTAGAGAGTAGTTCCATCTAGGTTTGAACCATGAAGGTTTCTCAATGAAATTAAGAGCCAAACCTGTAGATAAAGGCAAGATTTCGTAAACATCATCATCATTACCTGTGCGTCTTCCTTCTGCTTGTCTTCAACATCTTCCATGTCTTCCCAGTCCTCCCCCTCCTCAAGCTCCGCCTCCTCATCGTCATTGTCATCATCCCCTTCATCATCAATGTCGCTGTCATCTTTCTCCGCCTCCATATCTGCACTGCTCCCCATTTCCTCATCGGTCACGCCCATTGTCAGTCCCGCAGACTCCACTAGTATCGTGTTGCTCGGTCGCACTGGTGGTAACACTATCCAGGGTAATGGGGGGGAAAAGCAAAGAAGTTGTGCTGTGACGTAATGTATGAGGATTGTGTCCGATGAAATGCCACTGGCCACACACTAATTGAGCTGATAAATTCAAAATAAAATGTAGTAATCTCCTGTCACTTGACTCAATCTTTCAAAGGGGAAGTCTTGGTCCATGCAGCAGGTCCTGGGGCTGATTTCACAAAATGCTAAGATGCGTCTTAGGAAGGTTAACTTGTCTTAACTCGCGACTCTCCCACGGTTGATTTCACCAAACTTAAAAGGCATTCAACACGTCCTAACTTCCTTAGCAACGTGGCCGAACTCGTCTTAACTTAAGATCGGTCTGAGGATCGTCTCATCATAATGCTTGCGTTAATTTGTATATCGTATATCTCATTGCCCTGAAAGACGAATGTCGGCCTAGATTAAATAATTTCGAGGAAGAAAACCGCTGTAGCAACAAATTTGAAAAGATTCCCGATGCGTGGGTAGTTTTAATGCAACATGAGCGCGTGTTTAGAACCTTTTGCACACTGCGCGCACACATACCTGATGGCATTGAACAGGCAGTTGTAATTTTCTTACAAAGATGGCTGTCTATGAGAGGGGTCTATTGTGGAAGGACTCAACAACACTGCTAGCAGCAAAAGGATCCTTACCTCCCAATGTCTGCTTGTCATCCTGCTCCAGGGAGCCAATGTCAAATGCTTTGCCCATCTCAGATATGATCTTAGCATCAATGTGGGCTGGTAGACTGTGCTGCTCTGGGGGATGCGTGTAGAATGATATCCGTCCACTGTCAAAACAAAAATGTCCATGACAAATTAAAAGAATACAATTGTTATTTCAATACCTGGAACAATTTACCCATTTCTATTGGTCAAAAGTCCTTCCGAGTGGAGTCAGGTTGGCGAAGCGGTCAGGGGTCAGGTTGGTGTAGCGGTACTGTCCTCGCCTTCAGCCCGGTTCATACTTCACGCGAAAGCGCAAGCGAAGCGAAATTCGTGACGTCAACAATACATTCGAAGCGCCTCCACCATTGTTGACGACATGAATTTCGCTTCGCACTAGCTTTCGCGTGAAGTATGAACTGGGCTTTCCACTGCCGTGACACGGGTTCGAATCCTGCCTGGGCCAATATGTGGATTGGGTTTTCAGTCCCTACCTTATTCCCTGGGTTTCCCCCAGAATATTCTTCTGGGCTTTTCCTCCCACATGTAAAACCGTAATATCTTCACATTGTCTTCTCTTTACCGGGCCCCATGGGAGAACAGTGGATTACACTGAATGGGCCACCCAGTTAAAATAAGAATTAAATAAAACAAATTAATTACATTGTCGTTTAAACACTGTATTTAAATGGCAGTGTTTAAGACCAGTCATGAGATCCTGCACTCTGAGCCACATGCATGTACCGTAATTTTCGGAATATAAGCCGCGGCTTATACGTTGAATTTGCCCATGAAAATGTTTACTGCGGCTTATACACAGGGCGGCTTATACGCCGAGCCGTGAAGAATAAAAATGATATTCAAATGTATATTTAATGTACTGGTATAAGGAAAGATCTGTTGCTGAAATGAATCATCAATAAAGAAAGTCATAAACAAACCGAAAGCACGTCCAACGAAAAGGTAAAAAGTACGGCTAGCGTAAGCTGTCTCTTTGACATCGACATCGACAACCGGCAGTACATGATCCTAGTGCAGTGTTGCATGCATGCTGCATGCCTTTCCCATGGACCACATCATTTGTTGTAATAAAGGGGTGTACTTTCTTGGGAACAATAATTACCAATATTTCTGCTGTTTAAAAACAGAAACTAATACTTTTTAGGGAGTTCCAAATATTTCTCTATTCAATAATCAGTTAATGTATGTTTTTTATAGATATGCCATGGGGGACAGTGAAGCAATATTTCTGCTTTGACCGCCATTGTAAGTTACATCATGCGTCCAGTGGCGCAGCCAGGAATTTTTCCTGGGGGGGGGGCGCTGGGGGGCTGGAACATTTCATGGGAGGGGGGGCGTCATGTAGGGGCGTCAATCGCTTCTCAAAAGTGGGGGGGGGGGACATACCTTGATCAGAACTGATGCGAGCACGAAGCGCGAAGCGCGAAGCCCTTACGGCGTGGGGGTTCGGGGCCCCGAAAAAAATTTGATTCTAGATGTTCTGTAGTGTGATCTGAAGCAATTTCTTACCACTTTCCTCCATGCTTTAACTAATATTTTCATAGCAAAAGATAATTATTTGAACATCGTTTTCAAGGTTGGAGTCATTGAATCAGCTATCGGTATTCTGAGCTATAAGCGTGGGGTTCGGGGCCCGCTTAAGGGCCCCGACAAAAATTGGATTCTCGATGCTCTGTGGTGTGATCTGAGGCAATTAATTACCACTTTAACCAACAATCATCTTAGCACAAAAGATAATAATTGAAACACAATTTTCGAGGTTTTCTCAGCTAAAGGCATATAAGAACAATTTTTGAACATTGTTTTCGAGGTTGGAGTCATTGAAACAGCTACCAGAATTCTGAGCTATAGGCGTGGGGTTCTGGGCCCGCTTAAGGGTCCCGAAAAATTGTGGATTCTAAATGTTCTGTGGTGCTATCTGAGGCAATTTCTGACCACTTTAACCAATATTTTCTAAGCAAAAGATACATTGTAGTACATAATAGGGCCCTGTAAATGAGACACGAGTTCAAAAATCTGGGGGGGGGGGACATTTGATATTGTGCCACCATCCTTCAAAAAGTGGGGAACCAGTCCCCTGTCCCCAGGACTGACGCCCATGGCGTCATGTAGATCAATGATATTTTTTTTAGAAACTCAAAATCTCAGTGGGGAGGGGTGGGGGGCGACTGGGGGAGACACGGTTTCATGGGGGGGGCGGGGCCCACCGGGGGGGGGGGAATGGCACCCTCAGGTGTACAAACACCTTGGTCCCTGCCACAGAAGGCAACAAGTGTACAGGGTGAGTGAAAAAAACGAAAGCCACATGTCGGGACCATTGTTTTAGTGAAGTTCTCCATGTAGCACTTTCAAAATCTAGGATATTAAAGCCCAATTCGTGCGCTTTCTTTTAGTACAAGAAGCATTCAAATCATGCATGTAATTTTCAAGTAACGGAGTTTTCAACACAACCACCATTTTAAAGTTCTGTTCTGGGGTTGGGGCATTTGCCCCCCCGATTTTCCCAAGTGCCCCTTTTGCGGCCATAAATGTGTCCCCTCGTAAAGTAAAGTGCCCCCTCAAGATACAACAAAAATGCCCTTAAAGTATCGTACTATTTCTTAGAAGTAACCATATCCCAATAATGGTATAGATATTTTTGATATAAACAAGGAATATGAAAACCAATTCCCAAAACCTATACAATACTGCCTACGAATGGACAAATAATGCATATTTAGCATATAATCATTGGTTTTGAAGAGCGCCCCCTATGCCCCCTATGGAAGATGGTACCCCCCCCCATTTCATTTTACGGAGGCCAAGTGTCCGGTGAAAAAATGTGTCGACATTTCAGCACGGATTTGCAAGTGCCCCTTTTTGGTGATGCCCCCCCCCCCCAGTTTCAAACCCGTTCCGCCGCTGCTGCCGATTATGTAATGAACACGGTGGTGTCCAATAACAATGGGCCACATTTAAATATGTTAAATGTTTAATAGTGAATTTTAAAGAAGTTTATTACAGCCAAATTGGAGCGAAATTCTTCTTACAAAATAGTCCGTCATGGCGGCATTATACGTTTTAATACAGTTACGGAAACATGATTGACCAGAACATTTTTGGATATTATTTTTGCTTATGCTGTGTGACGTTGGCCTCTAGTCAACGAGTAATAAACTTTGCACACGTATGAAGCTGCATTACATTTAAACTGGTAAGTTGTCTTTATTAAGCCCAACTGTTTTTATGATAATAAATTTCTTTGATTGGCAGTTCAATGAAGTTTGGCAAAAAGTAGTGGACAGCCTAAGGTCTTCTTTGTACTTCTTTCTCACTGACTGACCGGCTCACTGCTTGACCGACAGTCGCTTGAGAGCTGGGTAGTGCTATCATATAGGATTACCCCACATCACCAATGACCGGGCTAACTCTGGCCCATTGTGCAGATGAAAAGCCTTCCAGTGAATTGCCGTTCTGCATCCATTGAATACAATTATGTGTTCTCTGGGACCAGCTTTATACGCTAGCCCTGTCGTGTTTGTGGAGTTTACAAGATCTCAATTAAGTTTGGAAAAGTTAGGGTTACATATCTACAAATTTCAGGCTTGTAAAAATCTCCACCCCCCACTCGTGTGTCACATCGGCCATTTTACAACACTCATGTGCTGGAAAAAAAGCAGATTCTAACATCAATTGACGATGCACCTCATAATTATGTGTAGGTGCAAAGATAATGGCCCATGCAATTTTCTTTGCAACTTCCTCTAATTCAGGCAAGTTCAGGAAACCCAACCAGATGGCCAGGTCAAACACATACATCCTGCTTGAAATGTCCTTGGTATCGAGACCGGCATGGTCATGGAGCAAAAATGGTTAGTGCCCAAAAAAACTTGTTAAATTCTGAGAACCGGAATCTCAAAACTCTGGGAAACTTTTAATATTGGATTTTCCAGAATTTTTTTTTGGGGGGGAGGGGATTTTCTGCAACAACCATTGGAAAATATAGGGAAGGGCGGGATAAAAAATAATGTTATTATCTTCCCAAAAAAAATTATAAAGACTTTATGGGATGGGATCTTCAGTTATTGTTTACTTATCCTATTTCAGAGGTCTGGTTGAAAGGAAACTCACCTAATGTCTTACCATTCCCGAGAAACAAAAAACGAAAAAATGGTTGTTTACATCACACGCGGGGGACATTTTTGTGGCATACGTATACGTCTTTCCAGCCGTGTCAATTTACGATAAACTGTGTGTTTTTTGAACGTCCACAGAATGCGATACTCTGTGCGGCAGGAACCATAACTATCAACGGCTCGATAAATAATAAATGACCTAAATTTGAGATCAAAAATGTTGACCCCAAAATTCGTTCTCGCATGGTCACAAGAATAACAAAAAATGCCCAATTTCTAAAGGATGGCTTAGTGGACAATTATATCCTACGTTTAAATGTTCTTTCCGATTAACATCTATCGATTAAAACGCGTTTGTGGCCCAATTGGGCGCATTCTAGGGTGTAATATCTTAAACAATGCAAGTTCTTGGAATTAACAATCATCTGTTCTCGTACATAGTAATTTGTTTCCGTCTTTTCCAATGGCAAACCTTAAAACAGTATTTTTGGGGTTATGTCATTTATTTGCAGGACTTTCACAACGCCTTTATGATTGCTAGTCCCAGAAGGTCAGTTTCGCGTCCTCTTTGCACCGGTACCTACCTCACTGACACACTTAACTAACGGACTGTCACCACTTGTGAGCCGGGCAGTGCTTTCATACAGGGTTACCCCGTAGCACTAATAAATGGCCTAAACCACATGCAAGAAGAAAACTTCCAGTGAATAACCTTGAAATCTAATGAATACTATTTTGCATGTTCTGGGACCAGCTCTTGCCTTTTCTCACTATTTGTATCTTGTGCCATTGATTTGTGCGAATAAAGATGTTACGTTATTATTATTATAAACGAAGTTGGAAGATATAAACAAAACTTAATTTTGTGAGTTATTCAATTAAACCCTCCCTTCTGAATAAAATGCATGCCTACAAGCATTAATGTATATAACAAATTCCAACCAATTGTGACGAATTTTATTAGGGTTTATTTTGCATTCTCTGTTATTGTTTTTGCATATTACTAAATCATATCACGTACATACAAGAAAAAATGGTACATTTAGAGGGGAACATTTCTTTGATGCCTCCAGCATTTCATTGGGACAGGAAACATATAATAGACCGCTTGCAGACGCGTTCGATAATCGACGCGCGAAGGCGCGCGACGCCATGTTGTGGGACAGGCGTATATCAATTCACGCACATTTTGTCCCATAACATGGCGTCGCTCACCTTAGCGCGTCAATTATCGAACGCGTCTGCAAGCGGTCTATAGATTATTAATCTGAAAGTTGTGTCTCCATGGAATGAGATCACATAAATAAAATCCCAGCTATCACGATTCATCGAAAGTGGCTCTCTATGCCTCTTGCATCCTGATTCTTTTCCTGTTGGAAATGTAATCTTTGTGGTCTTAAGTCAACAGTCGTTCCATAGCATTACAAGTAATGCCAGTACCATACTGAAGATACATGCCTAAACTTACACCAATTTCAACCTCGAATTGCCATTGTTAATCAATTCATCCAGCAAAAGCTGATTTGCTGAAATTGCGCTTTGAGCAAATGTTGAAGTAAAAATAAGTTTTTTGGATCTTTATGCACTGATGGTAAGCTGCAAATGGATGGGGTACATGCGCTTCAGTCATCAACTACTTTTCCGTGAGTAGGCCTAAAAATAGAAATATCAGCTTTCAAGGAACTAACGAATACATGTTTATTTAGCCTGATACCCGATTCTGTATTTTTTACATCCAAGCTTCCTCGTTCAAATGAACGTTCACAAACAACACGTATTTCTGACATTTCCTAAATTTACTCGTTAAAAACAACACTGTAATTCCTGAACTTTATTGGACCACATTTCATTGCTCTGCTTATAACAGAATTTAGTACTTACAATCACCGTTCACCTGTGCCACGGTAAGCACAGAATCCTGAGTAATAGGATGTACGCATGCGCATAAGCCAACATTCCTCGCTTATCCGTGATATTTGCTATGTGTAATTGTAAGCACGACATTGTTTGCCACATAAGCAGGGATTTTTCGCTAACGGTAAACATAGCCATGACATGGAGCCCTGTTATGCTGAAACGTAATAGCAAACTGGTATGCTATGACATTAATAGTTCTACAAAGGAGTTGATATGTCAAAAATTTGTTTACTGTTCTTAAATAGTTGGTACGTCAGCGCCCTGCAGTAGAAATTATATTAATCAAATTTTTCCTGCTGTAAAATGTGTTTCAAAAATACATGTAAAAGAATTAATATTCTATATGTTCTTTCAAAAGTATTGTTTTCATTTTATGACACAAACAATACTTTTCTTTTAAATTAGAAGTGGGCTCCTTCCAATAATTCAAAATATTTACTCTAATCAAATTTTAAGCATAAACAAATTTTAAACATAATCACCAATGATCAAAGTAAAACACTGGAATGCTTAAGATATCTACTGTTTAAAACAGTCAATACATCGGGGCGGGGGTTACGCTGGCCACTGCACTCTTGATAGTCAACTACCATATATTCCGTTCCTTTTTCTCCAAAAACCTTCTCTTGTGTGGGCCAGTAAAACCTAAGCTGATTGAGCCAACTGAATCTACAAAACCGAATTACAGAGTACTTCAAACATTCGAAGTTCAGAGTCATCTGGATTTTGTTATGTCCAAAAGATCGGATGGTTTTTCACAAATTTACACAAACTTACCTGTTGTTCAGTCAGTAGACGTATACTGCTGCTTGGTCTCATCCAGACTTATGTCAGTCTGTACGGCGCTGTCTCCTACTTTTATTGTCTAATAAAGCCTTGCGTGAGTCCTGTTTTCAATGTGCACCTGAAATGATTGAAATCGAAACTTTCTCAAAATCTAAAGTTTTATCACCTGCAAGAATTAAACCTTGTATTGTAAAACCTTATTTTACATTTTGGTTCCTCCTTTTTTAACCCTATCAACGCAACATGCATATCATATTACACTTGTGTATGCACTTTAATGTGGTTATGTGATACTTGCAGCAAACTGATGTCATAACATTTTTTTTCACACTCTTATTATCTAAGTTCACACTCTTATTATCTAAGTCTGACAAACGTTGTTCCTTGATTTGTTTGCGTCTTATTCATAACTTTTCAAGTGCTTAGAATTGTAAATGTTTTAGGTCTTGGTCTTAGTAGATGCTTGTTTGTCCTTTTTAATTTGGCATTTTCAGGTTTTGGCACCTCTCCTGGCCTTTATTGGGCCTTAACTATGAGCCTTATTCTTTTAGAGAAGATGTAACAATTTCGAAATAAAATGGATTCTGAAGCACAATTTGTGGAAACTGTTGCCACCTCACCTTAATTAAGGAACCCTGCGAAGTACCAATGAAAGCAAATGTTGACTGCAAGAGAACAAATACTTGCAATCATTATTTTGGCCTATCACATGTGTTGTTGTGGCTATGAAAGGTGGAAAGGGCAATATGTTTGTAGAGTTATGAAAGTTGAACAACAAGACCAGGTAAACCTAGTAAAGCTGGTCACAGAGTCCACAAAATTCCATTTAATTGATTCATAATTGATTCACTGGTAGTCCTTTAATGCATACGTGTGTGTACACAATTGGATGGATGTTACTGCAGGGATAACAGGGTAATCTTATACAACACTCTCCGGCTCGTATGTGACAGTGAGTGAGTCCTAGGTGAGATACATTAAGTACAAAGAGGAAACTAGGCTAGTTCTCTGGGACCAGCAAATACTCCATGTACACAACTACAGATAACAGACCAGGGTCCAACCTATATGATTTGTTCATATCTGTGGTCTAGGTACGAATTCTAGAAAGTGAATGGAAGATGGGAACTTACGAGTGAGTTGCATTTACTTCCATGAAGATGCACTTGATACTCGTCTCCGTTATTCTGAATGCACTTTCGTATGCCTGTTTCAAATGCCTCTTCATTTTCATCCATTCTGAAAGCACACAGTGCAGAGCTATCACTGGGGGTGTCACTTGCTCCAACGTTGGTTGCAAAAACTGCAAACGGCATCGGAGATGCCTCCTGGATTCCAAGAGATTCCGCCAAGTCAGGTCCTGCTTGTCCGAAGTAAGCAGCTTGGGCAAGGTTATAGGATTGGGATTCTTGACCACAGCGTTGGGCGATCTCGGTGTATGAATCAAAATTGTTACTGTCTTGACAAACACGAACCACTTTGGAAACAAATGTCGGAGTAGAGCTGATTGTTTCCTGCTGAGCAGTGACAAAGTAGGTGAAGTCGTTGGAAGAAAATCCATACACGTAGTTAATGTCAAAAGCCCTGATGGTTTTGTAAGCTAAATTAAAATTGATTTGCATGTTTTCAGCTGGAAAAAAAAACAGTCTACCATCAGGAACCTCTCGACATACATCTTGTTGTGCAACTGGTGGGACATACGGTGGCCCTGGATCGACATTTTAATATTGACCTTTTTAATGTGAACGTTGTAACCTCTTAATATTGACGTTGTACCTTCGCAATATGCACGTTGGCTGTGATGAGGCTGGGGTATGCTGCAGTTACGGCCCCACCGCCATCGACGACAGTCCAGACTACACCAGGTAAGTATAGTATATATAGGCCGACAGTAGGCTATGTAGATCGATTTTCGTTTGAAACACGGATTAAACCACTCATTTCAAGGTGAATTAAAATCAGGCTACTTTTAGTGTTCTCCAGTTCTCAGAGCCCCAAAATGATAAGTTAGGCCAAGAACAAAACAAAACACCAGTTGATCGTCCATTATTTTTTTTAAAGGAGAACGAGGGCATTTTTATTTTTTTATTAAAAAAATAAGCTAAAATATCCATATTTAGCTTACACGATATGTGCCATTAAAAAGGAGGAGGCCTTTGTATTTGATAGTTCTGGGTAGTTGTCTACTAGTTGACGACAACAAAACCTTCTTACAATGGTCATTGAACACTAGTAAAACTAATATCAGGTGTAACAGTTGCCATTTTTTTGGCAAAATACAAAATCATGATACAGAAATCATATATGATGGATTTAAATTAAAATTAAGATAATCATTGTTGAATTCTCCCTACAGTAACTTTCAGTCTGATGACGTCATGATTATACAACCTTGCAAATCGGTTGCTCGTGAGATATAAAGGGGTAATTTCATAAAGATATTATTGAGGGTTTTAACATTTCAAAAGATTAAACTGCTTTTGATGTCTCGCTAGCGGGCGCCTTTTCGTTGGATGACGTCAAAATTGTGTTTTTGTGTTTGGCATTCCTCGCTTATAACTTACATAATGTATTCATCTGTAGTAAAATGCTTCCGTTTTAGAGTTAGATTCAACTTCTATGGCACTTTAGGTAACACCGGAAGTAAAGGTCAATCAGTTTTGTACCCGAGAATAAGAAATGTTGCTTAAGGCACCGTCTACAACCTCACGAAATAATGAACACAATACTCTATTTAGTTCAAGAGATATATGTCAAACTATTTTTTTCAAATCATGTCATCAAATTGCTTGTAATTTGATACCTCATGCCATTATGATGATGTAACAAAATTTATAACAGCTTCCTAACATGGTCGTTTTCACACTAGGTTTAACAATCATACCGTAAACCGTTCGGAAGAAATTGGGCTTTGTCTTGATTTCAGGCTAATGTCTTCATTTTGAATTCACCTAACTTTGACGACAAGTTTGCGACAAAAAAAATATCAATTAATGATCTATCCGATTACAAGTTCGGAACATGATTTATCATTTTGTTCAAGTGTTATTGGTGAAAGAATATCGTCAATTTTTCAGCGAAAACCACTTGTAATTTGACACCCGATGACGTCATCATGACGTTAGAGAAAAATGCACCACTAGGGATGAGGGTCGATATTTGTTGCAAGTAACAAGTTTATACCATATACCATTTAGGAGAGAACCCGCGGAAAGTTATTGTCCGGAAAAAAGAAAAAAAAAAAAAAAAAAGAGAGAAGATTAATCGTAACAACTCCAAGGAGTGGTCGGACTCAGCACAAACATGATGCAGCCTCAAAAAAGGAAGCGGGCGGGGACGATCAATTTTTTTTTTTTTTTACTTGGCCTTAAAACCCACCGGCCTATACAATTACACTAGTAACTTTCCATGCACAACTACACTGGTAAATTTGCACATTAACTTCCATTGTAAAGTACATGCATCACAACGTACAAAAAAATATGTAAACACTACATTCTCTCCCCTTCTTTGGACATACAATTCCTCGTGAGATGAATTTCTTGAATTTGAATTTGAATTTGAATTTCAACGTTAAACACGCTTTAATTATAAACATTAATTCATACATACCTAAGACAGTTTACCCATTCCTATTGGTCGATAGCCGTCACGTGGCCGGTCTTAAACGGATGATGAAGACATGGCTAGCTGGTCTTAACCACTTTTCCAGTGTCACATGAAATTTGTACTCCTAAAAATCAAGTGCCTCTTACCGTTTAATTGGTTGAACGTTCACCATCCTCACGTTGGCATGCGCGATACTACCAGTGAGTCAGTATTTTACATTCTTAAATTCACAACGTATCGTCCCAGGTGCCAGCCTCGACTCCATGGGCGCATGCACGTTCCTTCCTGGCCGTGATGTACACGTAAACGATGCTGACTGGCCACTGCGCGGGCATTTCGAAGATTGCACGGACGGGCGCGCCCATAATGCGCTCGCGTGCTTTGCAAGACACGTCACGTACGAATATTCAAAACTGCGCGATGCCTGTGGGATATTGACTATGGCAGCCTCGTTTTTCGCTAATAAATGCTGTATCTGTGGTTGTAAAGGGACGAAAGGTTACTTACCTTTAATACAAATCTTTGCTAAAAAAAACCCCATAGTCCAAACATTTCGTTTGAAAGCATTGATTCTTCAAAAACACAACTTTCAACATTTTAAAGATGGCGTCGGCGAGTAAAACGGAAAAACTACAGCCTAATTATAATGTGCCATATTTTGACACATTTAAGTTACACAATTCCAGGGGTTGACATCGCGCAAGGCATGATGGGAAACAACATGGCGCAGCAAGATCTCGTACCCATGGGAACGAGGATGCCCAAGGTGCATTCTGCGCCGACATTGCGCAGAACGCGCGACAATCTCCTTATAAGGTAAGGAGTGGTAGCGAGCTAATCTTCTTATAAGGTAAGGAGTTGTAGAGAGACATTCCATATTGAAGTCAAAGGGGTGTTTCATAAAACATGCAGTAAAATTGTTGAACAAAATGGTCGGAATCGTCTAGTGTTTTGATTTTTGGACCAATAAGGTAATTATGAATGGGAATAAATATGTGCTTGGTCGGTATTAAACACTCTGTTTCGCCTCGGGTAATTATCACCCATCCAGACTCAAACCGTTCTTAAACAATACCTCCCGAACACAAGATTTATCAATTGTCTACCTTACATAATGACAATTAACAGCTTATTTCAAAACTGGAATACCCCACAAAACGTTATAAAATTGAGAATATGGGAATACTTGAGATGGGAAAACGTTATCAATGACAACTTTATATATATCGTTTGCAAAACAGTTGAATGCATGGCGCGTGCCGCGCACGTGCAACCGCAAACCACCGTTAGATGATTGGTTTATATTGCTGGATTTATTTTACGTGAATAAATGAATAAGTGATTAGTTCCACGAGATAGTAAAGGCCCTCGCGGCTTCGCCGCTTGTGCTAGTCTTTTTACGTGCCAGCCTCCGGGGTGCGTTACGTGACCGGATGGTCCGGTTATATAGGCGCGTGGGACTTGACTAAGGGCTATGCATGACTTCGTATGTAGAAGTCAAGTCATTTGCATATGAACTTTCATTGTAAAGTACATTGATCACATCGTACATGCACATGTAAACACTACACACTATACAATCTTCAGTTTTTATCAATAATTGAAACACTATAAAACTACTCCCTTTTTTATTTCCAACAAAACCTCCATAAAAGGAGAAGATAAAAAATACTATAAATACATATAATTATATACATAACAACGTGTTCACAAACAGAATATCCCCGACACTCAAGGACGACCCCCAGATGATCCAGGCAACGTCAGAAATTAAAGATTGTCAAAACTACCTGAGCAGTCCACCAAGAGTGCCAAGATCATCATAATTAAGAAATTGGTTACGATACAAAACTGTCTTGACACTATCACAAATACCATGGTTGATACAGTCTACATTCCTAATGGTAGAAATGTATTTCCGTCTGAATGATGGACTAACAGGGCAATTTAGTAGTGAGAAATCATCATGCACGCTAAAACTGTTTTTTACTCTGTCAATTAAAATGTTCTTGTATGTAAAACTATCATTGACTTTTACGGGTTGGAATCTCACCCAGGGTGACGATGATTGTGTGGATTCGACTCACACCAACCGACTTTGTTTCTGCCTTGAATATTCAGTATTGCATTTTTGTATTTACTTCAATCTGCAACCTGAAAAACATACAAATACAACAGATTGTGTATTAAACTTAAAAATAAACCAGTATATCAACAAAAACAACAAACAATTTAGTTCATCAAATGATCCGTTTCTTGTAGCAATGGCCTTCTCTGTTTGAAAATACAAAAAAAGAAGCTGCTAAAGACAGTTATCAACAAGAGAGCTAAATTTTGGCACTTGTTATTAAAAATAAACCTTTTCGCTAAAACAACAATAAAAGAGATAAGACTTTTTCTTTCTGGTAATAAACCAAAACAAACAAATTAAAGTCACTGGAGAATGAGAGGTAGAGCGTAAGCGACGTAAAAATATCCTTCCAGAACAGCTGGATTTGTTTTATGAGAATCGGAGTTTGCCCTTCACCGACGTATTTTTTTAAATAACAATTAACACTGTATACTCGGTGTTGTACCCAATGATTGAGAGAAAAAAAAATCAAAAACTACTGTAACTGGTGGGATTCGAGACCACTACCTCGATCTGCTTATCGCAGACGTCTTATCGCTGACTCGACCACCGAGCTTGTTGGGACCTAGTTGGTTCGAATCTGATATGCACCGGGCGCTGCAGGTCTGCCTCCGAACTATTCATCAAATGGAATCCGTGGTGAGAACTTTAAAACGATGGTTTGTTTGAAATTCCGTAACTTGACAAGTACATAAGTGATTTGAATGAGTCTTAAACTAAACAAAAGCTTATGAATTGGGCTTTCATATCCTGGATTTGAAAGTGCTGCATGCAGAACTTTACTAAAACAATAGTCTCGTCATTTGGGTTTCGCTTTTTTTTTTACTCACCCTGTATTCATCGAAATATTTCGAACGATTTCGAACATAAGGGGTTTCCAGTTGAACTTCCATTAAAAATGCCAATATGAATTTATACTCAAACTTTGATAAAGGTAAACGGACACCATAGTCGTACAAGCTTTGCAGTCACTGTGTGGACTTCTAAACAAAAGAGGTCCACATAAACCACGTAGATAGATTATTGACCGCTAAAGTCTCTTTGATCTGCCTGTGGTCGATCCGATTATCACGCTCCCAAGCCCTGCTCCATTCGATAGAACCTCCCCTTGTGATTCTCGATCATGAATATGTATGAGATAATAAAATAATCCCTGTATTTCTAATTTGTGCAAACGCAAGCGATGTGGCGTGCACATTGTAAAATATCAATTAACATGTTCCAAACTGCTTATAACTGAGAAATGAAGTTGCCACTAAAAAGTTAACACGACATTACACGTTAAAGGCTTTGGTCCACGGCCCAGTACCGGCAAAATGGTACCGGGCCGTTTCCTGCCCTGTTTCTAAACGTAAATATGACATTTCCGTTACATAATTACAAGTCCAACAGTTTCTATTTAGTTATTTGTGGCTTTATTTATCCATGATAAACCCAAACAGCAAAAAGCTGGTTTTCATTGAGGCCCTGCATTACAGTAAACTAATAATATGAAGTTTACGAAATTGAAGGCTTAAAAATGAAAAAGAAGGAAAAACGATGAAATGATAAGCACTTAACACAAATAAAAAGCAAAATATAAGAATACATAAAAGAAAAACCATCAACAAAAACAAATCAACACTCTGTCTATTGGTTATTGCTCGCAAAAGTCCAAGTAAATAACACCGCAGGTTTCGAAAGGGTCGCAAAGCATGAACAACTTGCTAAACCATTATATAAATAAAACAGAGCAGGAAATCCTTGTAACCTCTCGGCCACAATGACTTGTGAAAATGAAAAACTGGTGCAAATGAAAACACCGGAAAGAAACCTGTGTTTGATCTGCACACTTTGTTTTCAGAATGACAACGGTACCATGAAGTACCAAAATCGGGTTTCGACGGGGCAGTATTGCAATTACGAGCGCTGCAGCAAGATGCACGCACTTGCGTTGTTCTGTATTGCTCACTTGGCTGTGATGAGGCTGGGGTATGCTGCAGTTACGGCCCCACCGCCATCGACGACAGTCCAGACTACACCAGGTAAGTATAGTATATATAGGCCGACAGTAGGCTATGTAGATCGATTTTCGTTAAAATCAGGCTACTTTTAGTGTTCTCCAGTTCTCAGACCCCCAAAATGATAAGTTAGGCCAAGAAAAAAAAAACACCAGTTGATCGTCCATTTTTTTTTTAAAAGAGAACGAGGGCCTTTTTTAGTTATTAAAAAATAGGCTAAAATATCCATATTTAGCTTACACGATATGTGCCATTAAAAAGGAGGAGGCCTTTGTATTTGATAGTTCTGGGTAGTTGTCTACTAGTTGATGACCAAAAAACCTTCTTACATTGGTTATTGAACATTAGTAAAACTAATATTAAGTGTAACAGATGCCATTTTTTCGGCAAAATACACAATCATGATACAGAGATCATATATCATGGATTTAAATTAAAAATAAAATGATCATTGTTGAATTCTCCCTGCAGTAACTTTCAGTCTGATGACGTCATGATTATACAACCTTGCAAATTAATTTGTGGTTGCTCACGAATTATAAAGGGGTAATTTCATAAAGAGTTGATTTAGAGTATTGAAGACAATACTCTAACATCTTCCTAACATGGTACATTTTCACATTAGGTTTTACAATTATACCGTAAACCGTTCGGAAGAAATTGGGCTTTGTCTTGATTTCAGGCTAATGTCTTCATTTTGAATTTACCTAACTTTGACCTTCCGATAGACCCGGAAGTAAAGATCAAGCAAGTTCAGGTTTGCGACAAAAAGATTATCAATTAATGATCTATCTCATTACAAGCTTGGAACATGATTTATCATTTTGTTCAATAGTTATAGGTGAAAGAATATCGTCAATTTTTCAGCGAAAACCACTAGTATTTTGACACCTGATGACGTCATCATGACGTCAGAATGAAATGCACCACTAGGGATGAGGGTCGATATATGTTGAGAGTTACAAGTTCATACCATATACCATTTAGGAGAGAACCCGCGGAAAGTTATTTTTTTTTACTTGGCCTTACAACCCACCGGCCTATACAATTACACTAGTAACTTTGCATGCACAACTACACTCAACTTTCCATGTAGATCGAGGTCAACTCATTTGCACATGAACTTTCATTGTAAAGTACATGCATCACAACGTACAAAAAAAATATATAAACACTACATTCTCTCCCCTTCTTTGGACTTACAATTCCTCGTGAGATAACTTGAATTTCAACGTTAAACACACTTTAATTACAAACCTTAATTTATTATTACCTAAGACAGTTTACCCATTCCTATTGGTCGATAGCCCGTCACGTGGCCAGTCTTAAACGGATGATAAACACATGGCTAGCTGGTCTTAAACACTTTTCCAGTGTCACATGAAATTTGTACTCCTAAAAAATCAAGTGCCTCTTACCGTTTAATTGGTTGAACGTTCACAATCCTCACGTAGGCATGCGCAATACTACCAGTGAGTCAGTATTTTATATTCTTAAATTAACAACGCATCGTCCCAGGTGCCAGCCTCGACTCCATGGGCGCATGCACGTTCCTTCCTGGCCGTGATGTACACGTAAACGATGCTGACTGGCTATTCAGAGCGTACTGCGCGGGAATTTCGAAGATTGCACGCCGGGCGCACCCATAATGCGCTCGCGTGCTTTGCACGTCACGTCACGTACGAATATTCAAAACTGCGCGATGCCTGTACGATATGGATTATGGCAGCCTCGTTTTTCGCTAAAAAAAACCCTGTATCTGCGGTTGTAAAGGGACGAAAGGTTACGTACCTTTAATACAAATCTTTGCTAAATAACCCATCGTCCAAACGTTGCGTTTGAAAGCATTTATTCTTCAAAAACACAACTTTCAACATTTTTAAGATGGCGTCGGCGCGTAAAATGGAAAAACTGCAGCCTTATTATAATGTGCCATATTTTGACACATTTAAGTTACACAATTCAAGGGGTTGAGATCGCGCAAGGCATGATGGGAAACAACATGGCGCAGCAAGATCTCGTACCCGTGGGAACGAGGTAACCCAAGCTGCATTCTGCGCCGACATCGCGCAGAACGCGCGACGCGCGCGTCGATCTCCTTATAAGGTAAGGAGTTGTAAAGAGCTAATCTCCTTATAAGGTAAGGAGTTGTAGAGAGACATTCCATATTAAAGTCAAAGGGGTGTTTCATGCATGCAGTAAAATTGTTGAACAAAATGGTCGGAAACGTCTAGTTTTTTTTTTACTTGTTTTGGTTTTTGGACCAAAAAGGCATTGATGAATGGGAATAAATAGGTGCTTGGTCGGTATTAAACACTCTGTTTCGCCTCGGGTAATTATCACCCATTCAGACTCAAACCGTTCTTAAACAATACCTCCGGAACACAAGATTTATCAATTGTCTACCTTACATAATGACAATTGACAGCTTATTTCAAAACTGGGATACCTCACAAAACGTTATATTGAGATGGGAATACTTGAGATGGGAAAACGTTATCAATGACAACTTCATATATATCGTTTGCAAAACAGTTGAAAACGTATTTTGATTGGCCTGTAACAATTACATGAACATTATCAACAACTTCCTCTATCATCTATGTACCTTTTACAAAATCATCGAACCGTTTAGGAAGACGGTTTCCAGACACGATTTGCTCTGGATGCGATTATTTTAGCGTTGGTCCTGACATGGGAATCTGTGAGTTAAGTTTTCACTTTCCTAAACTTCTCCACTGAAACTGTGATCACTCTGTGTTGGGTCTCTGATGTCTCCCTGACTCGTGTCATGTTTAGGTTTCTGGTATTTTTTTTTTTTAATGAGTGCTGTACCTTACCCCTTCTGGAGGTAATTCAACGGTACAGCTGTTGTAATGTTTCTCTACCATAGTGAACTGCATGAAACAGGGTGCTCATTTTGTCATGTCAAGTATGCTTCACCAACACTGCGTCTCTCTTTTTCTACATTACTTTCTGCTGTCCCCCTTTTGTTATCAACTTAAAACTTATTTTGTGTTTCAACACATGAGCCCAACGCCTCGTCTTCAATTTTAGAGTTTCGTTTGAAACACGGTTTGAATCACTCATTTTGAAGACGAATTAAATCTCAATCTACTTAGTGCTCTCCAGTTCTCAGACCCCCCAAAATGAAGTGTTACAACCCACCGGCCTATACAATTACACTAGTAACTTTCCATGCATGACTTAGCCTTTAATCAAGTCCCACGTGCTTACCCGGACACGTGACGCACCCCGGATGCTGACACGTAAAAAGACTACCACGAGCAGCGAAGCCGCGAGGGCCTTTACCATCTCGTGGAGAACGCTTATGTTTTTATTTACATATGTCTACCGATTTGGTAGACATGCATAATGTATTACCCGTTGTGAATAGACCAATGAAAATGCAGAATTACTAACGTATACAAATCAACCGTCGCCTGGCGCCGGACAGAACGCGCGCCATGCATGGCGCGCTTGCTGTTGCTAGTAACCGCACACCACCGTTAAAGCCCCTGTCACACTTTTGCGTATCCTAATTCCTTATGAGTTCCTGATCAAAATGTTTCAATACGCAGCCGAACGCTCAAAATGTCAATTTTTTTTATTACTTTGACTTATGTGCGACCGCACATCTAGCGTACAAGTAACGAATTCAGCGCATCCATTCCGTATGAGATGCGTATGAGTTGCGTATGCAGTGCACAAGTAAGTACAATGCGCTGCCCGTTCGCCAGACGAGCGGTACTAATTCGTGCAATACGTAGGCATTCGCTATGAGTTCGTTCAGCGTGCGTTGTATCTGCGCTGCAAGTACGCTATGTATGCGTCCAATATAGGCGGCTCATATGCTGACGGGGTGCGTGCCGGGAGGTCAGCGGTATTACTGCGTATGAACCGCTTATCCCCCACGAACACATAGTGTACTCGTACCGCGCTCGACCGATGCGGGACCGATGCGCTGCGTATTTACAACTTATGACCTGCGTAACAGCGTACGCAGCATAGTTTTGTGCATGCCCAAAACTATCCAGCGTACTGGGCCGTACCATTGCGTATGCCTGCGTACATAAAACTTACACAAAATGATAGAGATGCATATGAGGTGCGTATTGTGCGTACGACTGCGTATGAAAAAAATGTCAATGCGCAACTCATAAGGAATTAGGATACGCGGAAGTGTGACAGGGCCCTAAGCCCCTGTCACACCTTTGTGTATCCTAAATCCTTATGAGTTCCTTATCAAAAAATTTCAATACGCAGCCGTACGCTCAATTAACGTCTTGTTTTGATCACTTTGACTTATGTGCGACGCACATCTAGCGTACAAGTAACGAAGTCAGCTCATCCATTGCGTATGAGATGCGTTTGAGTTGCGGATGCAGTGCACAACATTATTTTTTCGGGCTGCGAATAGGTCAGTATGCAGTGCGCATGCCGAGCGTATTCTGGACGCACCCGACTTATGCCGACCGCATGCTTGACGCACTTCTGAGCGTATTCCCGCCGCATTTCCGCCGCTCGCCGTTCAGCGTGCGTTGCATCTGCACTGCAAGTACGCTATGTATACGTCCAATACAGGCGGCTCATATGCTGACGGGGTGCGTCACGAACACATAGCGTACTCGTGACGCACTCGACCGATGCGGGACCGATGCGCTGCGTATTTACAACTTATGACCTGCGTAACAGCGTACGCAGCGTAGTTTTGTGCATGCCCGAAACTATCCTGCGAAGTGGGCCGTACCATGCGTATATCTGCGTACATAAAACCTATACAAAACGATAGAGATGCATATGAGGTGCGTATTGTGCGTACGACTGCGTATGAAAAAATGTCAATGCGCAACTTTATATTACGCGAATAAATGAATAAGTGATTAGTTCCACAAGATAGTAAAGGCCTTCGCGGCTTCGCCGCTTGTGCTTGTCTCTTTACGTGCCAGCATCCGGGGTGCGTTACGTGTCCGGATGGTCCGATTATATAGGCGCGTGGGACTAGACTACAGGCTATAAATGAGTTTGTATGTAGAAGTTAAGTCATTTGCATATGAACTTTCATTGTAAAGTACATTGATCACATCGTACATGCACATGTAAAAACTACAGACAATACAATCTTCAGTCTTTAACAATGATTGAAACACTATAAAACTACTTTTTTAATTTATTTCCAACAAAACCTCGATAAAAGGAGAAGATAAAAATTACAATAAACACATATAATTATATACATAACAACGTGTTCACAAACAGAATATCCCCGACACTCAAGGACGACGCGCAGATAATTCAGACAACGTCAGAAATTAAAAAATTGTCAAAACTACCTGAGCAGTCCACCAAGAGTGCCAAGATCATCATAATTAAGAAATTGGTTACGATACAAAACTGTCTTGACACTATCACAAATACTATGGTTGATACAGTTCACATTTTCAATGGTAGAACTGTACTTCCGTCTGAATGATGGATTAGCAATGCAACTTAGTAGTGAGAAATCATCATGCATGCTACAACTATTTTTACTCAGTTAATTAAAGTGTTCTTGTATACAAAACTATCATTGACTTTTACGGGTTGGAATCTCACCCAGGGTGACGATGATTGTGTGGATTCGACTCACACCAACCGACTTTGTTTCTGTCTTGAATATTCAGTATTGCATTTTTTTTCCACTTCAATTTGCAACCTTAAAAACATACAAATACAACAGATTGAGTATACAACTTAAAAATTAACCAGTATATCAGCAAAAACAACAAACAATTTCTGGAATACTCAAAAACGGACGACAAACAGACATCAAAACACGAAGAAAATGGACTAGACAATACCACCTGAGTACCTATACATTACAAAAGCAGATATAAGTTGAAAAAAAGCGGTTTTATTGAAAAGGACTAGCCCACTTATTGTGTAGTTCATCAAATGATCCGTTTCTTGTAGCAATGGCCTTCTCTGTTTGAAAATACAAAACAAATAAGCCGTTAAAGACAGTTATCGACAAGAGAGCTAAATTTTGGCACTTGTTATTAAAAATAAACTTTTTCGCTAAAACAATAATAAAAGAGATAAGACATTCTCTTTCTGAAAATAAACCAAAACAAATATTTATACACATTAAAGTGACTGGAGAATGAGAGGAAGAGCTTAAGCGTAGTAATAATATCCTTCCAGAACAGCTGGATTTTTTTTGAGAATCGGAGTTTGCCCTTCACCGACGTATTTTTTAAATAACAATTAACACTGTATACTCGGTGTTGTACCCAATGATGGTGAGAAAACAAAATCAAAAACTACTGTAACTGGTGGGATATCGCAGACGTGTTATCGCTGACTCGACCACCGAGCTTGTTGGGACCTAGTTGGTTCGAATCTGACCGGGTGCCGCAAGTCTGCATCTGAACTATTCATAAAATGGAAGCCGTGGACAGAACTTTAAAACGGTGGTTTTATTTAAAATTTGACAAGTACATAAGTGATTTGAATGATTCTTGTACTAAACAAAAGCACTATGAATAGGGCTATTATATCCTAGATTTTGAAAGTGCTGCATGCAGAACTTTTCACAGGGGTTTTCAGTTGAACTTTCATTTAAAAAATGCGAATATAAATTTATACTCAAACTTCAATAAAGGTAAACGGACACCAAAGTCGTACAAGCATTGCAGTCACTGTGTGGACTTCTAAACAAAAGAGGTCCACATAAACAAGGTATATAAAGATTATTGACCGCTAAAGTCTCTTTGATTCGCCTGTGGTTGATCCGATTTTTATCACGCTCCCAAGCCGTGTTTCATTCGATAGAACCTCCCCTTGTAATTCTCGATCATGAATATGTATAGTAATCCCCTATATATTTTTAATTTGTGCAAGCGATGTGGCGTGCACATTGTAAAATATCAATTAACATGTTCCAAACTGCTTATAACTGAGAAATGAAGTTGCCACTAAAAAGTTATCGCGATATTACACGTTACAGGCTTTGGTCCGCGACCTAGTACCGGCAAAATGGTACCGGACCATTTCCGGCCCTGTTCCTAAACGTAAATAACACATTTCCGTTAGATAATTACAAGTCCTAATGTTTTATTTATTTATTTATACCTTTATTTATCCAGGGTAAACCTAAACAGCAAAAAGCTGGTTTTCATTGGGGCCCTGCGATAAAATAATCTAAATAATATGAATTTTACGAAATTGAAGGCTTAAAAATGAAAAAGAAGGAAAAACGATGAAATGATAAGCACTTAACACAAATAAAAAGCAAAATCTAAGAATACATAAAAGAAAAGCCATCAACAAAAACAAATCAACACTCTGTCTTTTGGTTATTGCTCGCAATAGTCTAAGTATATAACACCGCTGGTTTCGAAAGGGTGACAAAGCATGAACAACGTACTAAACCACCAAATAAATAAAGCAACTGGGCCAACTGAACTTCCACCAGTTTTCCAGAACGTAGGCAGAGGATCATGCAGAACAAACGCAATGATATAAAATAGAGTCACCGAACCAGGATAATAAGAGCCGTACCGCCCATTGCATGTCAGTCATATATCTTCTAGCCTTGTTAAGCCGTGTTGTAGACGCCCAAGTAATAAAGGGATGTTATTTCCATATTTCCAAAATGTCATCATTGAATACGATTCTAATCTTAGGACCGCAATGTGTGTATTTTTTATTCTAAAATATTTGACGAGATTTGTTGTCACTGAAATAAGGGTAATATTAATTACATGCGGGAGGCGAGATAACAGCTATTCGAACATTTGAAATGATTCTCAAGCAAATAAATGTTCGATTGAATTTGTAATGAAGCCGATTGTTTTTCCCCCATTAAAAACCAATTTCGTGGAGTTGTTTTATGACACTACATGCATGCCATGCCAAAATGCCTTTATCAACCATTCGGCCAACGACTAGTCAATCAAAAACAATTGAAAGACGAGGAAAACAGGGTGAGTAAAAAAACGAAACCAAAATGTTGGGACAATTATTTTAGTGAAGTTCTGCATGTAGCACTTTCAATATCTAGGATATGAAAGCCTCATTCATAAGCCTTCTTTTAGTATAAGAATCATTCAAATCACTCATGTACTTTTCAATTTACGGAATTATAAACACAACCACCGTGTCATTCGTTATTACTCTCATTCACGCCGCGGCTGAAAAGTACTATCCGCCCATGGGGAATGGGAAATATTATAACACCTCACCCACAGATTCTGTGTCTTGATTGGCCGAGAGCGAGTCACATAATACTTTCTAATTTTGCTATCTTTCTGTGCACGGCCAAAAGTACTATGCGCATAGCAACCAAAGTACTATACCATTAGCAACCAAAGTACTATTTCCACGGCGCGGTATTTGTGTGCAAATGCATGCTGATGTGCGCGTTGCGCGTTGTGCGTAGCGCGTATTATTCCAAAGAGAGCGCGCCGCAGACTTGGGTTCAAACATTTCGTAAAGGGATAGTTTTTAAGAGAGAAATACATTTTCCACCAATTTTGTATTGAAATTGAAGTTTATTTCAGCTGTGTTCAGATTTAAATAATTTAAAATATTAAAATCAAGCAGAATCTGTGGATGAAGTGTTATAAAACAAATATTGAATGTTTTATCTCGTGGTGAAGTAAAACTAGCCTCCCTCGGTGATCCATGGAGCATTCTATTTTACCTCGGCTTCGCCTCGGGAAAATAGAATGTCCATGGATCACCTCGGGAGGCTAGTTTTACTACACCACTCGAAGCATTCAATATTTGTATACTATTTAACAGTTAGGAATATGACGTGGTATTTGTGTGCAAATGCATGCTAGCGTGTGCGTTCAGCGTTGCGCGTAGCGCGTATTGTTCCAAACAGCCAAACATTTTCATGAAGGGGTGGTTTGGAAGAGAGAAATACATTTTATTCCAGTTTTGTATTGAACTAAAAGTTCAAATATATCAAATGACAAGGATCTATATGTCACTTATATAAAACAATTATTGATTGGCTTTACGGCCCTGTCACACTTCTGCGTATCCTAATTCCTTATGAGTTGCGCATTGACATTTTTTCATACGCAGTCGAACGCACAATACGCACCTCATATGCATCTCTATCGTTTTGTGTAGGTTTTATGTACGCAGATATACGCATGGTACAGCCCAGTACGCTGGATAGTTTTGGGCATGCACAAAACTACGCTGCGTACGCTGTTACGCAGGTCATAAGTTATAAATACGCAGCGCATCGGTCCCGCATCGGTCGAGCGCGGTACGAGTACGCTATGTGTTCGTGAGGGATAAGCCGTTCATACGCGGCAATACGCTGACCTCCTATATTGGACGTATACATAGCAACGTATTGCACGAATTAGTACCGCTCGTCTTGCGAGCGGGCAGCGCATTGTACTTATTCGTAACTTATGAGAAACGCACAGATGGCGAACTTGCGCACTGCATTTAAAAAACGCAACTCTTACCCATCTCATACGCAATGGATGCGCTGAATTCGTTACTTTTACGCTAGATGTGCGTCGCACATAAGTCAAAGTGATCAAAACATTTCGACGTTAATGGAGCGTACGGCTGTGTATTGAAAATTTTTGATAAGGAACTCATAAGGAATTAAGATACGCAAAGGTGTGACAGGGGCTTAAAATTGTGAAATGGGAGAAATATTATCGCTCGGTAAAATCTGGACTTTTCCAGTTCACTGGGCTTCACCTCGTGAAATGGAAAAGTCCAGGTTTTACCTTGCGATAATATTCCTCCCATTCCACGCTGAGCCACTCAATATTTGTATATTATGTCTATGGGTGAGCGCTGTGTAATGAATAGCCCCCTCTATCGACTATCCAAAAGAAGGAATGAGACAAACGATTCCATATGTCCGACCGTTCGTGATTCAAAACGGAGCCTGAGCAAGTGACGGGAATTGTAAATTTACAACACAGATAGGTTTTACAGAATTTCCTACATTATAACGCTTTTCAACGAAAAAAAAAACATCTCTATAAACTGGAATAAAAGAGTAATGAATAAGGGAATAACAGTGTGAGGAGCCGGTCTTCACTGCGTGATAATGACCGGGTGTGTCGGTGACCGAGACGAAGTCGAGGTCCATTAACAGTGGTCACCCCCACATCCGGTCATTATCACGCAGTGAAGACCGGATCCTCACACTGTTATTCCCATTAATAAATACCTTTATAACGAAATAAACAGTTAAAATGCTCCAATTTTGTGACTTTTTTCCGGCGATATTTCCAGACTTTTTTGTGTTCATGTTCATGACCCATATTTTAGCTTAACAGCTATAACGACGTTAACTCAACAGAAACTGCTGCCGTAGCGAAACAAATTACAACAATGTTTTCATATCTTTACCTGATGGAGGAAGCTGAAATCTCGTTTACACATTCCTTGTGTCCGGAATTACAAAGATGCTTGGTTTAGGAAAGGTAAATATGTCGGTGGGTGAAGTGTTTCAAAGAAAATAAATCGTAGATCTACGCTTTCGTCGTAAACATCCTCAGTATATAGGCCTGCTGCACTGCTGTACGATGTCGTTTCAAAACTTCCTTACGTGCGCGCACGCACGCATCCCTAGCAACTGTGTTGCGTACGCACGCGTCAGTCTCACGCGATGGGGGTTAAGCGCATGTGCAGTGCTCAATTGTTAAAAGCTACCGCAGGACTGTTACTATATTTTGACCAATCATTGGCTTGCATGGGGCTGAACGGGGCTTGATCAATGCTGGTTCAGGGGCCATTTATTCGCTTGATCTTTGAAGCCGGTCCATTATCACCGTTAATGCCCGGCCACTTGATCGAGTCTCGACCAATCAGAAACCATCAACTCTCCAAGGTATTTATTAATCAGTCTTAACGGTAGACTTGACTCAAGTCGAAATTGCGTATTAAGTCCGTATCTTAAAAAAAGGAGCAAACATCACTTAGTTTACGTCTTTCCAGATGCCCGACAAGGTACACTTCAGCGCGCGTTCCACTTCAATGCCGTATAACAATGCGCACACACTGTATGTACATTGTACAACATGCGTCTTACACGTACATTTGTGTGCATGTATTGCAGAGCATGTGCATACATGTGGTGCAAAAGTTAGCAATTCCGACTTGATCAATCTGCCATCAGCACCCTCCCCCTCGCGTGCACTCGCCTGTATTCATCGATACATATGCAACACCATCTCTATGCATATGCAGCAACATCGCTTGACCAATGTTTGAAGACTCGATTATTATTTTCAGTAGGTATGGAAGGCTGGATAACAATCTGCAAAAGTATTACAAACATAAACTTAATCTGTAGATTTCAAACACAGTATATTTGGGTGACAATGCTAAGGTCAGTTGCTCTTGGATTGAATTTATAAACAACACGACATTCAAATGTTATTCGAAACAAAAGGGAATTTTTATTGGGTTTAACCTGCAAAAAATGTTGAGATCCATTGATACCACTTCGTGTTGTGCGTACCCAGAGCCGTTTCAAAGCATTCGAACGTACGCGTGCGTGTATCTGTTTCTACTCCTCACCAATGGGATGCGTGTGCGTTCTCCGCAAAACTTTGGCTGCGCGAATACACGCAGACAAGCTAATTGCGTGTTAGGAATAATATCAAAACAACCTGCGCGCGTTTTTAAGAATCAAAACGCTCATTACCTGAAATATTGTGATATGATTGGCTTCTACCGAAATCAGTAGAAGCCAATCACATCGAGAATTAATTTCATTTCACAATTAGGCTTGACTATTCTTTACTATATTTGTGAGTAAAAACTTTCTTTTAAAGACTAGTTTTCAAGAAAATGAATTTCCAAATGTGGTCCCCCGATCTCATGAATATTCATTTTACCAAGCGAGTTATTCCTACGCTGCAAATAAACGCAAGCACTTTTCCGAACCCTGCGCACTGACTGACAAACTGGAACAAACCAGCGCGTACGCTTGGCAGATTGACCAAGTCTGGGTTGCTGCATCACTTGAAAATAACATGTACATGTACGTTTTTAACATGATGGTCCAGATTCGACGCATGAGGGCGCGCTATGTACATGCGATATGCGCTGTGAGTGGATTTACTAAAGGCACAGACCAAGCGCAACCCAGACTTGGCCAAGTCTATCTTAACGGCCGTTTCAAACCTTGCAGAGTCATGACCTTGATGACGCGAAGGCCTCTGGTCACGCCAAATCCAACAGATCAGCAGACTTGTATGACTCGTGACTCGGACTCGGACTCGAGTCCGACTCGAGTCACATTTTTTATGACTCGGACTCGGACTCGAGTCACTTTGACTTACGACTCGACGGAAATTACCGCACTGCACACGCGCACATACGTAAGTCGATCGTTTTCTTTACTGTGCAATACATGTACAGGGCGCTCGATGTGGTGCGTGCGTGGCCGTGGCCGGTTACCGATATATTGATTAAAGAAATCAATGTACCGAAACTTGTACCCCGCCGTCCGCACGTAATACTGCATTGGTGCAAGATTGATAGGGTAAGGTACCAGACTTTTCTTGTCAAATGTCCTGTCGTTCACACGTGTATTGCTGTCGCATCGCGATAACGCGATATGAATAGTCTGCTGATCTGCCCGTTTCGGTAACGTTACTTGCAAGTTGCAACGTAGATCATGATGGCATCCACTCCAAAAATTGTCAATTTTGGGTATCTTAACTTCAAGACAAATGTCAATGGAAGATCAAGTGCAGAATGCAAGTTCTGCAAGAGGAAAATAGAGGAGAAAACCGGTACTACGTCTAACTTCGATCGCCACCTTGTACTATATCAAAGGTGACTCTGAATCTCTGAATTCCCTAAAATGTACGTTTTTCCAATACAATGTTAGAGGTGACTCGTGACTCGACTTTGACTCGACCTTTGTTACTCATGACTCGGACTCGGACTCGACCTGGAGGACTCGGGACTCGGACTTTGACTCGAGAAACGTGACTCGGACTCGGACTTGGGCTCGATGTTTCGTGACTCGAATACAAGTCTTCCAATCAGAGCGTGAATTCATCAAAGTATCCCAGCGTCCTGTTTGCAGGGCGGGGGTACGAGCGAAGCTAAGCAGCCGAACGATAACAATGGTAGAGGGCGCTATCGAGACGAACCAAATCCAGTCTTGGCGATTCGGGCAAAAACCTACCCGGAAAATTCCGAGCATACCTCACGCGCGCCCTATATGAATATAGAGCGAGAGAAGTCAATAATGTTTACGCATATCACCTCGTCTGTGTGCTGGGTACATGCCCTGGTGGTGTGTGGTTTGTAGTGTGGCTATTCCAGTGGCTGTATTGAAACTAAGGAGTCAACGTATTGGAAAGCTGGTGGAAATTTGTGGATAAACGTTTTATAAAATTTGTTCCCAATCTAATAATAAATAGGTAAAAGTACTGAAACATCAGCCAAGAGCTTATTTTTCAAAGCAACACGTCGATGTTTCAGCAATTTGCAAAGAAATTAAATCATCTGCTCGTACTGGGTCCAAGTTGGTTGCACGCTGGTGTCCGGCACACCGAAGGTTTAATGCTTATGCACCGCCCGCTCAATTACAAATTCGACACCCGTCAACCATTTTGTGAGCTTGCCGTAGTCGCCGTATTCGCAGCAAAAATGCTTGCCCGTCCCCGGCCGCATCAACGGCCGGCGTGCATCTACATATCGCCCACGCTCCGCGGCACGGCTCGGCAGGCAGGCTCAGCGCGAGACCAGACGGCAGCTAGCTCCGCAGGCAAAACGTGTTGAAAGTTACTGGCACAAATCACATGCAGGCGCTCTGTCCATTTTTCCCCATAGAAATAATGCAGAACCCCCGCCCCACTTCTCTGACACCCAAAAAACATACTGGTAATAATGTCCGCCGGTGCACAAAATAGGGACAGAACCAGCTTGATTTTTGTGTTGATTTTGAGGTTTATGAGCAACGGCTCGAAGGGTCGAGTGGGCACCCTAAGTGCTGAGGCCGAAGTGCAACGACTGCAAATGGAAGCCCTATTTCTGCAATGGGAAAATTATCTCATTGCAAAGAAATTGAAGGCTGACATGGAAATGTAGTTGGGTGTTTCCCCAAAGTGAGAAAACACGGAGACGTAGGCCTACAGCTCAGAGCCGGCGTGTGCTTCATTGGGTGGATTCCGATATTGAGCTGAAGTTGCCCGGAGAGACTTCTGGGTATTTCTCTGGAGCAACGGGGAGAGTGTCTGGCGTAAGTGTGGTGCCTTGATTGGCCCCTAAAGTGGGGAGGGAGGTAAGTTAATGGAAAGTACACCTCGAAAGGGACAGAGCTTATTCCCCCGAGAGCAGTCGACGCCACGTGCTGGGGGACGCGAGGGTCAGGGCATGGACGACCGCACACTGTCCCTGTCGGGGTAAGGTGGCATGGAACGGGCTAAGGCGAGTACCAATCCGTTCGTTCGGGTGATATGGCGATGGGATTCCGTTAGACCCGATAGAAGGCGCCCTGAATAGTCAGAATCTCGAAGCCAAGATGCTGTCTTGTTTTGTATAATCGTCGAATCTACTCGCATATCATAGACCTTTGCTGTGCATGCTAAGTTCTAAACTTGCTGTGCACAGTAAGTTCTTAAGACTACGGTGCATTGATCCTCATCAAAATCGGGATCTTAACTTTAGTTCTTTATCAAGCGAAATGGCAATCATAATTATATCCAAATAATCATAAATATTTCAAGTTATAAAAATAAGAAATTACATCCTAGGCAAACAAAATCGGCAGTTAATATTTTAAAATGCATTTAAATCCAATTGCGTTTCAGCTTCGATTCGGTTGATTGGCGGAAGAATCAGTCACGAGGGTCGTGTAGAGCTCTACTATAACAACATATGGGGCACAGTGTGCCACACTAACTGGGACCTGAACGACGCCAAGGTGGCTTGCCGGCAGCTAGGCTTCCCTGGCGCTCTATTCGCCACCACCTATGCGGCTTATGGAGCTGGCACGGGTCCAGTTCTGCTGAGCAATGTAACGTGCGTGGGCAACGAGACCAACCTGTGGAGCTGCCCGCATGATGGAGTCGTCCCCAATTGGTGTGGTCATAAATACGATGCAGGCGTGGTGTGCTCACCATCTGGTAAAAACTTCTTTATTAACTAGGTGCAACCCATATACATAATCTACACCATTCAAAGCCTAAAAAAATTACATAGGACCAATAACCATTTCGTTGTGTCCGAGGCTAGACCGTCAACGAAGGACGCTAGGAGGCAGAAGGAGATCCAGAGTTTTTGCAATGGTGAAGGGACGTTGTTGAAATCAATGCAAAGAGAGTCTTGAGGCTTTCAGCAATGAACTGAAATTCGCAATGTTGTATGATGACGTATGTTCAAGAAATGAATTTGAGCTGATGGATGAATCGAGACATTTATGGGGATGGGTTTGGAGAGGGCGCACTTAGAAAAACCCGAGGCTGGCCTGATGTGATTCCATGCATTCTCAAGACCAATGTTAATTACCGAAATAAAATGGAACAATAGGAAGGGTAGGCGTACTAGATACATATGCGTCTGGGAAAATATTGCTTGTTACATCACTATTTGCGTGGTTATTTCATCTGGCATTATGAGCAGTGTGCATTTCACGTCAAAATGGTTAGATGAATACTTTTGTATAAATGAAGTTAAATAACCTCACAAAATGGTGATATAACCTGCTAGTTTGCAGAATCTCAAACGCATCTTGCATATATGATTACTACTGGTCCCTAATAAGTTGATATCTTAAAACAAAACTGTACAGTTCGAGACAAAAAAAAAGTGACCGAGTTAGAAACAGTATTAAATAGAAAAAACATAAATAAATAAAGATACATGTTACTGATTAATAACTGTAAAAAATGTCACGTTATTAGCCTACTCTATTCACAACTTATTTTTATTTAAAAAGAAATAGGGCCTGCCAGGAAACTCATTTGTCCATCACTGGTCATTTACCGATATGCATTGGTGAATATATTTTAAACTACATTGCAAAGAAAACCATCCAAACTTACCGTTCTCATTTAAAAAAACCTTGATTTATTTTCGAACACAAAACACAACATGTGACAGAATTTTTTTTTTTCAGTCTTAACTCAAATTAAATCTCTATGAATTTGAATTGCTATGTGTAATCGAAGGTGGCCAATCTGATGGATATATCTGCAAATAATTCAAATTGAACAGCCGTAAAATGGGGTCTTTTAGTAAATCCTGCAAAACTTGTGATAGCAGAGATTAATTTCAGTATCTTTTTTCCCAGATGTATCGAACAACATGCTCGTTTATGAGTTATAAAAGCTTCATTGGTGTATCAAAACTTCAATCATTTGTGAATGAAAACAAACATTCTCTCAATTTTTTTTTCGACTCACACTGCAGTGCGTCTTGTCAATGGTGCTTCTACAAATGCTGGCCGATTGGAAGTCTACTTCAACGGCCAGTGGGGTACGGTCTGTGACGATGGCTGGTCACTCGATGAGGCCACCGTAGTCTGCCGTCAACTTGGCCTTGGTGACGCCCAAGAAGCAACCCACAACGCCTACTTCGGTCCTGGTACCGGAAACATCCTTCTGGGCAATGTGAGCTGTTCTGGAAACGAGGATACTCTGATGGATTGCAGCCATCCACCCGTCGGGACGCATCATTGTACACACATGGAGGATGCTGGCGTTATATGCCAGGCACAAGGTAATCGATATAACTGTAAGGCTGGGGTACCTTGCGATAATGAACGCAGATAAGTAAAAACGCTGCCCCCACCAATTGGGATTCATAACTGCATGTTTATGTAGGACGCTAATGACACATAATTATGACAAGCATATAATAACCAATGAATAATCGTTAGTTTTAGCTTATTGTAACAATCCGAATCCCGAATTCGTCTCAAAACAACAAGGATCACACGTTAAACTCTGTCTTTCTGGCTGTATTTCTGATGAACTTCTTATTCACAACTCTGTCATCAATCTCCACAACAAAACGCATCGAAAACGTGTTTCTGGACGAACGGGTGTCCCAGTCTTCCAGAATGCCGCCAGCAACGGGCTCCACTGTGGAGTCATGCTAGCGCCCCCTGCCGGCTGACCGGGACCGCCGTTACAGCGCTCCCTCCGAGGACACTGCTTGTCCCAACGCAGGCAGCAAACAGCCCCGTCCGACCAGAGAGTGGAGTGGAGCCCATGGAGTGGCTCCGCACTGCGCAACCCTATGGAGCGGCTCCGCACTGCGCAACCCTATGGAGCGGCTCCGCACTGCACAATCCTATGGAGTGGAGCCCGTGGAGCGGCTCCGCACTGCACAACCCTATGGAGCGGTTCCTCACTGCACAATCCTATGGAATGGAGCCCTTGGAGCGGCTCCGCACTGCACAACTATATGGAGCGGAGCCCGATGCAGTTGCTCCGCATGGGAGACTTTGGTGCGGAATACGGCGTAGTTGCTCCGCACGGGAGTCAATGAAGTGGAGCCGATGGAGGCCGGTGGAGCCGATGGAGTTGCTCCGCACGGGAGTCTATGGGGTTGAGCCGTCGCAGTTGCTCCGCACGGGAACCTATGAAGCGGAGACACGGAGGTTTGCAAGATCCCTTGACGTCCCGTCGGAGTTGTCCAAGCTAGAGATATGGCGAGTGAAGCCTCAGCGGAGATCCTGAGGGTTACAACATCCCTTAACGGCCCGTCGGAGATGTCCAAGCTAGAGATATGGTGAGTGAAGCCTCAACGGAGACCCTGAGGTTTACAAGATCCCTTGACGGCCCGTCGGAGATATCCGGAGACAGGTTGAGCGAAGCCTTGGAAGGACATCCGAGAGGAGACCCAAACAGAGATCCCAGGGGAGACCAGGAGATCCCAGCGGAGACCCCAGCGGAGACGCCGTCTTGTTCGCTTCGGGGACGAAGGGTCCTCGGAGGGGGCGGTGTAACGTCGGTGCCTGGCCGCCGGCAGAGGGCGCCAGTACGGACCCACGGTGCTACCGTAGCAATGGGACCCCTGCTGCTTATCCAGGGAGACCCGTTGCCGGACTACCGCCGACTCAGTAGTGTGACATTTTGTATAGCGTGTCTTTGTTGTGAGTTGTATAAAAAGAGAACCTCGTGTAAGAAAGTGGCAAGCATAAATGGCTTAGTTCCCCGAAACCATGAAAAATATAATGTCTGTGGTTTCCTTCGTCTGGCGTGTGACAACCCAGGATCCGGTCGACGTTACATTATTTACGATCGTAATCGTACGCTCAATTCCCAACGCTTTGTACGCTAGTTACAATATTAGCAATCGCAGTTCAAATTGAACTATACGCGAAGGGTTAACAATAAGTTTTATTTAACCTTAAAGGGGCCGGGGCGGAATCCACCTCCTCAACTGTTTCCGCGATAGCTTTTAAAAAAAATCACGGCCCGAGCTAATCTGACTTTTAGCCTCGAGCCTTGAGCATCATTTGATACCAAAAACATACATTTCCGTGAAATTTTCCCCATATACGTAGTGTACACAGAGCAATGTACACAGAGCAGAATTACCATTCTTGCATTATGTTCTAATACTGAGCAGTGGATCGAATTCACCTCATAGCTCAGAGCATTAATGATAATCGACACTTTTTGTTCCCCTGAGTGCCGGACCATATAGCTGTCGGACCACGTAGTTAATAAAGGCATCAAAATGAGGATCGATTTTTAGCTCTTTATCAAGACGAATTGGCGAAATTACAATTTTTTACTACCAATAACAATTTTAAGCTTCAATATGGAAGGCATATCCTACGAGGTGATATTTCAATAATGCACTCGGTTTTAATCTAATTGCATTTTAGATTCGATTCGTTTGAGTGGAGGAGCCGTCAATAACGAGGGTCGTGTAGAGCTTTTCTATAACAGCGTGTGGGGCACAGTGTGTGACGCTGGCTGGGACCTGAACGACGCCAAGGTGGTTTGCCGGCAGCTAGGATTCCCTGACGCTCTATCGTACACGACCGATGGGACATATGGAGGTGGCACGGGAAAAATTCTGCTTAGCGACGTAATGTGTGTGGGCGACGAGGCCGACCTGTTGAGCTGCCCGCGCCCGAATTCGGAAGTCGGCCACACTAGGTGTGGTATTCATGGCGACGATGCAGGCGTGGTGTGCTCACCATTGGGTAAAGTTTCCTTGTCATGCAAAGCCTCAAAAACTCTGTCATGCAAAGCCTCAAAATAAAACCAACACCTCTGGTTCTCTTCAGAACCATTCTCTTAGTTGAGAAATTATTCGCACATGGTGTTTCCGCAAACCTTTCATTATTTAGTATCTCCACCATGGAAAGCCTCAAATCTTACTTAAAACCAACAAGACAAAAAACAAACTATACATATTCATTAAAAAAAAATGTCGGGACAATTTTGGGTGTGAAGTTCAGCATGTAACACTTTCAAAATAGAGGATATGAAAGCCCAACTCATAAGCTTTCTTTTAGTACAAGTATCATTGAATTCATTCATGTTCTTTTTGAGTTACGGAATTTTAAACACAAACACAGATTTAAAGTTCTGTCCACGGATCACAAAAAAGGTATTGCTCTTTCAGCAAAACGGAAATAATTTACATTCTAGCCTATTCCAAGGGTGTTATGGGCTATGCATCCATTAAGATTGTCAATCTGCTGTAACTTGCGAGATTCGCTTTCACCGTGGCACCTTAATTAGGCCGCCATGTTTGTTTGTATTATTTGCCTCGTTTGGATGTTCAAGATGGCTTACCCTGAGAAAGGTCCATAAGAGTCTTTATCAAATCTCTAGAGGCACATGCAAAGCAAATGGCAAACAGGTCAATTCGAACAATTTTGTTCTGCCATTGAAATTGCAATTACTTGCGATTTTCTTTTGTGATGGTACGGCAAAATTTGCATCTTTCAGGTCGATTGGTGCCATAAAGCACTGAGGCCGTATAACTTGTAGTGCGAACTGAACTGTTTACATTTCGAAGTTGTAATGTCTACAGGCCACAGATTTGTTCAATTCTCTAAGATTGATAATCGGCCAAAAAGATCCGTCCTCCTTTGGACGAACAAAAATGGTAGAAATAAGCTCCCCATCCATGTGGGTATTTTGCCGAATTTCGCCTTGTTTGAAAAGCTTAATTATTTCCGCCGAAATAATATCAGTCTGATTTTGAGAAAATACTATTTGTGGGTCCACGAGGCTAGTCTGAAACTGAATTAAGACACTGCTCTTTGGGCGATTGATTTGGCTTTTGGGTTTAGGAGTCCACTATAAAACAATTGTAGATTGTGCAGGAATAGGCTCGGCTTCTCCTCCTTAGCACGAATCTACAGTTCCTTGTCCATTTTCAATGACTTACCTAATACCGTGACCTCAATCATATTCCCTCTTTCCCATTTTATGAAGGTTGTCACGTAGACCAGCACAAATGCTCGAACGGTGTGTGCATTCCTCGTTCTCAAGTCTGTGACAACTTTTATGATTGTGGTGATTACGATAACTCAGACGAGAATTCAACTATGTGCTCCTCCCAATGTAAGTTTCAATCCGATTCGACGGAGCGTTTTTACCATAACGAGAGTGCCAACTACACTCAATCAAAAACAGAAAGTCCCCCTTTCAATACTTGTTTTTCTTGCCCAAAAACCTCTCGCTCAAATAACAACTTATCAGTACAGAAATTTCATAGCACTCTAGCCATACTCTTTAAATTTTGACCCAAAACAGTGATAATGTGTACGAAATTATGCAATTTATGACAAATGATAACGAAAACAGTTGCACTTATACGTGCAAGTTGGGCTTCACACTCACCTTGCACGTATACAAAAACGCAACTTTTTTCCGGTATTATTTTGTCATAAATTGCATGATTTCGTACACATTATCGCTATTTTGGGGCAAATATAGAGTATGGCCAGATTGCCAAGGAATTTGTGTACCGATTAGTCGTTATTTGAGCAAAAATGCCAAGTAGGTTTTGAGTTAAACAAAAAAGTATTAGGGGAGGAACTTTCTTTTTAGTTGAGTGTATTATCTTAAAGTAGACTTGGATACTCGATCCTTATTGGTCGATCCATGGCAACAACAGTGTGATGAATACCGCAGGAAAAAGTCCACACTCATTGGAGTGGTCATAATTTTGAATCTGACCATCTTGTGATGACGTCATTTATATAAACCTTTGTGATTTTTGTTAGCTATAAAATTGATACCCCGTTTGCTACCAAAGACTGTAAATCGTCAAAGATTGACAACGGTTTATGAAAAATGATGCAGTTTGAACAGTTGCAAATTTAAAGATTACGCGATGAGAAAATGTAGTTGCTAAGCGCAGATACACATGCCCATAAATTGGCCCCTATCGACTACACAGTGCCCGAACAAAAGCGCGGGTAATTCAATTTCGCGTGCTCCCATGCATGCAAGCACTGTGCGATCGTACGGGCAGCGATATATTTTTTTACACAACTATCTGGGGTACTTTGTGCGCTTTCCTATGGGGCTTGGTTTTTATAACCAGGCTTGAGTGGAGGCTACTATTTTTCAACTTGGTACGGATTTTGGACTTTATTTCCCTTTTTAAAAAAATCCTCCGGAGCCTCAGATCAGGAAAAGAAAAAGGAAATTGCTGCTATACAAGTAGTATCCGACTGAAAAATAACGTTTTTAAGACTCAACTTAAAATTGTTGGAAAAAAGAGCAAAATCTTTGTTGGCAGAGCGAGGAATCACACTCGGCACCTCCGATCATTAGCCAGCATGCCTAACCACTAGGCAACGGCGATGCTCGAAAAATCCCTGCAATTTATAAATTATATACTTTCACACATGTGGAGAGAGTATACGCGCGCGCGCGTAGGTAAGATGTTACAGGATTGTAGAGCGCCGCTAGGCGGCGCTCTACAATCCTATAACCATGATTCAAGTCGCCCGAAAAATGGATACCCCCAGATAGTTGTGTAAATAAAATATTCGCGTACGGGCAGTGTAAAGCCCGGTTCATACTTCATGCGAATGCGAATGCGAAGCGAATTTGACGTCATGATGTGTTCAATTTTTACGAATTCGGAGCGCGAATACTTGCCATGACGTCACAGATTCGCGTTCGCTTTCGCTTTCGCGCCGTGTATTCACCAAGCTTAACATTGTCAATTTCCAGTCGCGTACTCTTAATTTGCAATTTGATCTCCATTAGAAATGGAGATCAAAGTTCCAATGCTACTCCACGTGCAGTGGGTGTGGTTTAACTGAAGTCACGTCACACTGACCAACCGGATAGATGTTGTGTCATTTGAATCCGTTGATTTAAATGTGAGTCAGTTATAGTGACATTCACGATGTCAACCTTTTCGCATCATCTACAGCCATGATTACTTGCGCTGCAGATTTTACCTTAAAATTAACGCAATACAATTCACAATTTTACATAATACGTTGGTACGAAAGTACGGAGGCGTAGAAGGGCCAAAAGAAATTAAGAAAAAATTAGCTCCTATCTCGCCGCGGCGAATTACTATCTCGCCGCGGCGAGTTACTATTTTGTATCGCTGAGCGTCGGACACAACAATGGCGATCCCTCCGGGTCCTATGGAACGCCAAAGAGGCATCGGCGTAGCCAGGGTTTTCATCCTAGGGGACTTGGAGTGGGGGGGGGGGGGCTTTAGGTTACAATGGAGGAGCGCCCCAAAATTTCATCCGAGCTGAAAGGCCGTGAGACAGGGCTCCTTCACCGGATATCCGCCCAATACCCGCCCTAGTCTAGTGTCCAAAATACCACTCGGCCGGGCCACTATAGATGCACTACATTGATCCGTGTTCCACTCGCGCTCGCGGGATAACTAACTACCACTATTCAATTTCCAAGGGACCGCAATAAACAGCCACTCGCGAAAAAAAATCGCAGAAAATCGCCAGATAAAAAAAAATTGACTGAGGCCTATATTCTTCCAGGTAGTCATGGAAACTCATATTGAGGTGTTTTTCTACGGATGCCAACTTTTCAGTGGGAACTTTTTATGGGGCGGGGCGTGATAGACTTTTGAAATCGGTGTTGAAATATCGCAATCGGTCATGGATTTTCGCGATTGGTGATGAACTTTGCAATCGTTGATGAACTTTCACGATGCAGAAACGTCAATACTGGTCACCGATTAAGCTGACCTAAAAGGCGAATGTGGGGAAAATCGTTCTAAAGGTAATTCCCCAATCTTTTTTTCTAGGAATCCTCACAAGTTGTTATTTAACGAGTAGTTGAACACTTATATTATTCCGAATTTAAGTTTAATATGTTGCAGACGCTTGTGTTACATCTCCTATCACCGAGGTCAAGCTCGGATTTTGCCGAGCAAAAAAAAGCATGGTCAGTGGCCGGTTTTGCCGCAACGTTAACGTATATATGACATGCGCGTTATTAGCATATTAATTAGCGTGACTCTGCGTGACTTCGCGTGGGCCTCTGTATAGACCAATGTAAACCAACCAAAAAAGTTAATATTGTATTGGTAGAGAACTCGTGAAGGAGGGAGTCGTAAACTTTGTAACTGCATTCCATATGGATAGAACCTTATTAATATTCGTGACGCTTAAGAATATTGAAAAATGACGAACTCAAAAGCCTATTTTTCTATTGTAATGAACAATACTGAATAGTAGGATCATGATAGGGAAAGAAACTCCAAAAGTGTCTCTGAGATACGGCCTTCAAAACGGGAGAAATTGATGTGAAACGATTTTAGCCCGCGAACATCAAAATGTCTGTGTAACGGTAATTTGAGCTTGTTTCATTCAAAATCGGTCGTAAAATCGCAAGGCGGAACATTACAGTAATTACTTTTCTGCCCTCTGAGAAATGCAATTTTAATGTTGAATAGTTGGCTGGGTCATCCTCATCCCGTACGCTAATGGACCTGGCATTGCAAGTGGATAAATCACCTGTTGCCGCCCACTGAACTTCGTTTTCTTTCTTAATTTATTCTTAACAAACAAGAAAGGACAACTTTATTATTACATAAATTATTTCATTTATCGGACGTACTAGAGGAGTTATTATAGAATCCAGCCCTGTATGGGTGATAAGGGTGTTAGTTTTGCCAATGTTGATCAAAGATCGCAAAAATCCATCACCACTCGCAAAAATCCATCACCGATTGTGACAGTCAATCATCGATTGCAAAACCCCACTGCCTATCGATAAAGTACATTGCCGATTCGTTGATCACTTTAAATGCCTCTTTGGCGTATCATAGGACCCAAGGAGTATCGCTTTTCGTCGTGCCTGACGCTCGCCGATGCAAAATTGTAAGTCGCCGCGGCGAGATAGTAAGTCATTGAGCGAGATAGTAACTCGCCGCGGCGAGATGGTACTTCGCCGCGGCGAAATAGTAACTCGCCGCGGCAAGATAGTATATCGCCGCGGCGAGATAGTAACCCGCCGCGGCGAGATAATAATTCGCCGCAGCGAAATAGTAACTCGTCGCGGCGAGATAGTAATTCGCCGCGGCAAGATAATAATTTGCCGCGGCGAGATAGGAATTCCCCGCGGCGAGATAGGAACTAACTTTTGTTAATTTTTTTTGGCCCTTCTACACTTCCGTAGTAGTACAAAAGTCAAGACTTACTTTTCAAAAGGTGACAATGATAAGTATAACAGCGTTGATAAAAAGACTGATTTTTTTTCTCCACAGCTTACAGTTTCTGCCAGGCTTACAGTAATGTAAGAGAATTATGCATTGACCAGAGTGGATTCCTGAAAGTTAACGAATCTTTCTTGGAGGGCAATACGGCGGTGTACACGTTCCGTGCTCCGAGATCTCTTTCCAAGTCAACCTACCTTAGCGAGGTGAGTTAGCTTTTGATTCGTGACGAGGGACACGATTTAAGTAAAGGTTCTCTATATACCCACAGAAGCACTTTTTTTTTAAGAAACCAGACTTGCATTCGAGTCACCAAACATCGAGTCTGAATCCGAGTCCGAGTCCGAGTCACGAGTCACAAAGATTGAGTCACGAGTCCGAGTCACAAGTCACCTTTAATATAGGCTATAATGGAAATAAATTTGGAGGTACTGCTAAAACCGAACAATCTAACAGTTTCCATTTTTTTTCAAAGCTTCCCCCTAATTTTATGAACTGGAACTACATGTATTAAATGTCAAATAAGGCAAGGCACCAGTGTCTGGAAAGGATTATCTGGTACGAACACTATCAAGTTTGCATTTACGTGATATCAAGTGTAGACGCCGGGGTACGTTCCGTTACTGTAACATTGATTTTCCAAATCAATATATCGGAAACACGCCAGCCAGATGCGCTGTTTATGTTTAGTACTTTGATGTGTTTTTTTCTGCACCGCCACAGACTGTTTCGCTTGCTCAGGAGAGGATCGGCTTCAAAATAATTTGTAATTATATTGTTAAAAACAATAAGTGATTTGTGGTAATTTTGGTCGAGTCACGGGTCAAGCAGGTCGAATCCGAGTCCAAGTCCGAGTCCGCAGGGTCGATTCCGAGTCCGAGTCTGAGTCCGAGTCATTTGTCATCGTGACTCAAGTTCTAGTCCGAGCCCCGGAAAATGGGCTCGAGTCGGACTCGAGTCCGAGTCGAGTCACGAATCATTCAAGTCTGGTAGAAACTTTCTAACCAATAATCTGGGGAACTGTTTCAGAAATAAAAACGATCTTCGATTGCCCTTTACTTGACACTTTTAGTGTAGGTTATTTGCTAGAGGAGGTTTGCCCTTTCAAAAAATACATGTGGAACCTTTTATCACAGCTGTCTTGTTATTCCCAATGTGCTCTTGATAAAGGTGGAGTTGACCGTGCAGGACTTTCCAGAGCTGATTTACAAAACGGCGCTGGTCAATATTTCATTGACATACTCTTCACATACTACACAAATTTGGGTAAGTGTGAAGGGTTCCTCGAAACGTGTTATACAAAGTTGGGCATCGCAAAACTTGTAACAATATGATTCATTTTTGTTAATCTAATTCTCGCACATTTCCAACTCTTAAAAACAAAACCAGAAAAAGTATACAATTGTTAATTTGGTTATTTTTTTCATGATCTGTAATGTGTAGGTAGATGATGGTTATACCGTCCTTGCAAAGGTACTACGACTTCCTCTCCTTGTTGACCCCGGACAAAACATCAGTGTTACCATTGAGTACATCATGGATACCCAGAGCAGTTCTACAACACCTGTCAACGTTACCTGTCTTGACTGCATCACCCTTCATTACAGAACATACCTTAGTGGTTGCGAGTGTCTTACGGAATACACAGCGTGGAGAAGGGGCATTCTGTCCGCCGAGCACATTTACAACACCACTTGCGGCGTGTCTGAAACCAATGAACTTTTCTTTTCTGTGTACGACAAGTGCCTGGGTTAGTTCCGAGTCATTTACAATGGTGTTTTTGGTGGGTATATTGATGTGCTTGGAATGCTGACGCAATCTGTGGCGTAATTAGTGTCAAATTCGTGAATGGCCTTTGCGGACCCCATACCTGTATTTCAGAAATTCTGAGTGGAGATAGGAACAAGGGGAGGGGCATAGGCCTCGAGCGGGGGGGGGGGGGGGGTACGTGTTTGAGGGGTGCCCTCTCGCCATTCCCAGTTAAGCAACTGGGCGCATTATGCATGTTTACCGGTTAGTAAGCTGTACATTCACCTTTTCATGTGCTCAACAAGACTTGTTGCATAGATTCTATGTGAAAATTACTCAGGGACAACGCATTGCATAAAAAAGACGGAAATACTTTACAAAGAAAGTTGTGTGACGCCTGATTGAACGCCAGAATGCCTTTAAAAGGTGTAAACAACGAAACGTTAACATTGTATTCCTGTCCAGGCAAACCGTCATTTACTTATATCAGCCCTGATGTGACGTCGTTCCTAAAAGACGAGGTCACCTTGTCATGTCTGGCAACTGGTGACATTCCACCGCTTGTAGAATGGATAGACGCAAAGGGCACCACACTACAGTCCAGTTTGAATTCGGTCTATTTGAAGGTTGCAGTTGCTGACTCTCCTCAAAGGTAAAACCAGTACAAATTGGACGAAAAAAACACGACATGCAAATAGAATAATAATTAACGAACACAGTCTTGGAGATTTATACTTAGCAGACAATTTTGCTTACAAAGTTATGTTTTGGATTGAATTAAAACCACTGAAAAAAATATAATCACGCCATTTATTACGAATCCACTTTTAATTGTTTTTCGTTTCATTTTCCAGGAGGTATTCAGATATAATCACAATGATGGCAGTTTTGATGTTATATTACCGTTTATCGTCTGAGAACGTCAATGATCAGTTATTTACCTAGTAGTTAATTCTCTACACTTATTGTACATTTCTTTTGTTTATATTAGATTTAGGTGTTTGATGGACAACTTTAAACCCAGTAGAGAAGTTACAGTGGCCAAATGGGGTAAGTAATGTATACGAATCTTTTAAAAGCAACACCATACACGAACAGTGTCTATTAATTAGTTTTAATTTCGCTACTCAAATTCATGACTTCATTCTACCGTTTTTATTCCATTAATTACACATTTATCCAGAGGGCTAATTGAAACATTTACACAAAATATATTACTTTAACCATTTAAAACGGCGATGTTCAGAACAAAAATAAACTGAGGTTATTGATCAAAAGTTCATTCACGGGTTTATTATGAAGTACATCGCTAAACTACGGGCTTGAACTGTTACCAAAACGCCTCAAATTCACATTGCTATAATTAAAATTAAACCTGTTAAATAATGCTCTTTGTTTTGCAGGATCTGGTTGCGAGGATGTTTACTTTTCTAAAGAACTTAAAGATTATCGTTCTGGGCCTCCTTGTTATTCCTCTCATCTTCTCAGTTCCAGCTCTTTGGAATATAACTTCAATTTCAATATGGCCCATCTTACGATCGCTCAGAAGTTGAGCATAACAGTCAACTCAACCATTTTTTTGAAAATTATACCACTACTTACGTATGATGTGAGGATTACATCGCCTGGAAAAGAGTATCTCCTGTACTATTACAATCAAGAGTATCGCGACGGTTACGGCACAATGCAGAGTTTGAACGACACTGCAATGAAATTGGACCTGCAACTTGTTCCACCTGTTGCTCTGGAAATCGGGGTCTTTAATGTGATCCTGTCAGTCATGTCAAGCCAAGGTGTGGAGGACTTGCTGCAAGGTGTTCTGATGACAGCACAACTCTCAGTGATAGAGTGCGAGCAAGGAGACGACTGTGAAGCATTCTTCAAAGAGTGGACTGGACTTGAGACTGAGTTCAAGGAATTGAAATGCGGTAATGGACTGCAGCAGGAGTATCTGTCGTATCAGCAATGTCGGGAATCGTCAGCACCCGGACCAGGTAACTTCACTGAATGGATTCTGACATTGATGGGATTTACGTGATACAGTACAGGCCATATACTTAGGCTGTCTCAGATCACTCTCTTGTAATTTCTCCGTGATTCCTGCTCTAAATTTCACAAGACGTACTGTCTCTCTTACTTGCTTTTTCACCTTACACAGCTCCCGTCGTTTCATCGTCTGCCCGGTATTTGATTGAGGTTCCTAGTGACTTGCCGAGTAATCAGCCTTTCCCAGTTGAGTGCCCAATTGAGAATGCCGCTAGCTACGATTGGTACCGAATCAACGCTGACGGCCTGCGTGACTTCGTTACCAATGGCTACGCTCTCATCTTTCCTTCCTTTGAAGAACTCCGGGACCAAGGAGCTTACGTCTGTGTTGGAAGAGGCCGAGGGATGCTCATCGATGTTACCGCCGAGTATCAAGCCATCATTATGAAATCAGGTTAGGATTGGGTTGTTGGTTTCCGCTTCATAAAAAACTGCACTATGAAATGTAATGGTGATAACTCAACCAGGCAGGATTTCTCTATCAATCTTAAAGTAGGAAAAATTCCGCCTGAAAAAACTCCTCTCAGAATCAAACAATACCTCTGTTTCCCTTTTCAAGGCATCACCACATTGATGGCAAACATGACGCTTGTGAATGAAACATTTACAGACAATCTACGAAATACATCCAGTTCTGCTTTCAAGAACCTCACGGATGATATACGCAGCAAGGTAATTATATGGCCCTTATATCATTAGAACTTGACATTTTCTCCATGCAAAGAGGGACAGCTATATATGTTGAAATATGACATTCCCATTGTCGCATTTGTTGGCGAAAAAATATTGTCCTTGTCAGCTAAAACCGGTCTATTAATTAATTATTCGTTAGTGATTCTGGAGCCTATGTGTGTCATTTTAATAACATTTTGAAGTGACATCACGTTCATTGTACCTCGTTCATTTAATTTCTTGTTTGATTTTTGGTAACAGTGGCGGCTGTAGAGGGGTTTAGGGGTTCCACCCCTGCCCGATGCTGACCAATGTTATAATTTTAGTAAAGTTTGGCCAATTATAATAAATGAAATAATAAAGTTCCTAATTTTGTTCTCAAATGGCCTTAGGAGCATGCCCCGAGCACCCTGATAGAGAAGGTCGTACCTTTGGGACACCTTCACTCAACCCTTCCCTTTTCGTATCAGCCTCCCCTCCCCACCCCTTTTTTTCTGAAAGTTAGACCCGCCGTGGGTATATGAGATATAATTTTGACGTTCAGTCCCTTTCTATTTTTTTTGTCTACAAATTCAAGTGCGGTTTTAACTTTAAGCACGATAACCTGGTTCAAAACCGATCGATCATCCAGCCAAAAGTTAACTTCAAACGTACTCACTGGATGACAGGCTAGCGATTGTCTGTTTTGATCTGTTTCATTTTCTTGTTTCTCTCACATTTTGTTGGAAGATGCCGTTGGATATGATATACCAACCTGTGGTCAGCTACAAGGTTTTGCGCTTCTATTCAGGCAGTGTTATCGTCGTTTTCAAAGTTATCGTGGATTCTCCTAGCAATGCATCTGATGCTGATACTGTTGACTCAATACAAAGAGCAATGTCTGAATATGCATCGACTAACCCAGCACTGGGTCTGGATCCCTACAGCGTTACAGTGGTTTCACTCTGTAAGTACATGACGAATATCGATATTAAAGTATCTTTTCTGTAAACCAGTTTCAGAAAAATGCTGTATTAGGCAGGCCTGTCAATCTAGCATGACGATTGTAAAACCGTTGTTGCATTAATTCTGTGTAAATTAAATGCAGACTTTTTGTTTTGATCACACGAATTTCGTCTTAATGGCTTGAAGACAACTGGCTATGCAATGGACGAAAAGTAGTGTTTAAAAATTGAGTAAAAATGAATGTAAATGTAATGTGGACTAACTGTTGCAAAAACACTGAATGTCCTATTCACAGCTTCCTGTCCACGTGAGGTTCTTGAATTAGAAGGCAAGAATGTGATCTTCCCGCAAACTAGAATTGGACTTGGTGTTGAAATATTGGAAGAATGCGTCGTTGGGAAAAAGCACGGTAGATGCAATAGCTTATGTTTAATCAAAATTGATTAGCAACTTAATTTCATTTAAATCTTCATTTTATTCAATCTCCTTTCTTAATATTGGCTTGTATGGAGTGGCTTGTGATGCAAATGTGTGCGTTTTTAGTTCATGAAATGACGAAATACTGATGGTCAGATAAAGATAATGTTCAGGTTTAATGATAGGAGGAAATTCCCAAGCCCTGTGGATACCGAGGGAATAAATCATGGCGGTGGAGTCTATATTGCTCACGATGACCTTTACATTTTTTTAAGGTCGCGTTCTCATATCTCGAGACTGTTCGGGGGATTTCACCATGGGTGCTCAGTGGCTTCAACCCGTGCTGGGAAATTGCAGCGTGGATGTCAATGGTCAGCTTGATATATTAATGAAGGTAAGATCAATGGATGCAGAATCAAGATCATATATTATGAACAAGGTGCACTAGTCTTTTAACTCCTCTACGGTTAAAAAAAAGAAGAAAGATAATTGGACTCTTGAACATCCTTGCCGCTGTGCACTGATATAATGTTCGAGGGCGTGCTCTTTCACAAATTCACAACTGTATGTTTTGCGTGCTTTGGAGGTTTCCTTTTTCCTTGGTTCTGTAGATAACAGTAACAAGTGACAACGTAATGGAGGTGTCTGAGTCTCTGGAATCCCTGACCAATAATGCCTCATCAATCAACGGTGAAGCTGTGGCATTGGTAGCTGATGTCCTGGATAATATTCTGACAATTCGGGATCCTTCCCCAGAAGTAAGACCTTGTAAAATATGATGACATACCGATAGCCCAGGTTGATTTTATCTTCAGAATTAAAAGAGGACAGAGGAATAGTAACTTGGCGTTCAAAGTCGTTCTAAAAACGGATTCTTAAATCTCCGGTTGTTAAAAATAATACCGAGATTTCAAATCGGGACGCCGCGTACTGATGCTAAGGAAAAAAGTTTTTGAGTAATTTGAGTGGACTACTTTGTCATAGGGTTAAAAAATCTCATCGTGTTTTTTATTACTGATATTTGTTATTACATTAGAGTACCTTAAACCCTTCGAGCTTCGAGCCCAAAAAAATTACACGGAGTAGCCACATGGAGAATTTTATCACCACACGTGTTTCTAGGTCAATCACCCCCTCATGCATGGTCATGCACAATATATAGGGCAGTCACTTGGCTTATGTGTGGGCCAGGATTGTTTACGACCTGTCTGAGCTCTGGGCGGCACGAAGGGTTGACACAGAGAGATCGGCGGCACAAAGGGGTTGGCCACTAAGATATCCAATTACTGCACAAAGGCATTAGGCGCCCTCTTGGGCTGCTGTCTTTCAACACTCCTTACTGTGCAGTGGTTAGAGTCTGGCCAATGGGAGTCTACAGGCTTGTGGTGTATAGTAGGGGTAAGAATTACATGGAAACTTGGCCTTATTGGCCCATTGAAAAAATTATCATGGAAAATGTGGAGAATTTTATCACCATCTGCCGTATACACACACAGTGGAAACACTGCCCAGAAGTGGGATCTCTTAAATTACATGTAATGACACTTACAGTATCGATACTCAGTGGATTGTCGATTTGTATTTCCCTGATACATAGATAACATCAAGTGTTGTGAGTGTGGTCAACAACCTCCTACAGGTCGATGACGAGGCTTTCAACAATGTACCAGACGGAGACTCCACGGCATCCCGTATTGTGGAAGCTCTCGACAGTCAAATCTCGTACGTTCTCGAAGACGGAGCGAACTTTACTGCGGTTTCACCGAGTCTCGCTGTCAAGGCGCTAAATATCCCTCCGAGTTCCCTAGATGAAGGTGTGGGATTTGTTGTCATCGAGGGAGAGTCTACGGATGGCGTCCTGAAGAATGACAGTGTCAGGGTTTATTATTCTGTCAGGTTCGATTACCCTGAGACGTTGGAATCGTCCATCCATCTTCCTGAAGCGAGATTCCTCAAACATCCAAAAGGTAGGGGTTATTGTGTAGGATAAAACTTCTTGATTTTTAGCGTTCGGTGAAAAAAAAGTTGTTCAAAATAAATTTACGCCATTATATGCCATCACAATTTTAAGGAATTGAAATCTCATCTTTAATTTTTATTTAACTCACTGAGAGCGTGCAATTTATACTTAGCATTATCTCAGTCCCATCTTAACCAATATCCTGGTTTCTATTTGATTAAAACATTCATAAACAGTTGACTTCCGAATAAAACTCAGATGGATCAAATCCAATTTACTGATTTTTTAATGATTTGTTAATGATGGCCCATTGAAAATCACCCCGAGGTGACATGGCTACCATCAATAAATAAAGTTCATCTACAGAATTCCGCAAAGGAGCGACAGTTTTTCAAGTCGCGTCTGGATTTGGGCGACACGTGTTATTGGGGCGACAATTTGGTGTCACACTATTGTTAAACCGAACCCTAAGGACAAAGAATGTTAGTGTCGAAAACCATCTGGATCGAAGCCTCGTTGTCCAGTTAGTGAAAATACCGAATTTCGTGGACAAAGGATAAGGTAAACTTGGGTAAGGTGACAGTTTAGGTTTGTGCACAAGTCTATAGGAAAGTCGCCCTATTATAGCATTAGTAGAAATACTTATTGTTATTATTATTAATGATGACCCTTCTCAAATCAAACGCACGTAAAAACAATAACCTCTTTTCTTAAAATTTAAACCAAAACTTCATATTAGCCTTTTATCTAGCCCAAACTCTCGGGCTTCACAAAGCCTGATTCGTAAACTAAATTACATTCATGTATTTTACGCTCAACAGTTACTAGTCCGGTACCCATTAGTTTCACCGTGTATCAAACCAGCAAGTTATTTCGCTCGAAGCGGATTGCTGATGCCGAGTCCACTGGTTCCCGTCTGTTAGTGGATAGTGCAATCATTTCTGCTACAGTGGTTGGTGTCCATGTCGAGAACCTACCAGATGACAACCCAGTGGTTGTTACCTTCAATCAAAATACAGTAAGATGTCAAATTATTGATGGGAAGATATTCATTAGTTGCAAAGCATAGTGGATATTACCACGAATCAGTCATAGGGTTTGAAGATCATTGATCATTGAACATCACATTCAGAGTCAAATGTTACAACAAATAACAGAAATGCTGTGTTAACGTTACTTGTTTTGCAATACTGTGGAACTATTTAATGCACAATATTGTTGAATGTTTATGGTCGCTTACATTATCAATTCGCAGGTGATTGAAGGGGCGGTGGATCTGGAGTGCGTTTTCTGGGATAACGAGCTCCAAGATGGCGTCGGGGATTGGTCACCAGATGGCTGCAGACAAGTCGACTCAATTAGCGGGAGGACTGTGTGTCACTGTGATCATGCTACCAGCTTTGCAGTACTCGTGGTCAGATATTCAACTCATTATAAACAGCTTGTTTAAAATAAATCTCAAAATACTGGCTAAGATATATAACACTAAAAGCTCGTTTTAATTTAAAGTGGACTGTTTTAATCTTTTTCAGGACATTCACGGCCTAAAGAGCCCAGCTCTTGATATCATCAGTAAGATTGGATGTGCTGTGTCCATTGCTTCCCTTGTTTTTACAATCATCATATACCTCGCCATCAAGTAAGAATGAGACTTTATCGTATTAATGAATTAAAATTTATATTCTGTTTCATTTTAATGAAAGGCAGATAATTCTTTATTTTTACTTCTGGTAATGAAATCAATTCCTTAAAAGCGCATCAATTCCCCAAAAGCACAACTCGCAAGCCAGAAGAAACCTGTAGAGAGGAGACAATGAGAAGAAATTACAGTTTTAGAGGTGGAGGAAAAGCCCAGAAGAATATTCTGAAGAAAAACCCACGGAATCTGGTGGGGACTGAAAACCCAATCCACATGTTGGCCCAGGCGGGATCCGAACTCGGGTCATAGCGGTGGGAGGCGAGGAAAGTATCGCTGCGCCAACCTGACTTCCTACGCCAACCTGACTCCCTTTACGAAAGTCTATGCTCTAGACATTATTGTTTAAAAACGTTCCTGGAAACAATAATATCCTTAACACTTACACCTCCTGGTATCTTAAACACACACACCTGCTGGTAAAAAATTGACTAGGTATTGTTGATTTTGAGGTATAGTGTCCGAAATGAGCGTCTTACCATCATGCAACTTATATCCAATCCACTGTTTCCATTTTCCCGGTAGGTCCTTGCGAGAGAAGACACCAAGTCGCATCTTAGTTTGCTTCTCTTTCTCTCTGCTCTGTCTCTATCTGGTCTTCCTAATTGGTATTGAACAGACATCGTCTCGCAAAGGTTGCATCATCGTTGCAGTATTGATGCACTATTTCACTCTAAGCTCCATGGCATGGATGGGAGTCGATGCAACCAACCTCTATCTGAAACTCGTTAGAGTCTTCAACTCTCACGTGGAACACTTCATGGTCAAAGCTTCTATCGCTGCCTGGGGTGAGTATGACATATAGACATTATTGAAATGTAGAAACATATCGACTTGTCTCTATTTGTAACGGATAAAGGGCAACTTGGTGGATGTGATTTTAACAAGGTGTATCCAGCATCTCATTTAAACATACATTAAACATTCAACAGTTTGTTGTCAAAATTTGACAGTAAAATAGAAATATAGAATATGTATCCACGTTATTGAGTATGATTTGGGTCGGAGACTGTTGTTAAAATTAAATCCACCTGTCACTCCTTTGAGTAGGAAAGTTGATCGATGGGGTTCACATCGCAGTGTGATGTGAATCAATGAATAGACCCCCTCCGGGCCAACCCAAGTCTGTTAGGATAAGTCTGACTCCTAATGGGGTGAAGACAATCATCCCAAACCAAGGCTCTTCCCTTTTAGACGAGAGATAACTCATGCAGATCGACCTTCAAGGCTAGGGTGCAGGTCCGTTGTGGTGGAAAACTACCGCCCGATTGCGAATGAGTGTTAACTGTTAATTAATTGCACAATAAACCTGTAAACATAAACACAAGAAGCGGAATTTTCGGTAGTCTCAAGCAACATCAATCATAATTTATTCAGCAATAATCAGGTACATTTATTGGGATGTAATTGGGAGGGTTGTTTTATTAACTGGGTCTTTCTTTACTTACTTGAGATAACCTGCTGCTCGCCTATGCAACAACGCTCGCAGCATTAAGCAATAGACAACAATGGCAGCAATGAGCAACCATGCACAGCGCCAGCAATGCATCGCTAAGTTAGCAATAACACAGCATCACAAGCTCACAACAGCCTAGCGAATGCGCACCGGCTTAGCACTGTCCGACAGTCCGACTAGCAAGGTATCCGCTACGCCGTATGTAAGCCCAAATTCGCACTCGTACAGCTATAACAGCTTCGTACTCGCGACACAACAGCTAAACATACCAGCGCAACCCCAGTACAACACCTAAACCAGCTGAGCATTAAAATAACATAAACGATCTAGACGAACCCACCTAGTATCTAATCTACCAATCTCATCTATTTCTAACCATCTAGCACGCGCTCGCCCAGGCACTCACTTATACACCGCCAAGGTATGCATAGACACTCAGTCTTGCAGTCACGTTTAAAAACATGTGCGTGCAATAGACCGATACGACTAGTTAACCAATCACGCACGTGCAGCAACTCACGGAGCTCCTCAGCTCCGCCCAGTCACTAACACACAGAGATTAAGCGTAAATGCTATACGTATGACGTCACAACTAAACTGGCTCTAAGCCCAAACACTTTCCACCACAATATTATAGCTGCTATAAATTCAAAGTGAGAACGATTTTTTTGTTTTTACAATTATGTCATAATTTTGTAGAATACAAAGAACAACAGAAATAGACAAAGACATTTTGTGAATGTTTTGGATGTTTAAATACGTTATTGTGATTGTAATAATATTGTAACATTTTTTGTCCACATGCTTAAGGAAATTATAAACTTATCATTTGCAGGATTGCCAATGATTGTTGTTGGTGTAATACTAGCAGTGAATTACAAAGAGTACGAAAACGAAAGCAGGTAAGAAATACTGACAACACTTGGTAAACAGAGACATTTTGATTATTGAAACATCACCGACGTTTGATTGTAAAACACAGTTTGCACAGATTTGGTTCGATTCCTGAGGTCTTAGCATGGCTTACAGCTCCCCGCTGAACATTTTTAATTTTTTTTATCGGTTAATAATACGCTGATGTCCTCCTAGTTTTACTAAATCAACACGGAATAGATGTTTTAACCTAAATTTATTAAGCTCAGTACCTCACAACGAAAGCATGCATAATAATTTACTAATGATATGCAATGTGTGATCTTGTAAAATTCACATGATTTCAATTTGCAGTTGTTTCCTGAAGCCCGGTGCAGCCTTCTACTACGGTCAGCTGCTCATAATCGGCCTGGTCTTCCTCTATAATGCCGTCATCTTTGTCCTGATCGCCCGTAACTTGACCTGCAAGGCTAAAGTGATCCAAAGCTCCAACACGAAAGGCAAGCGACGTCAGATGGCCAAACGGCCGCAGAACATGGCTGCCATCTCAGTGCTTCTCGGTCTCACCTGGGCCTTCGGTCTCCTCTCAGTCATCGAGTCTTCCAACTTCGCCTTCCAAGTCCTTTTCTGTGTCTTCAACTCCCTGCAAGGTCTGTTCATCTTCCTGTTGTTCGTCGTCCGACATGATAACGCGCGAGAAGAGGTCCTCGGGTGCTTGCAGAAGACACTGGTGCCATGTGGAACCCTCTCATCATCCGCATCAAATCCCAAGCCCAAGTCACAGTTGCGATTGAATGATGTAGGTGATAAAAGTAATGGGATAGAGGGAAATGTTTTGAGTTTGGGGGAAGAAGAGAGTGTCTCTGATAACCAGATTACAGATCAATCGAAAAAGGGAGAGAATGAAGAGAAAGAAGAAAATGTCTTTGAAAACGAGGCTTTTGATCAGCTGAAGATGGATGAGATTGAAGTGAAAGGCGAGAATGAGGATGAGAACCGAGCTATGACGACCGGTCTGTAAATCAACAAACAATGAATACAATTGCGGGGGAAAATGAACTGTATAGGATTACCTATCTTAAGATCACTTCTAGGCAGGTCGTTGATACAATTGACGAAAACAAAATCATCGTTATCTTACAAATAATATGTCGAGTTTGATTACTGTAACCATCTCAAAAGATGTCTTCAATGAAGTCATGACAAAAAAAATCGTGGAACACTTTTACGTAGCTGATTGCCTTGAGATGGAACGCGTCAACAACGGACTCAGAGCCCGAGGCAGGCAAACTCTTCAACGATTTAAAAATCGTTTCCGATATATTTTTACTTTGTTCTTTGCCTTTACTTGTATTGTAATTTCTTTCATTTATCTTCATTTTCATTTGTTTGCTATATCGTCGTGTATTTGAATATATCACAGTTTTGTTAATTTTAAATTGTACATTTTATTTTCATTTTCATTTCAAATTTTGATCAGTCATATTTGCATGTAATTTGCATATGTTGTAGCTAATTTCCTGTTATTAAATATCCCATGTCCGTTATAAAGTATTAACAATTATTATTTATATCAGGCTTCCAGCGGTAAAAGTAAATCAGCGTATTGTATGCTTTCATAAAAAGTGCCAGGATGACTGCAATAATAAAGTACCCGGTTGACCACCCTCGACTCCACGGGCGCGTGCGCGTTCCTCACTAACAGATCGCGCAAGGCACGATGGAAACAACATGGCGCAGCAAGATCTCTTACCCATGGGAACGAGGTTGCCGGTTTACTGCAATAATATTATTATTGCAGCAGCATCGACTCCAGGGGCGCGTGCTCGTTCCCTACGCTAACCCCTGGCCGTGATGATGACGTAAACGATGCTGACTAGCTATTCAGAGCATACTGCGCGGGAATTTCGAAGATTGCACGCCGGGCGCGCCCATAATTGCGCTCGCGTGCTTTGCACGTCACGTCACGTACGAATATTCAAAACTATGCGATTCCTGTACGATATGGATTATGGCAGCCTCGTTTTTCGCTAAAAAAAACCCTGTATCTGCGGTTGCAAAGGGACGAAAGGCATGAAAGGGGTACGTACCTTTGATACAAATCTTTGCTAAATATCGCAACGTCCAAACCTTATGTTTGAAAGCATTGATTCTTCAAAACCACAACTTTCAACATTTTAAAGATGGCGTCAGTGCGTAAAACGGATAAACTGCAGCCTAATTATAATGTGCACATTTAAAGGTATAGTCCATTATTTGTAATTTGTGCATTTTGTTCGTTTGAAGCAACAAAAGTGCTCAAAATCTAAAGCAGGGTGCTGAACAACTAACCTGATGAAGTTTCAGCTCAGCTTCAGCTGTATATTTTGGGAAAAACAACATTCTAAGATCTTGATTTCAAATCAAAAGTTGCTGAATCAGGTTTTAAATTGGGCCTGAATTCAGCGTCCGAGACACGTTCTCACTAGCCGATTGCAGCTACGCGATGTCGCGCATCGATCCGATGTCGCGCATCGATCCGATGCGCGTGTGCATCGTGCCAACGCTGGCGCGCGCTTCGCCGAATAAAAAAACGAACTACTAGCAGAAATTTCCAACGGTGCTTCTTAAGACGCACCGTTGGAAAGGCCTTCTTTCGTTGATTTTTTCAAAAAGACAGCTTGCTATATTAGAAAGAATAATTTCACAGGGAGTTTAGTCCCCTAACTATCTTTCAACCAAGTATGTTTTTCAACAATAATTACGCCAGTTACTTTTTGGATAGCTGCATATGATGGACTCTGGCTTTAAATTACACACTTCCAGGGGTTACGATCGCGCAAGGCATGATGGAAACAACATGGCGCAGCAAGATCGTACCACTGATCTCTATATAAAGACTGGATAGCTAATAAAGAGCCGCACAATGAGCGAATTTGACACCATATTGGTGAGACCGGCTGGTGATCTACAAAGGACAAGTTGCCGTTTTTATAGACAGTATGATTTCTTTTGTAACGTCGCGGTTCACTTGACTTATATTTTGACCACCACCACTGACTTATATTAACTACAATTTTTTAACGTCGTGGTTACTAAAATGCCGCAAATATTACTTTTTCGGCGTTTTGAAATAATAATTACTACGGAAATGTGTCCCTTTTAGAACATCATAATATGTGTACGTGACCAAAATGCGCGTCAACTGTTGATACAACGCGCGCGTATTTACGCGTAGAACGTTCGTATTATACGCGGCCATCTTCGTGAGACCAGGGGCGAATTGGTCAATATGCAAAGTCTACTGTGTGAAAGTTGTATGCATATCCTCTATCCAGTCTTTATATAGAGATCGGTGGATCGTACCCACGGAGCACGAGGTTGCTATTGCAGTCATCCGGGCATTTTCGCTGGTTCCCGCACGATCAAGAGCATGGAAAGTCACAGTTGTCAACACTGATCTCCATATACGCGATGTCCTATCCAGTCTGTACATATGGAGATCAATGGTTGTCAACCACTCAACAGAGCGTATCACGCGAGCGTACTGTAGAACACGGAACACGCTGCACACATGCAGCGCGCATACAGAGCGCAGAAGGCCAGGTAGGCCTATAAAGTGGTGTTCCATAACGTGGCGCACTTCGACGTTTACCCGAGTTTTCTCGTGTAGTGTTGCCAAACCACTTTGGTGACTTACCTCAAATTCATGCAGTGAAATACTGGTACTTTGACCTTATTAATGCTCGCTATTTAACCTTTGTGAACAATTTCGGTTTCATGAAATTTAATCCGAAATTCAAAAACGGTGGCGTCCGGAAATTGGGCACAAATTGGCGGAGTGTTTCCCACGTGGCGCACTTGAACAAATCTCGGAAAATTCCAAATTGACATTTAAGAATTCCTGTAAAGTTGATAGATTCTGATAAACCATTATAAACCATTCTGATAAACCAAAGCCATCCAATATATATTAGTATATTACATGTGTATTGTAGTTTCTTTAACCACATTGCTTTCTGTCATTGCTTTTACTTATCTGTACTGTATCTTTTATAGTATTTGCTGATGCCATTCGGATTTGCATTGTTGTTTTTTTGTTCTCCAAGAGTTGTCATATCTCGATATCTTTAAATCGTTTTTTTTCCATTATTTTTTAATGCACTTTTAATTTAATTTGTCAACTTTTGACTTATTTCATCAATTTGTTTAAAATACTCTAACTATTCTACAGTTTTGTTCAGTGCCTTTAAGGGTAATAGTTTTAAAGGGAATATACAACATTTGCAAACATCGAAAAATAAAACTACCAAGTTTTTACAAAATACCTTACTATTAGGATGTTGGTAAATGACAGTCTAAAGCATCCTGTAAAATTATGGCACCAGGTGTGAAGTCATTTTGAAGAAAATTGTATTTTTGTATACATTTCCAACGGTGGTCGGCCGACCACCGTTGGAAAAACCTAACTATTCTTAAACTACTGCTCCAAATTTACCCTTTTTCAGTCTAAATTGTGTTTGCTATTTGTTACATGTTCATTAACGGGTTGCAGAGCAGCTAGACTGGTTCCCTTACCTTACAATTTTCTGGCATCTATAAATTGATCCATTTTATCTTTAGTGGAGTCAGGGAACCAGACTACTTGAACATTTTTGTTTTTCTTGGTTTTTCCAGCATTTTCGAACACAAAATTTCAAACATATCAGTGTAACAATATTTGATCTATTGTACTTACCCCTCAAATAGTTCATTTCTGAAAATTACTGCAAAAGCCAATGATGTACATTCCCTTTAATGAGAACACCCCGTAAAAAAACCTATAAATAAAGGAAAAATTTGGAGAATGTATTTCCAAAACGCGAGATATCTATGATCAAAATGTAAGATCAATATTATCTCGTTATTTGCGTTTTAAAAGTGTATATTGTATTGTATCGTACATGTATTAGAGAAAAAAAGAACTAAATCCGACCCATTTAGGGGAAATTGTTTTCCTCGCTGAATAAAATCAGTCTGGTGTCATATGCAGTAAGCAATGTCACTTATTGGTTTAACTTTCGTGTTATGACGTTTCGGAAGAGCGCTGTTAATTCAAATAATATGTGTTGCCCTTCGTTGATGTAGTGTTAGTTCGTTGTCGTTGTATATACCCCTGTGTAGGGCAGCCCTACTGATTAGATTGTATACGCAGTTGAAGGTTGCTTGGGAGTATATTTTTATGATAATCCCGGCATTTGTATTACAGATGTTTAGTTTAACACTAAGTATGTTTAATCTTATTACCGCTTATAATTCCTGGATAATCGTTGTACCAATGCTACTTAATGTATTTTAATCTTATACCAGCATCTTGACAACAGTGTAGTAACGTTGAATGACACTTGTGAAACTGATATATGACTCCAAGATTATTTAATCAAAAAACGTTATATGCAAAACTTTAGAAACCGTGACCCGGAAATGATTTGACCGAAAAAATTGGTTATGAGAAGATTCAAAATACTCCGGTCCTGATAGTGTAGCTCTCATGACACGAACTTAAAATGATGCTGATATAAAAAGCATGCTAATAGGACAATAAATACCGACGACCATTTTGGCTTGAAAACAGTATATCCAGTCATTGTTTTGATAGTTAGCCCATAGTTAGCCACGGTTAGCCCCATACACACATGCGCGAGCGTGTATAATGTACATTGTATATAAATGTGCGCGCCTGTTGTGTAACGTGTGTTCTGTAGTGTGTGTGTATGCAGCGGTCCGCGTACTTGAGCTTATGTCCGTTTACCTATATCAACTTTTCATTATACATACGCTCAAGATTTTAGGATTTACTAAATCAAATGAAATGAAACATGCTATTTGCTATTTTACGCAGTTATCGTAAATCATTCATTTTCAGTAGAAGTAGTTGTTTAGGTGTCTAATTGTGTTACTTTGGGTTTTTTTATATACATCTTTTACGTGATCATCTCAGTAACTTTTTGTTTCAAGTATATTAATTGTGTTAAAAAGCATTAAATGATCAATAAGATAATCCCGGCATTTGTATACGCCGGCAGATATTTAGTTTAACACTATAAGTATGTTTAATCCTATAACCGCTTATAATTCCTGCATGATCGCTGTACCAATGCTACTTATGTATTTTAATCTTATACCAGCATCTTGACAACAGTGTAGTAACGTTGAATGACACTTGTGAAACTGATATATGACTCCAAGATTATTTAATCAAAAAACGTTATATGCAAAACTTTAGAAACCGTGACCCGGAAATGATTTGACCGAAAAAATTGGTTATGAGAAGATTCAAAATACTCCGGTCCTGATAGTGTAGCTCTCATGACACGAACTTAAAATGATGCTGATATAAAAAGCATGCTAATAGGACAATAAATACCGACGACCATTTTGGCTTGAAAACAGTATATCCAGTCATTGTTTTGATAGTTAGCCCATAGTTAGCCACGGTTAGCCCCATACACACATGCGCGAGCGTGTATAATGTACATTGTATATAAATGTGCGCGCCTGTTGTGTAACGTGTGTTCTGTAGTGTGTGTGTATGCAGCGGTCCGCGTACTTGAGCTTATGTCCGTTTACCTATATCAACTTTTCATTATACATACGCTCCAGATTTTAGGATTTACTAAATCAAATGAAATGAAACATGCTATTTGCTATTTTACGCAGTTATCGTAAATCATTCATTTTCAGTAGAAGTAGTTGTTTAGGTGTCTAATTGTGTTACTTTGGTTTTTTTTTATATACATCTTTTACGTGATCATCTCAGTAACTTTTTGTTTCAAGTATATTAATTGTGTTACAAAAGCATTAAATGATCAATAAGATAATCCCGGCATTTGTATACGCCGGCAGATATTTAGCTTAACACTATAAGTATGTTTAATCCTATAACCGCTTATAATTTCTAGATGATAGCTGTACTAATGCTACTTAGTGAATTTCAATCGTATACCAGCATCTTGAGAACAATGTGGTAACGTTGAATGCCGATTGTGAAACTGATATATGACTTGAAGATTATTTAATCAAAAAAAGTTATAAATTATGCAAAACTGTAGAATCTGGACCCGTAAATGATTTGACCGAAAAATGGCAACAAACGCGGCCTCTTATGGCAGCTGTAAGACAGAATACCGGCAAATTAAATAGACAATATTTGAACGGCAATTTAGATGAGGGATCACTATGAAAATTTCGATGAGAGCAGAATGTTCCTCCTCGGTTATGAGAAGATTCAAAATGCTCCGGTCCTGATAGCGTAGCTCTCATGACACGAACCTAAAATGACGCTGATATAAGAAGCTTGCTAATAAATACCGACGACCATTTTGGCTTGAAAACAATATATCCAGTTTGTGTTTTGATAGTTAGCCCATGGTTAGCCCACGGTTAGCCCCATACGCACGCGCGCGCGTGTATATAATGCACATTGTATGTGCGCGCATGTTTGGGTGTGTTCTGTAGTGTGTGTATGCAGCGGCCCGCGTACTTGAGCTTATGTTCGTTTGCCTATATCAACTTTTCATTATACATACGCTCAAGATTTTAGGATTTACTAAATCAAATAAAATGAAACATGCTATTTTGCTATTTTACGCAGTTATCGTAAATCATTCATTTTTAGTAGAAGTAGTTTTGTATGAAAATTGCTGTTAAGCTTTATAAATTCCACATGTATTATTTCGAAAAGGTTACAAGTAGGGCCTACGTGTATGCTATGAGAGAAAAGAATAAATGCATTGGAACAGCATGTTAACTGAATGCCGTCATTACTAATTGTGAAGACCCAGAAACTGCCTGATGATGACATATGGGCAAAATTAAATCTCTAGGATTGTCACGACTCAGGTTGTTTCATTTTGCCGTGTTATTGGTCCAAAGATCCAACCAACTGCGTGGCGTCAATCATGAAAATCTACGATACATCCAAAAAACAGGACCACAACACAAATGAACTCAATTCCAGAATGTGTGTTTGGAATGCCCACTCCCTTGTAACAAGTCACTATCCACATGCAATTATATTGTAGAACATGACATACACATAATTGCAATCACTTAAAGTTGGCTGTGCGAAGATGATCCTTCCTCAGTGCACCACGCAAAGCCGGACGTGGTGGAGCTGAGGTATTGCAGTTATCTTCAAATCAGCCCTCAGGTTGTCATTTAAAGATAGTCTAAATGATTATATATCTGATTATATTTGAATCCATGCACGTCACCAATATGGCGCCAACACTTAACTTCATCGTCATCTATCTACCCCCATCTCCATGTTGATTTGCCAGCCAAGCCAGATGTTGTCACCTTCTTACAGATTGTCTCTTCGGCCAACTTTCAGCTACATGTAACAGGACTCTATCGCTCTGATGCACGGTACCAACAGGCTTTTATAATAATACTAAATTATAATTAGCATTTATATAGCGCCCGAAAATCCATAATATGCTCTCAGGCGCTGTACACATTAAAAAGATAAAGTAATAAAAATTAAATATAAGTGAAGGTGTAGATCAATAGATAAAAGTACATTATGGGCCCTGTGAGTAAAATTTAGCCATTAAAAACCATTACCTATGAATTCAAAAAGCCTGCTTAAAAAGGTATATCAATACATAAAAAATACACTATAAGTCCAACCATTAAAAACCATTACCTATGAATTAAGAAAGGCCTGCTTGATGAGTTTTTAAACCCGACTTAAAACTCTGTACACTGGAAGACTCCCTAAGGTTAATTTCAAGCTGGTTCCACAGGCGGGGACCAGCCACAGAAAACCTCATGGCATTTTGGCAATATAATCAAGACGTGTCTAGCGCAGAACGAGCGAATATAGTTGGAACTCTAGTACTTAGGAGCACACTACTAATTGGGAGCACAACCAATTCCATGGACCACGGAGACAATTACCAAGAGACAAACTTTAAATATCACCCTATACTTGACTGGCAACCAGTGCAATTGCATGAGAGCTGGGGTGATGTGATCATACTTTTTTGTACCAGTGAGCAGCCTGGCTGCAGCATTCTGTACCCTCTGCAAAGGGGCCAGGGATGAGGCAGGGAGACCTCCTAGAACAGCATTACAATAATCAATACGAAAAGTAACCAGCATACGAATTATCTGCTCCGTGGCTGATTGACCAAGATATAGCTACTAGTTTGGCCTGGCTTGCTTAGCACAGCTTAGCATCAACATGAAATTGGTGCCGGTAATTAGGGTTGAGTAGTAGGGCCTACGGAACGCTTAATCCGGCCCTGCCCACCCACTGTATAGAATTGCAGAATACTAAAAAAAAACAAAAAAATTGAAATAAGTCAAAGGTTGATAAATTAAATTAAAAATGACATTAAAAATCTTAATGGAAAACAAACGATTTAAAAATTCGAAATGTGACAACTCCTAGAGAAGGAAAAAGGATACCATTCCGAATGGACTAAACCAAAATTATAAAATACATCACAGTAAAGTTAAGGGAAGGGCAAAAAGCCACGTGATATAAGAAACTGCAATACCCTTAAAAAGGTACAAATTATATGTGTAATTCTTTATAACGGTTATGAGAAATATTTAATAACATGTGCAAATGTCAAGCAATAAAGACTAAATAAAATTTAAACTGCTAGTAAAATTAAAACTTCAAATTTATTTTAGAAAAGATACTGAGAAGTGTATCTGCTCCACGTTATTTAATATGTCATCCACGACATCCGTGACATGTGTTGAGATGGAGTAATCAATTGGTTACAGTAATCACTTTAACATCAGTTATCGATAGTATTTGGAAAGAAACTAAGATTTTTGTTTTCTTCTAGTGTATCAACGCCCCGTCTTCATTTGATAATTAGCTTGGTAATTCTACAAGTTTTCTTTTCCCAAGATAAATTGAATTCCTTGTTTGTTGATTTACAGCCTGTTTACCATGGCCTGGGTATCACACACATTCTCTTCTTTTAATTCAATCTCATCCATCTTTGTATCATCAATCTTCGTATAATCCATAGCCTCGTTATGATCCCCTTTCACTCCACTCTCTACCATCTCATCCATCTGCAGCTGAACAATAGCCTCGTTATCAGAGGCATTTTCCTCACCCTCTCCAATATCGTCCATTTCAAGTTGTTCTATGGCCTGGTTATCATACACATTCTCTTCTTCCTCTTTCATCCCATCTTTCTTCTGTGGATCTGTAGCTTTACCAGGGACATACCCCTCTATCCCATTACCCCCATCACCGACATCAGTCAATCGCGACTGTGATTTGAACTTGGTGTTTGGTACGGATGATGAGAGGGTTCCACTTGTCGCCGGTGTCTTGTGAAAGCATCCGAGGACCTTGCCTCGCACGTTATCCTGTCGGACGACGAACAACAGAAAGATGAACAGACCTTGCAGGGAGTTGAAGACGCAGAAAAGGACTTGGAAGACGAAGTTGGAAGACTCGATGACTGAGAGGAGACCGAAGGCCCAGGTGAGACCGAGAAGCACTGATATGGCAGCCATGTTCTGCAGCCGCTTGGCCATCTGACTTCGCTTGCCTTTCGTGTTGGAGCTTTGGATCACTGTTGCCTTGCAGGTCAAGCGACGGGCGATCAGGACAAAGATGAAGGCATTATAGAGGAAGACCAGACCGATCATGAGCAGCTGACCGTAGTAGAAGGCTGCGCCGGGCTTCAAGAAACAACTGCAAATTGAAATCATGCATACTTTACATAATTACACACTGTATATTACTTCAATTATTGTACATGATATTCAATGTGTAACACAGCATTATAATGCATGACTTTTGCATGTTGTTTAGTGTAATGTCCTGGGCCGAATTAATTTAGGTTAATTATCGCTAAACCAATGTGTAAATTCCTCGTTGAACAGTGATACTAGGAAGATATCAGTGTACAAAGTGTTGCTTTGAAAAGTTGTCAAAAATATGTACTTCCTTTCTATTCAAATCACACTGTGATTGGGTGTTATGCTTTGAAATCTAGGTGAACATTTGGACTAAAAGTTCAAGTAAAAAATATTATAATCATCAAAATAAATACGAAGGGAAAATATTCAATTCACTTTTAATCAACATACATTTTGGAAAATTTCACCGCGGTGGTATATGATCCAAAGACCTCAGTAACCGAACAAAATCTCTGCAAATTGTGTTTTACAATCAACGTTGTTTCAAGCCTCAATGGCTCTGTTCATTTGGCTATAGTCAATTTGAATCCCTCTACCAAGTATTGCCAGTGTACACGCAATTTCATACCTGCTTTCATTTTCATAAACCGTGTAATCCACTGCTAGTATTACACCAACAACAATCATTGGCATTCCTGCAAAAGATAATTATATAATTTCCTTGAGCATGCTGGCAAAAACAATCACAATATTACAAACGAAATAACGAATCTAAGCATCCAAAACATTAACCAAGATGTCTCTGTGCAATTCTGGTGACACTTTGCATTCTGCAAACATATGACACTTTGTAAACAAAAAAAGGAATTCGTTCTCAATTTGAATTTATAGCAGCTATAATATTATGATTGATTACATTCATTCATTCACATCACCCTATAGTGTGCGCTCCTCCATCAACTTTCTCAGCAATAAAGAGGGGCAGTGATAGGTGGTAGATTACATAATTTTTAACAACAATCTCACAAATCATACTCAATAACGTGGATCAATATTCTTTATCCCCGTGTCACTGTCAAATTTTAAGAACAAACTGATTTGTTAACTGATTTTTAAATGTGATGCTGGATGCACCTTGTTAAAATCATAACCACCACGCTTCATTTATACGTTATGATTGAAGACAAGTCGACCCCCGTCAGTTTAATATTTGTCTACGTTCCATTAATATTGACAGGTCATACTCACCCCAGGCAGCGATAGAGGCTTTGACCATGAAGTGTTCCACGTTAGAGTTGAAGACTCTAACGAGTTTCAGATAGAGGTTGGTTGCCTCGACTCCCATCCATGCAATGGAGCTAAGAGTGAAATAGTGCATCAATACAGCAACGATGATGCAACCTATGCGAGACGAAGTCTGCTCAATACCAACCAGGAAGACCAGATAGAGACAGAGCAGAGAGAAAGAGAAGCAAACTAAGATGTGACTTGGTGTCTTCTCTCGCAAGGACCTACCGGGAAAATTGAAACAGTGGATTGGATATAAGTTGCATAATTGTATAACGCTCATTTCCGACACTACACGTATACCTAAAAAAATCAACCATACCTAATGAACATAACATGTCCCCTTTTGTGGCTTTATTGTCATGACCTACAGTAAGTCGTAAATTCGTTTTTCCAAGGAGGTGTGTGTTTTGCAGATTATTCATGAGACGGTTTTTCCCCAGAATTATCCGCCTATCATTAAAATGAAACAGAAGATGTACTTTATCCATAAATACGATAAAGTCTCATTCTTACTTGATGGCAAGGTATATGATGATGGTGAAAACAAGGGAAGCAATTGACACAGCACATCCAATCTTACTGATGATATCCAGAGCTGGGCTCGAGTACTTTTGGCCGTGAATGTTCTGAAAAAGATCAAAGTCCCTTTTAATAACACCGAGCTTTTGTTGTTTCATCTTCTTAACTAGTATTTTGAGATTGAAAAAAAAAACTTGCTCTATATAATGAGTTGAATATCTGACCACGAGTACTGCAAAGCTGGTAGCATGATCACAGTGACACACAGTCCTCCCGCTGATTGAGGTGACTTGTCTGCAGCCCTCTGGTGACCAATCCCCGACGCCATCTTGGAGCTCGTTATCCCAGAAAACGCACTGCACCGTCCCTTCAATCACCTGCGAATTGAAAAGCCACTTTTAACATTCAACGATGATTGTGCATCCATTTGTTTTTCAGTATAGTTCCACAGTATTGCAAAACAATTGACGTTATCACAGTGGTGAATTTCTGTTATTTGTCGTAACATTTGACTCTGAATGTGATGTTATATGCTAAATGATCACATTACAACCCTACGACCGATTCGTGGTGATATCATTATGCTTCGCAACTAATGAATATCTTCCCATCAATAATTTAACATCTTACTGGATTTTGACCGAAGGTAACAACCACCGGATTGTCTTCTGGTAGGTTCTCGACATGGACACCAACCACCGTAGCAGAAATGATTGCACTATCCACAAACCGACGGGAACCATTGGACTCGGCATCAGCAATCAGCTTCGAGCTAAACAACTTGCTGGTTTGATACACGGTGAAGCTAATGGGTACCGGACTGGCAGCTGTTGAGCGTAAAATACAAGGATGGAATGTATTTTAAGAATCAGGCTTTGTGTAGCCCAAGGGGTTGGACTTGATTTAGTGCCAATACGTAGTTTTGATTGGAATATAGTAGAGAGGTTAGTATTTTATGTAAGTTTGAGAAGGGTCATCATTTGAGTTTTGAGCCTTCTCAGCAGTGGCGTAGCCAGGAATTTTTCAGAGGGTGGGGCGCTGGGGGCTGGAACATTTCATGGGAGGGCGTCATGTAGATCAATGATAATTTTTTTAGAAACTCTAAATCTCAGTGTGGGGGGCGACTGGGGGGAGACAAAGTTTCATGGGGGGGCAGTCGCCCCCTCCCCCCCCCCATCCCCCTGGCTACGCGACTGCTTCTCAGTTTTATTCAGAAGTAAAAGGTTTAGGAAAATTTTTGTAACAAAAAATACAACCAGAAATGGACTAAGAAAGAATTTAGATAATGCTAAAGTAAGTGCACGCCTGCAGTGAGCTAAATAAAAAAAGAATAGATTTATATTCCTTAAAGACAAATAGTCAACAAAAATTGTGATGACTATTATAGCGTATACCTATTTCGGACATTTTTTGTTCACTGACTGTCGAAACGTCAAGAAAGTGTGACAGTCACCGTGACGAAAAACAGGAATTCTTTCTGACGCAATTAAACCCCCCCCCCCTCACCCTCACCCACCTGTTGGATGTTTGAGTAATATCTCATCAGGAAGATGAATGGACGATTCCACTGTCTCTGCAGGGTAATCAGAGACGGAGTAATAAACACTGACACTATCATTCTTCAGGACGCCATCCGTAGACTCTCCCTCGATGACAACGAATCCCACACCTTCATCTAGGGAATTTGGAGGGATATTTAGCGCCTCGACAGCGAGACTAGGTGTCACCGCGGTAAAGTTCGCTCCGTCTGCGAGAACGTACGAGATTTGACTGTCGAGGGCTTGTACAATGCGGGATGCCGTGGAGTCTCTGTCGGTTACCCCGTCGAAAGCCTCGTCATCGACCTGTAGGAGGTTGTTGACCACACTCACAACACTTGATGTTATCTGTGTATCAGGAAATACAAATCGACGATCCACTGAGTATCGATTTTAAATTGGAATAGTCTAATGTAATCAGACACAAATTGACATGGGTCATTAACATAAGGGATCCCACTTCTGAGCAGCGTTGACACTGTGTATATGGCAGGTCTATTAAGGCTCTCTAATGAAATGAGAAAAATCATTAATAACAGACAAGATTTGTTTTCTTAAACCCCTGACAAAAGTACACTTAAATCGCTCCAAAAGGTTTCACGAAGCATCAGTATGAACAAGAAGCTTCCAAATTGATAAATCGGATGCTATTTTTTACGAACGGTGACGTTAGAATCAATTTTTTTGAGTGATTTTGAACGCCAAGTCACTTTTCCACTATCCTCTTTCAATTTTCAAGATGAAGTCGTGCTAGTTGTTTCAAGCTATCGATAAATCTTTTTGTGTCACAAGGTCTTACCTCTGGGGAAGGATCCCGGATTGTCAGAATATTATCCAGGACATCAGCCACTAATGCCACAGCTTCACCGTTGATTGATGAGGCATCATTGGTCAGGGATTCCAGAGACTCAGACACCTCCACCACGTTCTCACTGGTTACCGTTATCTGCAGAATCAGACAGAAATTGAAGGAACGTGCACGCAAAACATGGCGTTTTGGATGTTAGAACGAGCACGCCTTCGAACATTAGTGCACAGGATGTTTAAGAGTCCAATAATTATTTACTGAAGAGGACGTAAAAGACTAGTGCACCTTGTTTATAATTAATTATCTTGATTCGGCATCTTTTGATCTTACCTTTTTCAATATATCCAGCTGACCATTGACATCAACGCTGCAATTTCCCAACACGGGTTGAAGCCACTGAGCACCCATGGTGAAATCCCCCGAACAATCTCGAGAGATGAGAACGCGACCTTAGGAATAAATTAAAAGGTCAACTTGAGCAATGAACATTGGACTCCGCCGCCATGATGTATTGCCATAGCAACCACAGGGCTTGAGAGCTTCCTCAAATCGATAAACCTGAACATTATCTCTATCTGACAATCAGTATTTCGTTATTTCTTCCAGGAATAAACTAAAAATGCATGAACATAATTGACAAGCCACTCTAATGAAAGCCAATATTAAAAGAGGAAGCGAATAAAATTAAGATAAAAAAGAGTTACGTTGTTAATGAATTTTGAATAAAAGTTAGCTGTTGTATCTACCGTGCTTTTCGCCAGCGACGCATTCTCCCAATAATTCAATCCAAAGTCCAACTCTAGTTTGCGGGAAGATCACATTCTTTCCTTCTAATTCAAGAACTTCACGTGGACAGGAAGCTGTGAATAGGACGTTCAGTATTTTTAGGTAACAGTTATTCCAAAGATACATTACATTCATTTCCATCACATGTTTAACACTACCTTTCATCAGAGCCAATTGTCTTCAAGCAATTAGGAAGAAATTCAAAAAAATGAAAACAAAAAGAAGTCTACGTTTAATTTACAAAAAAAATGTAATGCAATTGATTTTTAAATCATCATGATGCTATAGGTTGACAAGTATGCTTAAGGAAACATTTTCCTAACATTGATTTACAACAACGATATTTTAATAGACATGTAGATACATTCGTCATGTACTCACAGAGTGACACCACTGTAACGCTGTTGGGATCGAGACCCAGTCCTGGGTTAGTGGAGGCATGCGCAGACATGGCTGTTTGTAAAGACAATACCGTATGTGCATCAGATACGTTGCTAGGAGAATCAACGATAACTTTGAAAACAACGATAACACTGCCTGGATGGAAGCGCAGAACCTCGTAGCTAACCACAGGCGGGTATATCATATCCAACGGCATCTACAAAACAAAATGTGAGAGAAACAAGAAAATGAAACAGATCAAAACAGACAATCGCCAGCCTGTCATAAGTGAGTACGTTTTAAGTATACTTTTGTCTTGATGATCGATCGGTTTGAACAAGGTAATCACGCTGCGACACCGCACGTGATTTTTTATCATAAATTGAAACGGGCTTAACGGCTCAGTTATAGCGTATATATAATATCTAATTTAGCAACGGGGGATTTAGCTTTTAGGAAAACCGGGAGGGGGATGAGGGAAAGGGGTTGATTGAAGGCGTGTTAAAGGAACGACGTGCTTGGGGGACCCCTCTATATAGATCCGCCACTGCTACCCAAAATCCAACCCAAAAATATATTAATGTTGTACAATGAATACGTTGACACTTCAAAATGTCATTGAAATGATAAACACATGACAATCGATACTTGGTCCAAAAGCCCTGAAATTTTTCGATCGGCAGCAGAATCATTGACACAATTTATTTGTCGTCATGTACAGAACGAACTTTTGCTGACAAGAACGATAATATCTTTTTGCCAAGAAATACGACAATGGAATACTCCGACATAGCGATGCCTCTTTACATGTAGAATATTCCAAGTTATTATGTTAAGGGTCATACCTTGCTGCGTAATTCATCCGTGAGGTTCTTGAACGCAGCACTGGATGCATTGCGTAGTTCGTCGGTAAATGTTCCATTCACAAGCGTCATGTTTGCTATCAATGTGGTGATGCCTTGAAATGGGAAACAGAGGGATTGTTCATTCCTGTGAAGAGTTTCTTAATGCAAAATGTTCCCTTCGTTGCAAAATGTCCCCTTCATAGTAGGTAAATGATAAAAAATAACTGTCTAGTTAGGTTATGACCCTTAAATTGCATAACGCAGTTTTTTTTAAATGAACCCAATCCGAACCTGATTTCATAATGATGGCTTGGTACTCCGCGGTAACAACGATGAGCGGCCCTCTGCCTCTCCCAACACAGACGTAAGCTCCTTGGTCCCGGAGCTCTTCAAAGGAAGGAAAGATGAGAGCGTAGCCATTGGTAACGAAGTCACGCTGGCCGTCAGCGTTGATTCGGTACCAATCGTAGCTAGCGGCATTCTCAATTGGGCACTCAACTGGGAAAGGCTGATCACTCGGCAAGTCACTAGGAACCTCAATCAAATATCGAGCAGACGATGAAACGACGGGAGCTATAATACGAAAAAAGTAAGAAAGAGAGACAGTATACGAAAGTCTTATGAAATTTAGAGCAGGAATAACGGAGTAATCACTAGAAAATAATCCGAGGCAGACATGGTATATGGCCAGGAATGCAAGACATTTCTATGAATGTCAGAATCCGTTCAGTGAAGTTACCTGGTCCGGGTGCTGACGATTCCCGACATTGCTGATATGACAGATACTCCTGCTGCAGTTCATTACCGCATTTCAATTCCTTGAACTCAGTCTCAAGACCAGTCCACTCTTTGAAGAATGCTTCACAGTCGTCTCCTTGCTCGCACTGTATCACTGAGAGTTGTGCTGTCATCAATACACCTTGCAGCAAGTCCTCCACACCTTGGCTTGACATGACTGACAGGATCACATTAAAGACCCCGATTTCCAGAGCAACAGGTGGAACAATTTGCAGATCCACTTTCATTGCGGTGTCGTTCAAACTCTGCATTGTGCCGTAACCGTCGCGATACTCTTGATTGTAATAGTAAAGAAGATACTCTTTTCCAGGCGACGTAATCCTTACTTCGTACGTAAGCAGTGGGATAATTTTCAAAAATATGGTTGAGTTGGCTGTTACGCTCAACTTGTGAGCGATCGCGGGATGGGCCATATTGAAATTGAAGTTATAATCCAAAGAGCTCGAACTGAGAAGATGAGATGAATAACACCGAGGCGCAGAACGATACACTTTTAGTTTGTTAGCAAAGTAGACGTCCTCACAACCAGACCCTGACAAACAAAGAGGCATTATTAACAGATTTTTTTTTAATTCATCGCAATGTGAATTTAAGGCGTTTTGGCAACCGTTCAAGCCCATAGTTCAGTGTCCTGCATTATGAACGTCTGAATATAACTGTTTGATCCATAATCTCAGTTTATTTTTGTTCCGAACATTGTTTGTATACAATTTCCTAGACTTCTATTTCAGAAATGTATGTTTTAACTTAATTGAAAGTCGATCTTAATAAATGTAACTCGTTTCTTTGTATGACTTTCAATATACTGTTGTCCTCAATTAGACCTCTGGATAAATGTGTCATTTATAGAATAGAGAATATAGAATGTAGTCATGAATTTAAGTAGCGAAATTAAAACTGATTAATAGACACTTAACTAATGTGTACGGTAGTGCTTTTAAAGATTCTTACACATTACTTACCCCATTTGGCCACTGTAACTTCTCTACTGGGTTTAAAATTGTCTATCAAACACCTAAATCTGAGTTAAACAAACAAAAAAGAAAAGTATATAAATAGTAGAGAATAATTACTCGGTACGTGCATGACTGATCCTCCGGGGTCAAGAAGAGACAAATTTGACAAAAACAATCACACTTTACGTCTGACATCTGCGACGTTAAACAGTATTCGAAAACTGATGTCACTGTGATAATATCTTACACCATAATAGAAAAAAAACCGTCAACGTTGATTTTCAATAAATGGCATGACTCCATTTGATTGGTTTGCATTCATTTGAGAACATTACTTTGTAAGCCAAACTTTCTGTTATAAGTATAAATCTCCATGAATTTGCTCGATACAAAATTATTTGTATTAACTGCGTGTTGTGTTTTCCCGTCCAAATTGTACTGGTTTTACCTTTTAGGAGAGTCAGCAACAGCAACTTTCAAATAGACTGAATTCAAGCTGGACTGTAGTGTGGTCCCCTTCCCGTCTTTCCATTCTACAAGTGGTGGAATGTCACCAGTTGCCAGACATGACAAGGTGACCTCGTCATCTTGAAATGACGTCACATCAGGGCTGATATAAGTAAATGACGGTTGTTCTGGACAGTAATACAATAAACAATGTTAACGATAATGTTCCTTGATTACACCTTTTTTTTAGGCATTCTGGCGTTAAATCAGGTTTCACACAAAGTGTATTGCGTTTCCCTTGGGTGATTTTAACATAGCATCGGTGCAACGAGTTGAGCACATAAAAAGGTGTGCGTAAATCTTATATTTAATCACTGGCAACCGTGTATACATTGCGTCCAGTGCCGGAACTGGGAATGGCAAGATCGGAGGGCAAGGCCCCTCCCCCCCCCCCGAGTGAGGCATGCGCCCCTCCCCTTGTACCCTCCCCGCTCAGAATTTGAGGAAATTAATGATCTTGTTCTTGCTAGTATTGTACAAAACCCACAGAGTGCCTCATGCCGGATATGAATGAGGTCCGCCAGTGTCCTCCACGAATAGGACCCTAATTACGCCACTGATTGCGACAGTACCGGTATTCCAAGCGCACCAATATACCCAGCAAACACACCCTTGTAAAATGTATACGAACTCACCCAGGCACTTGTCGTACATAGAAAAGAACATTTCATTGGTTTCAGGTACGCCACAAGTAGTGTTGTAAATGTGCTTAACGGACAGAATGCCCCTCCTCCACGTTGTGTATTCCGTAAGACACTCGCAACCACTAAGGTATGTTCTGTAATACAGGGTGATGCAGTCAAGGCAGGTAACGTTGACAGGTGTTGTAGAACTGCTCTGGGTATCCGTGATGTACTCAATGGTAACACTGATGTTTTGTCCGGGATCAACAGGGAGAGGAACCCGTAGTTCCTTTGCAACGACGGCACGGTCGTCATTGACCTGCACGGTCCAAGTTAAACACGACGATTATGATGCATCATACCTCCAACTCAAAATTGAGCTAAGGTCTTAATTGATACTGCTTAATAATATTTATAAACTATTGCACAAAAGCGTTTATAATGCGTTCACTTGGTTTTACAGTGACAAAATTATATTGTTAAGAGTTTTCTCCAATGCCAAAATTGTAATGATACGTGTCGAGGAACCCTCATCCGTTCTAAATGTAAAATAGAGAACTAAACGATCTAAATAAAAACATCAGCTGCACGTTTTAAAAAAACGAACTACTTACCCAAATTGTTGTAGTATGTGAAGAGTATGTCAATGAAATGTTGACCAACGCTGCTTTGTAAATCAGCTCGGGAAAGTCCTGCACGGTCAACTCCACCTTGATTAAAAGCACATTGGAAATAACGTACAGCTGCGATAAATCTTATTTATGAACTAAAGAAAGGGGAAAAACTCCTCTAAATAGTTAGCTTCGATGAGCTTTTAGGTCCGTCAAGTAGGCATATGCATGTAAACACGTACACATGGATTTCAGAGTACGCGTCACGGATACACAAGCTGTAATGTACACCGCAAAACGAACATCGGAAACGGACACATTGATTATGATGCCTAAGGCTCCTACACTAAAGTCGCGTCCGTGGTGACTCACCTTGCTAAGGTAGGTTGACTTGGAAAACAATCTCGGCGCAGTGAACGTGTACACCGCCGTATTGCCCTCTAAGAAAGATTGCTTAATTGTCAAGAATCCACTCTGGTCAATGCATAATTCTCTTACATTACTGTAAGCCTGGCAGAAAGTGTAGGCTGTGGAGAAACAAAATCAGATTCCATTTTCAACGACTTCATATTTACCCTTGTCACCTTTGAAAACTAATTCTTGTACTACAATGTATGCTTATACTGTAAAGAAAATGTGTATTTCATTGCGTCAACATTAAAGCAAAATCTACTAGCGTGCGATCATGGTTGAAGATGATGCAATGGTTTCGGCGAAAAAGTCGACATTCACTACAACTAATTCATATTCAAATGAACGGGTCCAAATGACACAAACAGGGGCTTCGGCACGGGGCGTTTATTGGCGACAAGGCTCCTGGCCGGGTTGAAATGGCTTGACTGTTTAAAACCGGCCAAGCACATAATCATTCCCATCGCATTCATAAATACAAATATGCGTAGCGCGTACTGCATAAAGGGCGCGAGCGCGTAGTGCTAAATCTCCTTGTAATGGAGATTGGCGCGCGTAGCGCGTACTGCACATCATGCGCGAGTGGTGCAGAACGCAGCGGTGTTTTACCGGCGATACAAAACCACTGACGTGACGGGCTCTCAACCAATGGGATTGGGTAAACTGTGTCAGGTATTTATGAATGTCAGTAAAAACCATACAACTATATTAAATTTACTATCTTTACGGTTAAAGCGCTTAATTCCTTGTCGGATACTTACAATCGGAGGAGCACATAGTTGAATTCTCGTCTGAGTTATCGTGGTCACCACAATCGTTAAAGTTGTCACAGACTTGAGAACGAGGAATGCACACACCGTTCGAGCATTTGTGCTGGTCAACTTGGCAATCTTCATAAAAATGGTAAAAGAGAAAACCGTGAATCCCATCAAGTTATAAGCTATTTTAAATCAAGGAGAATGGACGAGGAACTGTTGATTGGTTCCAAGCCGAGACCATTCTTGCATAATCTACTGCTCCGAATCTATTCCATTCACCACAATTCACAGTCAAAGATTAACCTTTTGTAAATGGTTTCTTTCAAAGGCCTCTGCTTAGCCTAATTAAAGGAAAGAGAGTTCAGTAAAAGATTCTTCGTTAAGACTAATACTGCCCTGTAACAGTAGAAAAAAGACAAGTTGAAGCAAAGACAAGTTGATGTAAAATCAAGCATATAATGTGAAAATTAGAAATAAAATAAAGATAAGAAATAAAATAACCCTAATTACCCCCAAACCCCTAATTAGGGTGTGTGACCATCTCGTGAAGAGGGGGGCCCACACTAGTTCCTGCCTGCAATATGTCCCTCCCAAACCAATGAACTCTTTGGTTGGTTATACGAAGCGTCATCTCCCCTTCCTGATCCTACACGTTATCAATCTCAAAACGCTCTCACTGTACACAAGCGGAGGCCCCAATTCAATGGCGAAATGTACATGCTGCGTATTTAAAATAGCCCTTGCACCGACGCGACATGTCCTTAAACTGTTTTATGTATGTAAACAACGGCAATCGTGGACTAGGGACAAAAGGGTTTGGGCACAAACAAAGGGTCCACGATTGTCCCACAGTCCACGATTGCAATTAGTACAAACAAAGGAATAAGGATTAGGGATAAAGATGGGCGAGTGGACCTGGTAAAGTCCACAAAATGTTCACATTTTCTGCCCCCTGTGGACCTCTTTTGTTCACAGGTTTACAAAGATTATGTTATGTTACAACCCACGGATGGACAAGGCGGACACATTGTGTCCCTTCGCCTTCGCTGGCACGGCATAAACGGTCCGGAAAAAACAAATGTCGTACTTGACAGTCCTGGCAGCCTTTGATACAAAAAAAAACACCTTTTGGCTACTTTCTATTGCAGTACTCAGGAAAGAGAAATCTTTTCCTTTTTTTCTACATTGTTTATGCATGTGATTCAGACATGTATAAATTATGCATTTCCTTTCATTAATTTAATTGGGGAGTGTAGCCTAGTGGTTCATGACTCATTCTCAGAGGGTCAGGGGTTCGAATCCAGCTGCTGGTCATATGTTGTGTCATTGGGCAAGCCACTTCACCCCCAGTTGCCTCTCTCCACCCAGGAGTACAAATGGGTACCATCATTAGCTGGGGAGTAACCTGTGATGGACTGGCATCCCATCCAGGGGGGGGGGGGGGGAATTGAAATAGTCTCAGTCGTTTCATGCTACTGAAATCGGAGATAACTTACGCCAGCCTGTTGGGCCGCATAGGCTCGTGACAGACTTTACTTTTTTCATTTTTCGCACCACGTCAAAAGCTGTTATTTGTCTGTTTACACGTCATATTTATTACTTAAGCCAATCAGTGGTAAAGATTACATTTACATGGTCAATTGTGCAGTGTTCGTGTAATTTATGCTTTTCCCTGGTAAAATAACAGCATACTACGCCTATTATTATTTAAACTTATCCATCGGAAGCATAGCAGAAACCAACGTTTCCTTGAAAATATGTTTGCAAGTAGATAGTATTTAAAAAAAATAAGTACAATTGAAATACACCGACTCACCAACAACTTTAATAATAAACTGGCAAGATCCATTGTTGTAAGCGCTGTCCCTTACACGACATGTCACTGTCGTTACGCCCAATGAATATGTACCATTAGACACCACGATATTTCCAGCTTCATCGTGACATGTGATGTTGTTTACAGTTAAGTTGTCCACATTATCAGTAGCTGATGGCATTGGTGTCCATGTAACCACAGCAGACGACATTCCGAGGTCTGTGTCCTGAGACGGAACACTATTTGGGCAACTAACTTCTGGATCTTCGGTGTCTGCAAATAAATCAAAAGCAGTTTCACTTCAATAAATAGCTCTTCTTCAAGTTTTCCAAAAGGGGGATTATCTTCATTAACTTCTTCGTGATTAAAATGTTTACAATATTGCATCAGTTGTACATTTCTCAACTATCCTCTCATCATTTCTCACTCATTGTGGCCATATGTGTTGAAAAAGGCATTTCCGATCCAATTATTTCTCCATGACGGCAATGTCAAATGTTTCAACAAAACTCACCTACAACGTTGATGACAAATTGGCATGATCCATTGTTGTGAGCGCTGTCAAATACAAGGCAGGTCACTGTCGTTGTGCCCAAAGAATAAGTACCATCAGACTCCACGACATTCCCTACTTCATCTTGACATGTGATGTCGTTCATAGTGAAGTTGTCCACATTATCAGTAGCTGATGGCATTGGTGACCATGTAACCACAGCAGACGACATTCCGAGGTCTGTGTCCTGAGACGGAACACTATTTGGGCAACTAACTTCTGGATCTTCGGTGTCTGCAAATAAATCAAAAGAAGTTCACTTCAATAATTAGCTCTTCTTTCAGTTTTCCACAAAGAAAAATGTCTGCATTAACTTCTTTGTGATTAAAATGTTTACAATATTACATCAGTTGTACATTTCTAAACTATCCTCTCATCACTTCTCATTCATTGTGGTCATACGTGTTGAAAAGGCATTTCCGATCCAAGTATTTCTCCAAAACGGAAATGTCAAATGTTTCAACAAAACTCACCTACAACTTTGATGACAAATTGGCATGATCCATTGTTGTGAGCGCTGTCAAATACAAGGCAGGTCACTGTCGTTGTGCCCAATGAATATGTACCATCAGACTCCACGACATTGCCCGCTTCATCTTGACATGTGATGTCGTTCATAGTGAAGTTGTCCACATTATCAGTAGCTGATGGCATTGGTGTCCAAGTAACCACAGCAGACGACATTCCGAGGTCTGTGTCCTGAGACGGAACACTATTTGGGCAACTAACTTCTGGATCTTCGGTGTCTGCAAATCAATCAAAAGCATTTTCACTTCAATAAATAGCTCTCCTTCAAGTTTTCCAAAAGGGGAAATGTCTTCATTAACTTTTTCTGGATTAAAATGGTTACAATATTGCATCAGTTGTACATTTCTAAACTATCTTCTCATCATTTCTCACTCATTGTGGCATACGTGTTGAAAAGGCATTTCCGATCCAAGTATTTCTCCAAAACGGAAATGTCAAATGTTTCAACAAAACTCACCTACAACGTTGATGACAAATTGGCATGATCCATTGTTGCGAGCGCTGTCAAATACAAGGCAGGTCACTGTCGTTGTGCCCAATGAATAAGTACCATCAGACTCCACGACATTGCCCGCTTCATCTTGACATGTGATGTCATTCGTCGTGAAGTTGTCCACATTATCAGTAGCTGATGGCATTGGTGTCCATGTAACCACAGCAGACGACATTCCGAGGTCTGTGTCCTGAGACGGAACACTATTTGGGCAACTAACTTCTGGATCTTCGGTGTCTGCAAATCAATCAAAAGCATTTTCACTTCAATAAATAGCTCTTCTTCAAGTTTTCCAAATGGGGAATTGTCTTCATTAACTTCTTTGTGATTAAAATGTCTACAATATTGCATCAGTTGTACATTTCTAAACTATCCTCTCATCATTTCTCACTCATTGTGGTCATACGTGTTGAAAAGGTACTTCCGATCCAATTATTTCTCATTATGAAAATGTCAAATGTTTCAACAACACTCACCTACAACGTTGATGACAAATTGGCATGATCCATTGTTGTGAGCGCTGTCAAATACAAGGCAGGTCACTGTCGTTGTGCCCAATGAATAAGTACCATCGGACTCCACGACATTCCCTGCTTCATCTTGACATGTGATGTCGTTGATAGTGAAGTTTTCCACATTATCAGTAGCTGATGGCATTGGTGTCCATGTAACCACAGCAGACGACATTCCGAGGTCTGTGTCCTGAGACGGAACACTATTTGGGCAACTAACTTCTGGATCTTCGGTGTCTGCAAATCAATCAAAAGCATTTTCACTTCAATAAAAAGCTCTTCTTCAAGTTTTCCAAATGGGGAATTGTCTTCATTAACTTCTTTGTGATTAAAATGTCTACAATATTGCATCAGTTGTACATTTCTAAACTATCCTCTCATCATTTCTCACTCATTGTGGTCATACGTGTTGAAAAGGCACTTCCGATCCAATTATTTCTCCATAATGAAAATGTCAAATGTTTCAACAACACTCACCTACAACGTTGATGACAAATTGGCATGATCCATTGTTGTGAACGCTGTCAAATACAAGGCAGGTAACTGTCGTTGTGCCCAATAAATAAGTACCATCAGACTCCACGACATTGCCCGCTTCATCTTGACATGTGATGTCGTTCATAGTGAAGTTGTCCACATTATCAGTAGCTGATGGCATTGGTGTCCATGTAACAACAGCAGACGACATTCCGAGGTCTGTGTCCGAAGACGGAACACTATTTGGGCAACTAACTTCTGGATCTTCGGTGTCTGCAAATCAATCAAAAGCATTTTCACTTTAATAAATAGCTCTCCTTCAAGTTTTCCAAAAGGGGAAATGTCTTCATTAACTTTTTCTGGATTAAAATGGTTACAATATTGCATCAGTTGTACATTTCTAAACTATCTTCTCATCATTTCTCACTCATTGTGGTCATACGTGTTGAAAAGGCATTTCCGATCCAAGTATTTCTCCAAAACTGAAATGTCAAATGTTTCAACAAAACTCACCTACAACGTTGATGACAAATTGGCATGATCCATTGTTGCGAGCGCTGTCAAATACAAGGCAGGTCACTGTCGTTGTGCCCAATGAATAAGTACCATCAGACTCCACGACATTGCCCGCTTCATCTTGACATGTGATGTCATTCGTCGTGAAGTTGTCCACATTATCAGTAGCCGATGGCATTGGTGTCCAGGTAACCACAGCAGACGACATTCCGAGGTCTGTGTCCTGAGACGGAACACTATTTGGGCAACTAACTTCTGGATCTTCGGTGTCTGAAAATCAATCAAAAGCATTTTCACTTCAATAAAAAGCTCTCCTTCAAGTTTTCCAAAAGGGGAAATGTCTTCATTAACTTTTTCTGGATTAAAATGTTTACAATATTGCATCAGTTGTACATTTCTAAACTATCCTCTCATCATTTCTCACTCATTGTGGTCATACGTGTTGAAAAGGCACTTCCGATCCAATTATTTCTCCATAATGAAAATGTCAAATGTTTCAACAACACTCACCTACAACGTTGATGACAAATTGGCATGATCCATTGTTGTGAGCGCTGTCAAATACAAGGCAGGTCACTGTCGTTGTACCCAATGAATAAGTACCATCGGACTCCACGACATTCCCTGCATCATCTTGACATGTGATGTCGTTCATAGTGAAGTTGTCCACATTATCAGTAGCTGATGGCATTGGTGTCCATGTAACCACAGCAGACGACATTCCGAGGTCTGTGTCCTGAGACGGAACACTATTTGGGCAACTAACTTCTGGATCTTCGGTGTCTGCAAATCAATCAAAAGCATTTTCACTTCAATAAATAGCTCTTCTTCAAGTTTTCCAAATGGGGAATTGTCTTCATTAACTTCTTTGTGATTAAAATGTCTACAATATTGCATCAGTTGTAAATTTCTAAACTATCCTCTCATCATTTCTCACTCATTGTGGTCATACGTGTTGAAAAGGCACTTCCGATCCAATTATTTCTCATTATGAAAATGTCAAATGTTTCAACAACACTCACCTACAACGTTGATGACAAATTGGCATGATCCATTGTTGTGAGCGCTGTCAAATACAAGGCAGGTCACTGTCGTTGTGCCCAATGAATAAGTACCATCGGACTCCACGACATTGCCCGCTTCATCTTGACATGTGATGTCATTCGTCGTGAAGTTGTCCACATTATCAGTAGCTGATGGCATTGGTGTCCATGTAACCACAGCAGACGACATTCCGAGGTCTGTGTCCTGAGACGGAACACTATTTGGGCAACTAACTTCTGGATCTTCGGTGTCTGCAAATCAATCAAAAGCATTTTCACTTCAATAAATAGCTCTTCTTCAAGTTTTCCAAATGGGGAATTGTCTTCATTAACTTCTTTGTGATTAAAATGTCTACAATATTGCATCAGTTGTACATTTCTAAACTATCCTCTCATCATTTCTCACTCATTGTGGTCATACGTGTTGAAAAGGCACTTCCGATCCAATTATTTCTCCATGATGGAAATGTCAAATGTTTCAACAACACTCACCTACAACTTTGATGACAAATTGGCATGATCCATTGTTGTGAGCGCTGTCAAATACAAGGCAGGTCACCGTCGTTGTGCCCAATAAATAAGTACCATCAGACTCCAGGACATTGCCCGCTTCATCTTGACATGTGATGTCGTTCATAGTGAAGTTGTCCACATTATCAGTAGATGATGGCATTGGTGTCCATGTAACAACAGCAGACGACATTCCGAGGTCTGTGTCCGAAGACGGAACAGTATTTGGGCAACTAACTTCTGGATCTTCGGTGTCTGCAAATCAATCAAAAGCATTTTCACTTCAATAAATAGCTCTCCTTCAAGTTTTCCAAAAGGGGAAATGTCTTCATTAACTTTTTCTGGATTAAAATGTTTACAATATTGCATCAGTTGTACATTTCTAAACTATCTTCTCATCATTTCTCACTCATTGTGGTCATACGTGTTGAAAAGGCATTTCCGATCCAAGTATTTCTCCAAAACGGAAATGTCAAATGTTTCAACAAAACTCACCTACAACGTTGATGACAAATTGGCATGATCCATTGTTGCGAGCGCTGTCAAATACAAGGCAGGTCACTGTCGTTGTGCCCAATGAATAAGTACCATCAGACTCCACGACATTGCCCGCTTCATCTTGACATGTGATGTCATTCGTCGTGAAGTTGTTCACATTATCAGTAGCCGATGGCATTGGTGTCCATGTAACCACAGCAGACGACATTCCGAGGTCTGTGTCCTGAGACGGAACACTATTTGGGCAACTAACTTCTGGATCTTCGGTGTCTGAAAATCAATCAAAAGCATTTTCACTTCAATAAATAGCTCTCCTTCAAGTTTTCCAAAAGGGGAAATGTCTTCATTAACTTTTTCTGGATTAAAATGTTTACAATATTGCATCATTTGTACATTTCTAAACTATCCTCTCATCATTTCTCACTCATTGTGGTCATACGTGTTGAAAAGGCATTTCCGATCCAATTATTTCTCCATAATAAAAATGTCAAATGTTTCAACAACACTCACCTACAACGTTGATGACAAATTGGCATGATCCATTGTTGTGAGCGCTGTCAAATACAAGGCAGGTCACTGTCGTTGTGCCCAATGAATAAGTACCATCAGACTCCACGACATTGCCCGCTTCATCTTGACATGTGATGTCATTCGTCGTGAAGTTGTCCACATTATCAGTAGCTGATGGCATTGGTGTCCATGTAACCACAGCAGACGACATTCCGAGGTCTGTGTCCTGAGACGGAACACTATTTGGGCAACTAACTTCTGGATCTTCGGTGTCTGCAAATCAATCAAAAGCAGTTTCACTTGAATAAATAGCTCTTCTTTAAGTTTTCCAAAAAGAAAAATGTTTTCATTAACCGTCTTCGTTATCAAAATGTTTACAATATTGCATCAGTTGTAAATTTCTCAACTATCCTCTTATTATTTCTCACTCATTGTGGTCATACGTGTTGAAAAAGGCATTTCCGATCCAATTATTTCTCCATGACGGAAATGTCAAATGTTTCAACAAAACTCACCTACAACGTTGATGACAAATTGGCATGATCCATTGTTGTGAGCGCTGTCAAATACAAGGCAGGTCACTGTCGTTGTGCCCAATGAATAAGTACCATCGGACTCCACGACATTGCCCGCTTCATCTTGACATGTGATGTCGTTCATAGTGAAGTTGTCCACATTATCAGTAGCTGATGGCATTGGTGTCCAAGTAACCACAGCAGACGACATTCCGAGGTCTGTGTCCTGAGACGGAACACTATTTGGGCAACTAACTTCTGGATCTTCGGTGTCTGCAAATCAATCAAAAGCATTTTCACTTTAATAAATAGCTCTCCTTCAAGTTTTCCAAAAGGGATAATGTCTTCATTAACTTTTTCTGGATTAAAATGTTTACAATTTTGCATCAGTTGTACATTTCTAAACTATCTTCTCATCATTTCTCACTCATTGTGGTCATACGTGTTGAAAAGGCATTTCCGATCCAAGTATTTCTCCAAAACGGAAATGTCAAATGTTTCAACAAAACTCACCTACAACGTTGATGACAAATTGGCATGATCCATTGTTGTGAGCGCTGTCAAATACAAGGCAGGTCACTGTCGTTGTGCCCAATGAATAAGTACCATCAGAATCCACGACATTGCCCGCTTCATCTTGACATGTGATGTCATTCGTCGTGAAGTTGTCCACATTATCAGTAGCTGATGGCATTGGTGTCCATGTAACCACAGCAGACGACATTCCGAGGTCTGTGTCCTGAGACGGAACACTATTTGGGCAACTAACTTCTGGATCTTCGGTGTCTGCAAATCAATCAAAAGCATTTTCACTTCAATAAATAGCTCTTCTTCAAGTTTTTCAAATGGGGAATTGTCTTCATTAACTTCTTTGTGATTAAAATGTCTACAATATTGCATCATTTGTACATTTCTAAACTATCCTCTCATCAGTTCTCACTCATTGTGGTCATGCGTGTTGAAAAGGCACTTCCGATCCAATTATTTCGCCATAATGAAAATGTCAAATGTTTCAACAACACTCACCTACAACGTTGATGACAAATTGGCATGATCCATTGTTGTGAGCGCTGTCAAATACAAGGCAGGTCACTGTCGTTGTGCCCAATGAATAAGTACCATCGGACTCCACGACATTCCCTGCTTCATCTTGACATGTGATGTCGTTCATAGTGAAGTTGTCCACATTATCAGTAGCTGATGGCATTGGTGTCCATGTAACCACAGCAGACGACATTCCGAGGTCTGTGTCCTGAGACGGAACACTATTTGGGCAACTAACTTCTGGATCTTCGGTGTCTGCAAATCAATCAAAAGCAGTTTCACTTCAATAAATAGCCCTTCTTTAAGTTTTCCAAAAAGAAAAATGTTTTCATTAACCGTCTTCGTTATCAAAATGTTTACAATATTGCATCAGTTGTAAATTTCTCAACTATCCTCTAATTATTTCTCACTCATTGTGGTCATACGTGTTGAAAAAGGCATTTCCGATCCAAGTATTTCTCCAAAACGGAAATGTCAAATGTTTCAACAAAACTCACCTACAACGTTGATGACAAATTGGCATGATCCATTGTTGTGAGCGCTGTCAAATACAAGGCAGGTCACTGTCGTTGTGCCCAATGAATAAGTACCATCAGACTCCACGACATTGCCCGCTTCATCTTGACATGTGATGTCGTTCATAGTGAAGTTGTCCACATTATCAGTAGCTGATGGCATTGGTGTCCAAGTAACCACAGCAGACGACATTCCGAGGTCTGTGTCCTGAGACGGAACACTATTTGGGCAACTAACTTCTGGATCTTCGGTGTCTGCAAATCAATCAAAAGCATTTTCACTTCAATAAATAGCTCTCCTTCAAGTTTTCCAAAAGGGAAAATGTCTTCATTAACTTTTTCTGGATTAAAATGTTTACAATATTGCATCAGTTGTACATTTCTAAACTATCTTCTCATCATTTCTCACTCATTGTGGTCATACGTGTTGAAAAGGCATTTCCGATCCAAGTATTTCTCCAAAACGGAAATGTCAAATGTTTCAACAAAACTCACCTACAACGTTGATGACAAATTGGCATGATCCATTGTTGCGAGCGCTGTCAAATACAAGGCAGGTCACTGTCGTTGTGCCCAATGAATAAGTACCATCAGACTCCACGACATTGCCCGCTTCATCTTGACATGTGATGTCGTTCATAGTGAAGTTGTCCACATTATCAGTAGCTGATGGCATTGGTGTCCAAGTAACCACAGCAGACGACATTCCGAGGTCTGTGTCCTGAGACGGAACACTATTTGGGCAACTAACTTCTGGATCTTCGGTGTCTGCAAATCAATCAAAAGCATTTTCACTTCAATAAATAGCTCTCCTTCAAGTTTTCCAAAAGGGAAATGTCTTCATTAACTTTTTCTGGATTAAAATGTTTACAATATTGCATTAGTTGTACATTTCTAAACTATCTTCTCATCATTTCTCACTCATTGTGGTCATACGTGTTGAAAAGGCATTTCCGATCCAAGTATTTCTCCAAAACGAAAATGTCAAATGATTCAACAAAACTCACCTACAACGTTGATGACAAATTGGCATGATCCATTGTTGCGAGCGCTGTCAAATACAAGGCAGGTCACTGTCGTTGTGCCCAATGAATAAGTACCATCAGACTCCACGACATTGCCCGCTTCATCTTGACATGTGATGTCATTCGTCGTGAAGTTGTCCACATTATCAGTAGCTGATGGCATTGGTGTCCATGTAACCACAGCAGACGACATTCCGAGGTCTGTGTCCTGAGACGGAACACTATTTGGGCAACTAACTTCTGGATCTTCGGTGTCTGCAAATCAATCAAAAGCATTTTCACTTCAAAAATAGCTCTTCTTCAAGTTTTCCAAATGGGTAATTGTCTTCCTTATTTTCTTTGTGATTAAAATGTCTACAATATTGCATCAGTTGTACATTTCTAAATTATCCTCTCATCATTTCTCACTCATTGTGGTCATACGTGTTGAAAAGGCACTTCCGATCCAATTATTTCTCCATAATGAAAATGTCAAATGTTTCAACAACACTCACCTACAACGTTGATGACAAATTGGCATGATCCATTTTTGTGAGCGCTGTCAAATACAAGGCAGGTCACTGTCGTTGTGCCCAATGAATAAGTACCATCGGACTCACGACATTCCCTGCTTCATCTTGACATGTGATGTCGTTCATAGTGAAGTTGTCCACATTATCAGTAGCTGATGGCATTGGTGTCCAAGTAACCACAGCAGACGACATTCCGAGGTCTGTGTCCTGAGACGGAACACTATTTGGGCAACTAACTTCTGGATCTTCGGTGTCTGCAAATCAATCAAAAGCATTTTCACTTCAATAAATAGCTCTTCTTCAAGTTTTCCAAATGGGGAATTGTCTTCATTATTTTCTTTGTGATTAAAATGTCTACAATATTGCATCAGTTGTACATTTCTAAATTATCCTCTCATCATTTCTCACTCATTGTGGTCATACGTGTTGAAAAGGCACTTCCGATCCAATTATTTCTCCATAATGAAAATGTCAAATGTTTCAACAACACTCACCTACAACGTTGATGACAAATTGGCATGATCCATTGTTGTGAGCGCTGTCAAATACAAGGCAGGTCACTGTCGTTGTGCCCAATGAATAAGTACCATCGGACTCCACGACATTCCCTGCTTCATCTTGACATGTGATGTCGTTGATAGTGAAGTTGTCCACATTATCAGTAGCTGATGGCATTGGTGTCCATGTAACCACAGCAGACGACATTCCGAGGTCGGTGACCTGAGACGGAACACTATTTGGGCAACTAACTTCTGGATCTTCGGTGTCTGCAAATCAATCAAAAGCAGTTTCACTTGAATAAATAGCTCTTCTTTAAATTTTCCAAAAAGAAAAATGTTTTCATTAACCGTCTTCGTTATCAAAATGTTTACAATATTGCATCAGTTGTAAATTTCTCAACTATCCTCTAATTATTTCTCACTCATTGTGGTCATACGTGTTGAAAAAGGCATTTCCGATCCAAGTATTTCTCCAAAACGGAAATGTCAAATGTTTCAACAAAACTCACCTACAACGTTGATGACAAATTGGCATGATCCATTGTTGTGAGCGCTGTCAAATACAAGGCAGGTCACTGTCGTTGTGCCCAATGAATAAGTACCATCAGACTCCACGACATTGCCCGCTTCATCTTGACATGTGATGTCGTTCATAGTGAAGTTGTCCACATTATCAGTAGCTGATGGCATTGGTGTCCAAGTAACCACAGCAGACGACATTCCGAGGTCTGTGTCCTGAGACGGAACACTATTTGGGCAACTAACTTCTGGATCTTCGGTGTCTGCAAATCAATCAAAAGCATTTTCACTTCAATAAATAGCTCTCCTTCCAGTTTTCCAAAAGGGAAAATGTCTTCATTAACTTTTTCTGGATTAAAATGTTTACAATATTGCATCAGTTGTACATTTCTAAACTATCTTCTCATCATTTCTCACTCATTGTGGTCATACGTGTTGAAAAGGCATTTCCGATCCAAGTATTTCTCCAAAACGGAAATGTCAAATGTTTCAACAAAACTCACCTACAACGTTGATGACAAATTGGCATGATCCATTGTTGCGAGCGCTGTCAAATACAAGGCAGGTCACTGTCGTTGTGCCCAATGAATAAGTACCATCAGACTCCACGACATTGCCCGCTTCATCTTGACATGTGATGTCGTTCATAGTGAAGTTGTCCACATTATCAGTAGCTGATGGCATTGGTGTCCAAGTAACCACAGCAGACGACATTCCGAGGTCTGTGTCCTGAGACGGAACACTATTTGGGCAACTAACTTCTGGATCTTCGGTGTCTGCAAATCAATCAAAAGCATTTTCACTTCAATAAATAGCTCTCCTTCAAGTTTTCCAAAAGGGGAAATGTCTTCATTAACTTTTTCTGGATTAAAATGTTTACAATATTGCATTAGTTGTACATTTCTAAACTATCTTCTCATCATTTCTCACTCATTGTGGTCATACGTGTTGAAAAGGCATTTCCGATCCAAGTATTTCTCCAAAACGAAAATGTCAAATGATTCAACAAAACTCACCTACAACGTTGATGACAAATTGGCATGATCCATTGTTGCGAGCGCTGTCAAATACAAGGCAGGTCACTGTCGTTGTGCCCAATGAATAAGTACCATCAGACTCACGACATTGCCCGCTTCATCTTGACATGTGATGTCATTCGTCGTGAAGTTGTCCACATTATCAGTAGCTGATGGCATTGGTGTCCATGTAACCACAGCAGACGACATTCCGAGGTCTGTGTCCTGAGACGGAACACTATTTGGGCAACTAACTTCTGGATCTTCGGTGTCTGCAAATCAATCAAAAGCATTTTCACTTCAAAAATAGCTCTTCTTCAAGTTTTCCAAATGGGGAATTGTCTTCATTATTTTCTTTGTGATTAAAATGTCTACAATATTGCATCAGTTGTACATTTCTAAATTATCCTCTCATCATTTCTCACTCATTGTGGTCATACGTGTTGAAAAGGCACTTCCGATCCAATTATTTCTCCATAATGAAAATGTCAAATGTTTCAACAACACTCACCTACAACGTTGATGACAAATTGGCATGATCCATTTTTGTGAGCGCTGTCAAATACAAGGCAGGTCACTGTCGTTGTGCCCAATGAATAAGTACCATCGGACTCCACGACATTCCCTGCTTCATCTTGACATGTGATGTCGTTCATAGTGAAGTTGTCCACATTATCAGTAGCTGATGGCATTGGTGTCCAAGTAACCACAGCAGACGACATTCCGAGGTCTGTGTCCTGAGACGGAACACTATTTGGGCAACTAACTTCTGGATCTTCGGTGTCTGCAAATCAATCAAAAGCATTTTCACTTCAATAAATAGCTCTTCTTCAAGTTTTCCAAATGGGGAATTGTCTTCATTATTTTCTTTGTGATTAAAATGTCTACGATATTGCATCAGTTGTACATTTCTAAATTATCCTCTCATCATTTCTCACTCATTGTGGTCATACGTGTTGAAAAGGCACTTCCGATCCAATTATTTCTCCATAATGAAAATGTCAAATGTTTCAACAACACTCACCTACAACGTTGATGACAAATTGGCATGATCCATTGTTGTGAGCGCTGTCAAATACAAGGCAGGTCACTGTCGTTGTGCCCAATGAATAAGTACCATCGGACTCCACGACATTCCCTGCTTCATCTTGACATGTGATGTCGTTCATAGTGAAGTTGTCCACATTATCAGTAGCTGATGGCATTGGTGTCCATGTAACCACAGCAGACGACATTCCGAGGTCTGTGTCCTGAGACGGAACACTATTTGGGCAACTAACTTCTGGATCTTCGGTGTCTGCAAATCAATCAAAAGCAGTTTCACTTCAATAAATAGCCCTTCTTTAAGTTTTCCAAAAAGAAAAATGTTTTCATTAACCGTCTTCGTTATCAAAATGTTTACAATATTGCATCAGTTGTAAATTTCTCAACTATCCTCTAATTATTTCTCACTCATTGTGGTCATACGTGTTGAAAAAGGCATTTCCGATCCAAGTATTTCTCCAAAACGGAAATGTCAAATGTTTCAACAAAACTCACCTACAACGTTGATGACAAATTGGCATGATCCATTGTTGTGAGCGCTGTCAAATACAAGGCAGGTCACTGTCGTTGTGCCCAATGAATAAGTACCATCAGACTCCACGACATTGCCCGCTTCATCTTGACATGTGATGTCGTTCATAGTGAAGTTGTCCACATTATCAGTAGCTGATGGCATTGGTGTCCAAGTAACCACAGCAGACGACATTCCGAGGTCTGTGTCCTGAGACGGAACACTATTTGGGCAACTAACTTCTGGATCTTCGGTGTCTGCAAATCAATCAAAAGCATTTTCACTTCAATAAATAGCTCTCCTTCAAGTTTTCCAAAAGGGAAAATGTCTTCATTAACTTTTTCTGGATTAAAATGTTTACAATATTGCATCAGTTGTACATTTCTAAACTATCTTCTCATCATTTCTCACTCATTGTGGTCATACGTGTTGAAAAGGCATTTCCGATCCAAGTATTTCTCCAAAACGGAAATGTCAAATGTTTCAACAAAACTCACCTACAACGTTGATGACAAATTGGCATGATCCATTGTTGCGAGCGCTGTCAAATACAAGGCAGGTCACTGTCGTTGTGCCCAATGAATAAGTACCATCAGACTCCACGACATTGCCCGCTTCATCTTGACATGTGATGTCGTTCATAGTGAAGTTGTCCACATTATCAGTAGCTGATGGCATTGGTGTCCAAGTAACCACAGCAGACGACATTCCGAGGTCTGTGTCCTGAGACGGAACACTATTTGGGCAACTAACTTCTGGATCTTCGGTGTCTGCAAATCAATCAAAAGCATTTTCACTTCAATAAATAGCTCTCCTTCAAGTTTTCCAAAAGGGGAAATGTCTTCATTAACTTTTTCTGGATTAAAATGTTTACAATATTGCATTAGTTGTACATTTCTAAACTATCTTCTCATCATTTCTCACTCATTGTGGTCATACGTGTTGAAAAGGCATTTCCGATCCAAGTATTTCTCCAAAACGAAAATGTCAAATGATTCAACAAAACTCACCTACAACGTTGATGACAAATTGGCATGATCCATTGTTGCGAGCGCTGTCAAATACAAGGCAGGTCACTGTCGTTGTGCCCAATGAATAAGTACCATCAGACTCCACGACATTGCCCGCTTCATCTTGACATGTGATGTCATTCGTCGTGAAGTTGTCCACATTATCAGTAGCTGATGGCATTGGTGTCCATGTAACCACAGCAGACGACATTCCGAGGTCTGTGTCCTGAGACGGAACACTATTTGGGCAACTAACTTCTGGATCTTCGGTGTCTGCAAATCAATCAAAAGCATTTTCACTTCAAAAAATAGCTCTTCTTCAAGTTTTCCAAATGGGGAATTGTCTTCATTATTTTCTTTGTGATTAAAATGTCTACAATATTGCATCAGTTGTACATTTCTAAATTATCCTCTCATCATTTCTCACTCATTGTGGTCATACGTGTTGAAAAGGCACTTCCGATCCAATTATTTCTCCATAATGAAAATGTCAAATGTTTCAACAACACTCACCTACAACGTTGATGACAAATTGGCATGATCCATTTTTGTGAGCGCTGTCAAATACAAGGCAGGTCACTGTCGTTGTGCCCAATGAATAAGTACCATCGGACTCCACGACATTCCCTGCTTCATCTTGACATGTGATGTCGTTCATAGTGAAGTTGTCCACATTATCAGTAGCTGATGGCATTGGTGTCCAAGTAACCACAGCAGACGACATTCCGAGGTCTGTGTCCTGAGACGGAACACTATTTGGGCAACTAACTTCTGGATCTTCGGTGTCTGCAAATCAATCAAAAGCATTTTCACTTCAATAAATAGCTCTTCTTCAAGTTTTCCAAATGGGGAATTGTCTTCATTATTTTCTTTGTGATTAAAATGTCTACAATATTGCATCAGTTGTACATTTCTAAATTATCCTCTCATCATTTCTCACTCATTGTGGTCATACGTGTTGAAAAGGCACTTCCGATCCAATTATTTCTCCATAATGAAAATGTCAAATGTTTCAACAACACTCACCTACAACGTTGATGACAAATTGGCATGATCCATTGTTGTGAGCGCTGTCAAATACAAGGCAGGTCACTGTCGTTGTGCCCAATGAATAAGTACCATCGGACTCCACGACATTCCCTGCTTCATCTTGACATGTGATGTCGTTGATAGTGAAGTTGTCCACATTATCAGTAGCTGATGGCATTGGTGTCCATGTAACCACAGCAGACGACATTCCGAGGTCGGTGACCTGAGACGGAACACTATTTGGGCAACTAACTTCTGGATCTTCGGTGTCTGCAAATCAATCAAAAGCAGTTTCACTTGAATAAATAGCTCTTCTTTAAATTTTCCAAAAGAAAAATGTTTTCATTAACCGTCTTCGTTATCAAAATGTTTACAATATTGCATCAGTTGTAAATTTCTCAACTATCCTCTAATTATTTCTCACTCATTGTGGTCATACGTGTTGAAAAAGGCATTTCCGATCCAAGTATTTCTCCAAAACGGAAATGTCAAATGTTTCAACAAAACTCACCTACAACGTTGATGACAAATTGGCATGATCCATTGTTGTGAGCGCTGTCAAATACAAGGCAGGTCACTGTCGTTGTGCCCAATGAATAAGTACCATCAGACTCCACGACATTGCCCGCTTCATCTTGACATGTGATGTCGTTCATAGTGAAGTTGTCCACATTATCAGTAGCTGATGGCATTGGTGTCCAAGTAACCACAGCAGACGACATTCCGAGGTCTGTGTCCTGAGACGGAACACTATTTGGGCAACTAACTTCTGGATCTTCGGTGTCTGCAAATCAATCAAAAGCATTTTCACTTCAATAAATAGCTCTCCTTCAAGTTTTCCAAAAGGAAAATGTCTTCATTAACTTTTTCTGGATTAAAATGTTTACAATATTGCATCAGTTGTACATTTCTAAACTATCTTCTCATCATTTCTCACTCATTGTGGTCATACGTGTTGAAAAGGCATTTCCGATCCAAGTATTTCTCCAAAACGGAAATGTCAAATGTTTCAACAAAACTCACCTACAACGTTGATGACAAATTGGCATGATCCATTGTTGCGAGCGCTGTCAAATACAAGGCAGGTCACTGTCGTTGTGCCCAATGAATAAGTACCATCAGACTCACGACATTGCCCGCTTCATCTTGACATGTGATGTCGTTCATAGTGAAGTTGTCCACATTATCAGTAGCTGATGGCATTGGTGTCCAAGTAACCACAGCAGACGACATTCCGAGGTCTGTGTCCTGAGACGGAACACTATTTGGGCAACTAACTTCTGGATCTTCGGTGTCTGCAAATCAATCAAAAGCATTTTCACTTCAATAAATAGCTCTCCTTCAAGTTTTCCAAAGGGAAATGTCTTCATTAACTTTTTCTGGATTAAAATGTTTACAATATTGCATTAGTTGTACATTTCTAAACTATCTTCTCATCATTTCTCACTCATTGTGGTCATACGTGTTGAAAAGGCATTTCCGATCCAAGTATTTCTCCAAAACGAAAATGTCAAATGATTCAACAAAACTCACCTACAACGTTGATGACAAATTGGCATGATCCATTGTTGCGAGCGCTGTCAAATACAAGGCAGGTCACTGTCGTTGTGCCCAATGAATAAGTACCATCAGACTCCACGACATTGCCCGCTTCATCTTGACATGTGATGTCATTCGTCGTGAAGTTGTCCACATTATCAGTAGCTGATGGCATTGGTGTCCATGTAACCACAGCAGACGACATTCCGAGGTCTGTGTCCTGAGACGGAACACTATTTGGGCAACTAACTTCTGGATCTTCGGTGTCTGCAAATCAATCAAAAGCATTTTCACTTCAAAAATAGCTCTTCTTCAAGTTTTCCAAATGGGGAATTGTCTTCATTATTTTCTTTGTGATTAAAATGTCTACAATATTGCATCAGTTGTACATTTCTAAATTATCCTCTCATCATTTCTCACTCATTGTGGTCATACGTGTTGAAAAGGCACTTCCGATCCAATTATTTCTCCATAATGAAAATGTCAAATGTTTCAACAACACTCACCTACAACGTTGATGACAAATTGGCATGATCCATTTTTGTGAGCGCTGTCAAATACAAGGCAGGTCACTGTCGTTGTGCCCAATGAATAAGTACCATCGGACTCCACGACATTCCCTGCATCATCTTGACATGTGATGTCGTTCATAGTGAAGTTGTCCACATTATCAGTAGCTGATGGCATTGGTGTCCAAGTAACCACAGCAGACGACATTCCGAGGTCTGTGTCCTGAGACGGAACACTATTTGGGCAACTAACTTCTGGATCTTCGGTGTCTGCAAATCAATCAAAAGCATTTTCACTTCAATAAATAGCTCTTCTTCAAGTTTTCCAAATGGGAATTGTCTTCATTATTTTCTTTGTGATTAAAATGTCTACAATATTGCATCAGTTGTACATTTCTAAATTATCCTCTCATCATTTCTCACTCATTGTGGTCATACGTGTTGAAAAGGCACTTCCGATCCAATTATTTCTCCATAATGAAAATGTCAAATGTTTCAACAACACTCACCTACAACGTTGATGACAAATTGGCATGATCCATTGTTGTGAGCGCTGTCAAATACAAGGCAGGTCACTGTCGTTGTGCCCAATGAATAAGTACCATCGGACTCCACGACATTCCCTGCTTCATCTTGACATGTGATGTCGTTGATAGTGAAGTTGTCCACATTATCAGTAGCTGATGGCATTGGTGTCCATGTAACCACAGCAGACGACATTCCGAGGTCGGTGACCTGAGACGGAACACTATTTGGGCAACTAACTTCTGGATCTTCGGTGTCTGCAAATCAATCAAAAGCAGTTTCACTTGAATAAATAGCTCTTCTTTAAATTTTCCAAAAAGAAAAATGTTTTCATTAACCGTCTTCGTTATCAAAATGTTTACAATATTGCATCAGTTGTAAATTTCTCAACTATCCTCTAATTATTTCTCACTCATTGTGGTCATACGTGTTGAAAAAGGCATTTCCGATCCAATTATTTCTCCATGACGGAAATGTCAAATGTTTCAACAAAACTCACCTACAACGTTGATGACAAATTGGCATGATCCATTGTTGTGAGCGCTGTCAAGTACAAGGCAGGTCACTGTCGTTGTGCCCAATGAATAAGTACCATCAGACTCCACGACATTGCCCGCTTCATCTTGACATGTGATGTCATTCGTCGTGAAGTTGTCCACATTATCAGTAGCTGATGGCATTGGTGTCCATGTAACCACAGCAGACGACATTCCGAGGTCGGTGTCCTTAGACGGAACACTATTTGGGCAACTAACTTCTGGATCTTCGGTGTCTGCAAATCAATCAAAAGCATTTTCACTTCAATAAATAGCTCTTCTTCAAGTTTTCCAAATGGGGAATTGTCTTCATTAACTTCTTTGTGATTAAAATGTCTACAATATTGCATCAGTTGTACATTTCTAAACTATCCTCTCATCATTTCTCACTCATTGTGGTCATACGTGTTGAAAAGGCATTTCCGATCCAAGTATTTCTCCAAAACGGAAATGTCAAATGTTTCAACAAAACTCACCTACAACGTTGACGACAAATTGGCATGATCCATTGTTGCGAGCGCTGTCAAATACAAGGCAGGTCACTGTCGTTGTGCCCAATGAATAAGTACCATCAGACTCCACGACATTGCCCGCTTCATCTTGACATGTGATGTCATTCGTCGTGAAGTTGTCCACATTATCAGTAGCTGATGGCATTGGTGTCCATGTAACCACAGCAGACGACATTCCGAGGTCTGTGTCCTGAGACGGAACACTATTTGGGCAACTAACTTCTGGATCTTCGGTGTCTGCAAATCAATCAAAAGCATTTTCACTTCAATAAATAGCTCTTCTTCAAGTTTTCCAAATGGGGAATTGTCTTCATTATTTTCTTTGTGATTAAAATGTCTACAATATTGCATCAGTTGTACATTTCTAAATTATCCTCTCATCATTTCTCACTCATTGTGGTCATACGTGTTGAAAAGGCACTTCCGATCCAATTATTTCTCCATAATGAAAATGTCAAATGTTTCAACAACACTCACCTACAACGTTGATGACAAATTGGCATGATCCATTGTTGTGAGCGCTGTCAAATACAAGGCAGGTCACTGTCGTTGTGCCCAATGAATAAGTACCATCGGACTCCACGACATTCCCTGCTTCATCTTGACATGTGATGTCGTTCATAGTGAAGTTGTCCACATTATCAGTAGCTGATGGCATTGGTGTCCAAGTAACCACAGCAGACGACATTCCGAGGTCTGTGTCCTGAGACGGAACACTATTTGGGCAACTAACTTCTGGATCTTCGGTGTCTGCAAATCAATCAAAAGCATTTTCACTTCAATAAATAGCTCTTCTTCAAGTTTTCCAAATGGGGAATTGTCTTCATTATTTTCTTTGTGATTAAAATGTTTACAATATTGCATCAGTTGTACATTTCTAAATTATCCTCTCATCATTTCTCACTCATTGTGGTCATACGTGTTGAAAAGGCACTTCCGATCCAATTATTTCTCCATAATGAAAATGTCAAATGTTTCAACAACACTCACCTACAACGTTGATGACAAATTGGCATGATCCATTGTTGTGAGCGCTGTCAAATACAAGGCAGGTCACTGTCGTTGTGCCCAATGAATAAGTACCATCGGACTCCACGACATTCCCTGCTTCATCTTGACATGTGATGTCGTTCATAGTGAAGTTGTCCACATTATCAGTAGCTGATGGCATTGGTGTCCAAGTAACCACAGCAGACGACATTCCGAGGTCTGTGTCCTGAAACGGAACACTATTTGGGCAACTAACTTCTGGATCTTCGGTGTCTGCAAATCAATCAAAAGCAGTTTCACTTGAATAAATAGCTCTTCTTTAAGTTTTCCAAAAAGAAAAATGTTTTCATTAACCGTCTTCGTTATCAAAATGTTTACAATATTGCATCAGTTGTAAATTTTCCAACTATCCTCTCATCATTTCTCACTCATTGTGGTCAACAGTGTTTTCAAGGCATTTCCGTCCAATTATTTCTCCATGACGGAAATGTCAAATGTTTCAACAACTCACCTACAACGTTGATGACAAATTGGCATGATCCATTGTTGTGAGCGCTGTCAAATACAAGGCAGGTCACTGTCGTTGTGCCCAATGAATAAGTACCTTCAGACTCCACGACATTGCCCGCTTCATCTTGACATGTGATGTCGTTCATAGTGAAGTTGTCCACATTATCAGTAGCTGATGGCATTGGTGTCCATGTAACCACAGCAGACGACATTCCGAGGTCTGTGTCCTGAGACGGAACACTATTTGGGCAACTAACTTCTGGATCTTCGGTGTCTGCAAATCAATCAAAAGCATTTTTACTTCAATAAATAGCTCTTCTTCAAGTTTTCCAAATGGGGAATTGTCTTCATTAACTTCTTTGTGATTTAAATGTTTACAACATTGCATCAGTTGTACATTTCTAAACTATCCTCTCATCATTTCTCACTCATTGTGGTCATACGTGTTGAAAAGGCATTTCCGATCCAAGTATTTCTCCAAAACGGAAATGTCAAATGTTTCAACAAAACTCACCTACAACGTTGATGACAAATTGGCATGATCCATTGTTGTGAGCGCTGTCAAATACAAGGCAGGTCACTGTCGTTGTGCCCAATGAATAAGTACCATCAGACTCCACGACATTGCCCGCTTCATCTTGACATGTGATGTCATTCGTCGTGAAGTTGTCCACATTATCAGTAGCTGATGGCATTGGTGTCCATGTAACCACAGCAGACGGCATTCCGAGGTCTGTGTCCTGAGACGGAACACTACTTGGGCAACTAACTTCTGGATCTTCGGTGTCTGCAAATCAATCAAAAGCATTTTCACTTCAATAAATAGCTCTTCTTCAAGTTTTCCAAATAGGGAATTGTCTTCATTAACTTCTTTGTGATTAAAATGTCTACAATATTGCATCATTTGTACATTTCTAAACTATCCTCTCATCATTTCTCACTCATTGTGGTCATACGTGTTGAAAAGGCATTTCCGATCCAAGTATTTCTCCAAAACGGAAATGTCAAATGTTTCAACAAAACTCACCTACAACGTTGATGACAAATTGGCATGATCCATTGTTGTGAGCGCTGTCAAATACAAGGCAGGTCACTGTCGTTGTGCCCAATGAATAAGTTCCATCGGACTCCACGACATTCCCTGCTTCATCTTGACATGTGATGTCGTTCATAGTGAAGTTGTCCACATTATCAGTAGCTGATGGCATTGGTGTCCATGTAACCACAGCAGACGACATTCCGAGGTCTGTGACCTGAGACGGAACACTATTTGGGCAACTAACTTCTGGATCTTCGGTGTCTGCAAATCAATCAAAAGCAGTTTCACTTGAATAAATAGCTCTTCTTTAAATTTTCCAAAAAGAAAAATGTTTTCATTAACCGTCTTCGTTATCAAAATGTTTACAATATTGCATCAGTTGTAAATTTCTCAACTATCCTCTCATCATTTCTCACTCATTGTGGTCATACGTGCTGAAAAAGGCATTTCCGATCCAATTATTTCTCCATGACGGAAATGTCAAATGTTTCAACAAAACTCACCTACAACGTTGATGACAAATTGGCATGATCCATTGTTGTGAGCGCTGTCAAGTACAAGGCAGGTCACTGTCGTTGTGCCCAATGAATAAGTACCATCAGACTCCACGACATTGCCCGCTTCATCTTGACATGTGATGTCATTCGTCGTGAAGTTGTCCACATTATCAGTAGCTGATGGCATTGGTGTCCATGTAACCACAGCAGACGACATTCCGAGGTCTGTGTCCTGAGACGGAACACTATTTGGGCAACTAACTTCTGGATCTTCGGTGTCTGCAAATCAATCAAAAGCATTTTCACTTCAATAAATAGCTCTTCTTCAAGTTTTCCAAAAGGGGAATTGTCTTCATTATTTTCTTTGTGATTAAAATGTCTACAATATTGCATCAGTTGTACATTTCTAAATTATCCTCTCATCATTTCTCACTCATTGTGGTCATACGTGTTGAAAAGGCACTTCCGATCCAATTATTTCTCCATAATGAAAATGTCAAATGTTTCAACAACACTCACCTACAACGTTGATGACAAATTGGCATGATCCATTGTTGTGAGCGCTGTCAAATACAAGGCAGGTCACTGTCGTTGTGCCCAATGAATAAGTACCATCGGACTCCACGACATTCCCTGCTTCATCTTGACATGTGATGTCGTTCATAGTGAAGTTGTCCACATTATCAGTAGCTGATGGCATTGGTGTCCAAGTAACCACAGCAGACGACATTCCGAGGTCTGTGTCCTGAAACGGAACACTATTTGGGCAACTAACTTCTGGATCTTCGGTGTCTGCAAATTAATCAAAAGCAGTTTCACTTGAATAAATAGCTCTTCTTTAAGTTTTCCAAAAAGAAAAATGTTTTCATTAATCGTCTTCGTTATCAAAATGTTTACAATATTGCATCAGTTGTAAATTTCTCAACTATCCTCTAATTATTTCTCACTCATTGTGGTCATACGTGTTGAAAAAGGCATTTCCGATCCAATTATTTCTCCATGACGGAAATGTCAAATGTTTCAACAAAACTCACCTACAACGTTGATGACAAATTGGCATGATCCATTGTTGTGAGCGCTGTCAAATACAAGGCAGGTCACTGTCGTGCCCAATGAATAAGTACCATCAGACTCCACGACATTGCCCGCTTCATCTTGACATGTGATGTCGTTCGTCGTGAAGTTGTCCACATTATCAGTAGCTGATGGCATTGGTGTCCATGTAACCACAGCAGACGACATTCCGAGGTCTGTGTCCTGAGACGGAACACTATTTGGGCAACTAACTTCTGGATCTTCGGTGTCTGCAAATCAATCAAAAGCATTTTCACTTCAATAAATAGGTCTTCTTCAAGTTTTCCAAATGGGGAATTGTCTTCATTATTTTCTTTGTGATTAAAATGTTTACAACATTGCATCAGTTGTACATTTCTAAACTATCCTCTCATCATTTCTCACTCATTGTGGTCATACGTGTTGAAAAGGCACTTCCGATCCAATTATTTCTCCATAATGAAAATGTCAAATGTTTCAACAACACTCACCTACAACGTTGATGACAAATTGGCATGATCCATTGTTGTGAGCGCTGTCAAATACAAGGCACGTCACTGTCGTTGTGCCCAATGAATAAGTACCATCGGACTCCACGACATTCCCTGCTTCATCTTGACATGTGATGTCGTTGATAGTGAAGTTGTACACATTATCAGTAGCTGATGGCATTGGTGTCCATGTAACCACAGCAGACGACATTCCGAGGTCTGTGTCCTGAGACGGAACACTATTTGGGCAACGAACTTCTGGATCTTCGGTGTCTGCAAATCAATCAAAAGCAGTTTCACTTGAATAAATAGCTCTTCTTTAAGTTTTCCAAAAAGAAAAATGTTTTCATTAACCGTCTTCGTTATCAAAATGTTTACAATATTGCATCAGTTGTAAATTTCTCAACTATCCTCTAATTATTTCTCACTCATTGTGGTCATACGTGTTGATCCATGATCCATTGGAAATGGGTATCCAAGGAATAGGTATCTTTGATTTCTGGATTTCTGTGATAAATTATCGCAGTAACGCGGTATCGCGGAATAGGTATCTCTGATTTCTGGATTTCTGAGATAAATTATCGCAGTAACGCGGTATCGCGGAAGGAATTATCTCTGATTTCTGGATTTCTGCGATAAATTATCGCGGTAACGCGGTAACGCGGTAACGCGGAAGGCAATTCAAGCTTCCGTATAGAAAGGTCTATTGCAGTCAGGCAAGATCTCGTCGTTCGGTCACCCCCAACTGTTCTCTCTTTGCCGGTGAGGGAGTACTTGGGAACGGAGCGGATATCCTTGAGCCGAATCATCGCTATGTGTTTTATTAGAGAATTTGTGTTTGATAACATTGAGTCGTAAATTGGTAGAATTCATTTCACAAAATCCCGGGAGTAGTCAAGAGTGTAAATAATTTGTAAATGATTTGTAAATAAATTGGTAGAGCTGTTAGTGTACATAGGTTACCTTGGTCATCTTGTGCTTTTATTTTGTGTGACTGTAAATTACTGTGGTGATCTACCCTACTATAATTCTAGGGCCGGGGTCCGTCCTTGATTAAACACGGATGAAAGCTGGACACCAATCAATCACTTCTCGATCACTACGGTTTATTACCAATCGGATGCTTAGTCATATCATGGAGGTAGGAATAGAAAACCCCCAAAACAAAACCCCCAAAACAAAACCCCCAGGGTCAGTCAGTCCCAAATGTTAGGATGTCTCAATGCATGTTCATGGAGTGGTGTACATTCTGTATTCCTGGAACTTTAGTCCCCCGAAATTGTACCATTCTGTCTCACTTCAGGAAGCAGGGTTGTCATTCCTGAGTTCCTGACATAAGGCCAAAAAAAAAAGTCTCCGGTTTCTGGTATGGAGCTTGTCCAAAAAGTGGTGCGGCGACGCGGCTTTTTTTTTCACCTGACTTTTTTGCTTCAAATGTCGACTGATGACTGCAATGGTGCCCGACTAAACTTAGTACAAATATATGGAAGTCTAGAGAGGCAACATAAAGCTTATTCTCGATCATAACCCCATCTAAAAACACGTTAAAATTGTGCAGCAGCAGGATTCCAGTCAAACCAGTGAGTTTGGCGGTTTTGAGACATCATCTTTTATTGAAAAAAAACTTTTTCATTTTGCCGACGCGCATGGCTACGGCGACGCGCGCGCATACCAGAAACCGGAGACTTTTTTTTTTGCCTTAGCGTACAGCATTCTCGATCTCCTACATGTGTCCGAATTTCTCATCGATCGCCCACTCGAGTAGTCTGGTTCCCAGACCTGACAATTATTCCCGACGCTCACGTCTTAAATTGTAGGTCAGGCAGCCTCCGTGGCTAAAAATAAACATGACGACATTAATGGCCCTTTTTCAAAGCGCGGCATCGTTTCCGATTTCGCATCATCACTTGTAACTTTTAATGTTCTGATCAAATCTTTAAATAAATCACTTGCTTCGTAATATCATACAGCTATGATAATACAGTTTGATGTTTTTGTAAGATAACATTGAGTAATGTTGATCTGGAATCTTCAAAATTAGGGAACCAAATAGCACTGTTAGCAGGCGGAGCCGAATGAAGACCGCGTTTTGGAAAATCTCGGTAACGGTCGTCAAATTCAAAATTGTACATGACGCAGCAAAAAGTTCGCCCGTACGATCCGAGTATATTTGATGCACAAAATCGTCGTTGAATTTCAAGTTTTCTAAATGAAAACAATGAATATTAATTATCAACTCATTTAAAATAAAATTAATAAGCAATTAGCAGTTAATTAAACCTATATTATATACTAGGAAATACTCGGGCACTATCCGATTGTCGACGAAACAACTTCGGCAAACTTCGGAAATTTTCGGAAAAAGGAGGAATTCCTCCCGTTTTAGTCACGTGACGTAAATTGTAATACATTGTATTACCGGAGGCTACCCAACCTCGTCCCCAGTGCTTACTTTATTTCCAACCGCGTTTCCAATAGTAAACCCTGGATAGGAAACTTTCTTCCTGTATCCTGATTGGATACCGCAATTGGCTAGTAATGGATTTTTATCGTGTACTTGGTGCTATATATTCACAACGTGCAGTACGTGTTTTCGCGATCATTCGTCCACGCCTTCTCGAAAATACTAATTTCCTTTCCAATTTGCTCATATTAATATGAAATATGATACTGCATGTTGTCTTGATAAGATCGTAACAGTTTGATTTCAAAAATCGTGTTTTCGTAACTCACGCCGTGCTCGCGCTGCTACGAATTGACTCTGTTTTTACCCCAGACACCGCATACAAAAACAAACGCTAATGTTAACGCATATCCAGGCACCAGACTGTTCCTCATTTGCATACGTCTGCAAAAATCTTGCACATGCAAATGATCCAATACCAGGGTGAGAGAGCAGGTAGTGGTGGGCGCGTACTGCTCGACACCCTGGGGACGAGGTTGGAGGCTACCGGACCTAAGATTCATCAGGAATAGTCGGAATCTTTTGGTCTGGGAACCAGACTACCACTCGAGCTCTCCGCAAAATAATTTCTCATTGAGGGAAGTCCCTCCGCACGCAATCGCGGTGCCATAGAGAAAAAGCTCTCACGATAAACACACCATACACAATGGCGGTGTCCTATTATATCGGGACTCCCACATAACTACCGAAGGTTATGTCCTATACGGGGAGGGGGAAAAACGGGGATGTGACACAATGTTTATAATGCTTTCATTGACCCAAAATTCTCTATCTTAATTCACCTTGTTATGAATCTTAACAACAAAGAAAATAAACACAATTTATCTATTGGTAAAAAAGTGTTGGGGGAAAAACTGGGTTTGGGCAAATATTCCAACGCGTCCCCCCCCCCCCCCCCCCGGCCCTCCTTGGCGCCGCCAATCTCCTTACCAATAATTGACTTGTGGGATAAAATCAAAAATGTGACGTGTATTAAAACAGACCAAAAAACAAGGTATTGCAAGTGGTTAAGACCTCCTGAATTAATTGACGAAAGAAAAATGCATCATGCATTTATGTCTATATCCAAAGGTCTGAAAGTGTAGGTAGGACTCCGTTGTTGTATCCTTCGTAAACTCCACTGATCCTGTTGGTGACTGCTCTATGTTCCGACACCCCTATGTTCCGACAACCTAGATTGTGTTACTCCCGGTTAGGGTTAGGGTTAGGGTTAGGGTTAGGAATAGGAATATGTGCAGTCGAAACATAGGGGTGTCGGAACATAGAGGTGTAACCATCCAGTTCCACTACCTGACACCCTTCAGTCTCTTGACGACAGGCAGGGTATGATGCCGAAATGTTGAGTTATCCTGGTTCTTTTCAGAACCTCACAAACTCACATAAGAGATTGATCACAATTTGCTACCGTAAATCTTGATTCGATGGCTATCTTCAACAGACAACCTGGTGTCGTATCAGTTATGTAGTGTGCATGCAGTTGATGCTTTTCACTGATACATACACATTGTAAAAGGCCTATTCGTATTTAAGCTTTATAAGTTTAGATAGCCAACATCAATGTTTTCTCGAAAGATAATTGTTTGCAAGTCCTGTTTATTCAATTCATAATTTATTTGAATAAATAAAATATGATTGGAATTCTGAGGGTACAAGACGCCGTAGTCGGTTGGCTTATCTCCCATATTAATTTCGTGTACATTCTTTGAAAATTTTCACAGGTATTTTTAATGCAACACTTTAAACACCAAATCCACTTGATGTCATTTTTTTCCTACCCCAGAAAAGTGTGTGTTTTTTCCGGGTATTTTTTTTTAACCGAAATAAAGAATGTACAATTGAATGCTAATGTTCTTTCACCTTTTGTTCACTGGGAAAAGTTGGTGAGATGAACCCGAAAGGAGAGTCGTTCATCAAGACTTTTTTGCAAAAGATGAAACATTTGAATTTAGAATTACATGTTGAAACACACTTTTGGACAAACTTTCTTTTTAGGGGGTGGGGACACCTTTCATAATTTGAGATGTTGGGAAAGAATACAATTATTACAAGATACTACGATATTTTTTCCAGACCCATGTCAATTTGTTTTCCGAAGTAAGCCTTGGCAGTCAGTTAGTAAATTACAACACAAACTTTCAATTGTTTTTCGCTTTTTTTCAAGTACATATTTTTTATTAAAATAGGGAATGATAAAAAACCAAATGTACAATTGTGTCCTTAAAGTCAATTTTGCTTAACTAATTTAGCAAATCTAACACACATAATGAGAAACTCTAGGTGTAATAAAAGAAATAGAAAACAAATTCAGAAAAGGAAAGAATTCAGAATAAAAAATGAGTAAATTTGATGTAACAATCCAATATAAATTTTAATGTCAGTTCTCAAATAAACATATAGCAATTTGAGATAAATTTGCAGATGTATAGTAATATAAACTTTTTTCTTGCCGATTTAGTGGCCTTTTATGTGAAATCACACTTTTCTTACCACTTTTGGAAATTGTGTTTTACGTTTAGAAACAATGACATACCGGCTAGAATATTCAAAATATCCAAAAAAATTCAAAACTTGGGTTAGATTATTGTTTTTCTTCATATGCAGCATGCACCTCCTTTTATGAGAAAAATTGTAGCACGCACCCACAGGGGAACAAAAAGTTTTTGATTTAAAATGTAAACATTCCATCCACCTCTAGATTGTCTGTTACAGGCTCAGCTAGACTCTTTGTTAAAGGGAAAATACAACATTTGCAAACATCGAAAAATGAAACTACCAAGTTGTTACGAAATACCTTACTAGGATGTTGGTAAATGACAGTTTAAAGCATAATATAAAATTAGGGCACCTGGTGTGAAGTCATTTTCAAGAAATATGGTACTCTTGTATACATTTCCAACGGTGGTCGGCCGACCACCGTTGTAACAATATTTGATCTATTATACTAACCCCCCAAATAGTTCATTTCTGAAAATTACAGCAAAAGCCAATAATGTACATTCCCTTTAAAGGGACACTGGGTCCTGGAACAGCCCAATTGGGCTACAAAGGGCGCTTTGAGCGAAATGATGTTTACCGGGGAAAAAACATTTAAAATTTGTATTTAAAGGGAATGTACATCATTGGTTTTTGCTGTTATTCTCAGAAATGAACTATTTGAGGGGTTACTATGATATATCAAATATTGTTCCACTGATATGTTTGAAGTTTTGTGTTCGAAAATGCTGGATAACCAAGAAAAACACAAATGGTGGAGTAGTCTGGTTCCCTGACTCCACTAAAGATAAAATGGATCAATTTATAGATGCCGGAAATTTGTAAGGTAAGGGAACCAGTCTAGCTGGCCTGCACCCGTTCATGAACATGTAACCAATAGCAAACAAAATTTGGACTGAAAAAAAAATGGCGAAGTTAAAACAGTAGTTGAAAAATAGTTAGGTTTTCCAACGGTGGTCGGCCGACCACTGTTGGAAATTTATACAAAAATACAATTTTCTTGAAAATGACTTCACACCAGGTGCCATAATTTTACAGGATGCTTTAGACTGTCGTTTACCAACATCCTAGTAAGGTATTTCATAAAAACTTGGTAATTTTATTTTTCGATGTTTGCAAATGTTGTATATTCCCTTTAAATTTTTATACATCCACACAACTACCCTTTAAAAACTGGGTTTTTTTGGGTGTAATTCCTGTATTGTGCGCGCGAGAACGAATTTCGGGGTACCCGTTTGCGACCCCAAAAAGTTGAGCTGTTTGGATGCTAGTTGTGATTTCATTTGTAAAGTGTTCGCCTTTTGTGGACGTCGAAGAAAATATATTTTATCACCGCTGTTCCCGAGACACACAGCGTACAAACAGGGAACGACAGGAAAAACGTAATAGTGCTCCGTCGTGTCCGATGTAAACAACCGGGTTTTTTTTTCGTCTTTTCTCGGGAACGGTTAGACATTAGGTTGGTTTCCTTTCAAGCTCATGATTAAAAGTAAACAATCCAAAAACATGACATTTTGGGGGATTTTAGGACCTAGTGCCCCTTTAACATCATTTACCCCCACTTTTTTAACCTGTGGCCCCATTTTTTGCGGGCGAAACCCCCACCCCTCATTTTAATGTCATGGCCCGCCCATAAAAGGGTCAGACAAAATAGAATCAAGTGGTTTAAGAATTGAGCTCGATGATTTTATTAAACGAAATTGAAATATAGTTTTGGGGAATAACTGGGAAAAAACATATAATAAAACTAAAACATAATTATTAGAATATATTATGCAAATGACCTCGTTTTGTAGTATTATTCCGCGAGCGCAGGTAGAACATGGAATAGCACGTCGGTGTCCCACATACCGGCCGAGTGGTATGTGAGACACAGATCACAATTAAATTGATTTACAGAATTATAAATAAAGATTGATTTATACACAAAGTCTTTAAAAAGTGGTCAAATCATGATTATTTCGATACGCAGCCTAGTACCGAATGTGTTAAACATCGGACACTCGTCGTCGTTTCTTTTTCCTTTCCTGATACGGTCCGATTAAAAGGGAAAATGTTAACGAGTACGAAATTAATGTCAAAATATTGTTATAAAAATTGGTTTCAATAGAAAAAAACAAGCGTGGCCTATTTTACGTCTGTTGGCAATCGACACCTTTTAATGGTATATTACCCAAATAAAAATATCCAATGTCATTATTGATTTGTTTCTAATTGACTGGGTGGGCCGAACGATTGATAAACGCGATTGTGGCATGACGTGTATCGTCATCAAAAGAAAATGTGTATTCATTTGAACATTTTCCGCTTGAAAACCATTTTAAATGGTCGATTAGCTGATATCGCGTCTCCAGCAGGTAATTAATGTTATCCTTCTGCAAACTAGGGCGTAAATATATTTTTTCAGTGACTACAAATCTCGTCAAATATTAAATGATACGTGTACACACTATCCTCGGGTTAAAATCATAATTTTGACATATTGGAAATGTAGAGAAAAAAAAAACATCCCTTACCTTGGCCGTCTACTACATGGCTGAATAAGGCCAAAAGGGATATGACTGCACACGCAATGGGCGGTACCGCTCCCATTATCATGGTTCGGTGACTCTATTTTATTCCGATGCGTTCGTCTGATCTTCTGCTTGCGTGCTGTGAAAAAATGATGGTAGTTGGCCTAGTTCCTTCATTTATATGGTGGTTTTTGTTTGTTTTCATCGCTTTGCGGCCCTATTTCAGATCCTGAAATCGAAACTAGCCATGCTATTTACTTGGAACTTTTCGAGAGCATAACCAATAGACTTAACTTTTGGACGTGTAATGATGAACCAAAGGAAATATGTAGTTTTGTAGGGCTATAGAAACTTAATGACGTTTGTAATAGGCTCCAAACGTCCGGGTCATAAATGCCAAGTGCCCATAAATAAAAACGAAGCAGCATCGGTGACATAGTTCTAATTATATTTTCAGTTCTCGTGCACCCTCGAATATGTGAGTGTACAGCGCATGTGCAGTACATTGTGACGTCAGATTCCAACGGACGAAAATATTATTGGGCTGGGGTAGCATATAAAGTGCTAGCCTTATTGACCTGTTACCTTATACCTATTAGAACAGTGAGGGAACTTTATAACCACATAACCACAAAACACCAAATTATTATAAACTCAATTATTGGGAGCATAGTAGTTTTTTTGTTTTTTTTTACTGTCTCCTGAACTCGCCCAATTCCCCATTTTTCTGGATGTCCCTAAATGCTTAAACTGTCCACTAACAGACCTGCCTTATTTGGCGTACGATTAGTATTACAATAAATTCTTATTCCTCCATGGCTTAACTTATCTTGCATGCCAAAAGGGACGTATCGCACGGCAACATGTACGTTCATTTACCGTACACCCGAAATGGGAACGAAAAAAAACCCACCAACATTAAACTCAACTTTCACCAAATTGCCCGGTTTAGTTAAACAGACTTCAGGCTTGAATACTTTTTTTTAACTCCAAGAATTAATCAACAAATATCAACCACCAAGAACCCTCCGCTCTAGTTCCAAAGATCTTCTCACTCCTTATCCAGTTACCACCAAATCATACGGTCAACGTGCCTTTCAATTCACTGCTCCCAAACTATGGAATGATCTCCCTAACCATATCAAAACCTGTCCCACCTTGGATCAATTCAAACAACTTGTTAAAACCCACCTGTTCACTCGCACAAGCGCATAGAGACTTAATTGTACTATGCGCTATATAAGAACTGTTTATTATTATTATTATTATTATTATTATTATTATTATACTGTTCATCGAATATGCATACACATATACATTAATAGTGAGAAGGGGGTCAGACAAGTCGACCGTTGAGACAACTCGGGACAACTCGACCGTTGAGACAACTCGACCGTTGAGACAACTCGACCGTTGAGACAACTCGACCGCACGTGCGATAAATGGAAAGACAAGTCGGCCGTTGAGACAAGTCGCCTCGCATGTTTTTGGGCTAGTTTTTGGGATAGTATCGGGGATTTTGACAGCGGCCGATCGCCGTTTGAGAGTGATGACACAAGAGGTTTTTTGGTTGCATATAACAGAGCCGATATAGCGCAGCCAAATCGTCGGACGTTTTTTTAAGAACCGTTGAAAATTCAAAAGATTTCAAAAACTGTACTGTAGAATATATAAGTAAAATGAACGGTGAACGGTTTCTTTTCTAAATACATACAGTGGCTTCTTCAAGCATATAAAGATTAGAGGGGTGATACAGTTGATCAGGTTACAATAGGATACCTTTACCTTTTGATGGGGTTGCGTACACATTCGGCACCCCCTCCCTCCACCAGGTACGGGCTTTGCGTCAAATCGAACTCCTAAGCGGCACTGAAATCCAAAGTTGAAAACTCACATGTGAAATAGCTTACTGACTAAACGTGAAGACAAATAACCTGCAACATTTCAACCTTTCGAAATTTGCACGGATCTTAAAACGCGTGCCCGTTTTCACGCGCTATGAATTATGATATTTTTCCTGGCCGAATTGGTGTGAAATTGGACGGGGAATCTGCTTTTATTGTTGAATAATGTCAAAGATATTGGAAACTTATCTACTAGTAGGCCGAACCGTTCAGCTTGCAATCAGTGTTGAAGGTACTGGGTGCAGAACTCGACTCTTGTCCGTAGGCTCGACTAGTATCCCATCGACAAAGAACTCGAAATCGACCGTAATGACAATAGCCTTTCCTGTTTTCTACCACGTCGCGTGAATGGTAACTGTGCAATACGATATTTTGAAAACATAAAAAACTACGTAATTATTAAGAAATACCTTACTTGACTGTAAGTTAATAATAACTTTCTTAATATGAAATCATGCTTCACATGCACCTTAAGGTACACCTCAGCGTTAACATCCAGTAGTGGACTTTGCTGAATATGCGTGATTTGCGTGATTTACTCACACTAGGAAGTGTGAGTTGCACATCGAATTACATAAGATGAAATGTGTGCTATGAAAAACGTATATTGAACGCGCAAGGTCTGTTTAAAGAGGTTATGGAATGCTCGAAGACATTTCCGTCATTTTTCGGGTATATGTAGCCTAGGGTGTGATGAAATAAAAACGACTATTGTGTCTGTCATGAAATGAGTACAAAAGCTACTTTTGAGAGCTGTTTTTCAGGTCCTGTTTCAACCCGAACGTGCAATTTGTGTAAAAGTCGTCGTTGCGGGCAGCAAACAAAACATAGTAAAAACATAGTTTAGTGTTTGTTTTCATCCTTCAATCTCCTCTCTCGCTAGGCGAGAATTGAATGCACTGACTATAAACGATCGAGGCGCGAAAATAAATGACAAGCGAATTTGATTTTTAAATTCAACGCCAATGTCCACGAGACGAGTTTCCCCAAACTTGGACGAATGAGATTGCTTCATTACACTGCACCAAATGTGAAATTGGTTTAAATTTAAGATCTTAATTAACAATGAAAGCCCAACGATGTTCTGAAACGAACCTAGAGTTGCATTTCCGTGCAATTTTCGAGTTGTCTGATTGCTATTTTTCTACCATTACACAAGTTATTCATTTTGAATGAAATGTCGACCGAAAGGTACGGGCTCACATGTTTAGGTATTAATTATTACTGAATAACTTAAAATTGGTTGCCAGACAATTATTATACTGTTCTCGCAGGAAGGGCAGGTTCCCGCCCCTGAAATCAGTATCAATAATGTACGGACCGAGAGCCTTCTGGCAAAAAAGATCTGTTTGTGTCAACAACAACAACAATAACAACAACAATTGAAGGTTGCAGACATCCAAAAGGAAGAAAAGGGGGTGCTGGCTAGAACAAAATATACAAGTTGAATATTTTTTTTTTACATCAAATTTGTTGAAGAGCACGGAAAACTCGACTATAAAGAAATTTTCACGGACTTTAAATGATAAACTATTTATTAATGTTAAAGTACCCGGGAAAACCCGTATAATATATATTTTCTTATTCTCACCTTGTACGCCATTCTTGTCATAAGAGCTGGTGGATTCATATCCCTTCATGGCTCCAGGTGTTTGGACCGTAAGTCGGCCGCTCCGAACACCGAGAAGTGACATTTCTCGGAGGTGGACTCATTATCACTCATAGCAGATGGACTGCTTAGTACCCAATGAAAATTTAGTTTGTCTGCTTGCTGTAGAAACCAAATATTTCTGCTTGTGGAAAAATTGTATGTACGTACATGTATACTTATCGAATTCAAAACGACAGCTATTGCACTTCGGGCACACTCACTATGTTAGACATCCACATGCGTTTTAGGTGGCTGAGACAAACCTTGACGTACCAAAGTCCAGAGGGTTGTGGAAGGGGCGTGGCTAACCCGCAAACGGCGATACATCAATGGACCGATCCAGTAAGCCCCGCCCACTGCACACGTGGGCAAATGGTGCTCCTCACCAATGCCACGCTGCATTTTCCTGCCTTGCGCATCATACGCGCGTGCACGCATGTCGGACTCACTGATCTCTATATAAAGACTTTATATAGAGATCAGTGGTGCAGGCACGTCGGACATAAATCACGGCTGTGACTGGCCAGTACACCATGGGGCGGTGCTTACTGGATCGGTCCATTGTTCTCGCGAACACTGCGCTCGGAGCAAGATCACACACCACCGATCCGTCAGGGTTTTGCACGAACAATACTTACGCGTCAAGAACAGACTAAGCCTCCGTAAAATCAAATACCTGTAGGGGGGGGGGGGTATTATCTTTTCATGAGGGTACTGTTCACAGTCGATCATGCACAATAGCGGACAATTATGATGTTTTTCGGGGGGGCACGCATGGAAAACCCGAAAATGCAATCGTTACTCCATGGTTACAGCCACTAGTTTAAAAAGGCACTTTTTTGTAAAAGGGCACTTGTTTAAAAAACAAAAAGGGCACCTGTTAAAAAAGGGCACTCTTAAAAAATATGGGGGGGGGGGAGTAAACACTCGCGAAAAAAATTCCAGTGGCGACGCCACTGGGACGGGTGAACTGCCTTAGGTATTTACGATTATGATTAAAAGATATATAAAAGACAGATAATTAAAGACTAAAGAGAGAGAGAGAGAGAGCAGCTAGTGGTGGGTGCGTACTGCTCAACACCCTGGGGATGAGGTTGACTTTGTACTGTTTCAGGAATCTGTGGAAGGAAATGGATAGGCAGACCATCGACTTGAAATAGTCGTACATCCTCCTTTGGTTTAATATGGGTTTTTACAAAGGCACTTTCACAAAGTGTTAGTCATTTGGATACAATTTCATTAAATTCAGCCAAGGTTTTAAGAATCGTTTTGAACACTCATTTCATTTTCGGTACAAGAGCATTTGAATCCGTTTTAGTTCAATCAATGAAATATTTGTGCAGAACGCTTCGTTTATGTGATCCAATCGGATTCATTCATACATTTGTTTGTAGCATTTAGGGACCCAAATTCAAACATTTGCTATTCCCAATTTTGTTTTTTTAGGGGTGGGGGATATAAATGTGTAGAAAACCATTTCACTGAAGCAGATTATTTCCACAGTTGCAATCTAGTATTTATTAGATTGGTTTCATGATTAAACAAGATTTTTTACGCTACTTATTTTGGAAACCAAAAAAAAAAAATATGTTATTTAAATAACTGTTGGAGACAGCTAGGAAAATTACTGAAAAAAAATTAGGAAATTAAGTTTTGTAATTTATTTGAATTTGGAAACATTCTTAAGAGAATGTCCGATAAAATATCCAACTATTTTTGGAAAGTGATTATGCAAATGTCTGTAAAACCAATTTGAAAATGTAAATGTGCCCATCATTAGTTTTGTACTCAACAGGTGAACGATTCAATATCTATTTGAAAACATTTGTTTTTCGTTTTGCTGAAAGAACACTGAACTTTTTTGTGATCCGTGGACAGAACCTTAAAACGGCGGTTGTGTTTAAAACTCCGTAACTTGAAAAGTACATGAGTGATTTGAATGACTCTAGTACATGTACTAAAAGAAAGCTTATGAATTGGGCTTTTATATCCTAGATTTTGAAAATGCTACATGCAGAACTTCACTCAAACTATGGTCCCGACATTTGGGGACTTTTTTTTTACTCAAACTGTTTAATGAAGAAGGTGGTCAGTATGTGAAAATGGGAGATTGGGAAACTGGGAATTAAGGTTTTTTTTAGAATATGTGTGCTGGTCTCAGTGGGCCAACCTGTACACTCTTTGTTCCTAACTGACTGAACCTGACTGACTGTCACTTGTGAGCTGGGAAGTGCTATCATATAGGATAACCCCGTAATACCAATGAATGGGTTAAAGCTGTAGTCCATCATTTACTGCCATCCGAAAAAGTAACTTACTTGGTTGAAAGATAGTAAGTGGACTAAACTCCCTGTGAAATTAATCTTTCTGGCAAGCTATCATTTTGAAGTAATCAACGAAAGAAGGCCTTTCCAATGGTGCGTCTTAAGACGCACCGTAGGAAAATTTAAATTAGTAGTTTTGTTTTGTTATTCGGCGCAGCGCGCGCAAGCATTGGCATGACGCACAGGCGCACGCGGTTGCTATAATTTGTCGGATCAGTGCGCGACATCGCGTATAGCTGCAATTCAAAACAATTCAAAACATGATTCAGTAACTTTTGATTTGAAATTGAGATCCTAGAATGCTGTTTTTCTCGGAATATACAGCTGAAGCTGAGCTGAAACTTCATCAGGGTAGTTGTTCAGTATCCTTCATTAGATTTTGAACACTTTTGTTGCTTCAAACGAACAAAATGCACAAATTACAAGTGATGGACTATATCTTTAAATCAGGCGCATTATGTAAACCACATGAAAACACTTCCAGTGAATAGCCATTCTGAATCAATTGAATAGAATTATGTGCTCTCTGGGACCAGCTTGACTAGACTTGCCTTGTCCTGTTTGAACACACTTTGAGAACAGATGTATTTCCCGAAAATGAGGATTAACCCTTTCATTACCACATTGTTTATTGACTTGGCTCTCCCCAGGACCACATTGTTTGCTCAGTCATGCAGAAATCACTAGAGCGTGAAAATAAAAATTGACCACAAGTCGAAAACTCACTTTTTTTTCAACCCAGAGTTTCACTGCCAAAGAGTGATTAAAATCATAGGTGTTGTGTGTAAGGTTTGTTCCTTGAACCTTATTCTTTTGTGTGATGTAAAAAGGAAGTCCATACGTGCAAATATAACAAAGTTATGCCTGTTTGTTCATCTGGTCCCATTTATCAAACTGCAAGCCATTTCACCGCACGACCAAATGGCACTCCATACCGCAAATTGAGCGTGGATACTTCTGAAGCACTTTTCTCATTTTTTTTGCAATGGTAACATCATGAATAAACTACACCATTAGAAAGATCCGAAAACACTCTTTCAGTGGTATATAGTTGATGTATGGGCGGCCAAACATATCAACATGCCGCCTTTCTGTAAAGTAGTGAATAAATCTGTGTTAAGGGTGTTCTGTGTGTGGTTTCCTGGTCGACTTAAGTCGCCCATGGGAATCAGCAGGGGGGTAGTTCTTGTCGGCAAAAGTCGCCCATGGTAAGGAAAGGGTTTAACAGAGAAATCATTTAAAATCATATGAAATCATCAATGAGTCATTGATTTGTAAAAATGTGAGGCTGACTGGGCTGAGTAGTCAGCCTGTCATCTACACAAAATCCTCATTGAAGTCGTACAGCTCGTCACCCTTGTCGCTGGCGCTACCAAGAAAGTCCATAGCCTGAGTGAGTTCATTGGAGAGATTTGTAGCCAATTTATCTGTTGAGAAAATAAAGAGAAATTAGCCAAACTCAACGATGTAAACTACTGAACTAGCGTCAATATACAACATTTACAAACATCAAAAAACAAAACTACAAAATTATTATGCAATACCTTACTGGACTGTTAGTGAATGACAGTCTAAACTATCCTGTAAAATCATGGCACCTGGTGTGCTGACATTTTCAAGAAAGGTGGAATTGTTATATTAATTTCCAACGATGGTCAGCATACCATCGTTGCAATTTTTTTTTTCAAATACTGTCCCCAATTTATCACATTTAGTTGGTCCCTATTTTGTTTGCAATCGGTTACACATCTGTGCACAGGTACAAGCCAGCCAGACTGGTTCCCTGACTTTAAAATTACCCGACGCAATAATTGAAAGAATAGCTGAAAGTTTTATTACTCACCGGATCGTTTTCTTTTCTTGAGTAGCTGCTTGAATTCCTTCTTCTTGGATTTGTTCTGTTGATCATTGCCAAGAGTCGCTTTCTTCTGAGGTTTGGATGGAGTAACAGTTGACCTGGTTGACCTTGTGACCTTTGACACAGCACCCTTGCTTGGTGTCTGATTGGACGTCTTGGACTTCAGCGAGACTGACACATTGCCCAACTGTAAAAGAAAAGAGCAAAGTACGTGTGGGGGTCAGGCTTTTGAAATTGCTTTGGGTTGTGACTTCACGTTTTACTATTTATTAGGGAGTGTCATGGCCCAGCGGTTAAGAACACCGGACTCACGCTCTGGTGTTTCAGAGGCAACAGTGGGTTCGAGCCAGCCGAGTGGACACTTGTGCCCTTGAGCAAGGCACTTAACCATTATCGCTTCGGCCTTCGGATGGGACGTAAAGCCGTAGGTCCCATGTCCCAATCACAATTTTGTGCTAACTGCGCTATCAGAAAAATTCTGTGCTAACCCTGTAAGCACAGAATCCTTAGTTACAGGATCTACGCATGCACACAAGCCAAAATTCTTTGCTGACGCATGAAATGTGCTTATAATAAACACACAATTTTTTGCTACATTAAGCAGGGATTTTTTTCGCTAACTGTAAGCAGAGCCAAGAAATTGGGCCCTGGAAAAAGTAAGTTCAGTTAGACTAAATTTTAGTAAAAGCAAGAGCTCTTAACATAAAGACTTGGGTTTTTATATGACTTCGGTACAGTGACTGCCTAAATTTTCCACTAGTTGGTTATATTTCAGGTTCTTGAACAAGTCACGTTCTTTGGTACAATGTAATAGCTTCCTTTTGTCATTTTCTTTTTATTCAAAGTTCTGTTTCTGTTAGGTAGCTTCGGTCCTTGCAAAGATTCAAATATGGGATTCCCTAAGGGCCCATCAGGTTGCTGTGGCAAAGCAACAAGAGGCTTTGTGAAGATAATTGCTCTTCTCGACAAATCCAAGAGTGAATCAAAACCCTCAGTAGACTTCAGAGCGCCCTCTACTATTCCTGCAAGCAGATAATACTGTTGGGAGTTGTCCAAATCTAGGACTCATCTCCAGGTTAGGCTTCACGTCTGGTATTGGCCTCAGGGAATTGTTCAGGCCCACGACTTTGGAAACTCTGACGCAACACTGGTCCAAGTTCTAAATCAGGATCCTTAAATTTAGAGAGTAGTTCCAGCTAGGTTTGAACCATGAAGGTTTCGCAATGAAATTAAGAGCCAAACCTGTAGATAAAGGCAAGATTTTGTTAACATCATCATCATTACCTGTGCGTCTTCCTTCTGCTTGTCTTCAACATCTTCCATGTCTTCCCAGTCCTCCCCCTCCTCAAGCTCCGCCTCCTCGTCGTCATCGTCATCATCCCCCTCATCGTCAATGTCGCTGTCATCTTTCTCCGCCTCCATATCTGCACTGCTCCCCATTTCCTCATCGGTCACGCCCATTGTCAGTCCCGCAGACTCCACTAGTATCGTGTTGCTCGGTCGCACTGGTGGTAACACTATTCAGGGTAATGGGGGGAAAAAGCAAAGAAGTTGTGCTGTGCAGTAATGTATGAGGATTGTGTCCGATGAAATGCCACTGGCCACACAATAGAATTGAGCTGATAAATTCTAAATAAAATGTAGTAATCTTCTGTCACTTGACTCAAATCTTTTAAAGGGGAAGTCTTGGTTCATGCAGCAGGTCCTGGGGCTGATTTCACGAAATGCTAAGATGCGTCTTAGTGAAGGTTAACTTGTCTTAACTCGCGACTCTCCCACGGTTGATTTCACCAAACTTAAAAGGCATTCAACACGTCCTAACTTCCTTAGCAACGTGGCCGAACTCGTCTTAACTTAAGATCGGTCTGAGGGTCGTCTCATTAATGCATGCGTTAATTTGTACATCGTATCTCTCATTGCCGTGAAAGAGGAATGTCGGCCTAGATTAAATAGTTTCCAGGAAGAAAACCGCTGTAGCAACAAATTTGAAAAGATTCCTGATGCGTGGGTAGTTTTAATGCAACATGAGCGCGTGTTTAGAACCTTTTGCACACGGCGCCCACACATACCTGATGGCATTGAACAGGCAGTTGTAATTTTCTTACAAAGATGGCTGTCTATGAGAGGGGTCTATTGTGAAAGGACAACACTGCTAACAGGGAAAGGAAATGATTTACCTCCCAATGTCTGCTTGTCATCCTGCTCCAGGGAACCAATGTCAAACGCTCTCCCCATCTCAGATATGATCTTAGCATCAATGTGGGCTGGTAGACTGTGCTGCTCTGGGGGATGCGTGTAGAATGATATCCGTCCACTGTCAAAACAAAAAATGTCCGTGACAAATTAAAGAATACCATTTTTATTTCAATACCTGGAACAATTTACCCATTTCTATTGATCACAAGTCCTTCCGAGTGGAGTCAGGATGGCGAAGCGGTCACGAGTCAGGTTGGTGTAGCGGTACTGTCCTCGCCTTCAGCCCGGTTCATACTTCACGCGAAAGCGCAAGCGAAGCGAAATTCGTGACGTCAACAATACATTCGAAGCGCGTCCACCATTGTTGGCGACATGACTTTCGCTTCGCACTAGCTTTCGCGTGAAGTATGAACCGGGCTTTCCACTGCCGTGACACAGGTTCGATTCCTGCCTGGGCCAATATGTGGATTGGGTTTTCAGCCCCTGCCTGATTCCCTGGGTTTTCCTCAGAATATTCTTCTGGGGTTTTCCTCCCACATGTAAAACTGTAATATCTTCACATTGTCTTCTCTTTACTGGGCCCCATGGGAGAACAGTGGATTACACTGAATGGGCCACCCAGTTAAAATAAGAATTAAATAAAACAAATTAATTACATTGTCGTTTAAAGCTATAGTCCATCATTTGCAGCCATCCGAAAAGTAACTGGCGTAATTACTGTTGAAAAACAAACTTGGTTGAAAGATAGTAAGGGAACTAAACTCCCTGTGAAATTATTCTTTCTGGAAAGCTGTCATTTTGAAGTAATCAACGAAAGAAGGCATTTCCAACGGTGATTCTTAAGAAGCACCGTAGGAAAATTTAAATTAGTAGTTTGTTTTGTTATTCAGCGCAGCGCGCACAAGTGTTGGAACGACGCACACGCGCGCGCGGTTGTTATAATTCGTCGGATCAGTGCGCGACGCCGCGTATAGCTGCATTTCAAAACAATTCAAAACATGATTCAGTAACTTTTGATTTGAAATTGAGATCTTAGAATGCTGCTTTTCTCGGAATGTACAGCTGAAGCTTAGCTGAAACTTCATCAGGTTAGTTGTTCAGTATCCTTCATTAGATTTTGAACACTTTTGTTGCTTCACACGAACAAAATGCACTAATTACAAATGATGGACTATAGCTTTAAACACCGTATTTAAATGGCAGTGTGTAAGACCAGTCACGAGATCCTGCACTCTGAGCCACATGCATGTAGTACACTCCGCACAGTGTGGATAACACCGTGTGTGTTATATAAGGAGATCAGAACTTAGTACACAGCACATGCCACGTGCACTATAGAAATGGTCAGAACACAAAGTAAAATGGTAGAACAAAAACAAAAATTGCAAGTTTGTAAACTCATCTATTTTTTATGCTTTTGACTGAAAAGGTATGAAAAAAGGGTCAATAGGGCGATTCTTCAGAAATTGAAAATAATACTTGGGGGGGGTTTGTGTGATGTATTAAATATAAATGATTATTGTTCACTAAAGTGCTGCTAGTAAGTAAAAATGCAAATTTCATAAGATGTTTCATAAGTTGGTCTTTCCGTGCATAAATTAGAATAAATTTAATAACAAAATGTCACACATGTGACCGATCAAAATGCCACACACGTGACCACAGAACAATTCCCATTTAGTAAAACTAAAGCAGAGGGTGTACATTGTTAATGCAATCTGTAAATCACAGAAGACTAGTCTTACTCCAAAATTAGTGTGGGTATGTGTGTCCTTAGAACTTTGGAAAAATACATGAATTTCCGGTATGGGCCAGATAACATTGTTTAATGTCTAATGTCACATACATGACCAAACTTTGATGACCCCTCCTAAAATTTCAACACATTTTGTGGAAGTAGAAACCATACTCTGAGGTAGGGAAGAAAAAGTACTAACCTGATGAATCAGTGAAAGTAATATATCAGAAGTAGTTAACAAAGTGTAAAGTTTTTAAAAATTAGACGAGCCCAATTTTACGTCACACAATGACCAAAGAATGGCCCAATAGTGTGAAAGAGCAGTTATAAACGTGATGTTTAAATGCCGGTTAGGTGTCTGGTTGACATGTAGTCACGCATGCCTATAGGATTGACTCAATCTTACAGGACTCTCACTAACCTATTCCAGTCCATGAGCGTCCCCCTAGCCGCCTTGCCCACGTCTGGTACTCCGCCTTTCTTAAGTTTCCCTTGCCGTTTGGCCAGAAGGGACAGGAATTCATTCACGTCGTTGAAGTCTGGAATCGTGTAGTGCAACATGATCTGCATTGAAAAAATCATCAGGACTAAGTAAATTGAATTGTTACATCGTGTATTGGATACAATGGTCACCTGTCAAATATACACTTCATGACATCATTGACATGTAAGGTTAAGTTTTGCAACACCCTTTTGTAATTTCTGGCAGTCAGCCAGACACGCCAATATCATCTTCATGGAACAAATAAAGGATAAAATGCTGGTCGGTACAGACCTCACAATGGGGCGAGTCAATGACAGCATCATATTAACCCTAACCGCCCTGAATCCTCCAAAATCCTTTTTGCAAATTGGAGGAATTTGCAGGATTGAGGTTACATGGCAAAAGTGCTTTGCTGATTGCGGAGTACGCACTGTGTCAAGGTCTTGGGCCGGACCTTGTGTTGTTTATGCTCAGCCGTGCATAAATTTAGTCCTTGATTGTACTTAACATCCTCCGCACTGCTCCAGGATGTCACTGCCTCTGCCTCAGCCTATTGACAGCCATAGCCGGAGGATTTTGCACGATTCAGGCAGTGGTCACCCCTCTATGGACCATATTCAAGAAATAATGGAGGAATTTGCAGGATTGAGGCTATATATGCTACTTTTCCATGAGGCCAATTGGAGGATTTTGCAGGATTGAGGCTACATCCTAGCAAAAAGGCCTGGGGAGTTAGGGTCACTCATGTTGCTTATCAGATGATTGCTGCTGTTATTTTTGTATTCATGGCAGCTTACCTTAAGGCATACTGAAGCAAAGTAAACGGTTTGTTCCCAGCCAATATGGCTCATCAGGCCGGCGTTTATCACTGGTTTCCGTAGTATGAAACAACTTAGACAATTTCTATTCCCCCTGGATGGGATGCCAGTCCATCGCAGATTACTCCCCAGGTAATGCTGGTACGCTTTTATTGTCATTGGTGGAGAGAGGCAAGTGGAGGTGAAGTGGCTTGCCCAAGGACAAAACATATGGCTAGGATGTGAATCCCTAACCTCTGATCGTGAGTCACAACTCTAACCTTTAGGCCTAACTTGACAAATAGATACTGAAGATCCTTGCAAAAAATACATTCTTTAAAGATTTGTTCATACCTGTTGCTTGTTGCACCTTCGGAGGATTGCTTCAACTGGAGAGATGGGATCATCGAGAGCCTCAATCTGTAAAGGATTGAAATCAAAAACACTCAAATCATAATTAGAGAGGTTATACATATCTAAACCCTTGGCAGAACGGAATTGAAATCTTTAGAATAATTTTATTTGGTGCAACTCTGGAGCGCCAGAGTGAAGCGTTTGTTTAGCAGCAGTGGTCATTAGAGAAGTTTCGCATCTGAGCAGATATGTGTGTGTATACATTTAGTTATCCTTAACCGTTATCGGCCGTTGCGTTATTTCGCATCATGTACACATACGCATGTGCTTATAGTCATCTGAACAACGCAGCAATCCAAAATGACAGTCTCCAATGCAAGCCTCGTGTCTGCAAAAAATCCCTCTATGAAACACGGACAAATAGCACACAAAATGTTCAGCAAATAAGCCTATTTGAAGAAAATCATCATGTTTAAATAAATTAACGCAGAAGAGGGTAAAAAAACGACAATTTACTACACGTTTCACACTGACACGTGCGCTACGTGTCAGTATGAAACATGCAGTAAATTGTCGGTTTTTTACCATCTTCATGGACATATCCGTCCAATGTACATGCGTAGCAGATAGCAAGTTGCATAAAAGGTCACAAGACCACACAAAGTCCTACCCGGTGCGCTAACCGTATCCACTGGCTTGCGAAACATTTGTATTCATTATGTTTTGCAAATATTTGGTATGACTCTGTAGGTCAGAAGTGGTATTCTACTGTAAGTATCTAAATATTTGGAAGGTCTTTATGATGTGATAATCAGTACCATATAGGTAAAGGTATACACGGTTTTGAACTATATAAATGAATACAATTTTTACCTTGATGCAGTTGCGCAACACCATGGTAACCTCACTGTTTGTTGTAGCCATGACAACGCCCGGACTATCCAGTAACTTGATATTTTTGGCTAGTTGCACCTCTTGCTTAGATCTGAAGGCGAGGGGGAGAGGGAAAAGGGGAAACTGAATTAACCCTAACTCCCTAGGGTGATTTACAAAGAACCTTCCTCATCCTTGCAAATCCCAACACCATATGGTAAACTGTGCACATAAACAGTTGGACTCCGTTTATTTGTGGTATGCCTAATCCCACGTAAAGCAAAGTCAGTTTACTAGTGCAGTACTCATCCTAACAGATTCCAACAAACCCTGGTGTTGGAGTTTGGCTGGTTTGGGCTAGGGTTACAGACAAGGTGTCATTATTTTGCCAGTCAGTTGTACATGCCAATACTTGTGCCGCAAGGTTCGGAAATTTTTGTGGACATCGAAGGAATCTGCTACTATTGCACACTCCTAATCATCGAAAAAGCATAATAAACCAGGTGTTATAGGCAGCACCACACTTTAATAAAGGGCCCATGAAGTGAATTTTTCTTAGGAACAAATTTTGTGCAACTTTCTACTCTCTTAAATGTATGAAAAATAGGGCCTATTTGGCATCCCTTTTTGATTAATTTTATTGCACTTCTTTAAACATATCAAATTTTCCATGCTTTTCCGGACAACTGAGGAAGCTGTAGCTGTGATGTCATTTCAGGAAGACACTGTTTACTTAGGGATTTTTTGTTCAAATTGTGAACCCAAAACATTGCTTATTGAAAATGTTTGTGAAAAAAGTTTGCTCATTGGCTTACTGCCATGTACTGACAACAACGAATCAAGAACGAAAAAAAAAAATTTTGACAGCAAAATATCAAAAATTCTGGTAACTTTTGGTGCCGAAATAGCTGTATCGTTGAGGTTTCTGCCTAAAATGACATCACACTGTGGCTCATGAATATGGAAATTTGCATTATCCTTGAAAAAGTGCCCTTGAAAATGGTAAAACGAAAATGAAAATAGGGTTAAATGGGGCACCAAGGTGCATTTCCAAGGATTGCATTAAGAAATGATTTTGACTGGCCCTTTAAACTGGTTTCCAGCATGAATAAACAAAGATCGCTGTATTATTGTGATAATAGTGTATATGGTATAGAGGTCTCACTTGTACACTGGTACCCACCTTCTCCTGTCATAGACTAGAATATGATGTGGGTACTGAGAACCAGCCTACTATACAAACCCTGCCTTCACCGGTATGCCTTCTCAACTGTAAATGCCGTGACACTGCTTAGCAATTACGCTAGTTTTCGGTGCTTGGTGTTCAGGTTTGCTAAAGTGGGGATGGACATTTTTGCTCAAATTCAGAAAAAAGAAAAGTGTGAGCATCAGAAATATGGAAATTATTAATATGGCGACTTACTTTGTGACTCCAGGCTGCGATCCCACGCTACACGCTTTGGCTCTCTTCAAACTGTTGATGACGCTGCTCTTACCCACGTTGGGAAAACCTGCAAAGAGTGTAATAGAATGAAAAATCAGTCAGAGTTTCACCAACAGCCTCCAAATGTCCAATCGGGACTTCAGTTTATAAGATCAAATCTCAAATATCAACAAGGTACAGTGACACTTCATCCAATTAGAGAATCAAAAAGGTTACAGGTGTATTATCTGTGCATTTGAACTATTTCTATCCAGGGGATGTAAGTGGACCCTGATATTTTTTACCTGAAATTTGAGGTAAACAAACAGCTATGGTGCCAATAGGTTATTTAGATATGAAAAAAACCCTGAAATCAGGCAATCGCAGGAGAATTTACGTCCCTGTTCTATTTTGTTTTCTAATCACAAAATTTTAACTTGTATCTGTTATTTTTCTATTTTGGGCATGTGCAACCGTCTGCAGAAAGGTTTTATCTGGAGAAATGCTGCTTTCGTGAGCAAACAGACTGGTACCCAGTCCCAATATCACCAATTCTGATAGAGAGACGGGAACCAGTCTACCCCATGAGAACTGATTATCGTCCAGACAAAACTTATTCAAATTTGTAATGTAGTTATTCTATGACTAAACATGGGCCATTTTTTTCCCTTTAACAGTGAATAACTTTTGAATTGCTAATTTTTTTTAGCAATTTAAAAGAAGATCTATTTTCAGGGTGAAACTTGAAAATGACATGAACAGTACATCTTTAATTTAAAAAATAACTGCGACTCAAGAACACCTCTCTGAAGCGTTGATTAGGATACTTACCCACAATTCCCACAGTGATGGCCGTTTTGATGTCAGCGTTTCTACAGTAGTTATTGAGTAACTTCATGAGTGTCTCGGCTCCAAGACAACGACTCGATTGCAGCAAGTCCTTGGTGGAGAGCGTTATGGGCACTTTGCTCTGAGCCTGGAAGATAATCACAATGACGGATATATTTTAAGTTGTGTTAAACACAGACAGGGGCAATTCCACGGTTACTCACGTTACATTTTTGATGTACTTTTGAGTTTCCTTGGGCTGTAATTACCTTACTGAAAAGGTTTCAGAACTGTTTTCCCCATGGTAGATAGAGTAGACCTAGACCTACCTAAGCACCAAAGACGACATCCAGAAAAATGTGTTATGTATGATAAACAAGACGCACAAACTCGGTTACTCACGTTACGAAAATGTAATGTGAGTAACTGATTTTGTGCGTCTTGGATGGCACTGAGTGGCTTTCTTAAGAGAGCGCTGGTTTTGTGTCTCTAAATGGTGAGGAGTTAAGGTCACAATTTCATGTCCTATTTTCTTTTCTCAACTGACCATTTCGACTTATTAAGAAAAACTGTCACAGAACTTCTATTTAAACCACAAGCAAAGGCTGTTGGCTAGCTTTGTGCGCGGAAATCCTGAATTATATGTAAAAATTCTTGTGTTGAGCGCACTTACAAGTATACATCGAGTTTCATCTTGGGCAAACGTCACCGAGCCCTAAGCATGAAAATATGCTAAGCATAAACAAAATTATTTGCTAAGCAAAATCTGGTTGCCAGCCAAAATGTCATGCATAGTACACTGCTTGCGACTGGTTCCCAGCTTATTTTTTGCTTAGCATATAAATTGGCCAGGCAAAATCTTCTACTTGGAAGCTCCATGACATTGGGTCCAGATATCAGGCAAAATCTGCTTACCAAGTTTTGTCTCTGTAACTGCGTGGACGCCTTGAATGCTACTGTGGGAAACTCGTTCCTGAGATGCTTCAGCCATTTCTCCACATTCTCACTGGGTACCAGATCTGGAAAACAAACCAAGTCAAATCTCCAAATCTAATAAACTTTGATACTGCAAAGGCTAAAGGTCCCAATGCAACTCCGGTCAAATGTCTGAAAATGATACAAGTTTTCCAAGTGTTTCGTTTAATTGTGTTCAAGGTGCTCAGAATCATGCAAGTCACCAAAAACATATTTTTTATTTTCCCTTTTTAAAGCTTTTAAAGGACCTCCTTTTATCTATCACAATATACAAGACGTCCAAATTAAAAGTGGATTCCCATCCTTAGAATTAACCTGTGAGAGCTGATCAACTTGTGACTCTTGACCCGAAAGAGCTGATCAACTTGTGACTCTTGACCTGAGAGAGCTGATCAACTTGTGACTCTTGACCTGAGAGAGCTGATCAACTTGTGACTCGTGACCTAAGAGAGCTGATCAACTTGTGACTCTTGACCTGAGAGAGCTGATCAACTTGTGACTCTTGACCCGAGAGAGCTGATCAACTTGTGACTCTTGACCTGAGAGAGCTGATCAACTTGTGTCTCTTGACCCGAGAGAGCTGATCAACTTGTGACTCTTGACCCGAGAGAGCTGATCAACTTGTGACTCTTGACCTGAGAGAGCTGATCAACTTGTGACTCTTGACCCGAGAGAGCTGATCAACTTGTGACTCTTGACTCGAGAGAGCTGATCAACTTGTGACTCCTGACCTGAGAGAGCTGATCAACTTGTGACTCTTGACCCGAGAGAGCTGATCAACTTGTGACTCTTGACCTGAGAGAGCTGATCAACTTGTGACTCTTGACCTGAGAGAGCTGATCAACTTGTGACTCTTGACCTGAGAGAGCTGATCAACTTGTGACTCACTTGTGATGTACTGGATTACAAAACTATGAAGATGTATGCAGACTTCAAACTCAAACTAATTATTATAAAGTTGACAAAAGAACTGACTGGATCAGGGTTTGAAACTCTGACCTTAGCAACACTGTAACAGTGCTGACCTAGTTGGTTTTCCCTAGTGCTTTATTTGACGATTAGTAGTTTGTTTGCGATTTCTCAGGTTTCCTCACCGGTAAGGTTGCTAGCATCTTGACTTTGTGCGTAATCCCCCAAGTATGGTTGATTCTGACTAGTGCCCTTGAACAAGGACATTGACTAAATGGGGAGCCGCCAACATTGGGCTGGATAGCTCAGTTGGTGGAGCACTGGTATGAAATTCTGAAGGTTGCAGGTTCAAACCCTGTTCAGTACATTTCCTTGTTCAATTTTATAACTATCATTTATGCATCTAGTCACTTTCCAATTGAGGTTTACTTGATGATGCAGAGACTAATTTTACCGATTTTATTAAGGAGGAGAACCATTTTCTTGTTGACTCCGGCCGACAGGACTGCTTGCTCCAGCTGTGGGCAGCGAGAGCCCAGAGGATCCCGTGCATCAAGGACCTGTATGACGACGTCAGATGCCTCCAGTACCTTCTTGAACTCCTTGTAGTAAGTCTTGCGAGAGGTCTCCGTGTCCCTGGGACTGTGGGTAGTGGAGGAGTCTTTGGGGCCCCGTCCGGCTTGCTGTTAATAACCACAAGTTTAAAAAAAAATTAATAAAATGAATAAGGCCAAATAAAAAAAAAACATGCTTAGCGTCCTGCCTTTAAGAAAAGAAAGGAAGGAGGCGGCCCCTTTTTTCCCCCTCCAAAGTGGCCGTTAGACCGGGCTATTTTTCAAGATGGCTGCCAGCTTTTTTTTTTAATTGGCCAACACTTGGACTCAGGAAATGACATACCAGCTTTATGTGGGCTAGATGCAATGGACAAAGAGGCCAAAATGATGTCATTGCTTACAATTTATAATTTTTCGCGGTTTTTTTTCTCAAAAACAAAAAAAGAGTAGACCATGCCGAGTAGAATGGAACATTTCATCTGTCACCGAATGAAATTATTCTTTCTATTGCACGAACGTGAAACATTCATTATTTGTTTTATATAACACCTGAACAAATCCTCGTCATCTGATTGGTTGACTTTTAATAGCAAATTTATTCAAGTTAAAAATTGTTTACAAGTTTGACGAGTTCAGAGTTATCACATTCAATTTTTCTCAATTTAAAACTTTTCCATAAGTTTAGAACTCAAACAGTTCAGTAAGTTCAGAACTTTTATTGCCAATTAAAACACCACAGCGCCACCATCGGCAACATGTGCAGTGACAGTGCATGGTACTTCTAATCACAGTGCAATAGTACTTCCATTGCACTGTGCGCTGCGCGCCACGCGCGCGCCGTGCATTGGTACGAATAATTCAATGACATGTGATCAACAATCCACCAATCAGATGACGGGGATTTATTCAGGTGTTGTTCAATTATTGATAACATGTTTTGAAGGAGGTCTCTGTGTTAGAATTGTGTGAACAGATTGGTTTATATTCTAGATTCAAAATACAAGAGAGCAGAGACAATTCTAAAACTAAGATCACTGAAATATGGGTTGAAACTTTCAATGATAGTATGGTGCAGTAAGTGGTAAGTTTGCCGGTACACCATGTAATTAATCTCTTCTGTGAAGAAGTGTGGTTCTGAAAAGACACGGTGGTCAGAAGTGTTCTTGACATTTTTGGCCAGTATACTATCTGTAGTCAAAGAGTACAGGTCGGAAACGGTTCTTTTCCAGAACCAAACTTGTTCACAACAGAGATTAATAACATGGTATACCCACAATCTTATTGACTTCTCTGGTTCGGGTGCTTGACCACCCTATACTAACCACAACATACCACCTAAATGTCTCACTTTAACATTGACATTTTACTTTTCCCCGATTGACACCCTGCGCAAAGTGTGCATTATAAAAGCCACCACTTAGACTCCTTGACAATCAACTATTTTAGAGGGAAATTCACCTTCTTCTCAAATTCCTTGGCTCTCATCTCCGCATTCTTCCGCAGATCGCCCAGCTTCCTCTGTTTCATGACTTCCTTGAAACGACGGTCTTTCTGTCTCTTTTTCTCTTCTTCAGCCTGGGGGAAAAAGAAACAATAAAAGCGGTTCACATTTTACTGATTTCTCAACGCTAACTCCCTCGTCTGTTTTTTTTTCCCCAAGAAAGCTTCCTTAATTCTCCCACATCCAAGACAGAGTAGGAACCCCAATGGGGCAACTAGTCTTTCACTATACCTTCCCAAATCCTACAAAATCCTACAAAACCCTCCAGGTACTATGTCGATTTTGATGGATCCGGAACCGTTAGGGTCATAGGATAGCAGGAGAACGCACAGTCTTCTGCAACATCTGGTATGCAGCATGGAAATCACACAAAAAGACAAAATTCCAAGCTTCACATGACCCTCCCCAGTGTTTACAAAACTGTTAATGGCATAAAAGGGAAGCGAATAAAAAAGTGGAATCTAGGCTAATGCGAGGAAAAGTTGCATGCCTGAAAAATTCAAATTTGCCCTTTATGACAGTACATCGGATGAACAATTACACAAGGTAAATTAATGCCTCTAACCTCTCGATAACTCATGTTTTTATTTTAACTTCTTCGTTGTTGTTTATTTGTGCCACTCACCTTGGCTTTTCTATCCTGTGCTTCCTTTAGGATATTCTCTTTGAAGGGAGCTAGGTTGGGGATGCCGATGTCCTTCTTGGGTTCCTTGTGACTTCTCTTCTTTTCTTCTTTTTTGAGTTTCCGTCTGTGCTCTTTCACCTGAGCGATACACATCAGAGTTCCACGCATGTCAGCATTTATTTATGGGGGCAAAAAGAAGTAGGCTTGCTACAGGGATAGACAATTTTCATGTTGCGGCCACTCGTTGTTTTTTCCCATTCAAATCAATTTAACCAAAGCGAGACTGGAAGGAAAAATAGTCTGGTTCCTTTTTGCACAAAAAAATTATCATTCAGTACTGCTATTGGACACAGGGAACATGACTGAAATGGTGGCAGCATGATAAAGGTCTATTATCAGAAATTGCCATAGGTACAGAACTGAAAACAGAATGGTTTTGACATGAAAAATATTTTAGAATGATTTTGCTACCAGCAACTGATTATTAAATAAAAAAAGTTACGTAGCACTTTTAGAGCGCTTATTTCAAAACCAGAGGTTACCCGGCATTTTTGTTCCGGTTTCCCAGAGAACTTTGGCTACATAGAAATCTCACCTTCTTCTGTACTTTGTAGCGAACCTTAGCAAGAACACGCTTGCTCTTCATCTTACCTGCAAATAAAGAAATAAATAATTAACTAAATAAATAATGCAACACATTCAACATCAAAAGTGACCTTGAAACCCGATCCTCCCCAAGCCTTTTTGCTAGGATGTAGCCTCAATCCTGCAAAATCCTCCAATTGGCCTCATGGAAAAATAGCATATCGCCTCAATCCTGCAAATTCCTCCATTATTTCTTGAAAATGGTCTGTGGAGGGGTGACCACTGCCTGAATCCTGCAAAACCCTGCGGCAGTGACTGTCAATATGTTGAGGCTTGGCCAGTGACATCCCGGAGCAGTACGGAGGATTTCAAGCATAATCCAGACCTATATTAGGTCTAATGCATGGCTGAGCAAAAACAACACAAGGTCTGGCCCAGCACCTTGACGAAGTGCGCATCCTATGAAATCAGTAACGCACTTTTACCATATAACCTCAATCCTCCAAATTCCTCCACTTTAGCAAAGAGGATTTTGAAGGATTCAGGGCGGTTAGGGTTAAGCACAGTAAATTATTTTTAAAAAGTAAAGAATTCTGGTTAATACTGCTAACTTAGGCCAACATAATGAACATGCCTTGTCATATGAAATGATTTGCTGGGTTTACATCCAATATGCAGCCTCATATAGTTTCATAATATGGACTCCCAATATCTAAGATAGTGAAAGAGTTTTCCCTGGAATGCCGTTCCAGGATTTTCCTCCCACCACTAAAATTGTACTTTCCTTTCTCATCTTCTTAACAGTTCTTAGACGAGCTGATTACAAAATAAATAAAAAGAAAAATAAGATCGGACTCAGAGTGAGCCAAAATGTTCAACAGGCAGGCAAAAAATAAACTACCGGTATGTTTATGTCTTTACATGGGTACCTACACATACATGTGTACACAGCAGCGGCAGATCCCAGAATCGTTATCATTTTGAGGGGAAATGGGGGCGGGGGGAATGGGGAAGGGGTCCAACCGTTTATGCGTAGAATGGCTCTAAGTCTAATTTCGAGTGTGTGGGGTGTTTTTTTGAGATTAATAATAATAGGACTAATTCTTTTCCCCCAAACCATAGTTTTATATAGGCCTATATGAAAGTTGACCACTAGCACTACACAAGGAGTTGGTAATATCCACCTAATGGTTCTCCGACTTTTGTTTTAAAGATTTCACAAGAAAAAAATTATCTAGAACTGTAAATTAAAGATTAAACATAACGTTAGACAGTCCCCCATTCAATTTCGGTCGGAAAAAAAGCAGGGATAACGCAAAAAAGTTTTTAAAACGTATTTCCATTTTCCTGTTATATTATAAAATTCATGCAGAGCAATGATGATGAATAAGAAAGACAAGAATTTACAATTACATAGCTGCATAGGAAGTATTGTTAATTATTTTGCTATGCATACATATGCCGTAGCTATAGCCACCGAAAAACGATTACGGCGACGTACACCCATGGCCTAGCCCCACTAGTGTGGCCGTCGGTATGCTGCGCTGAACCTAAGCGCAGCATACCGACGGCCACACTAGTGGGGCTGCAACCCATGGGCCATGGCCATTGCCATGGAGGAATAGCAACGACGTTCGCAGAAAATAAACTCAACTTACGTGGTCTTCCCTTTTTAACCATTTTTCTGTTCCTAACCAAAAACCACTACAACGAAGAATGTAGGAGACGTCAGATCAAAAAGGCACAATTTCACAAACTGTTGTCGAGTAAGACTGTTGAATGTAAGACGGAACAACTGACGAACACTGAGGCAGCTGACGATGAACACATGCGCTATATGCCCAAATTAAATCGCCAGTCACAAAACGTAACACATCGGTACCGCACACATCCCACGTGCAATGAAATCGATTTCAACCACGTGCCCAACGAAAGTTATTATATATTCATTATACACACTGGTGCATATAAATACATCGGGAAAAAGGTTGACAGTCTTTTCCCCAGACCCAAAAGACGATAACGTAAGGTAAATCGCCATCGGCATGAAAATATGCAGACTATTGTGATCATTCGTTCAAGCTGTTGTTCTTTCTTTGTTGCCTTTTTGCTTCCAAATAAAGTCTTAGAAATTGTTTGATTCTGGAAAGTCTGAAGAATCTTAAGCAGCAGAAGTAGATGGGAACTCTTCAATGAACACATTATACATTCACTGAAAGATCTGCAAATTGAGGTGAATTTTATGGGCCAACGGAGACTGCTGATCGCAAGCGCGCGACACTGACTGACCGGCCGACATGGCCGTGTACGCACGGCCGGCGGTATATACCCTGGGGTCTCTTGCGCGCTTAATTGCCCGGGAGGGGGGGGGGGGCAGTATTGAAGGGGAGGGGGAACAATTGCAGAATACGAAGATCGTGTAGTGTAGGCAGGTAGGGCCCCTGTTTTGTGTTGAACAAATTAGAGTCAAAATTGTGGGGGAGGGGGTGGTATTGAAGGGGGATGGGGGGAACAATTGCAGAATACGGTGATCGTGTAGTGTAGGGCCCCTGTTTTGTGTTAAACAAATTAGAATCAAAAATGTTTTTTATACTTATAGCTCCAAAATCCCCTTTACAAAATTTACAATCAAAAGCCGACTTTTCTCAATTCTAATGACACCCATTTTGCAATTTTGAACAGTTTCTTGGGGGTAGAAATAATGATTTTCCTGCGCGGTTTGTGCCTTGCGATTCAGCGCTGCGGTGATCGCCATCTTTATTTTTTGGTTGCGCACTGTCATCGTCATTTTACCCCCAAATTTCACTCAAGAAATCAATACCCTGCCCTCTATCTATGACATACCTGTTTATTGAGAATGTCGCCAACTAGTTTGGTCGGTCTAATAATTTTAAAGTGGATTTTTTTCCCTTACAGGAACCGGGCCCTACACTACACGATCACCCAGAATACCCCGCCACTCGATTTATGCACCTCGTAGCCGGCTACGGAGTCACTGTTGATTGCCTTCAACAAACCTTCTCAGCGCTACCTGTACGTACTAGGCATACACACGTCATGCTCCACTGCACTCCTACTTCGTATCCGCGTAGCCGGCAACAGGGTAGTTGGTTTGGACTTGGAATTTTTTCAGCAACTACCCTGTTCCTTTTGTGTTGCTTCGTTCTCAAGCATATCAAGGGAACTCCAACTCTGTAGCCGCGTAGCCGGCAATAGGGTAGTTGGTTTGGACTTAAAAAAATTTCAGCAACACCTATTCCTTTTGTGGTGCATTGTTCTCAAGGGGAGCCCCACTCAGTATCCACATAGCTGGCAATTGAATTGTTTCTTTTCCAGTGATTACAACTGCGTAGTCAGAGATTTTAGGGGTGTATTTCCGAGTGGCGGGGTATTCTGCAATTACACCGAGGGGGGTGGTAGGAGAACATTTGTCACTTGTGCACTTAATCATTATGTCTAGGCGCAGGGAAAGTGTTGTTTTGACTTTGTTGTGTTTGTATTGTAACCACATTGTACTTAGACCTGTGAACATGGCATCAATAATGCATTTCCTATTATCAATACACATCCAAAGGTCAAAGGACCAAGTATAATGCATTTTTTTAATAAAACGTACTGAAATTTGATGCGCAGGCTTGCATGAAGTGATGCACCTTCACAATATAAAACACCTAGACCTACTTATTAATTACTCGAATGCAGTAAATTTGGCATCCTTTCGCATTATTACACACGATTGGTTTACAGTGTGCAAGCATGACCAAGCGCCGACGATCAGCCACATCGACTGACGTCAAGGAGCCAGAGGAGGAGACTGCCTCCTCCACATTGCTCCATTTCCCCATCAAAAGAAGGAAGAAGTCGGTGCAGTCTCAGGATCCGGTGAGTAGATCTTAGATTGTGAAAATCATGAATATTGCTCCAGAGGCAGTCCTGGTTTGAGGCGTGCGATCGCACCCCCACGCCATCGCACGCCTAAAAGCTTCCCGAGAAGTGTGAATAATTGCACGCCTGAATTTATTATTATTATTATTATTAAATGGTTTATTTTAAAAACATCATATCGCAGCCTCGCGGCCGAATTGCACAATGTTTTACATGATTTACAAATATTGTTAAAAGACAATGCTTACATACAAATAAGAAACACGAAACTATGACACATAACAGTAAAAAACACTTATTAAATATTACATTTAAGGGAAAAAAAATACAAAGTCAGCCCTTGAGCTAAAATTATAAACTTCTTTGATAAAATTCAATTTAAAGAATCAGTTTTGTAATAACCCGTAAATATAAAGTTTTAATCATTATGTCTTATGTTTCCCTGGATCACAGAATCACATGGGCGTCGCGAGGGGGGGGGGGCAAGGGGGACACTTCCCCCCCCCCTCTCCTGGAAAAGCAAAACAAACAAAAAAGGAAGAAAAAAAAAGAGAAAAAAGAAAGAAAAATAGGCGCGAAGTCATAGTGGTGCAAATTTAATGTCGGGGGAGGGGGGCAAAATGTCCCTGCCCCCTCTAAAACTGATAAATCGAGAATGTGTTGAGAAATACAGGCATTTTTTGCCAAAAATATTTGCCCCCCTCTAGAAAAAATCCTGGTGACGCCCATGCAGAACCACACACCTAGAAAATCACACACCCAGAAAATCACACACCTAGAAAAACCACACGCCTAGAAAAATCCAGGTGTGCAGTTTTTCCACACGCCTGTGATTTTCATATCAGAAGGACTGAGAGGGTAAAATTTTTTACTTTCCTTGTATATATCAAGCTCACATGACCTTCCACAATGTAAATGAATCGAAAGGCACTCGAAATGAGTAGGAAATACAAATTGTACATCTTTCATTTATTTTTGTGGCTTTTATGTCGTGTTTACGTGGTAGCGGATCAGACATGTCAGAAAATGTCCAATATTCATCATGGGCACAAGATAGCGTGAGACACAATCCTCTGCTGAACAAGGGTTTGGTTATCTTTCAAAAGTTAGTTAAAGCAGTGGTTGGCATGTAGAGAAGCTACGGTTGTCTTGGCATGCAAATTGTCTTGCAGCTTAAATGTATTAGTGCTGAGTAATAATCATTTGCTGACGTTGTAAATCTTTCACAGGCGGATATCATCCAAGATTTGTATGACACCATCAGGAACTACAAAACTGACGACGGCCGGCTGCTGTGCGAAGCCTTTATAAGAGTGCCCAAACGAAGGTAGCATTTGGATTTCAAAAATTGTATGTGCGGAAGCAGGATTGACTGGCCGTGACTGTTTATGTAACTTGATACAGCTTTGCTTTGACTGTAGGTGATTGATAAGCCAGCTGTGCCCACAACTTGCCTGTTTTGTCTGTTCATGGTGTGTTGACTGAGTTTGACTAGTCACAGTGCTTGCTTGACATATGATCTGACTGCTGGTGACTAGCCTGTGTTAGAAGTATAGAGCAGGGGGAGTGGGTGATCATTTTGACTGTCTGTGACTGTTTAAATAGCAGGAGGGTTAAAAAAATCTCAATGGACATTGGTGACATCTGTTTACATCTGTTTCAACATGAAACTTGAGATTCCTACAGTTCATCTGGGCAATTTTACTAATCCAAACGCTGAATCAAAATGGACGCATTGATAGCATCACGGGACAGTGTAATTATAATAACTATGACTGTTGATTTTCCAGGGGGGCACCAGAGTATTATGATGTAGTAAGCAGTCCCATTGACCTGCTGAAGATTCAACAGCGAATGAAGATGGAGGAATATGATACAGTGGAACAGATGGAGGCAGACGTTGAACTAATGATCAACAATGCACTGGCATATTATAAGGTGAAGACCGGCTTTTTATACTCTGTGTTCTGTACCATTAACCCTAACTCCCTAGGCAGTTTTGCAAGGATGCAACGTCAATCCTGCAAAATCCTCCAACTTCCTCCATGTACAAATTGCAAACTGCCTCAATCCTTCAAAATTCTCCTGCAGTCGCTGTCAATATGTTGAGGCAGAGCCAGTGACATCCTGGAGCAGTGCGGAGGATGTCAAGTATAATCTAGGCCTAAATTTATGCACGGCTGAGCATAAACAACACAAGGTCCGGCCCAAGACCTTGACACAGTGCATCCTCCAAAATCGGCCACACATTTTTGCCATATACATGTAGCCTCAATCCTGCAAAGTCCTCCATTCTGCAAAGAGGATTTTGGAGGATTTGGGAAGGTTAGGGTTAAAGATGTACTTGCCTGTGCTCTTCAAAAAAGTATGTTTTCTCCTGGCGACTTGTGTTTGTTTATTTTAACGAATAAAACTTGAACCCACTATTTTTTCATTTTTGGGTTGCTTTTGTGCACTAACAGGACTAGCCTGCAAGTCGGTTACTATAGCGATTCAAATAGGGGCAAGGAACCAGTCTACCTGTGAGAACTGAATTATTGTTGGGCCGCTTATACATGTAGCTTGAAATTTGTAAAGTTATTATTCCACAAACAAGTTTGTGTCAAGTTTTCTGTTCAATGTTTCATTCAAAAGTAACTAACTTTGTATAAATAGAAAAGTAGCAATTTAAACAAAGGAATCTGTTTTTCAGAATGAAACTCAAAAATATTAATCGACCGTCCCAAATACTTTGTGGCTTTAAAACACCACTGGAACATGTGAAGTTATAGGTGTTGGAAAACATGCTCATTGGAGAAATGTGAGGCATTCTGGCAAAATGGGACAGAGCTGGGCAGAGATCGAAATGGGTGTTTGTGGGTATTGGGAAAGAGAATAAAATTATCCGTACAATACTGTTTGTTGCACTTCAATTGGACATTCCGTTGACAAGTTAGGCTGTTTAACTTTCGCATTTAACGACATGTCAAAAAAGTTTTTAAAAAACAAGAAAAAGGTCTAAGCGTTCAAGTTTTATATACGTGAAAATGAAAGATGCCTTAAATACGCTTTTATGCTACAATTTTTATGCTATTTCTTTAAAATATGCGGAGTAGGCATATCAAAGATTTACAAATATCAATAAATGGTTGCGTCAGTGCAACACGGTCGTAAATCAATTCTGCAACCGTGTCGTATCTCGCACGAATTAACATGTACGCTCTGTGCAACAATGTCGTATCTCAAGGTCCATTGACTTTGCGTGTACATCCGGTCCATTTTAAGCGAGATACGACCTTTTGACATTCTAAAACTTCCATTTTAAGTAAACGCTATTTAAGGAGATATGACCTTGTTGCACTGACGCGACTAAAACTCAAATCTGAAAATCAGAAAAATGTTCATGACTGTTCAGTCTTTGGCATGTTTCTCCACTATGACCTGTGCCCAGTTCCTTCTCATTTTGTCAGAACACCTCACAAGTGGTTCTGAGAAGAACCAGAAAGTTGTTGAAACCATAATTTTTTGCATGGATACTCGTAGTCTTTGACATGGTGCATCTGCAAACCTCTCCAAAGTTGTACTCATCACCATACGAAGCCTTCAAATCTCATTTAACAATTCTCACTGAATTTCTGATGGTCAATCGACAGAAAACCTCCCAGGAGTACAGGGATGCGAGCGATATCTGGCGACTGTTCATTGGAACCAAACACCATTTCCTTGAGGATGACCCGACGGCAGAAGACGTGAGGTTTTCCAGGGAGACCGTGGAGGTTAGGCAAGAGAAAGAAGAAGAGGTATGCAGAACTCAGAATAGTCTGTACTCTGAGCAAAAAGAGGTGTTCAGGCACGCAACTTTTCCTTGGATCTGCTGATTAGGCCAAAAAAAAAAAATAAGTCGGTCTCTGGTCAGCGCACGCGTCGATTTTAATCATGCGCGTCGATCTTTTTTTTTTCCAAAATGTTCCGCGGTAGCTCCAACAGCGCCCTCTATTCCGCATCTCCTCAATTTTTTTTTACTAAAGAGCACCAAGGAATGGGAAATTGCACCAAGGCAAATGATCGAAAGCACCGAGGCAAATTATGGAGGACACCAATGTACATGAGGACACCAAAAAAGCAAAATAGTACCCCACCTTGTCTGTACAATCCAAGCTTGAAGAAAAACAAAAAAAGCAAAAAAACAAAAAAAAAAGCCGCGTGGCCGCGTCAATTCCGGAACTTTGGTCTGACCAGAGACCGAATATTTTTTTTTTTTGGCTTTACCTCGGTATTTTTTTACTTCTCATGAATGCCATTACAAATTGAAAAAATACTGTACAAAGTCTTGTGGGGTTTGGACTTTCCTCGTTTTGTTTCTAAATTCCCAGTTGCATGCCTGGGAATTTAGTATAATTTAGTAATGCAAATGAACTAATGATACCATACCCTTAGTCTTGATACGGCCCCAAGATTTCGCAACACATTTCAGCACACAGGGCAGTCTAACAACGCAATTTTCTGGGTCCAGGCAGTTAGAAATATCACGTTAATTGAAGCAATTTACCAACTTTACTTCAATCTAAAAATTAAAGATTGTAAAAATGTTTGGGGTTTTTTTCGTAGTAGAAAAATGTAAATTTATGTCAGTAATCTGGGAGTCGCATCTGTTTATGCCCCAAAATAGCATTGTCAAGCACCCCTCTCACTAATATGGCGTATTGTTCTCACTATAGAGTCCGTGAACGGCTAGCACTTTATTGTCTTTATGACCTTTAAAACTTGCTCTTTAGCCGACGAAATTCTCCAAAATGTTCATGAGGCAACTTAGACAAGGTCCTCAGTATTTCACCAGCCAAGTTTGAAATCTCAATTCAATTTTTAATGGAGACTTTTCTGTATCATTTTGCACCTGAGAGTGAAGCCAAGTGATTTCCATTTAAAGACTAGACTGGTACATGTCTAACTGTTTGAAAAGATTTCCCCCTTCTGTGGTCTGGTAGCAGACCAAGGAGAGATGTGTAGAAATAGAGACCGTGCACCAGATGTTTCTTTTCACACAGTTGATTGATGCTGTACTAAAGGGTCGTCGGACTGGTTGTTTCATGTGCCAATCTATTTTCTTGTGTTGCATGTTTTCAGTAACCCTAACTCCCTAGCGTCTTTTACTAGGAACTGAACCAAGTCCATCAAAATCCATCAATGACTGCTTCCAATACAAAACTGTACATGACACAATGGAATCCACCACTGACGCACTGGTTGATGTTCATGGACTTGCTACACATAGTTTTTTTTATTAAAATAGCAGTATCAAACGGATACCCCTAGCACTGCTTCAGGCCATTAGGCCCAAGTCCATCATACTCCATCAATATTAAGTCAAACCAGGCCTGCAGGACCAAGTCTCAAAAATTGGGGAGGTGGATTTTGATGGAGTTGGAGAGGTTCGGGTTAAGTTTAGGACTCTCATACACAGTCAGTTAGTGATAACCTAAGTCACAAGTTGCATTCATTTATTGAGATGAGTCTGTCAGTGTGTAACTCAATCAGGTACGAAGAGGACACTAGGTTGGCCCTCTGGGACCGGCGATCACCACCGGGAATGTTTGCCCAGAATTGTTTATTCCGTCAGTCAGCTGTTTGTGTAATAAATCTCTCTCCTAGCAGTCATGCGAAGTATTTGCCGATAAGGACGCAACTGACGCAACCGCAGCGGCAAGCTGCAGGCTGCTGCAGGCTGCAGCAGGTCCAAGCACTGAGCACATTGCTGGACCAGCTAGGCACCTGCGAGCTCACAGCTTGGTGCTTAGCGAACCGCCGTTAAACAACGAGGTAGTGTAAGGAGTCTCGTGGCATGACGTCAAAAGTGTTATTGTGTCTGTCAATCAGTGTTGTAGTATCAGTCACAAAACTTTTTCTTTTCTTTTCCATAGATTTGTTTTCTTTTCGTTACATTTTCATCACAGACCCATTGTGTTTATGTCATTTTTGTTTTGTTTAGAATGTGAAGTACTGGTAGTAGACAGTTAAGCCCCAGTCACACATTCACGGTTTGGAGCTACGGATATCCACGGTATAAAATTCGTGATAAACCTTGGGAGTACCGTATTCATCCCTAGTACATGTAGTACCTCCGTGGTTATCCGTCATTTTCCTTGGGTATTCGTGGAGGAGCTACAGAAGTTTTAAACTGTTCCAAACTTCTGTAGTGAATCATCATGAAAATCAATCCATAGTGCAACCGTGGGACATCTGTAGGACAACCGTACTAATTTGTAGTGTTATTCATGGCTATTCGTACATATTCTTGGAGATTCGTAGAGCTATGAATGTCCTACGGATATGCGCGGATATGCTAGGATTTTGCTAAGGTACCTGTACTATGAATATGTATGCTTTGTTACGAGGAAAACCTTGGGCATCCGAGGCCCAGTCACAGACAACCGTGGCGTTAACGTCATTATTCTTAGTAATACCGTCGATATTCTTCAACAATCTGTCCATATTCTTGACAAACCATGGTGTATTTGTAGAGAAACCTTATAGGACAGTGGTGGCTACATGTATCTGTTCTTACACCGTAGTGCATTCTTAGAAAGTCGATTTCTCCCCGAACGTCGACGGTTCATCGTGATCGATTGATTCTTGGTAAACCGTGGATATTCGTAGCTCCAACCGTGAATGTGTGATTGGGGCTTTACAGTAATGTTTCTGATAATTTCAAAAGATCGTACATACATGTACTTTCCCTAATACAAAAAATAAACCTTGCAAATTACAAAGAAAAAAATTGGATTTTGGAGTGAGGACTGGAACAAAATACTAAAAGTTATGATTGTTTTTATAGAAGAAGAAACATTGTTTTTGGTAAAACAAAGTTCTGTAGAGAAGCACATCTTTTTATAAGTTTGACCTACAAACAGTTATCTGTAGCATGCATGCAAATATTTGTAGAGTATAGTAGATGTGGTAAATGCTTTGTATATGTGAAAGTAGTTCCTAATGTTCTTTTGTTATTTAATTAATCATATTTTGTTTTCACTTTCATCATTTCCTTTCCTACATTATGTCCTTTTTGTCTTTTTTTTATTAAAATAAACAATGTCAGCTATTGCTGTAAAAGTCCTTGCCAGACCTGCCCTGTGAAATCATGGCACCTGGTGTGCTGTCATTCTCAAGAATACAGGAATTTTGTATCAATTTCCATCGATGGTCTGTCCCCAATTTACCAAATTTAGTCAGTCCACATTTTCTTTGCAATCGGTTACACATCCATGAATGGGTGCAAGCCAGCTAGTCTGGTTCCCTGACCCGACAATTCCATGACGTCTATAAATTGCTCCGTTTCATCTCAAGTAGGGTCAGGGAACCAGACCACAAGCACAGCATTTTTTTTCCTTGTTTTTTCCAAACATTTAAGCAGGTCAGTGTTACAATAATTAGCTATAAAATAGTAACCCCCAAATCCATCCATTTCTGAAAATAACAGCAAAAGCAAATGTTGCATATTGACTGTAATTTTGCAATGATACTTACACATAGAACCACCTCAGTAGGTGCTGTCACTTCTAGGCTGGTTCCCGCTGCCTCTAGAGTATAATGTTGAGACAGGGAACCAGCCTATTTTTTGATCTTATTTAAAGCTACTGTCCATCATTTCTAATTTGTGCATTTTGTTCGTTTGAAGCAACAAAAGAGTTCAAAATCTAATGAAGGGTGCTCGACAACTAACCTGATGAAGTTTCAGCTAAGCTTCAGCTGTACATTCCGAGAAAAACAGCATTCTAAGATCTCAATTTCAAATCCAAAGTTACTGAATCATGTTTTAAATTGTTTTGAATTGCAGCTATACGTGACGTCGCGCACTGATCCGACGAATTATAACAACCGCGCGCATGTGTGCGTCGTGCCAATGCTTGCGCGCGCTGCGCCGAATTACAAAACGAACTACTAATTTAAATTTTCCTACGGTGCTTCTTAAGAATCACCGTTGGAAATGCCTTCTTTCGTTGATTACTTCAAAATGACAGCTTCCCAGAAAGAATAATTTCACAGGGAGTTTAGTCCCCTTACTATCTTTCAACCAAGTTTGTTTTTCAACAATAATTACGCCAGTTACTTTTCGGATGGCTGCAAACGATTGACTATACCTTTAAAAGGCTGCATCCAATTTACTTTGTTTACAGTGTACTTCTTTTTTTTTTATCAACTTGCCATCTTATTTGTACATCTCAGCAGTCTGTCCAGGAAGAGGTCAAAGTTCAAGTACCGAAGGAAGAGCCCCAGGAATGTGAGTTTGCCATGGAGAACCCTTCCGATCCCTTGGAGCAGCTCTTCACGGCCGTCATGTCTCACAAGGAGGAAGACACCGGCAGAAACATCAGTCTGATATTCCGCAAGTTGCCTCCCAGGTCCCAGTTTCCGGACTACTACGACATCATCAATAACCCCATCGACATGAAAGTCATCGCCAAGAACATACGGGTAATGCCAACAACCTCTTTGGTGCTTTACCAACAGAGCTATCCAGCGCTATGTTGCAGGCGCGGATCCAGAGGGGGGTTTTGGGGGTCAAAAACACCCCAACCCCCCCCCTCCCCCCCAGCTCTGGCTCAAATTTTTTTCATAGAAATATATGAAAAATAATGTGAACCTCCCCCCCCCCCCTTGCCCCTGCTCTGACACTCCAACAAAATTATGACAATTATACTGGTAATAATGTCCGCTTGTTCACGACATTCGGACTAAGCCAGCTGGGGTATGGGGGTATTTGTACACTATTCTGTTAGATATAGTGTTCATGATTGTCAAATTAAAACAGTGCTGCGATTGAAAGTATGGTACAAGCCCACCCCCTCCCCCAAATAGTTTTACAAAGGCCAAGTGTCCGGAGAAAAAAATCCTGTCTACATTTCAGCATTGATTTGCTGATGGGAAAAAAACCTGCACAAAATCCTGGATCCGGCCCTGTGTTGGCAGTGATTTATTTGTGATTTATTTGAAAATTTGTGATTTATTTGTGATTTATTTGAAAATTTGTGGTAAATCCTGTTCCCTCTCTGAGTGATACCATTTGCTATTTCCCAGGTTTTCAGCATTGCTAATATTGCTAGTATCGTGACTTTGGGCGTTATCCCTGGCTACATGGCATAATGGTTTGTGGCTTCTGACTAGCACGCCTTGAACAAAGAAATTGACAAAATGGGGAACTTCCAACATAGGGCTGGATAGCTCAGTTGATAGAGTGCTGGGACGGTAATCCGCAGTTTCAAACTCTGCTCCATTCAATTTCTTTGTTCAACTTGAAAAAAAAAATGATTATAGTACACCTAGTCAGTTTCCCTGTGTGATGCGTTTCAATTTGTTTTGTCCTGAATTCAAACTGTAGTCTGGTCACTACGCCACCCTGACTGATCTGGAGAAGGACCTGTTACTGATGGTCAAGAATGCCAAGACATTCAACGAGCCCGGGTCCCAGGTCTACAAGGATGCCATGGTGTTAAAGAAGCTGATCGGGAGTACCAAGCAGGAGCTGGATCGAGCCGTCAAGATGGGAGAGATGGCAAGGTCAGAACATTCTCCATAATCATACAGCTATATCAAATAAGTGGAGTGCTAACTCCTCATTTCCTTGTTGTGATTAGTTTGAACACATCCTGGGCACAGGAATGCATGTGAATGATCATAAACATATTAACCACTTCGCGTCGGATTAGTGTTAACACGATCTGGCTGTTTCTATACACCGGCACGGCTGACGGGTTAAAACGTCAAGCATGCCTCGTCTCGCCTCCGGATGACGTCAAAACACGCTGTTGAAATGACTCTTGCTAATCACTATTTGTGGCATTTGGCTGTATAACAAAAGTTGGCTGCTATATCTTGCCTTTTTGCGAAAGTCGAAATTTTCAGCAAAAATAATCTCCGCACGAAGTGGTTAAGATAGAGGAATGCAATTCCACTGTTACTGCTACTACTGTTGCAAATTGATTAGAAACAAGGGACCACCATGACCACTGGCCAAAAATAGTTTTTGTTTTTTTTATATTGTGGCGTTTGGCTGTATATCAAAAGTTGGCTGCTGTATCTTGCCTTTTTGCATAAGTCGAAATGTTCAGCAAAAATAATCCCCGCACGAAGTGGTTAAAGTAGAGGAATGCAATTTCACTGTTACTGCTACTACTGTTGCACAATGATTAGAAGCAAGGGACCACCGGCCAAAAATAGTTGGGTTTTTTTAATATTGTTTAAATACAAATCTTCCCCTTTTACAATGATGTTTAAATTTTGAAAATTGACATTTCTCAGCAAAATGATATCCATATTTCATGTTTATTTAGTTGTGATGTCACAAACGCGGAAAAAAATTGTCTGATAGAGGTTTCGGGTTATGCATTTCTCAAATTATTTCACCTTAACAGATTGTCCAAACTGAGGTGGATTTTAAAACTGTAAAATTTTACAGTATATTCTGAACATGGTTAGAATCACAACGTTGAAAAAACTGTAACTCAAAAAAAAATAAGCCCCGTTTTTTTTTTAAAGTCATATCCCCATTACAAGCAGTGCGTTGAAGTGTCTGGTTTTGACAGTTCCCGTCACAATTACAACTCACAATCCCTGGTTTTTTTTTGTTTCTACCTCTGTGCAGTAAAACAGCACCCCCTGTTAGTGCCGACCAGACTGAATCGGCAATCCAGGTCGCTGCCAGCCTGCCGTCGGACGAAGACAACGAAGAGGGCGGGACCCTCAACGAAATGAGGTACGAGGAAAACGACGACGAATCGGGGGCCGAGAGTTTCCTGGCCAACTCCAGCGACGCCAAGCACGTGCTGTTCAACACGGTGCTGAACGCTAAGAACTCCCTGGGCCAGCTCCTGTCGGAACCCTTCATGAGGCTGCCCTTCAGGCGGTTCTATCCGGACTACTACGAGGAGATTCAGCATCCCATGGCTCTGTGTAAGATAAGGAGCAAACTCAAGGTAAGTTTTATTAATAGTAATAATAATAACATGATTTATAGCGCAGTTACAATGCGCGGCTAAGGACAATTCCAGGAGACAAAGCTACAGATTTTGTGGCGAGAACAGATCAGTTTTCATCTACCCTTAAAGCATAACTTTAATTTTTATCTTTTTTAATCGATTTTTAATATTTTTTTTTCTTCAGACTTGTCAGATAAGTGGAAGAATATGCTCTTTAAAGACATACTTCATTGGTGTATGAAATTTGACTGCTTTTTAAGAAATCAACCTTTAATCCAGGTCACTTTCTTTTTTACTCGCCCTGTATAGTACTATCTAATATCCGACCTTAAGATTAATGTCCTTTTCTTAAAATTGATTACACAGTATAATGATATTTTTAAGCAAGGACTTTCTTTCTTTCTTTGTTATTTTAATATTTTCCAGATGGATAGATACGAATCGCTGGCTGAGCTAGCCCAGGACTTGGACCTGACCTTCAACAATGCCAAGCATTACAACCTGCCGTCCTCCAGACTCTACAAGGATGCCGACAAGCTCCAGAAGGCCATGAGCGCCAAGTACAAGGAGCTGGAGAAAATGGAAGCCATGGTGAGATGCTCCTAGACACTTCGATTAAATGTCACAATCGTGTGCAACTCTTCTTCTATTAGACCAGTCACAGACAGTCAAAAATTCATTCCACTTGCCCTTCCATGCCTTTAAGGCAGGCTAGTCACCAACAGTCAGATAATATTTCAATGGTCACCGTGACGAGTTGTACTCCGTCAACAGCCAAAAGCAGGTGACTGGTAGTCACAGCTAACTTATCACTACAGCCAAAGCATAGCTGTATAAAATTTCACAACAATCACAGCCAGTCAATCCTGCCTTATATGTGAGAAAGGAGCAGTCAGCTGTTTACAACAGTCACTTGATTTATTTTGACTGCTGGGCTGGCTTTGTTGAATTTGCCGGCCAGAGAGGGGGGGTTAATCTAGTTGGAGGTCTTCTAGTGAGCCAAAGCACCTTTCTTCAATTCTTAAACTGGAGTAAATTGACACATATCCAACTGTCAAGTGTGACTGAAACACTGCCATTTGGAGTGCATTGTTGAGTCTAGCTGACTGCTAACAAAATTGGACTTGTGTGTAGTTTACGCTAGTATGGGAACCAGGTACCCTATTGTGGATTGGGTTTTCAGTCCCTGCCCGATTCCGTGGGTTTTCCCTAGAATGTTCGTCTGGGGTTTTCCTCCCACCTCTAAAACTGTAATTTCTTCTCATTGTGTTCTCTCTACAGGTTTCTTCATGCCTAGGGCGCTTTTGAGGAATCCTTGGTTTCATAACAGAAACAAATAATAATAATAATATTAAACTAATAATTAAAGTAAAACTCGGGTTACCGTAAAAGAAAAATAAAAAAAATCCCGGAAGTTGTCTTAAGGACTTTATAGCTTTACGGTGTAAACTGCAAATCATGGCGTCATCTGCCACACATTAAAATGCACATAAACGTGAAATGTGTTTTGATATCTTCCATGTAGCCTAGTTTTCGGTGTTGAAAATTCCCTACAAATGCCATTTGTAGGGAATTTTCAACACCGAAAACTAGGCTGGCATTCAAATCTTTCTTTTTCATTGTCTGGGAAGAAGCACTTTGTAAAATTGGTTACAATACACGATCTCGTCATCTGGAACCAGTTCCTGACATCAGCGGTCGGGTCTCGGGCACCCGGTTCCGATGCACTCCCCTCAATTAGACACAGAGAACAAAGGTCAAACTATCTGTCATTGTGTTGTCTGATGCTGGTCTGTCTGTTTGTTTCTGTCTTTGTTTGGCAGAGAGATGTCGAGAGCGATGAAGAGAGTGACAGAGGATGCGGCAAACGACGGAGGAGCAGCATCAAGAAGGGTCCCGACAGTGAGTTGGATCTGAAGACGCGCATGCAGATGATCTGTGACACCTTAGTACAATACCAGGTCAGTTGACTGCAATAGACAATCCAGCAAGCCTCGCATTCTAACTTTTTAAAGCTATAGTCCATCATTTGTAATTAGTGCATTTTGCTCGTTTGAAGCAACAAAAGAGTTCAAAATCTAATGAAGGATACTGAGCAACTAACCTGATGAAGTTTCAGCTAAGCTTCAGCTGTATATTCCGAGAAAAGCAGCATTCTAAGATCTCAATTTCAAATCCAAATTTACTGAATCATGTTTTGAATTGTTTTGAATTGCAGCTTTACGCGGCGTCACGCACTGATCCGACGAATTATAACAACCGCGCGCGCGTGTGCATCGTTCCAATACTTGTGCGCGCTGCGCTGAATAACAAAACGAACTACTACTTTAAATTTTCCTACGGTGCTTCTTAAGAATCACCGTTGGAAATGCCTTCTTTCGTTGATTACTTCAAAATGACAGCTTCCCAGAAAGAATAATTTCACAGGGTGTTTAGTTCCCTTACTATCTTTCAACCAAGTTTGTTTTTCAACAAAAATTACGCCAGTTACTTTTCGGATGGCTGCAAATGATGGACTATAGCTTTAAAGGGAATGTAAAACATTTGCTTTTGCTGCAATTTTCAGAAATTAATGGATTTGGAGGACTGGTTTGCTATGGCAAATATTGTTACACTGACTTGTTTCACGTTTTGGGCTTGTAGATGCTGACCAAGAAAAATAATCATATTCTTGTGGTCTGGTTCCTGGACCCCACTTAAAATGAAAGGGAGCAATTTATAGACTTTGGGGAATTGTAAGGTCAAAGAATCAGTCTAGCAGGCTTGTACCTCTTGACAGGTGTGTAATCAATTGAAAATTAAATGCGGAATAACTAAATATGAAAAATCAGGAGCGCTTTTTGAAGAAAAAAAACACAGTTTTCTCCAACGCTGGTCGGCCAACCTGCGTTGGAAAAATACTGTTTTTCTTGAAAATGTCAGCACACTAGGAGCCACAACTTCACAGGATGCTTTAGAATGTCATTCCTTAACAATTCAGTAAGGTATTTTGTGATAATTTGATCATTTCGATTTTTGATGTTTGCAAATGTTGTATCTTTCCTTTAAACCCTTTATCCAGTACTTACCCACTTGCTTGTTTTCACTCATCCATTTAAAAATCTTGTTGAGCAGTATTTTTCCTTCAAAAGATACCATATTTACAAAAGATCTTTTTTTTGTGAAATAGTTATTTCCATAAGAATTCTTACCCAAAAATCTTTTTATGATATTCCAAAAAGTGTCAATATATTTTCCCAGGACACAGTTCTAGTACTTTGAGAACTCAGCAGGTTTACAGGCATTCATTGAAAAATAAAACTGGAAGTCAGATCACATAAATACAGAAGAGGGTCCCTTTAAAAAAAAATTCGGTTCCATTTTAACAATTGTTAGTGTTTGTGAACAGATTCTAAGCTTTTTTCGTTTAAACGTTTAACCCTTTCCTTACCATGGGCGACTTTAGTCGACCAGGAAACCACATACAAAACACCGTCAACACAGATATATTCACTACTTTTCAGAAAGGCGGCATGTTGATATGTTTGGCCGCCCATACATCAACTATATACCAGCTGAAAGAGTGTTTTCAGATCTTTCTATTGGTGTGGTTTATTCATAGTGTTACCATACACAAAAAAATGAGAAAAGTGCTTCAGAAGTATCCACGCACAATTTGAGGTATGGAGTGCCATTTGGTCATGTGGTGAAATGGCTTGCAGTTTGATAATTGGGACCAGATGAACAAACAGGCATAACTTTCTTATATTTGCACGTATGGACTTCATTTTTACATCACATAAAAGAGTAAGGTTCAAGGAACAAACTTTACACACAACCTTTATGATTTTAATCACTCCTTGGCAATGAAAATCTGGGTTGAAAAAAAAGTTAGTTTTTGACTCGTGCTTTTGTTCACGCTCTAGTGATTTCAGCATGACTGAGCAAACAATTTGGTACTTGGGAGAGCCTAGTCAATAAACAATGTGGGCATGAAAGGATTAACCGTGAAAACAGTAGACATATCATCTTTACCCAGGAGAGTCCGTTCTTCGTTCTTGACAGAACACTTCACGTTTTGGTTTTGTTCTGATAGGACAAGATGGGGCGCTACCCAATCGCTCTCTTCATGGAGAAACCGTCTAAGAAACTGTACCCAGACTACTACCAAGTAATCAGTGAGCCCATCGACATGAAGACCATTGAGAGTAACATCAAAACAGACAAGGTGAGGAGGGTGATGAGTAGACGCTTGCAGATCAAGGGGCTTAGGGAGGGGGCCAGTAGATCTCACCCATAGAGCTATATTAAATTATTAGAGAGCTAACTCATCATTCTGCATGCGGAGACGCTTTGAAGCCGTCCTGGGCGCAGACATTTTGAATTCATGTGCGTGTTTGTAGAACATAATGAAATTAGATGGATTGAATTTTGAAAGTGTAACTCTACATGCAACGCGCAAGTAGAACATTCGCAAACAACTTAGCACGTCATTGACGGTTTAAAAAAAATGTGACGGCAAAAAGCATCTGCAGCGAATACGCGCACGCGTTGTGCTGTTTGCGTAGAGCAAAATGACACGCTCATTTGCTGATCGTGCGTTTCGGTTTTGGGCATATAAGCTTCGATAACACACGGGTATGGAATACAAACGCAGATAGCCGTACAAAAGCTGTACAAAATTTCTACGTCTCCATAGGTTTGTGCACAAACATGGATGCGCCCAGCAGGCATTACTTTGTACACGAAATTAGTGTTCTAGTAATGTTATATAGCTCTATGATCCCACCACAAATCTGTGAAATATTAATATACGGTATGTCTGGGGAAAGTGTCCATCTAAATACATTTGAAATAACAACAAAACCACGAGGAATATTTTTAATTGTTCAGATACACGTACTCCTAATCCTTGGCCTCAATCCCTATGAGTGTTAATTAATTTCCTTTGCGCCCCACTACACAATGGTCGATTGATTAAAACAACATTTTTGGACACTGTGAATAAGTTCCTTGCCTTAATTAATTTCAGGGCTTTTTTATGTAAGCTGTGTAAAATTGTTCATGTTGTGAAAAAGGGCTGCGGTTGGGTATTGGAACTATTAGCTTGGCTGTCGGTCATCATGGCAAGACATCAGTTTAATGCTCAAGGGCAAATGATTCCAGTCCCCAACCACAGCCCTTCTTCACGACATGAAGGATTTTACACAGCTTACATAACAAGGCACTAAAATCGATCGAGGCAAGGAACTTTGTCAAAATGTCAAATTAATTAAAACTCACAGAGATTGAGTCCAAGGTCACAGAGAATTAACCTGCGGAAAAGATGTGAACAATGAACCACCATCGACAAAAAAAGTTACAACCGGCAAAAAAAGTACCACCTGACAGTAAAGCATATTACAACTGATAATGTAGTAACCAACGGATAATGTATCACCAACCGATAATGTCACATAAATTAACCAATAATGTATCACTAACTGATGAGCTCCGTGCACTTCCAAAAGAGGGCGCCCTTTTACATAGCAACGACGTCCCATGGGTGGGACATTTCGCTGGTTGACGCGCACTGTTCCTTGTGTGTGTGTGTGTGACACACGTACACCAGGGGATTTGTATTATGTACACGCAGTGGCCGCGCTTCGCGGCAAATGAATTTCAGTCAGGCAAGATGGCGTCGGTCGGTCACCCCCATCTGTACTCTCTTTGCCGGTGAGGGGGTACTTGTGAACGGAGCGGATAATGTAACACAAAATTGACTGATAGTGTTGTAAAATGCACTACACTACCAGTCAATTGTTGTTGCATGATCGGTCCTAACCGATAATGTAACAAAAATTGACTGATAATGTAGTATTATTTACTACAGTATCCGTCATTTTCTGTTACATTATCGGTTTAGTGATACAATTTCGGTCAATTTGTGTGACATTATCGGTTGATGATACATTATTGGTTGGTTACTACATTATCAGTTGTAACAAAGCACCTCAACTTTATGATAAAATAACATAACAAGCGTGTGTGTATGTGTGTAGTTTCTTGTGTTTTTGAATATTCAAACCGGCAAAAAGCTATTTGAATATTGGGTTGATTATCAAGTATTTGAACTTTTGGTATACAGGGCGAGTAAAAAAAAACGAAACCCAAATGTCGGGACCATTGTTTTAGTGAAGTTCTGCATGTAGCACTTTCAAAATCTCGGATATATAAGCCAAATTCATGAGCTTTTTTTTAGTACACGAATCATTCAAATCACTGATGCACTCTTCAAGTTACAGAGTTTTAAACACAACCACCATTTTAAAGTTATGTCCAAGGATCACAAAAAAGGTGTGCGTTCTTTCAGCAAAACGAAAACAATTTACACATATACTTATGTGATTTGTTTTCAATTTGCTGAAAAACACTGATCTTTTTTGTGATCCGTGGACAGAACCTTAAAAATGGCAGTTGTCTTTAAACTCCGTAACTTGGAAAGTACCTGAGTGATTCGAATGATTCTTGTACTAAAAGAAAGCTTATGAATTGGGCTTTCATATCCTAGATTTTGAAAGGGCTACATGCAGAACTTCACTAAAACAGTGGTCCCGATGTTTGGTTGGTTTTTTTTTTGTTTTACTCACCCTGTATTCGGGATAGCCCTGATCTGTAGCCTTCCCAGATGATTCGCAATCATCCAGGAAGTTTTGGACGATTTTGTTAAATAATGCCAAAGGAGTAAATAAATACAATTGAAAAAAAATGTGGCATCGCTTGTTTTGAATAATAATGTGTGTATTGCATTTTCTCCCCTGTGCAGTACATCAATGAGGAAACGGTGCTGAACGATTTTGACTTGCTGTTCAACAACGCCAGGCAGTACAACGAGGAAGGCTCAATGGTGTACGAAGACGCGAACTTACTGGAGAGACTCCTCAAGGACAGATGTCGGGAGTTGGGTATTTGCGTGGCAGGTATCTAAAAAACAACAACAAAGTTTATTAAAATCCAATTTTAAATTTGGAGAAGTTTGCAGGTGCACCATGTGAAGTGACTTTCACTCGCAGAAAAATGGCTTCAAGAAGAACCTTAGGTGAAAGCTCCACATTTCAGTTAGATAGCTTTGAGCATCATCACCTGATGGTGATGGCCAGTTGCCAATGCATAATGACCAAAATATTCTTAAAAAAAACCAAAAACAACAATTCGGGCGATTCACAATGCAGTGCGCCACCAAGAGTTTGCCATGGAGAGTCCATTTTTCAGGTTTACAGTCGACAAAACATGGTCCATTTGCATGAGAGTCAGAAGACAACTTGAGCTAATTTGTTATAGGTTGGAGCTAATTTGTTATAGGTTGGAGCATAGTGTCTGCCGCCTTGCAAAAAAACACCATATTGATAAGAAGAAAAGGACAGGGTAAACAGATCCTCGAATCATACGCTTGCGAAACTAAGTGACCGAAAAGAGTTGCAATTTCAAATAGCCCGCGCTGCAGATTTGTCGACCATCTCCCACAATGCACTGGGAAAAATGAACTCTCCGTGGCAAACTCTTGGTGGCGCACTGCATTGTGAATCGCCCGAATTGTTTTGTTTTTCAAAAGGCCTGTCGGACCCCATTGGAAATACCCCTTTGGATTTATTAGCTGTCCAGGCATCCATTTTTTTTCTTCAATTTTGTTCCCTTTTTTTGTTTATTTAGTATACTGTAATTGTGCTCTGTTTTGTTTTGTTGTTTTTGCTTACATGTTTAAATGTATCTCTGTCTATTGTTTTTCCCTATTCTGTTGTATTTTTATGCGAGTCCCAAATTAAACAAACCAAATATACTGTCCGTGCTAGTTTCAAATTTCATCCCCAAAATAGATGTGTTTTGAAAATTGCTATTTTTCTGCTATCAGTACAAAAGGGTATTCACTTTGAAAGATACATCAAACAATTGGCCCATTTCATAGCTATGACTTTAAATTGGTTTGTTTTTACTGCTCGACAATAATTATGTTTTTCACAGGGCAGACTGGTTATGCCCTATCAGAATCAATCATGTAGGGACCGTAAAACAGTCTACTTCCTTTGCACGGTCAATATAGCAACCCCTTAAAAATAAAAAAACCCAAATATAACAAACAAGTCAAACATTATTAATGATTAAAAAAAAATCAGTTTTTTAACACCTCTTGTCCTTCTCAAAACCATTTGTTTTAGTGACCACACATGATTCAACAACCACCTTCTTCCGAGTTCAGCTCTCGCCATTCAAATCCTCAATTCTCGTTGATAACCCCAGTTTTGCCCATTCTGGTAGTCCAATCAGAGCCAGCAATGGTTTCTTGTGTTTCAGACGCTGCCAAGGGCCCACCCAAGAGCAAGACCACGCCCGTGGACCCGCCCAAGAGACTGCCTTCTAAGAGGCCCCGGTCCATGGGAGGGATGACTCCTCTGGAGCAGAAACTCAACGACTTGTACGGAACCATCTTTGACTACTCGGACTCCAATGGGAGGGAGCTGGCTGCCCCGTTCATCAGGCTGCCAACCAAAAACGTAAAGTTTTTAATCATTTTTTTATCATTCTGGTAATTCTTCATCAAAATTGCTCCTTACTCTGTGGCTTGGAAAGCTGTACAGGGAAAAAAAACCTTAAAACATTTGCCTTTTTTTTTAATCTGTGAATGTTTTGTTATGGATATCAGATTAAAGGTGAGGGCTTTTTTCTTTCAATCATGAAAGCAGCACATTGGGTTGCTGAAAAAAGACCAATTATGTAACACAATTCCTTTTTAATCCATTCAAGTGACATTACCACAGATAAGGGATTTACACTTGTACCTATTTGTGCATGAAATACATGTGGCGCATTGTGCCCTCATCCTAACAAACAACACGGCACATAAATATGACAAGAGTACTTGTGAACTTGATGGAAGTACCTTTTATTTTCCACCTGAACAGGTATCTTATCCAACTTAATTCTATTTTAAACCTTTTTAGCATCATAAATATGTCAAAATATAAACAAAATTGCACAAATGAAAGACAATTGCACAGTGGGCTTACAGTAACATGTTTCACTGTTTGAATCACATTTGGAAAGGGTGAAAAAATCACTTCTGTTGCTGTTTCCATGATTTTTTCAGTATTTGAAAACAAAAGCTCTCAGCTTCAATTTGATATCCAAAACATAAAAATTCATTGATTCTGTTTTCGAAAAAAAAGGCAAATGTTTCAGGGTTACATTTTTTGGGGTCACCCTGTAGTCTTGGTACAAGGATTTGGGCTTACTTTCTCTAATCAGCCGGTCCGTAACAGGCGTAGTGTATCCACCACAGTGGTTACGGGTGCTGTTAACAAGACTAATCCTCCCTCCCTCGGTGACAGTCTGTGCGGAGTTACCGTATACCTTAAAATCTATCAGGTAACGCAACTGTCTATTGTTCCAATGCATGTGACTTACGCCGAGCCCTGGCGCTATTTTCTTTGGGCGTAGGAATATCCCGAGTACTACCAGGTGATCAAGAAGCCGATTGACATGCAGAAGATTCAGCAGCGGCTCGGTGCCAAGCAGTACGAGCAGCTGGACGACATGGTCACCGACTTCCTTCTCATGTTCGACAATGCCTGCAAGTTCAACGAGCCCGACTCCCTCATTTACAAGGTAAATGGCGCTGTGTGGTTTGCTGAGTGAAACAGATAAGGACTCAGGTCATTCCTCGCCTTCCACCTCTGTGAGCCGGGTTCGATTCCTGCCCGGACCACATTTGGATTGGGTTTTCAGTCCCTACCTGATTCTGTTTGGGTTTTTTTCCAGACTTTTCTCCTGGGGGTTTACTCCTACCTCTAAAACTGTAATTTCTTCTCAATGTCTTCTCTCTACAGGTTTCTTCAGGCTTGCGAGCCACAGTGCCTAGGGCGCTTGTGAGGAATCCTTGGTTTCACTACCAGAAATATAATAATAATAATAGCAAATCATGTTTTTCATTGAAGTTGCCCCATAAAAAGGCTAAAAAAAGCTACTAAGAAAGGCTCAGAGGGAGAGAAACAAAACAAACGAAGATAAAAGAAGAGAATCGCTAATTTGGACGAAAAGAATTAACCTTTTCCTTTAAGGGAAGAGCAAATCGTAGGATAAAGGAAAGCATTGTCAGGCAATTAGTTCGGACAAGATGCCCGACGTACGAAAAAAACTGTGTAGGTTCATTTGTCTCTGAAGCATCAAACGCAAGAGCAGTTGGTTATTCTCCAGTGTGGGGGTTAAAGGTCAGTCTCTAGGTTGAAGGGTGTGTGTCCTTGGGCAAGACACTTTGTCACAATTACTTCTCTCCACCCAGAGGTCAAATGGTTATTGTAACTGATTTAGCCGGATGTGGCTAAAATGGCAGCACCGAGCTATATAATAATCGTAGCGCTGATCACTTTCCATCCTATCAACAATCTCAAAGCGCTTTACAATTATTACCCCGTTGATCAGGCCATGAGACCAAACGGCAACCGAGATCATCGCTCATTGGTCTTTGACCCTCATGGGCACAGATTTGTACTCCTGCACCCGATTTCATCAAACTCTTCGTAACTTGCGATGCATCGCAGTGCTGCGACGCGTCGTATCTCCTGCGATGCGTCACAGCTGCAACGCGTCCTGCGATCCATTTCACTAAACACATCGTAAGTGCGACGCGTCGTAGGTGTATTTATAGCACAACTCGGTGACTGTTTTATGTCTTTAGTCAGCGTACAGTAAACAGTCGTCTGATATTCAACAAAGAGTCGTCGGATCTCAGCTCAAAATTTGTTAAAACGTAAAACAAAATGGCGGCTGTGCGATGCAATTTTGAAGGAAAACAAGCTCTCATTAGACTGTATAGCTACTTTGAAATTTCAACTCTAATATTCCGGTCTAATTCATAATTATTCAATGAATTTTCTATTGACAACTTTACACACATTGCCTCGGTATTGTAATCTCGTTAATGTAATGTTTATGGCATAAAAGTGGCTTAGAAATGACTCTTCTCATTTTGCGATGACCACTAGACAAGTCGTAACTTGCGACGTGTTTTAAGCCGTTGTCAAGGAACTTACGACGCGTTCAACACATCGCAACTTTCGTGAAATGGAAGATACGACGCGTCGTGAGTTACGACGTGTAACACGTCGCAACTCGCGACGCGTCGTATCGAGTTGCGACGCGTCGCAGCGCTTCGTGAAATCAGGTGCTGGGTGGAGAGAGGTAATTGTAGCTAAGTGTCTTGCCCAAGGGCGCAAACACCACGTTCCTGGCAGGATTCGAACCCACACACTATTGTGCTTGAGTCAAACACCGTAACTAATGGACCATGGCGTGTATACTACCAGGGAGCTGAGATGGTCTTCAGAATATTGTATGGGCCTGATCGGCAAGATAACTATGCTGTACAGTTACCTAATGGGTATGTGGCTTAAAAAAAAAAATCGGCATTTTTATCATCATTATTAGGATGCTCTGACTTTACAACGAGTCCTCCTCCAAACCAAATCGGAGCTGATGGGCGACGAGACCTCCGGAATGCCCGACATCCAGAGCACCGTCCGAGAGATCCTGACCAATCTCTTCGTCTCGTTGGCCAATCATCAGGACGAGGAGGGAAGGTGCTTCAGTGATTCGCTGTCTGAGGTGCCTCCGGTGAAGGAGGAGCCAGGGGCCGAGGGGGAGATACAGCCGCCGCAGGGACAAAAGTAAACACACCGGGTCATCCATAATTACAGGGTGACCCCAAAAAATGCAACCCTAAAACATTTGTCTTTTTAAAAAAAAAAAAAAAGGGTCAGTGGAGTTTTATGTTTTGGTATCAGATTAAAGCTGAGAGTTTTTTCTTTAAAATACTGAAAAAAATCATGTAAATAGAAGTTTACTCAAACTCTTGGTGGCGCACTGCATTGTGAATTGCCCAAATTGAGAGACAAAAGCAGGTATAGTGAAATCTCGATAAATCAAAACCTGTTAACTCAAAAACCCTTCTAACTCAAAGTAAAATACTTAATCCCGTCAATTGTTGTTGAATAAAAATCCATTGGATAACTGGAAACTCTGCTTAACTCAAAATTTGAGCCAATTCCCCTGAGGTTTGCCTTATCGGAATTCCACTGTAGCTGGTACGTGTAAATACAGCTGGCTTGTATCAATCACCTACAGTTATGGCAACTGTATCAAGTAAACAGTCACAGCCAGTCAATCCTGATTCTGAGAGGGCTTCGTTCAGTCCGTCAGCAAAAATCGGAGAGTTTTTTGGCTTTGTTTTTGTAGGAAACCGTTGGATTTGGACACGCTCAGGAGGTTTCTTGACAAGGGCTGCTACCGTCGTCTGGACTGCTTCCAGGATCACATCTTTGGGGTCTTGGAACGAGCTCGCAATCTCAGCCGAACAGACTCCCAGGTCAGTTCATGTCTAAGGCCACTGAGTTTCTATCTCAAAAATTTTTGTGTCCAAATGTTTGTGGCATAGGTGGCATGGGTGGCTTGTGCGTAAAGCGCTCGCCTCTCGGCCCTGGTTTGAATCCCGGCCACGGACCATATATGCCATACGTGAGTAGAGTTGCGCGTTGGTTCTCTCCTGTGCCACAAGGGTTTTTCTCCGGGCCCTCTGGTTTTCCTCCCTCCGGAAAAATCAAACACTTTTGATCTCAGGCTGTGCTCCGTGGTCATATATGGGTCAATGTGGCTGGCTGCCAGCGGCTGGACCATGTTGAAGCCACGTCCTTCGCAATTCAGCTTCTCAGCTACGAGTAAGGATGATTAGCCTCCCCAAATTATTATTATGCTTATTATTCCTGTTAATGTACCCTTAAGGAGACATTTTTCGTCATATGTTGTTATACCTCAGGGAGACACCGGACATTAGGGAGACATTGAAATGTCTCCCTAATGTCACAACTCCTATTTAGAGGCAAAATGTTACCGTCGCAAAAAGGCAAGATCGATTGCTCACAATCCGAATTCGTGGGGGTAGGATGAGGGAAATTGGGGTTAGGGGTCATTAAAGTTGAAAAAAAGATTGTCCACAACCCTATGGGAATATCCCTCTCAGGTACCATTTCCCGTAATCATTATTTGCTTTCAAACAATTTTTTTTTAATAACTTGATAACCGATGTGAATGCCTTACACTGTCTTATCGGGGACTCCCATAGGTGTATGAAGATGCGTTTGAAATGCAGAGGTTCTTCATTAACATCCGAGATGAGATCTGTAAGAATGGGGAGATCCTGCTGTCCCCGGCGCTGAGTTACACTCACAGACACATGCAGAATGACATCGAGAAACAGAAGAAGGAGAAACTACCCAAAGAGGTCAGTTCTGTCTCTGTAAAGCTGTAGATAGAGAGCTGTAGTAAGAGACCTGGGGCCGATTTCACTAACTCTAAGGTGCGTCTTAGGAAGTGTTACTCTTCTTAACTCGTGACTCATCATAGAGTCGATTTCACCAAACTTGGCATGGGTGGCTTGTGCGTAAAGCGCTCGCCTCTCACCAAGGTGACCACGGTTCGAATCCTGGCCGTGGATCACATGTGAGTAGAGTTGTGCGTTGGTTCTCTCCTGTGCCACGAGGCTGTGCTCCGTGGTCATATATGGGTCGGCAGCCATAGGCGCCTTTACGTGCCAGCGGCCCGACCACGTTGTAGCCGCGTCCTTCACAATTCAGCATACCAGCTGCGAGTAAGGATGATTAGCCTCCCAAATTATTATTATTATTATTAAACTTAAGACGCACTCAACACGTTCTAACTTCCTCAGCAACGCGGCTAAACTCGTCTTAACTTAAGATTGGTCTGAGGGTCATCTTATCTCGTTAATGCGTGCATTAATTTGTATAATTGTCTGAAAATCATTGCAATATCTTCTCATTGAGGACAAATGTTGGCCTAGAGTTATGGTTTCGAGGAAGAAAAGCGATGTTATCGAGAATAATTTGAAAAGATGTCTGATGTGTGGGTAGGTTTAATAGAAATAACTGATTTACAACATTTAATTATGCGTCAACAACTAGTTGACTTTTTAAAATTGAGTGATGAAACGGGGAACAAGAATGACACTATCGCATCTTGTGTAGAACGACCTCGTGTGTGAAATAAAGTAGAGTCATTTTTCTGGCGAAATTCATATTTTGTGTGGGCGCAGGAAATTAGTTTTGTGCATATAAATTTTTTTGTGAAGTGCTTGATGTAGCACTTGCAAATTCTAGGAAATGAAAGCCCAATTCATAAGCTAACTTTTAGAACAAGAATCATTCAAATCACTCATGTACTTTTCAAGTTGCGGAATTTAAACGCAACCGTTGTTTTAAAGTTCTGTCCACGGATCACATAAAGTGTTCTTCCAGCAAACCATGAAACAATTTGCTTATGGATGTGTATGAATGAAAAATTTGGTCATGTAGGTAGACATTGTGACTGTGTTTAAGCCGGCACCAATTGGGAATTTGTATTTCCCGTCGCGTTTTGATAGATGAAAGAAGATGCGGAGAAGAAAGAGGAAGAGGCCAAACAGCTGCAGCAAGACCCAGCAGGAGAAGCTAAGGATGCACAGGAGATGAATGAACTGGTAAGATTGATGTGACCGCACACACATATTTCTGACTTTGTTTCTGGAGGTGTGCCAACCCAATGTAAAAGACTGTCAGTTTAGGGGTACTGTACCCATCCTGACAGATTCCAACAAAACATGCTGTTGCGGTTTGGTGGGTTGAGTTCTGTTAGGGTTAAAGGGCCCATTTTTTAACGCCATCCCTTAAAAATGCCCCTTTAGGTCCCATTTAACACCCTACTTTTAACTTTTGTTTAACCATTTTGGAGGATATATCTATTTGGTGCCTTTTTGGTTTTTATACTAATGCCAGTTTCCATATTCATGAGTGACTACTCTCCCTGCCACCACAGCATACCACAGATGTGGTGATTGTCGGTGTCTGGCAAATACTGGGCAACTGTGGATTGTGATAAATTATGATAATTGTTGTCCAGTTGGATTAATCCTAACCCGTTGAGCACTTTTACTAGAAAGTATCCTGAATCCGCCCAAACCCACCAATTATGTCAGGGGTCAATTATTAAAACAGGGGTGTGGATTTTGATGGATCGGGTATGCTTGGGGTAAAGTTCAGCTTTTGGCTTTGGTAACTTCATTTGTAGATTTGTTAAATAATTTTCTCAAATAAAAAAAACAGGCATTGCCTCAACATTGAACAAAATGCATTTCCTTTTGTGCTTGCAGGCAAGTAACGGCTTAAATGTGAACGGGCAAACATACCGTGTTGGCGACTTTGTATACGTTGAACCAAGGTCAGTATGTGACATGATTTCTTGCCAGTTGTCTTTGATTTTGAAGGTAGCTAAGTAGCTTCACACACAAAAACGAGCTGAAAATGATATCTGAAGCTGCGGCCCAACTGAAGACCTGCTGTTGCCTATAAGTCATCATGTGGTTTTGACTGTCAATTGAAAAGGATTTCCATTATTTGTTCGATCGGCATTTGGTACATGGAGTGTTTTGTAGCATGTCGAACACCCGATTTCTGTGCAGTACAGTGCTAGCCCCAATGTAAAATGAGTGACCTCGTGACCCCATTTTCCACGACTGCAACAAATAAGCCATTTGCGTGTGACCTATACCCTTTGGGATTTACATTTGAAAAACGTCTGGTACAATGACTTGCTCAGATTGCTTGGCACATTTTAACTGTGAATTCTCCAGACCAAAGACACTGTTGCTAATCACACGATTCGGGGCAAGCTCTTGCATAGTTACGTAAGAGACGCTCAGCACCAATACATCGTTCACAATGGATGAGAATGGCACAAAGACACCAGACCATGCCAGAGCTGGGGGTTGCTAGCATAAGGCTTGCCCTGAATCACGTGATATAGTAACAGTCTCTTTGGTCGGGAGATTGCTAGGTTAAAACGTGCAAAGCATTGTATTAAGTCAGCGTTCCAGATTTTATTCAAATTTAACACGCAAATGGCTTATTGGCAGCTCTGGTCAGTGGAGACCTGAAGCACGTGTTGTTAAGAGGGCCTAAGGGACAAGGTGATTGATGGCCAAGAAAGGCATTTTGTGAAGTTTGTTACTAACCAACCAACCAACGGAGAGACATGACTACTTGTAGAGCTGCTCAGCTGCAGCTTACATGCTTGTGGTGAGGTTTTTTATTTTTTCAGTCCTCTTTATGCCGGACTTACTCTCTAACTGACCGTGATTTGTGAATTACAGGACCAATCTACGGTCCCCTTTGTACCTATCTCACTGACCGAGTCACTGACGACTGCCACTTGTGAATTAGACTGACATAGGCCAGGGGCCGTATTCACAAAACTCAAACTTAAGAGAATACTTAAGTCAGACTTAAATCTAAGCACCCTGCTGACTTAAGTGGGGTACTTAATTTTGTATGCACGAAAGATCTAAGCACCCCACTTATCTTAGTGCTCAGCTTAACTTAAGCATTCAAAGCAATGATTCTTGCTCATGCACAAAAACATTTACGTCATTAACATTCCTACGCAGAGGCAGTTCAAGCGATTTGTGCATGTTTCTTTAACATAATCGTGACCGTGCCTATTCAGCAACGCAGTTTCCAAGCCCAAGTTAATGCACGGAAAATGTCTGCGTCACGCCTGTGTCAAACGAGTTCATCATGCACATCGTATACACTCGGTGTATTTCCCAATTTTAATTGTTTCATCTAAAATATCAGTGAAATGTTCGTTTTATTTACTATCGAATGTGCAACTAATTGTGATGGTGATTTATTCGTATTCTCTCATACATGCTGGAAGGTAGGACAGTTGTTTTGAATTTTATAGTCGGCAGTCACTGTGGTAACAGTGCATGCCATTGGTTACATGTCATCAATGTCAAGCATGGCTAAAAATCAACAAATCGATCGAAAATATCCGTAGAATTCTATCCGTTGAATTCTATCCATAGAATGTCAACGAACTACAAATCTAGAGCTGTCACATATTAACTTCAAATTGGCTTCCTTTTACAATAATTTGATATTGACAAGATTTCCCTTAACCCCTAGAAAGTCAAATTTTGTGCCTGAAAATAATAAACCAACGGACAGAAATAAAGCCGCCATGACACCCTAGTGCCCCACTTGACTTGTCCGACCACACATAGATTTAAGTCACGAAAATAAGAGGGGCACTTACATGTAGTGAAAATGTTTCATGAATACTGCTTAAAGGGAATCTACATCATTTGCTTTTGCTGTAATTTTTAGAAATAAATGGATTTGGAGGAATATCATGTTAAAGCAAATATAGTAACACTGACTTGTTTCACGTTTTGGGCTTGTAGATGCTGGAAAAACCAAGAAATCTAATCACGTTCTTGTAGTCTGGTTCCCTGACCCCTCTTAAGATGAAACAAGCAATTTATAGACGTTCGGGAATTATAGGGTCAGAGAATCAGTCTAGCTGGCTTGTACCCATTCACAGGTGTGTAATCAATTGCAAAGAAAATGCGGAATAACTAAATGTGAAAAATTGGGAGTAGTTAAAAATAAAAATACAATTTTCTCCGATGCTGGTCGGCTGACCAGCGTTGGAAATTGATACAAAAATACCACTTTACTTTAAAATGTCAGCACACCAGGAGCCATGATTGTACGGGATGCGTTGGACTGTCATTCCCTGACAGTCCAATAAAGAATTTCGCGTGGTAATTTGATCATTTTGTTTTTTGATGTTTGCAAATGTTGTATCTTCCCTTTAAATATTAAGACTTGTCTAAATTGTATATTTAAGTGAGGTGCTTACGTTTTGATGACTTAAGTCGTTTTGTGAATACGGCCCCGACCTTGGCCCAACACGTTGACGTTGATGAATATCTAGACCCCTAATTGATCTTGGACTAGCTTTGTCTTGTTTAATATGTTTCCCCTGGTTTACTTATTATTTCTGGATGGCAGTGAGAAGAACTTGAAGCTGCACATTGTGTTTATCGAGAAGCTTTGGAGCGATCCTGATGGGGAATGCTGGCTCCATGGCAACTGGTTTCTGAGGCCCAATGAGACTTTCCATCTGGCCACCCGCAAGTTCCTTGAGAAGGTAAAGACAAACGTGCTTCCAAGGGCCGATAACCACTGCGCTCGGTAACAAGATTCCACATAAATTTGCTGGTAATATTGGAATAGTTTATGCTGCTCCCATGTATACCATGAGGTAGAGCGATAAACATCGGTGCTGAGAAACCCTAGTCTGAAAAAAGAAACTGAGAAAAAAAAAAATCTTTAACGAAGAACAAAGGCTGTTTCAGCTAAAAATTTGTTGCCAGTTTCTGGTATGGAGCTTGCCCCAAAAGTGGTGCGGGGACGCAGCTTCTTTTTTTTCTTTCTTTTTTTCCCCCGTCAAATTTCGGCTGATGACTGCAAATGGTGCCTGACTAATTTAGTGCAAAATGTATGGGCGCCTAGAGAGGCCACATAAAACTTATACTCGATCGTAACCCCATCTAAAAACACATTAAAATTGTGCAGCAGCAGGATTCCAGTCAAACCAGTGAGTTTGGCGGTTTTGAGACATCATCTTACAATGTAAAAAAAAATGTTTAATTTTACCGACGCGCATGGCTACGGCGACGCGTGCGCATACCAGAAACTGGAGACTTTTTTTTTTGGCCTGAAGTTACAGTTATTTTTTTATTTTCAGGAAGTATTTAAGAGTGACTACTACAACAAAGTGAAGATCTCACAGCACGTAGTCGGCAAGTGTCACGTCATGTCTGTCAAGGATTACTTCAAGTATAAACCCGAGGGTTTCAATGAAGAAGACGTCTACACCCTGGAGTCTCGCTACTCGGCTAAAGCCAAGGCATTCAAGAAGATCAAAGTAAGTTGGGCTGAGTACATTCCAGTAGGGTTCCCAGCCACTCTTGAACTTAGAGAAAACCTTGCGATAACGAGTTTCCAATTTTCCAGTCAGGGAAACTCGGGGGAATTGGAAAAATTCCAAAACCAGAGGAGACTTAAGGTGCCCTCAGGTTGACAAGCGGTTCACTCGCGCCACGACAAAACCGTCAGCATCAAGTACAAAAATAATGCTCAGGTGAGAAAACTGAGAAATCGCGTGATTCTCTTGGGACCAGCGGCATCTGGATGCAAAATAATCGCAACCATCCTCGTGTCACCCACGACACGACAAGGATGCCATGGCATCGACAGTCATGTGACTTCCTTTACAATAGTGCAAGCATGTTGATTACAATCAAATGACATTCCACGGCCACACCAGCTGTTCAGCCATTTTCGCTGCACGCTGATTGGCTACACGACTGCGATTGAATCCCGCCTATTGGGAACACATCTCAGAAATGTTTTTCCGAGAACCAAGAAGTTTTGCGATGACATTTTGACCAGCGTTTGACTAGAGACGTTCGCACGTTGCTATTACATGTAGTTGTAGGAATCAACTCTAGTTGTAGGAATCAACTCTCCTAACAAATCCTACTTAAGGAGTAGCATCTCAAACTATCTTCAGTCTCCTGACGATGACTAGAGCAGGCTAGTCGAAACGTTACAGCAGGACTGTTCTTATCAGAACAAAAACTACTTAGCAAAGTTGATACAAGTTCTTTTCAGAACTAATATCTTTTAAGCAGTAGTTATTACCACATGGTGTTACCGCAAACCGAAACGAAAACTCTTTGTAGTAATCAATATTAGGTTTTGTCCTTCACCAACGTATTAACACGGTTTACTCAGTGTGTTACTAACTGTTAGCTCCCGAGTGAAAGTTACACAAAAAAATAATTTTGGTGGGACTCGCACCCGCGACCTCCTGCTTTCTAGTGCATACGTCTTACCACTCCACCACCGAGCCTGCGGGATCGGTTGGCTGGTTCGAATCTGAAGTAGCAGTGGGTACCGCAATGAAATTATTCACAAGATTGAAATTGCGTCAAGATGGAATTTGCCTGGACGCAAATTCCCTCTTACGAATCTTTGTAGTAGCCAATTCTAGTTTCCCAAGAGTCTATTTATAGCTCAAGAAAAGTGCATCCGTTTGCCAAGTGGCATTTGAAAGCATGTGCTTAAGAAAGCATACATGAATGGTAAAACCTGTTCTTTATGTTTGCGCACAGATCTGGGCCATGCCTCCCAGCAACGTCAAGATCGTTCCTCGCGAGGAGCCGCTGTCGCGTGTCCGCGTCGCCTCCGTCTTTGCTGACAGCCAGGGCGCAGAGATCATGGACTCGGACAACACTGATGGGGTGTACCAAGTCTTTGACAAGGAGAGAGAGGTGAGATTTGGACAAATAGCAAATGACTCGTTGGAAATTTACTCGTTGGACATTTTGACAAATAGGGAATTAGTAGTTGGAAATGTACTCATTGGAGATTTTGACAAATAGCGAATTACTTGTTGGAACCTGAAAAGTTAATTCTCCGAATCAGGGTTGTCCTAACCAGTCCTCATAAGCCTGGGCGGCAAACAGTGGGGGACAGGAGGACAAGTCCCTCACTTTTTGAAGTGGGGAGGGGGAGGGAATATCGTATCATTTCTCCCCCCCCCCTACATCACCGACTTAAAATTGTAGCCTACATTTTGATTCTATAGCTCAGAATAGCTGATTCAATTACTGCAATTTCAAAAATGGTGTTTAAAAAATGATTTTTGGCTTAAAAAAAGTAGTTAAAGTGGTCAGAAATTGCCTCAGATCGCACCACAGAGAGTCTGGAATCCAAAAAGTGTCGGGCCCTCAAACAGGCCCCGAAACCCCACGCCGTAAGGGCTTTGTGCTCACATAATTTCTGATCAAGGTATTTCCCCCCCCCCCACACTTTAGAGAAGCGATTGACGCCCTTGCTCATAAGTCAGTTACAAGTCATTCAGTTGTCACAGTGGCAATCGCTTGTCATTGTTCATCCCCTGTTATTTGTGACCTATTTTGTGATTTGACTTGTTATAGACTACAAGTCTGCCACGGATAGAGTAGACTGAATGTGCACAGAGTTGATTTGATACACCGTGCCCTCTGGAGACATGCACACAAAAGGGAACAAAAGATTGTGTACGTCTCCACAGGGCAGTTCCTATAGATGAATACGTCTCCACAAGGTTTTCACGAAATAGATATATGGATTTTACTCAAAAACTAGGAATTTCCAAGGTGGGTTGATCTGTCGCAAATGGAAGAGTTTTAGAAAAGGGATTATTAAGGCCGAATTTCAGCCTAGGAAATTAATTCTGGTTAAAATAAAAGCATTTTCAAACTGTACTTTCAAACTCGAAAACTTTACTACACGAGAACAAAGAAATGTCTCAACAAGGATACACATGTCAGTATATGTGTACCATCTTGTGTAGACCATTTGTTATTTGTGTATTTATTTTCCTTTGAAGCAATAAAAGTGCTCAAAATCTATAGACGGGTGCTTAACAACTAACTTGTTGAAATTTTAGCTCAGTGAATGCTGTACATCCCGCATATATTCTACAGGATCTCGATTTCAATTCAAAAATTGCCGAGTCATGTTTTGAATTGCGCGATGTCATAAAAGCAACCGCACGCTGAAAAATAGCAACCGCACCCGCGTGTGCGTCGTTTCAACGGTTCCGTGCACCCATTCACACATTCCCCGAATTAAAAACCAACTACTAACGGAAATTTCCAAAAATGGGTCACTTGACACATTTTTTTGCGTCACTTGACACTGACTTTTTGGATAGCTGCAAATAATCTACTCTACTTTAAGCATCCCTTAACAAGCTTCAGCCTTATAAATCCTTCACAGATCCATTTTTGTGCAATTGTTTACACTGTTTTTTTGGGGGGTGTTTTTTTTGCAGGATGTTATCGTTGAAACTCCCACAGAAGAAGACAAGAACACATACTTTGAGCAGCTGATATTTGAAGGTCATGTCTACAAGCTTGGAGACTGTGTGTACCTGAGATCAGACCAAGCTAGACCGTTCATCGCCCGCATTGACAAAATATGGAAAGATGCCAAGTAAGCAATCCATGTAACAAGTTTATTCTAATTAATGGTTGACAGAAAGTTATGGTATTATACTTTAGCAGGAAAAGGGTGCTGACCTAATGTATGTATATATTTAGAGCTTATTTCATGATTGTGCTTATACAATGTATAGCGCTTTCCATCGTATCGACAATCTTAAAAGCACTTTACAATTATTACCCCATTCATCAGGCCATGGGACCACGCGGCAGCTGATATCAGCACTCAATCAGTCCTCGACCCTCACAGGTACCCATTTATACTCCTGGGTGGAGAGCGGCAATTCTAGTTAAGTGTCTTGCCCAAGGGCACAAGCAACATGTTCCCGGCAGGGTTCGAACCCGCGCACCATCATACATGAGTCAAACACCGTAACCACTGGACCATGGCGTTCGACACCCATGGAGATTTCTATCATTGTGGCATGGTTTTAAATCAAATTTTTCCTTGTATGTAACATTTAACATGCTCTTTGATGTGGTATTGCTTATGGTCTCAGTAAAATGGATGGACACTGAACACTGCCATGTGATTTCTAAACCCCAACTCCCTAGGCACTTTTGCTAGGATGTAACCTCCATCCTGCAAAATCCTCCAACTGCCTCCATGAAACAATGGCGTACAGCCTCAGTCCTGCAAAATCCTCTGTTATTTCTTGAATTTGGTCCTAGGAGGGGTGACCACTGCCTCAATCCTGCAAAATTCTCCGGCAATCACTGTCAATATGTTGAGGCAGAGCCAGTGACATCCTGGAGCAGTGCTGAGGATGTCAAGTATAATCAAGGCCAAATGTATGCTCGGCGGAGCATAAACTACACAAGGTCCGGCCCAAGACCTTGACACAGTACATCCTCCAAAATCAGCCACACATATTTGCCATATAGCCTCAATCCTGCAAAATCCTTCATATTGCAAACAGGATTTGGAAAGATTAGGGTTAATCATGCCTTCCCCAAAACAACAAAATTAAAAAAAAAAAATTCCCCCACCTCTTCTTGATCTTGGATCATAATCAAAAAAAGGTTATCTTTCCATAAAAGGCTTCCTTTTTTATTACAAAATTACTTCATTAAACAAATGAAACTTTTGCTTTTGGTAGTGGAGACCCTTGGTTCAACGGCCCGTGGTTCGTGCGTCCGTCGGAGACGGTTCATCCCCCGACTCGTCTGTTCTACAAGAACGAAGTCTTCTTGAGTTCTATTGAAGACACTAACCCCATGCGCAGTATCTGCGGCAAGTGCCACGTCATGCTGTATAAGGATTACGTCTCTAGTAAGTACAAGCCGTGAAGTTGGGTGTGGTATGGAGCTGTGCACTGTAGTTTTATTACACCTCCCACCTATTGAGTTTCATTATTCAAAGTGAAAAAATTCCATGAGAATTTGGGCGATTCACAATGCAGTGCGCCACCAACAGTTGGCCCTGGAGAGTCCATTTTTCAAGTTTACAGTCGACAAAACGCGGCCCATTTGAATGAGTGTCAGTAGACAAGAGCTAGTTTGTTACAGACTGGGGCATAGCGTTCTGCCGCCTTACCAAAAAACACCACATTGATAAAAAGAAAAGAAAATGGCAAACAGACAATTGAATCATACGCTTGCAAAACTACTGACCGGAAAAAACTAACAATTTCAAATGTCCCGCGCTGCGAATTTGTGGACCATCTCCCACAATGCATTGGGGTGCAGACCAGTAAATCGGTCCGAAATTGCCTGCGCCGGCCAAATCACGATTTGCATGCCCTCAAAATCTTCGGTATTTGAGCATGCTGTGGGCCATGAACTTGAGGGTTTGTAAAAAATATGGGTGGAAACCGTGCACAGGACTTGGAGCTTGCAGTTCTGTGTAATTTTGATGTAATTTGGACCCTAAAAGCGCTCTACTTTGCAATGGAGTGTAGGCATCGTTTTTCAAAATGGCGATGGGCTTCAGGACTATTTTCAGGGGTGATCATCTTCAGATGGAAATTTCTCCTAAAAGTCATCAGTTGACCCCCCGAAAATTGAAAAGAAAATGAAAGATGATGAAATAAGCTTTAATCTGATGTGTGTCTCGAACACCTCGGAGAGTTGTGAGTATTTTTCCCGAATTTTTGAAGTGGGAGCATTTACCATTGGGGTCAATGGAAGTTTATTTACTGGTCTGCTACCATTGGGAAAAATTAACTCTCCGTGGCAAACTCTTGGTGGCGCACTGCATTGTGAATCGTCCGAATTCCAACACATGGAGTACATGTGCAAAGGTTTGTTTGTCGTGAAGGTTTTAGTGTGGTACCACCAGCAACCTCACTTGTGATCACTACTGTTGCATAGTTGGGACTCTGGGAGCTAATCTTGGGATGCTGCAACTTCATAGTACTACTGACTAGTCCGGCAATGGTGCATGCATTGCTTGTGCAGGATGACTCCCCAACGCATTGGACTCAACCAATGGAAGAAACACATTTGTTTCATTAAAAGTATGAGGTGTAATAATCAGTACTGCGGGCTAGAGTATAGACCTTTATCGTGCTGCCACCATTTCAGTCATGTTCCCTGTATCCAATTACAGTACTGAATGATAATGTTTCTGTGCAAAAAGGAACCAGACTATTTTCCTTCCAGACTCTCTTTGGTTACGTTAATTTGAATGGGGAAAAATCAAGATGGCCGCAACATGATAATGGTCTATTTGATGTGCAACTTGCATGGTACTCTGAAGAATATTGACATGCCACTCAGTGTCAGATCACAAGATGCACTTGCGACTGGACTTGTGATTTGCATTTTGATCGGACTCGTGATGGACACAACTACGACACTGCCAATTACACCAAACACTTGTTTGTTCTATTTTCTTGAACTGTTCGCTTGTTTAGTCATGCTGGCTTCACAATCCTTTCCTCCCGGCAGGTCGCCCGACAGAATACGCCGAGGCCGACATCTTCGTCTGCGAGTCCCAGTACAAGGAGGCCGAGCGGCAAATCCGTAAAGTCAAGAGCCTCAAGCGCTACTCCGTCTCCAACAAAGTTATCGATGACGAGGTCTACTTCTTCAAGAAGCCCATCACGCCCATCAAGGAAGCCTCCCCGCTCCTCCAGCTGGCCTCGGAGGACAGCGAGGAAGGGGAGGCGGAAAAGGAGAAACCGGCAGTAGAAGAAGACGACGACAAGACGGTGATCTTGACCACGGAGGAGGAAACGGAAGCTAGCATAGTTCTGGCTACACCTAAAGAAGTTACTAAGGTAAGTCTAGTCAGCTGCAAAGGGTGACGTTAGACAGAAGAACTGTTCAAACAAAATGACGTAGTGCAATCAACTTTGAGCAGCCTCATGCACTGATAAGCTACAGTCCATCATTTGCAGCTATCCAAAATTAACTGACGTAATTATCCTTGAAAAACATACTTGGTTGAAAGATAGTAAGGGGACTAAACTCCCTGTCAAACTTTTCTTTCTGGCATGCTGTCATTTCGAAGAAATCAACGAAAGAAGGCCTAATTTCTGTTAGTAGTTCGGTTTTTTATTTGGCAAAGCGCGCGCAAGTGGTGACACAACGCACATGATAATTCGTCGGATTGGTGTGCGACATCGCATAGCTGCAATCGGCTCAGTGGCCCAATTCAAAACATGATTCAGCAACTTTTGATTTGAAATCGAGATCCTAGAATGCTGTTTTTCTCGGAATATACAGCTGAAGCTGAGCTGAAAGTTCATCAGGTTAGTTGTTCAGCACCCTTCTTTAGATTTTGAGCATGTTTGTTGCTTCAAACAAACAAAATGCACAAATTACAAATGATGGACTGTACCTTTAAACACATATAGGATCATTTGCTGTTCATGCTTTTTGTTCGTTTCCAATATTTACACCACTCAAAATCAAAAGAAGAATATTCAAAACCTGACCTGTGGAAGTTTCAGCTCAGTGGCTGGTACACTTTTAGAGAAAACTGAAAAACTGTGCACAACCTTTTGATCATGAAATACAATCGTTGGAAATCATCTACGCTTCGTGATTTCTCCTGAATGACAGCAAGCCAGATGGAATAATTTCACAGGGTGTTTAGTACCAGTACAATCTTTAATCCAAGTAAGCTTTTTGTTATTAAATTCGGTAGGTTGCTTCTTGGATAATTGCAAATGATCTTATATGCCTTAAATGTTCGGTAAGGTCCAAAGTCTGGCCATAATTTCATCCTGTGGGTGTACACATTTCTTCTCTGTTTTGTCCTTGCCTGAACAGAGCCGCCAAATCCCTGATATAGAGTCAGAGAACAACTGGCACATTGTTGTTCTATTGAACCCCTTACACGGGGTCAACTCATTTTAACCCTTTGACGCCGGTTGACGGCTTTAACTGGAGCTGGGTGAAAGCCGATAAGCTGGGGGCTGCTATAGCCGCATTCCTGCTGTATAGTCGCATTTTTTCATAGACAACGGCCGAATGCCTGTGCGTAAACATTCCACTCAAAGTACAGCCGTCGTGGCCGAACAATACCGGTGTTAAGGGGTTAACATCCACACATGCACAAACAGTTTCTTAGTTCGGCAGATAGGTGATGGCATTGTTCATTTGATGATAAAAGCATGGAATTTGGCACACAGTCAGAGTATGTCATGAGAAAGATAATTGGCTATAGGGCGATCGCAGATTTCTCCTTTGAACAAAATATAGGTAGAATAACAAGCAATGGCAGCCAATTTTGAAAATTTCGACCTGTATTTTTTTCAGGACAAGTCTGCGATGGCCCTATAGCCAAATATCTTTCTTAAGACATACTCTTGACTGTGCGCCAAGTTCCATGCTTTTATCATCAAATGAACAATCCCCCAAATATTTCCCGAATCTGTCCCACTATCTGTGTTCCAAAAGTGCATGTACATGAGGCAACAATGCAGGCAGTATTGTCACAGTGTGTAGCTGCAACGTGTGCATTTTCAAAAGTATTCCAGAGTATTGCTGGCCTCGTTACATACGTATGATATGAGGTCAGATCTCCATACGCTGACTTTGCCAGTCTGCCATATGTGCCAGTACCCTCTACATTGATTGCATTAGGGCTGTGCAAAATATAATGAATATTTTTGCTTCAGAACGCTCATATGCCCTGCTGCCGGGCACCCGTCAATTTTCGACTCAAATATTTAAAAGTTTCGAGTTGTCTCAAGGACATAGTGAAAAACGTCCACTATGTTCTTTTATTCGTATTAGCTGCGTGGTTTTATTGTTTGTCCAATGCCTTACATTTTTTTTTCGAAATCTACTTTAAAGGGAAGATACAACATTTGCAAACATCAAAAAACGAAATGATCAAATTGTCACAAAATATCTTACTGGATTGTTAGGGAATGACAGTCTAAAGCATCCTGTAAAGTTGTGGCTCCTGGTGTGCTGACATTTTCAAGAAAAACTGTATTTTTCCAACGCTGGTCGGCCGACCAGCGTTGGAGAAAACTGGCTTTTTTCAAAAAGTGCTCCTACTTAGTACGTCTGCATTTTCTTTGCAATTGATTACACACCTGTGAAGACTACAACCCTGCTAGACTGATTCTCTGATCTTACAATTCCAAAAAGGCTATAAATTACTCCATTTCATCTTAAGTGGGGTCAGGGAACCAGACTACAAGAATATGATTGGTTTTCTTGGTTTTTCCAGCATCTACGAACCCAAAACGTGAAACAAGTCATTGTAACAATATTTGCTATAACATACTAATCCTCCAAATCCATTTATTTTTGAAAATTGCAGCAAAAGCAAATGTTGTACATTCCCTTTAATGCATATTGAGAGCTTCCATGAGAAATATTAGCTCAACTTTCTTTTCTGAAATTGGTCAAATATCAGCCATTCCACTACATCTTCTTCATATTATTTTAATAAGCATTTTGTCAATCGTTAACAAGCACAGGTGTATGCAAATCCCAATCGGCGACTGATTTACAAAAAATGTCGGCTAAACATGTTAATCTTGGTCATCATTTTTGGAATGTTTGAATATACGATCAAGTCCAAAATACTTGAATACTAAATTTTTCAAAACTGCACAGCCGTTGATTACAGAAGCTAATCAGCAAAAGCTCCAAACAGAATGAAGGTCAACTACAAAACAGTGCCGAATCATTTTGCACACAGAACCCTAGTAAAATTCCCATGTAGTAGAGGACAATTTGTGTTGTACTCTGTCCAAAAATATTGTGTTTGTTCTCCAATTTGTAGTCAAGAATATAGTGTTTGACTCCCTTTGTATCATTAAATGTCTTGTGAACATCTTTCTCGGTTGGCTTTTTGGGAAATCGTGTAGTTTAGAACACCTCATATTGTACAAGTTCCGTTCATAAGTCACAACCCTGGCCTCTTTCCACAATATTAAGCTGGTTCATATTGAACATGGTATCTTAGAAAACTATTTAAGATGATGCCAAACATGCCAAAGGCATAATGTGACTGTGCCTGCTTGTATCAACGCCAAATGTTATGGGTGTTAAGTCCCAAAACGTAAAAGTGTCTTTTGATTCTCTTATATGGGAACGAGGTCCTAAATACACGATCACCGGCTTTTCAAGATTACGTTCTCATTTTTGTATGCTTTCATGTATGTGTAATTGGCCCAATTACTTCTAATGGTCTTTACATGTCTCAAAAACAGAAAACAATTTTCCTTTGAATTTCCATTTTACATAACAGGCAATTTCCATCTTTAGAGAAGCTTGTTGTTCTGCTCCTGGAAAACGTTACGCACTTTTTCCATCATCTAAATGTGCCAAAGCTGTCTCTGTTCATTATTAAACCTGATCAGCTTTTCTGGGTTTCTTTTGTATGTGTAACATGTTGGGGGTGCTGTTCAAACTAATTTCTTTCGGTCTGAAGGTTCAAACAATAAATGCAAGTGACACAAAAATGACGACATTTGGTGTCATTCAATAGCTGGGTACCTTTGAACGACGCCAAATGTTGTCCTGTAATTGACCAAAGTTGACCAGGACAAATTGGCTGAAACGGGGTTCGAAACCTGCACCCTCTGGAAAACATACCAATTGTCTCCCAGTTGGGCTAGTTGCTCAGTAGGCCCTAAACCAAAAGCGAAACTGATTTAGTTCACTTTGGATTCATCGGTGGCTGAACAAAGAAAATTGACTAAATCAGGATTTGAACCCGCGGCCTCTCAAATACTTTCCAATTGAGCTACCAAGCCCACTGTTGGCGAGACAGTACCGACATTGCTCAGTTTAACGGAGTTCCAGGTTTTGATCCATATTTGTTTAATTTTCTTTGTTCAATAATCTCTTTGTCTTTCTTCCCAAAAACCTTTTTTAGATTTTAAGAAATGCCTCCTCCAGTTTCCATGGCCAAATAAAAGTACTGTTTTAATGTTTGTTTTGATAAGACCTACATGTAGAAAATTAATTAAATACCCACATTTTTGGGAAAGGGAAATGACTTGTGATGCGAATTGGGAGTTCATGGTGAGTTTTACTGTCTTTCAGGTTTGGAAGGCAAGCCCTACTGTGGACTCTCGGCCATCGAGTAGTCAGAAAGCGGTAACCGAACAATTAATCCTTTCCAGTTTCCATGGTTACGAACCGCCTCTAAATCCATACTTTAACCTTCCCACTCACAGACGTCACCTAAACCTTGATCCTCACTTCCATTTAACTGTTCTAATGTGATTCACATCTGGTAATATTAACCCTAACATTCACAGAACCTTCAACATTCGCCAGGAGGTTTTTGGAGGATTTTGTAGGATTGAGGAAGGTAGAGCCCAGCTACTATTACTTCACATTAATTGGGCTAGATACCGCCACAGGTTTCTTTGAATGAATGAGGTTGTTTTTTCAGGGGGGGGGCCTAGGATTCAGAAAGGATCCATCAAAAATGCCATGGGAGTTTTCTGTTCTTGATCTCATATGTGAGGCGTCCTGGCAGCGTAATTTTTATTCCTAGGAGGGTTAGGGGCAATGTCATGAATAATTCATGTTATCCATGAAAACGGACAATGACATCAACAGCATTGTTGTTAGTTACTCAACTAGTTACAATACATTAAAGCATTTTAAAGAACGGTTGTCGTCGAGTTACCACACAGTAGCCTAGTGGATAGCGAGATGAGCTATGGATACAAAGATCCCTGGTTCGAATCCACGTCGTCGCTGCTCATTTTCATCAGCTATTTTTCTTCTCCAAATTTATCACTGAGATAATTTTAAATTAAGGGGAAAATAGAACGAGAACCTAAGTCTTGCAGTGATTCAAAGGAAAAACTGAATTATTCATGACATTGCCCCTAACCCTCCTAGGAAAAAAAATTATGCGTCCTGGCAAAACGAGATGAAAATGGGCAAAGGCATAGTGGGAAAACATGCAAGAAACTAAATAGGGCCAATTATTTTTTTCTGTCTTCAGATTTATTCATATTTGTAATCATTGATATGTCTACTACACATATGTTAAAAACTTAGTATAAAAATGTGGAATAAAAGTGTTTATAAGGGAAAACAATCGGCATCTTTCAATTTCATGAAAACTTGAAACTTTCATGGCCTTTTTCTCAGTATTTTACTTTTTTGACATGTCGATAAATGCAAACTTTAAACAGCCATAACTGGTCAATAGAATGTCTGATTGAAGTGCAACAAACAGTATTGTAAGGAGAATTTTTTTCTCTTTCCTAATACCTGCAAACCCTCATTTTGACCTCTGCCCAGTTCTGTCTCATTTTTCCGGAACACATCACACATTTGCACTACTGATTTACAAACCCACTGAATAACATTGGATGTAATTCAGCATTGGCATTAACCCTCCTCCCCAATAAAATGTCATACCCAACAGGGTTGTATCTATAACCTCCATTACTACTTATGTTTGGACCCTGTGCAGAAACAGTTGATGTTGCTGTGTGGCCTAGTCTTGATCCAAGACCTAATTTGGACCTAATTTGATCCATAATGCAGCCATTCCCAGTTGCTGACATGATCATTAACCCTAACCTCCTTGAGTGATTTACTAGGGACCTTACACGCTCTTGCAAAGTCCAACACCCAAACTGTTGGACTCTGATTTATGGTGATATGCCTGACCCCATGTAAAGCATAATCAGTTTGCTAGTACAGTACTCACTCCAACAGATTCCTACAAAACATGCAAGTGTATTTTGAAGGGTTGGGGTGGTTAGGGTTAAGCCATCATGGTGATAGAGTGTGCTGTCAAAAAGATTAATCAAATTCAGTCTTGGAAACTTTGGCACGCGAACCTCAGAAACCCTGACCGTACCTCATACACACGCACTGGCTTGTACACAGTGCGGCTGATGTATGCTCGGCAATTCTTGGGTAGGAGTGCCAAAGTTCCCAAAACAGGGTTTGATATATCCAGTTGATGGAGCCCTGTCCCCCACGGTGACTTTACAATGCTAGCCAGGGATCGGAACCAGCTGCATTAGTACGGGACCAAAAATGCAACTAAACATCATAGCCGCAAGAGCAAGTCACAATGCTTGGATGCACAAGTAAGCGTGTACTGTACAGGGGGCAGAAAACTCACCATTCACCCTCACCTAAATGGGAGCAATCCTCTGTGGTGGGTGCACAGCCGCAATGGCATACAAAAGACTGTCATATCCGTAGACCTATATTAAATCACTGGAGCAATAGTTCCTCATTCCCCCGCGCGGAGATGCTTTGAAGCCGTTCTGGGCGCAGACATTTTGAATTCATGTGCGTGTTTGTAGAACATAATAAAATCACATGGAATGGATTTTGAATAATGTACTTTAAATGCAACGCGCAAGTACATGAAGCACAGCATACACGCATAATTTAAGGGTGTTTTCTGTGAGTATGACGGTGAAAAAAACGACAGCAAAAATCATCTGCAGTGCCTAGACGCGTATGCGTTTGCTTAAGTTTGCGCAGAGCAAAATTTGATGCTCATTTAAAAATCACGTTTATAACTGCTCCATCACACTCTTACCCCTTTTTATACCTTTTCAGTCAAAACCAAAAACAAAAAAGATAAAGAGCTAACAAAATTGCAATTGTTTTGTTCTACCCATACAGCTAGATTAAATTACTAGAGCGCTAACTCCTCATTCTTACGCGCAGAGATACTTTGAAGCCGTCCTGGGCGCAGACATTTTGAATTCATGTGCGTGTTTGTAGAACATAATGAAATTAGATGGTTATGTACAGAGTGAATTTTGAAAGTGTACTAAAAATGCAAGGCGCAAGTACAACATACGCAAACAACTTAGGCGCGTAATGACGGTTAAAAAGTCACAGCAAAATAATTTGCAGGGGATATATGCGCACATGTTTGCGTTATTTGCCCAGAGCAAAATGAAACGCTCTTTTACTGATTGTGGGTTGCAGTTTTTGGTGTATCGGCTTCGATGATGCACTGGTATAGAATACAAACACAGAACCGTACTGAAGCCGTACTAAAATTCGTGTTTTCCATAGATTTGTGCACAAACATGGATGCGCCCAGCAGGCTTCAATTGTACAGCGAGTTAGCATTCTAGTTATTTAATATAGCTCTATATGGTCATATCTCCCTCTTGTCACCATCGAAAGGGTACATGTTCTTAATGCACAGAGTCTATAAGCCAGCTGTAATCTCAATCCCTTCTCATTCTAATACTTCAATGCGATGTCTTCAATCCTTTTCTCACTCGACTCTTCCTACATTTGCATGTACTGGTGGTTAACCTTCTTAGTCCAATCCTGTGCTTTCTATCACCTAAGCAGAACTCCCATTAACACATTCTTTGTATGATATAATTTGAAGGCTGAGACATCTTTTCCAAAACTACATATGCAGAAACAAAACAAAAATGAAACCAAAAATAAGAAAACTGCAAAAGTGTTACAATAAATGCACTGTGGTGATATGTGTGGGACTCAAACACTACAGATCCATTATGCATACTAAACACCGCAAAAAAAATGAAAGTCCACACTTGTTGGAGGGGTCATAATTTTAAATCTGATCGTCTTATGATAACATAATTAATAGCTTTGAGTAATGTTGTTAGATTGTAAATTGTCCAAGATTGACAACGGTTCATGAAAAATGATGCAGTTTGAAAAGTTCAGAGCCCGAACAAAGCGCAGGTAATTCAAGCACTGCTTTGAGTAATGTTGTTAGATTGTAAATTGTCCAAGATTGACAACGGTTCATGAAAAATGATGCAGTTTGAAAAGTTCAGAGCCCGAACAAAGCGCAGGTAATTCAAGCACTGTGTGATCGGTATTCCCTGCCGTTCGTTTCAGTCAGTGTGACATTGTCATGCAACAATTCTCACTCGCGCACTCTTTAAATGTGCAGCCTTTTCAGACTGCATCATTTTGCATGAACCCTTGTCGATCTTGGACAAGTACAGTCTTTGGTAGCAAACAGGGTATCAGAATGTCGAGCAACAAAATTCCCCAAAGATCTATATAAATGAAAATATCATAGGACGATCAGATTCAAATTATGACCCCTCCAATGAGTGTGAACTTTCTTTTTTGCGGTATACTTGAGCATTAACCAATTAGGTGTAACCATAAACATACATGTATGAATTCATATTTGTAGGCAGGACTTGTGCATGGTTTGTGTAGTTTAGCAATAAATGATGCAGATTTGTTAGAATTATCTATGTAACAAATTATTGTATGGTGTTGCGTAGGATGTGTAGGACTAGATATGCATGTTTGTTTACAAAATGCCAAATATGGTCAATGGTGTCAACAGCACTGGACCTTTACTAAGGTGTACATAAACGAAGGACAGTATTGATGTCCTTTCACTAAACAAAAATATCTGGAAATATATTGCCATCTCGTAGAAACAAACATCTGTGTCTTGAGCGCCTGAGAATATTGATTGTAACTGATTCTTCTTTTCATAGCCTAACCAGCCATTTATATCACCAATAATGATGTGATTTTGTTGTTTGTCTGACTGTTTATCTATCTGTCTGTCTCATTGTCTTGTGCTCTAATTAATGAGAAACATTGGCCAGATATATATCGATCTACCAAAATATTTCCTCTTCGTTTTTCCCAAATCCATCTGCTTGAAACTGAAACAATTATTTCGTTCCCCACACTGATCACATTAGTATTAACATTTTTTATTTCATACTAAAACCACTTGGATTTGGAGATTTTGCATGTTAAATGTTGACATCCTGCAATATAATCACACAAACTGCACGCATCCTTCTTGCCGTAAAGGCAAAACAAACCCACAATCCTCTGAAAAGCCCATGTCAAAAAGGAGCGAAAGAAAAGAACATGGTTTAAGTACTGTAATTTTTTTGTATGAGTAACTATCAAAACTGATAGAATGGGCCATGAAATTTTCGGTATAAATTTATTCAGTTTTTGAACAGCGCCTCAAGCATCAAATGATGTCCACCCCCCCCCAACTTTTTCCATGGCCATCAATTGCTCCCCCGTCCCCCGCCTCCTTTCCCCAACCAGAAAAAATCCTGTCGACAGCCATACTCAACAACCCACACATGTAGTTTCATCATTGTACTAATCAACTTCTGTTGTTTTCACATTTTCTCCTCATGCGTTTTTCATGTTTGTTTCATGTTTGCTTGTACTTACAGCCCAAGCCTCGCCATGCCAGCGGTTTCATCCTGTTTGCCAGCGAGCAGAGAGCGGACGTTAAGAAGAATAACCCCAAGATGTCATTTGGAGAGATCAGTAGACTCATTGGGAGTGATGTAAGTACAGTCAACATGCAAATTAAGTCGGTCAGCAATCGCAATTACCTTTTATAACAATTCAGTGTTTGGAAAAAGACAGTACCGTACGATACGGGACACATTTTCAGAACTCTAATCGCCCTGAGAATCCTTCAAAATCTTCTTTGCCAAAGTGGAGGAATTTGGAGGATTGAGGTTACATGGCAAAACTGGGTTACTGATTTTGTAGGATGCACTTTGTCGAGGTCTTGGGCCAGACCTTGTGTTGTGTTTTGCTCAGCCATGCATTAATATAGGCCTGGATTATGCTTGAAATCCTCCGTATGTCACTGGCCAAGCCTCCACATATTGACAGTCACTGCTGCTGGATTTCTATACTCAGTGTGTTACCTCCCAAGTGAAAGTTGAAAAAAATCACTCGGGTGGGACTCGAACTCGTGACCCTCTGCTTTCTAGTGCAGATGTCTTACCACTTGACCACCGAGCTAACGGGATTGGTTTGCTGATACGTATGTGTCCAAGAAGCCTTCACTCGTTTCTACCAGATTTTGAATGGAAATGTACGATTAGAAAAAAAAATACAGGGGGAAAAAAGGAGGGTGGGAAAAAGGAAACGAGCAAATGAGAAATTGGTTTATTTTTTCTTGTCTTAAAATTTCTCAGAAAATTATCTGTTGTCTGACCATCCATGTAATTTCACAATCTGCAATCATGCATCCATTTTGAAAACCTTGACCCCGTTCAGAGGTGGTGTTCAATGGCCTTTCTGTGACTTCAAAACTGAATCAACGGTGAATTGAATATCTATGGAAGAATCAGCGTGAAATAAACACTTTTTGTTGAATATTCCTTTCACAAACAGTGGCGACAGCTGCCCTCGACTGACAAGAACCAGTACGAGGAACGCGCGGCGGCCATCGCCGAGGTCAAAGCCATAGAGCGGGCATCCCGAGAGGCTGCCAATCCCCCGGTACCAGGCCAGACCCCTGGCCAAGCAAAGGGCCCAGGCTCCAATACCATCCACGTCTTTGACTGCGGCTGGGACGGCTGCGACCATCAGTACGAGGACCAGGAGGATCTGTTGAATCACATCGTGGAGACTGGCGACCACCTCAAGGCAGTCGGTAAGTGCTAAGCACAATTTTCTGCTAACGAGACCTCCATCTATTTTTGCCTTGTGGTTAAGGGCACTGATTCGTGGTCTGTGGGTAAAGCTGCAGGTCGTGGGTTCGAGTCCTGGCGGGGTCATGGTGCATGTGCCCTTGAGCAAGGCACTTTGTCACTCATTGCTTCTCTCCACCCAGGAGTAAATGGGTACCTATGAGGGCAGTGATGGTTATTGTGATTGAATTAGCTTCCTTGCACCTAACAGGCAGCATCGAGCTGTATACTCCCCAGGGAGCTGAGATGGTATATGGAATGTTTAATTGGCCCAATGATTAGGGGTAATAATAATAATGTAAAGCGCTTTGATCTTTGTTAAAAACGCTATATAAGAACCTGTTATTATCTATTCCATGGAGATCGTAAGCAGTAAGCTCACAAAAGGCCCGCGAACTCAGTGGAAAAAGTTGCTTAACCCTAATCCTGTCAGATGCAACAAAGTGCATCAGGAGGAAGAGTCTGGTGCAATTTTGATGCATTCAGCTATCAATACCAGTGCATAAACAGCGGCTTCTGAGACAATGAGAGCTAGTCCCATTGAACAATGCATGCCACAGTTGTATCCTGCTGCATTTTGGAGACCACAGACTCTGAGGCAGTTTGGCCTTGAGATTTTTGGCCTGATGGATCTTACTGCGTTGGGCAGTTTGACGCTTAGACAAATGTTACACACTTGGAAGAGTGTTACATGGTGCTGCGTTTGGCAGGGTTTCTAGCCAAAATACCCTGGAGGGTTAGGGTTAAATTACAGACAGAACAATGGAAGTTTCCATGCACGCACAAGCATTAGCACATCCACAACATCAAATAGTGCTTAAGCTTAGCACAATTTTCTGCTATAGTTAGCGCAACTGTTCTGCTTAATGTTAAGCAGCGCCATGAAATTGGTCCCAGATCAGGAAACCAAAGTTGGTGAAGCTGCTTGCCACAGAAACTGGCTTAATCCTATTGCTGATTTCAACTTGCAAAGCTCCAAATCATTGTTTTGGTTGATATGGTTTGAGTATTTTTTTATATTTTGTTGGTTTTTTTATTCAGGTGAACCCAATGAGCTTACCTACCCTTGCTATTGGAAGAGCTGCGTCCGCTACCGCAAAAACCAGTAAGTCAAGAGACCATGAGAAACTCACAAAGTCATTGATGTATTTCAAGCGTGGTCCTGCCCACAAAATCTATGGAATATCCCCATGCACGGCAAAGCTCTATGATATGCGAGGAAATCCAGCGATTAATTATGCAAAACCAGACTGCATCTTGACCTCCAGATTCTGACCATTCAGCGAGCGCCTTCCATCAGGTCTTCGGTAACCGTCGTATTGCAAACACAAGGCAGCCAAATTGACCAATCAACTTAGTCCACTTCTGATCGAAATGACGTCACATTTTCTAAAGTCGACTCCGATTGGCTGGGGTCGCATAAAATTTGTATTGCTTACATGTATCAGTTATTGGTTACGGAAAGGGCTCCATTGGACAAATAACGGGTGAAACTCTGACTACTCCCCCCACTGACCCGAGTATGATTAAGCGAGTAATTTTTTTGTCAACCAGTGATGACCAGTTAATTATAAGCTGTTGAGTCATTCCTGCTTCAGTGATGAGTTTTATTACAGGCTGTGTTCAGGCTACATTTGCATATTGCCATAGCAACAGTTGATTTTTGCTGATTCTTTTGTTTGATACCAGGCCATTCCCGGCTTTGTCTCGTCTGATCAGACACTGCAAGGAAGTCCACATGAAGGCGGCAACGGGCAAGTACATCTATGCCCAGAATGTCAGCAGGTAAATATTCATGAGGCAGTGTAACTCATAATATTCATGATTCTGCTTTGAAGCCTCATTGGGCAGTACATCTATCCCCATAATGTCAGCAGGTAAATATTCATGAGGCAGTTTAAATTCATAAATATTCATGAGTTTGCATCAAGGGCAAGAACATCTATCAGCAGAATGCCAGCCAGTAAATATTAATGAGGCAACGTTACTCATAAATATTCATGAGTTTGCATGAACAGGCAAATACATCTACCTCAGCATCTCAGTAGATTAATATGCATGAGGCAGTGTAACTCATAAATATTTATGATTTTTGCGTAAAAACACAAGTAGGTTAATATTTATGAGGCAGTGAAACACATTAATATTTTGGATTTTGCATGAAAGGACAAGGACATCTCTCCACAAATGTCAACAGGTAAATATTCATGAGGCAGTGTTACTCATAAATATTCATGATTTTGCATCAACAGGCAAAATACATCTACCTCAGGATGTCAGTAGGTTAAAATGCATGAGGCAGTGTTGCTCATAAATATTCATGAATTCGCTTGAAGCCTCATTGGTCAAGATACAGATAGGCCAGCACAGCCTCTCTTTTTAACCCCCATGTAAATTTTTGATTTCAACTTGTGTTGGATAAATTTGATTTATCCCGCAGGAACTACTTTTCGCGCTTCGCCCTTCACGGCCAGGAGGAGGGACGCTCAGGCACACCAGGTGGGGGAGCTATCATGGGTATTGTCGGTCCCCCTACCCCCGTGGGGATGGCAACCCAACAGCTTTCACATTCATCTCATGCAAGCATGCAAGGTAGGTGCACTGTGGATTTGTTGTTGCCATGGCTACCAGGTCAAGGGTCACAGGTAAAAGGATTTCAAAACAAATCTTTTGCTAGTAGGAATAAATCCAGACCTGCAGGACGCTCTCTGGTTGAAATTTTTATTTTTATTTGCAAATCAGATGCTGAAATGAATAGGAGTTTTGCTGTATACCTAAAAAAATATTCTTTTCAATTTTTTGCCTGACGGTAGACGTTATCTTTGATACGTTGAACATGGATAGTTTAGTTTTTAAGTGAATTAGGTTCAAAACGTTTTGCCCTGGAAGTTAAGACAACGTTTCCACTGCACCGCAGCTGCACCTAATATGACCCACCAGCCTCCCACCATGGGATAACACATAACCCATTCTTGACCAAACCTCCCCGCCAAAAAAATATCCCCCTCCGTTGAGTTGCGTTTCGTTGTAACATTAACCGAATAACCCTAACACCCTCAAGAAAAAAACAAGCAAATTTTACAATTTATTGATTTTCTCCACTATTATTTTAACGTTATTCCCAAGGCATGGCTGTTTGTTTTTTTGTTTATTTCTTTATTTTATTTTTTATGGCAATGAAAAGTTTAGCTACGAATGCAAAAGTGAAATGAACTCAATGTTGATGGACGTTAACTGTGAAAATTTGTTGGAGTAGAATGCCGTCAGCTTTTCTTAATTGGCAACGCAAACGTTTGCTGTTATTGGTACACATTTGTGACGCATTAGTATTTGCTTAAAATACAACAAAGCCTTTAGTTTAATATCCTTGGTCAAGGAATTCGTCGATAGTGTCCGATGATCGATGGCCAGCCACTAACCTGTGATATGACTCACGCGTAGCTACTACAAGAAGCGCGAACAGCGACCTCACGAGGCTAGGCCACGCCATGCAAATCAGTTGGTGCTAGTTGAACACCTTGGCACAACTTTTCATCTTGGTTTGTGTTTGTCTGGATTTCCAGTGACGACCTCGTATGTGAATAAAGATGAGATTATTGTTCAGTACTTGGTCGTGGAGGCTCATTTTCTACATGGATAGAGAGCAGGATAGTGTGGCTAAATTCACCAACAAGTTTGGAGACCGCAGACTAAATATAACTGGATGTAACTCCAGCGACAAAAAAAATGAAAATTTACCAAAAAAGATAGGCGAAAGCGATCGTTGTGCCAAGGTGTTTTACCAGCACCTACTGAATTGCATAATTGTAGCCTACCCATGTGAGATAGCTGTTCGCACTTCGTACAGTACATGTGAGTGCATAGCGCAGTTACTGCATGCAACTTTTCCTCGGATCAGCTGATTTCCTCTTTTTTCACTTCCAATGTGTGCCATTGAAAATAGAAAAACACTGTACTAAGTCTTGGAAAGATTTGAAGTTCCTCTTTTTTTGTGACTTCCCAGTTGCATGCCTGTTACTGTTAGCGGCCGACCATAGATCATAGGACACTATCGTTGAATGCCTTGACCAGGCCAATAGTTTAATGGTCTATGCACAGTTCTGGATAATATTTGGTGTGTTCTTTTTTCTTGTTTTATTAGCTGCTGGCTTGCGGACATTATTTGCTTGGTTTTTGTTTGGAAAATCTTTCAATATTGTGATATTCGTGGCATTTGCACTGTTGAGGTTGGCATGCTTTCTAGCTTTCGTTAGCATCGCAAAGAAATGCTAAGCGATATTTTTTGGCACTACTGTGTTGTTTACATGAACTTTACTCCAACAGATTGTTGGGCAAAATTGAAATCAAGACCTTCATTTACAAATTTTGGGTGAAGTATTCTGGACATTGAAAATTTCCCCGAAATTCATTTGTTTTGTGTTTGGGTGGTACTTGGTACTGCTGAACTTATTCTTGTAGACACATTTTTTTTGGGGGGGGGGATTTGTCAAAGACTTAAAAATAAAGCATATTTAGGTTCTGTAGGTTGCAGTGAAAGTTCGCACTCATATTTACGCAGATGTAAACTTATGTGTTTGATCAGAACAAATATAGTGAATCAAAGTTTTTGTTGCTTTATTTGAAACTAATTCATTTCAAAAAATTTTTATTGATAAAGTCAAATATAGGGGGGGGGCTCGGAGGAAGTGTATTGCTGTTTGAAACGTCTTTTTTTAAGAAGCTAAACCATTCTGGTTTAATACTAATGCCGTTATTTGACAGCTTGATACTAAACTGTTCATTTTAATTTAAAAAATAACAAAAAGATTTTATTGATGTTACTATGGAAACCATCCATTACTTAATTGCAAAGGAATTCCAAAAATGCTCTATAGCTTTTCGGCTGCTCAAGATTTTCTTCAATGTCCTAACAATTTTAAGCCTTCGAAAATGGTGAAAATCTTATAAAGTGCCCCATTTAGAATTTACCCATAAACAAACTTAACAATATCATCATTTACCCTTAACTTATTAAGAAAACGGTTCCATGTCACTAAAATTTGACTGTTGCCTTCTCAGGCAAGTAAGGCAAAGTAAAAAAAAAAACAAGTTTCTCGTCCCCGCCCGCTTCCTTTTTGGAGGCCGGCTGGATTTTTTTATCATTTTTTATTTTTGAAAAATGCAGTAAAAACACTGAAAAAGTCCACAAATTCATCGGAAAATAAATACTTGCGAAATATGTGAGTCGAAGTTTTTTAAGAATAGACTCTGTCGGTCACTTTGTACACCACATAATATCGACGTGTGATCACTACCCCTGCGACAGTGCGAGCATGGCAAGTTCACAACAAAACTCACCCACTTGATTCCCAGACCAAAAGATTCTGACTATTCCTGATGAATCTACGCGCCCATGGAGTCGAAGCTGAGATGTGAGCGTCAGGAATAATTGTTAGGTCTAGGGAACCAGACTACGTACATGTATGTCTATTGATAGTTTTAGACTACAGTCGTTTGAAAATTCAACCGGAATCTGTCTGCCGTACTGTATGCGGTAAATGCTGAATGCAGAATGCAACCGGTATGAGACTAGCTTATGCTGGAGTGTTTAAAGAATTCGCTCGCGACTCTTGGCGGTTAAAGCAAATGCATCTAAAACTGTTCTTGGTAGACCAATACAACTCTAAAGGACACTGTAAATATGTTCAAGTCTCTTGTCCAACTTGTCTTTCATTTTAAAAGTGTCTTTGAACAGTGGAAACACCAACGGTTGCAGGAAATTTTAAAATGGTGGCCATCTTCCTCTTCCTCCTATTTTTCAAAAACCCGGACGAGAAACTTTTTTTTTTTTTTAACTGATACCCAGTAAGTGTTTGCATGGAGTACATTTGTAAGGCCATGTCTTGACCGACAGCATGTATGTGTTTTGTTTTTGCCTGATAACCAAATGTCTGCCTCCTTGTGTGTGTCTGTTCATTTACCCATCTGCCCTCCCCCACTCCCCTCCCCTTTCCCCCCTCTCCTAACTTCCCACCCCTCTAGGCATGGCTATGCCGTCGATGCTCGATATGCACGCACACCCCTACCCCAACGGCCACATGGGCGGGGTCTACCATTCCACTGGCATGCAAGGGATGGTCCCCCCCATGGCCCAGCCTGGCGGTATGCAGCACGCTATGCCCATGTCCATGGGCATGCAACCGGCCGGGATCGGGTACCAGTACCCCGGTGCCCAGCAGCATGTAATGCATGTACAGCAATCAGGTGAGATGTTCGTGCTTGTGATTCACGGTCACGTTTTGGTCGCTGATATGTATTTCATCATAGTTGTCTTGCTGAGTACCAGTACACTGGTGTCCAGCAGCATGAAATGCACGTACAGTAACTAAATGAGATTATGACCATATCAATCCGTCCTAAGTGAAGCAGTGAATGTGTCAATCCTTTTTGAGATATGGAAGCACAATAAAAGGTTACTATTTTGTTATGTTGCTGCAAACAGTTTTTAAACCAATCAGCACCTTCCAATTGTGTCCACCATGTGTCAAAATGTCTACCAGGGCTTGTAATGAATGAAATCATTATTACAAAGTACATGAAGTCATATCATGATCTTTTTAAAGGGGCACTAGGTCCTGAAATCCCGGAAATTTCATGTTTTGGATTGTTTACTTAGCCAATTTCAAACATGTGGTTGAAAGGAAACCAACCTAATGTCTGACCGTTCCCGAAAAAAACCTCAGTTGTTTACATCGCACACAACGGAGTACGAATACGTTTTTCGTGTCATTCTCAGTGTACGATATACACATTGTGTGTCTCGGGAACAGTGGTGACCAATCACCAATGCAAAAAAATATGGTTTCTTCAACGTCCACAAAAGGCGAACACTTTACGAATGAAATCACAACTAGCATCTAAACAGCTCGAATTTATGGGGTCGCAAAAGTGGACCCCGAGGTTTGTTTTCGCACGCATAATACAGGAATAACACAAAAACGCCCAGTTTTTAAAGGATAGTTGTGTGGATGTTTATATCCTACTTTTAAAAGTTTGTTCCGATTAACATCATCTCAATCAAAGCACGTTTTGTAGCCCAATCGGGCTGTTCCAGGACCCAATGTCCCTTTAACAGTGGCTTAAAATATGTGCACAAACTTTGAGTGTTTTCACTCTTTGACGCAAGCCAACATAACAATAATACATGCAGTAACCTGTGCGAAGTGCCAAAAAAGATGGCAGATTTCTCCAAGCACTGAATACAATCTCTAAGGATTTGGCATTTGTACAAATTTATCATATTTATCCATGACTAACTGCAAATCTAATTGTAAGCTGTGGTAAACCAAGATTCTACATGAATACGGGCTCAGGATCACTGTACACAGACAAGGCCCGTTTTCAACGGAGAAACCACTGTGCGTGCTATTGTACAAAGCAAATTCCCAGTGACAGATTATCTAAGCAATAGCTAGCACAATGCTTCGCCATTGAAGGGGGCCTTCGTATGGGGAAGTGTGGCCTAGCGGTTAGGGTTCGTGACTCATGATCAGATGGTCAGGGGTTCGAATCCAGCTGCTGGCCATACGTTGTGTCCTTGGGCAAGGCACTTTATCCCCACTTGCCTCTCTCCACCCAGGAGTATAAATGGGTACCGGCATTAGCTGGGGAGTAACCTGCGATGGACTGGCATCCTGTCCAGGGGGAGTAGAAATATTCTCAGTCGTTTCATGCCACTGAAACCGGAGATAAACGCCCGTCTGATGGGCCGTATAGGTTCGGGACAGACTTTACTTTTTCGTATGGAAAGTAGAGTTTCATATTCTACTTCTTTTTTTTTAGGGGGGGGGGGACAGTTTTGATCAACAAAATTGATCCAACTATTCCTTCACTCATTGGAAGCATTGCAATCCGCATGGTTCATACAATCAATGTATGCAAGAGCATGGTCTGAATTTTTTTTATGAATGTGTGCTTGCAAGTTCCATAATTGCACCTCGCTGTGCTTGTCTGCATGTTGTCATATCATCATAATGTCGTAAACTGTTGGTCAATCCATAACACTGCGACTTGTGGTTTCACGTGGCAAGAAAACACGTTTTTTATGTTTTGATGTTAGGTGTTGCAGGTCAGGGGTTGATGATGTCACCGCGTGGTCAGCAAGGCATCGCGCCGAGCCCTCGCGGAGCGCCTAGCCCTGCGCTGAACCAAGGTATCAACCACCAGACACTTTGCCCGTGTTGTTCAACAAATCATATTTGTTTTCCAAATTAAGGACTGAGGGGTTAATAATATAATACCCTTTTCTATTTGGACATCTACAACTAGAATTTAAAAAAAAAGGCTTTTATTTTGGGCTGCAAGTACCGTAAATAAACATGTGCAGATTTTCCTGCTAAAAGTGAAACTCAAATACAGGTGAGTCAAAAAACGCAACCCAAATGGCAGGGCCGATTTTTGAATGAAGTTTTGCCTGTAGCACTTTCAAAATCTGTGATATGAAAGCCCAATTAATGAGCTTTCTTTTAGTACAAGAATCATTCAAATCACTCATGTACTTTTCAAGTTACGGAATTTTGAACATAAACACCACTTTAAAGTTCTGTCCACCGATCACAACAAAGGTTAGTGTTCTTTCAGCAAAACGAAAACACTTCACATGCATCCCTTTGTGTAGCACAGGATTAGCCCTTTTTAATTACATTGTATTACATTATATTTATTCCCGGATGAACGCTGTGATAGTTTCTGCCAGTATTGGCTCCGTGCACAAGTACCCCTTCAACGGCCGGAAGAGGAGAGTTGGGGGTGACCGAGACTAGTTCCCGGTCCATCCACTGCGTATTTCGAATGATCCAAAGTTATTGGGGGCGGGATCAGTCTGGGAGACTATCACAAGTTAAATTTGAGCGTATTCACATGCCGATGACGCCTGACGCTCACGTGAAGACCCTGTGGCTAATAGCTTTGGCACATTCAGGAAGTTGTGCGTACCTCACGCGCAAACCAGCACAGTACAGTACGCAAACGCTGTGTGTCCTGTCCACGGGGCTCTCAAAAGTGGTAAACATGCGCCCTCTTTGTTGGCGCACGGAGCCCATAGGGAATAACAGGCAGGGCGGTTTGGGAAGGTACAGGCACTACCGGTAGTGGCGTGAGACCCAGTTTAAAATTTCATCACAGATATGTAACAAATTTGACAGTGAACTTCTCTTGTCTGCAGTCGTAAATGAAATGACAGTATCTGAGACTTGATTAAGATCTGTTGAATTTACTAATGTTCTTATAGGTATGCAGAGTCAAAGCTCCTCAATGCAACAGCAACAGATGGTACCGCCCCCTCCACTCTTTGTGCCCCCGCCCCCAAGGACTCAACGATTGCTGCACTCGGAGGCTTATATCAGGTACAGTGTTTGTAGCCGCATCAGATTTAAGTGGCTATGACCGGCTAGCCATAGCTAGTTCATTCAGACGCGGCTTTATTCGCATGTGGGTTCAAATCCTGACGGAACAGACGGTGCTTATGTTCTTGGGCAAGACACTTTACTACAATTTCCTCTCTCCACCCAGGAGCATAAGTGAGTACGTGTAAGGGTAGACGCCAGATTGTGCTGAATCTTGAGGTGCTGCAACGAAAATGGTCTCATGGCCTGATGAACAGGGGAAATAATTGTGAAGCACTTTGAGACTTTGGTATAAAGTGATTTGTTACACCTCTGTCTTGAATACTGTATTTTCATTGGCCTAGAACGATCATGTGTTAAGTTTATAAAAAGTCATGGCACACTCCCTGTGGGATATCACGTACACATACGTGTAGGGTATACGATGTCTATTTTCAACATGCATGATTGTTGTGTTTACTGCTGTTTGAGACAGGGGTATGACAAAATTGTTCACTGCTGTGATGTATAAGCACCACATCATTAATGTTAGTAACATTATAACTTTCCGTGACATATCTTCCCCTGACGCCGTGTAGATACATCGAAGGGCTGAGCACCAACACCGAGAACGTCAGCGACTGGCAGCGTAACCTGACCGTTCGTCCCGAGGACGTGGCCATCACTCCAGAGCAGAGGGCCCGCTTGCCCTCCAACTGGCTTGCCAACAAACCCAGCAAGGAGAGCGAGACAGTCAAGGCGTTGTGGAAGCTACGAGATCTCATGCTTCACGACTCGCTCAGGATAAGCAAGGCTTATAACATGTGAGTTCTTGGCTGATGGAATTTGGCAGCGGGGGAAACATTGCGGGTTTTTTTGCCCTTCATTTCATAAGCACTGTTGTCCAAGGGCTTCTCATGAAAAAATTCAAAAGCTTACTTGGGTGGGACTCGAACCCATGACCTTCTGGTTACCGGTGCAGATGTCTTACCAGTCTTATTGATAACAATAGGTGTATGGTGGATAGGCAACTGAATTACAAGGAAGTGTGGTAGCCGCATGTGGTAGTTTAGTTTGTGGTGTGTGTGTGCGTGTGTAAACACCAGCAATCGTGGACTAGGGACAAAAGGGTTAGGGCATAAACAAAGGGTCCACGATTGACCGAACGTCCACGATTGAAATTTATATACAAAACATATGGGAGGTCTTCCTAAAAAGTTAAAGTACAAACAAAGGAATGAGGATTAGGGACAATAGGGGGTTTGTGATTGCCAATGTTTACACACTTGTGTGGGTTGGTTATCCACTCAGACTGAGGACTTGAGACAGTGGGGTGTGTGCAATTTCAATGGGTCCGAGGACCTGGGAAATAGTCCTCGGGAGAATTTGTGTACAAACCTTATGGGAGCTGTCGAGAAAAAGTTAAAGTGCAAACAAAAGGGAACAAAAGAAGGAAAGGGGCAGGTCCTCATGTGTATAGTAAAAACGAGCTGGGTGAGTGTATGTGTGTGCCCTTGGGCAAGGCACTTTGTCATTATTTGCTTCTCCAAAACCCAGGAATAGAATGCGTACCTCTGAGGTGCACGTATGGTGGTTGTGTTTGAATTTATAGCTGTTTGCGCCAAAATGGCAGCACTGAGCTGTGTTCTCTCCAGGAAGCTGAAATGGCCTCAGGAATGTTTTCATTGGCCTGGTAAGCAGGGGTAATAATAATAAAGTGCTTTGAGCTCAAAAATTGGTAAATTAGTATTTTTTTTTCCGTTTTCAGAGACATCAAGGAAGAGGAAAAACCAGAAGTTATTACAATCGAGACATAGCAGTCCGCAGAATAATTGAATCGACCAATCACATGGAGGCTTACCAAGCCCCTTGTCATTCAAGTAAAAGGCTCTGCAATTGGCTCCAGATAGATCGCTAAACAGTTGCACATTCCTGAAAACTCAACCACGAAAAGGTGACCCAATGTAAACACAAACATTGTAGAAGTCACCAGAATGGCTTTCGATTGTCCAGGAACAATAGAGGCCGCCATTGAAGAGGTGCTAAACGCATGGGGTTCTTAGCACAAACTGCAAAAAAAGCTGCGCTCAAAGTGTGTCAAAGTGGAACGTTTTAAGTAGCAAAACACAACTTGATTGTTGCACAAATATGTCCAAGTCCAGAAGCATAAACTGGAGCTTGGATTTTGGTACTGTGAGTTGCAAGTGGTAGAAAAGTAGTTAAGTTATAGTCAAACTTAGCTGGCCTGTTCTGTCAAAAGCAGACGCTTCTGGGCAGAGGTTGAAATTGAGATAGGGCCAAAAAATGTTGCAGGGGTGAATTTTTTTCGATTTTCAAATTTTTGCATATTTGTAATCCTGAACATGTCTAAAATATACTATCAAAGTTTGAAACCCAAATTTGAACTCTAAATGTAGTATTTTTGATGATTTGTTAAGGTATATCAGTTAAAGAAATGACTGTTTTGTAACGTTCATGGGCATTTTCTGTGTTTTCTACTTTTCGACACAATGAACTTCAAAATAGCATAACTCTGCCCAGGAATGACCGGTTTCAAAACTGAAACCACCTATTAAAAGGAAAAAGAACATATTTTAACAATATGCAAACATCTCATTTTTGACCTGATGCCCAGAAAAGTCTGATTTTGACAGAACAGGTCACATTTGTGTCAATATTTTCAGTGTATTGTCATAGCATCACAATTTTTATTTGCCTCGTGCAAAGTTTTTCTGGCAACTAAAATATCCTATTTCATACTGATTGCAGATAACCGTGCGATGAACTTTGCTGCTTTGGAAAAGAAATGGTTTGGACCATTATTATTTGAAACCTTGGTGGAAAGGACATAATGACGTCACGCTTTGTGTATATGTGCGCTTTCCTATGGAAGCCAGGTACCATAGGAAAGCGCACATGCAAACAAAGCGTGACGTCATTATGTCCTAGGTCTATCCCATTTCAGATCTTCAGAATAGAATTGGGATACTTTCCTGAAGTCTGACCAATCATTCCTGTGTAAATATTTCTTGTTTTGTAGTTTTCTTGTTGCATTTTTGTAGCTTATTTAAAAGTGGTTCTGTTTTGGTGTATTGTTTTTAAGTTGACAAGTACTGCAGATGAATGTTTGTTTTAGTTAGGCAGGTGGGGCACATTGGTGATTTGAATTAAGCACAATTTCGAGGAGCTGTTAAGCACGGATATTGTGGTAAGCACAGACAATAGTCGCTTAGCAAAAATGGTTACCAGTCCAAATGCCAGGCAGTGTGTATTGCTTGTAACTGGTACTTTGTTGATATTTGCTTAGTACGTATATTTGCTAAGCAAAGTTTCTGCTAACGGGCTCCATAGCTGGGCCTGTGATACTTTGGAAGGCTGAAATTGCGGTAGAGGTGGGGCTAACAAGCTTGGGGGGGTGCACATGTAACCTATGCCTACTTGTACTATCCTTTTATTGAATGACTGCAGGACAGACTTTTATAAGGGAATAAATATGTGCTTTGCCGGTATTAAACAAAAACGTTTAAAACTAGCTAGGGGCCTGGTTGTCGATAATTTGGCCCGAGTCAAGGCCCCTAGCCAGTTTTAAGTGTACTTGTTTATTACCGGCCTAGTGCATATTTATTCCCATTATAAATACCTTCAGTCAACAAGTCAAAACAATAAATTTCCAAAAATTTTGTTTAACAATTTTACTTCATGTTTTGTGAAACACCCCTCTTGCTAAGTTTATGGTATGTGCCTCGCGCGAGTAGTACTAAAAGTCTCCTGATATGGAGATTGGTACGCCTGCCGCATACTGTGCGATGTGGCGCAGAATGCAGCTGTGCTAGGGAAAAAAGTTTAAACCATCCACGTGACGGGCTCTCGACCAGTAGGAATGGGTAAACTGTCTTATGTACATGTATTTATGAATATGTCTTTGTTACAAACGATTCATGCTGGCCTGATATGCTACCGTGTTAACTCAAGTTTCTTGTACAAATGCTTTATGGTTTGAGACGTGTTCTTGAAATTTTTTCTTCTCTCAACACAGCACTATGGTGCGTGGCTACACAACCTAGTATAGCAAGCTGTCATGAATTAATTAAACACAAATATGTGGAGTATTCAGTACTTTAATCTACTGGAATATTGAAGAAATCGCTACAAAAACACCCCTACTTTTGTATGGTACATTCCAGATGAGAGATTCTCCATTTTCGGGAATGTTTAGTTAAAGCTATTGAAGTTACTTCGGAGTACAAGTGAATAAAGATGTCTGCTTGTCTGCTATTTCTATGTGTTTATTGCTTAGTCTTCATTTTCATCTCCTAACGCTTGACTTCCCAAAATATCGCGATGTTTGTTTGGAATGTTAACCTTCCCAGATTTGAGATTTCTTTCCAGCATTTGATGATACAAAGTTGCAGTGGTATTCAGCAGAGAAAAAAGTCAAGGGTTCAATCGCCCCCGAGTCATGAAAACTGCAGGTTTCATAATGCTTTCGAGTTGATAAATAGGAGTCCAGATCGCTCGGAGAGAATCAAACTTATTTCAAATCATCAAATAAACCAAATGGGGAAGAGCCTGTCTCAGTTTATATCCAGTACGAGTTCGAGACAAGTTGTGGGTAGAATCACTCACTTTGTCAGGCAAAAGCTCTGCATTTGTCCTGGACTCGCCAATACTGATAACTTAATTGCGGGAAGATTGTGGAGAAGTTGTTCAGAATCCTGCAACTTAGATAAACCCAATAAAAGTCTGAAACTCGTCTTGGTTATGAATCGAGACGGCTCGAAACCTGCAGGACTAAATTTTCACTCACTTTTCGCTGAAAAGTGGGGTGCTGTGGTCTTATGGTTATGGTGTTCGACTTGTGTGCCGTGGTACGTGGGTTGGAATCCTGACCGTGGGAACATGGTGCTTGTGCTCTTGACCAAGGCACTTTACCATTATTGCTTCGTCCTTCGGATGGGGGGTAAAGCCGTAGGTCCCGTGTGTTGTATAATGCATATTAAAGAACCCAGTAACACTCATCGCTAAGAGAAGGGGTTGCCCCGGTGTTTCTGGCAGTAGCTGCAATATGCGCCGCAGTACCTTGTCAACCCTTATCAGGTGCTACATAATTGGTCTCAGATTTCTCATAAACCTCATTTACCTGTCTTTAATAGACATAATTTCCAGCACCTTGAGTACCTAATTGTTGGTGGAAAACGTACGTGCGCTATATAAGACTCTGTTGTTATATTATTATTAAACCTCACTAATGTAAAACTGAAACCGGCAACTTTTTTTTCTGGGAAATGCAAGAGACAACTGATAATAAAACATGACAAACGGACACAGCCATACAGACTCAGTGTTTTTATCTGTTCATTTATTGGGACAACACATTTTTTACAAAACAAAACAAAAATCAGAACCACCCTCCAGTGATATCTTGTTTTAAAAATGGAATACAACATATGTTAGTAACAGTGGGTTTGGTGTGATACTTTATATATAATGCATCCTCCGGGCTTGATGCTCCCATCCAAAATCTTACGTTACATCTTGTAAATCAGTGGGAATGATTATAAGAAATTACGGTTCCTTATATTTAGACAAGGCTAGCAGTGCCACTTTTTAGTCTGTACAATTTTGGGGCCTCTTTTTTTTTGTTTAACCAGTTCGCGCCGGATGACGTGTATACACGCAAATGTTTTGCGGTATTTGGAACGGATGACGGGTAAACACGCAGGGGAGCGAGGCTGGAAATATCTGTCAGCGACCCGATCGCAGTGAGCAAGGCCGGAAATATGAGTGTGCTGCCCGAGGGTGATGGCTTCAACCCGCCTGGCTTGAGGTCGAGTGAAAATTAATCCCGTGCCTCGTTCCGTTCTTGTCAAAATAATCCCGGCCCGAACTGGTTAAAGCAGCGAATATGAAGACATTGCTGAATGGTAGAAACCAGTGGATAACCAGTCATCATTGAATTGATTGCATAACCTTCTTAAGCCATCGACAAGTTTTTCTTCAAGAAGTCTTCACTTTGAGCCAGATCTTAAAACACCCGTTTCAGACTGACGTCCCGGAGTCGCAACAAAGAAAATTATTTCCGAAGATAAGAATTTTAAGTTGGACATTTTTTTAAACAATTTTGGGCGAGTGAATGTGAAAGACTGACTGCTGAAGTCATTTGAAACAACACCAGTGTCCAAAGTTTGCGATTTTGAAGTCGAATTCGATTTGTGGCAACTTCAGTTGCTTTACATACATTTCGGTTTGGCAAGTTGGCGTAACTCTGGAACCCCAGTCTGTAACAGTTGTGCGGCTCCTGTTGGCTCAGTTGAACAGATAAATAACAGCACAGTTTGCTTTTCCAATATTAAGAATAAGGGGATCATACAAACTGGTCTCTTGAAAAAGAAAGGGAGAAAAGGTTTCCATTGCCCCCGAGCTACTGTACAACAGATGTCTCAACACTGACGTCAACAAAATCTTTACAGAAGTTAACGGCAGTGAGCAATACCATTAGGGTCGACACCAAGTGATACTTAATGTAGGCCACGTCCAAATTGCGTGGCTACGACTAGCAGTAACACACGTGGCTATGGATAGACGCTTCCATAGACCCGTGTGTAATGGCCAGCCGTGGCCAAGTGATTCGGACACTGCCTTGGTCAAGCCCAGTATTGTGGAGCTCCAACCAGACTGCTTATCGTGGCCGTTTACAAATATGGCACAAGTTTTTCCTCTTTTTTTTTTTTTTACAAACACCACCTGTAAAATCACTGAAGTAATGCCTACTGCTTACTTCCAACATCACATCTCCCCGGGAATGGCATTACATGAATATTCATTAGGTCAGAATTATTAATGTACTTTAAGAGATTATTCTACAAAAAAAATTGACATTTTTATCTGAAGTCACACACCTTTGGCAGTGTGTACAAAAAAACAGTCCCGAAAATTAGATCTACAAGTGATTCAGGGATACCATTTAATCAGGTCCAGGCATAGTTATTACTTCGAAACCTCGACAGGGAGGTTGGTAAGAACTATAACTGAACAGAGTTCGGCATCTCTGTATTACCATTGTTATTATCTTTAAAATGTTGTCACTACGTCTTCTACGTCACGTTCAATCTCAAATGTTAATTTATCTATGCACATCCAGACTCATTTTTTATTCTCTAAAAACAGCTTGTCAAACCACAACTTTGAAATAATACTCTAAAAAAATGTTTTTTTGACACATTTCTTTTTTTTTTTCTCTACATCAACTCTGCTAGGACATCACAAAAAAGTTTTTTGAAAATCTAAGCCAAGTCAAAAAACGTACACACATGTAAGGGCTTCGCTAGGCATCTACTTGACAAGACAGCGCACAGAGCACATTCACATACAGTATTTATAATTACAATTTTTTTGTTTAAAGAATATTAACAACCAGGCTTTATCCGTCTACACACTTCAACTGTGGTCTCAAAAACCTGTTTTTTCTTATTTTCGTTTTTGTTATTTTTTTTTTTCCAAAAAGAATCCAAAACCACGCCTCCGTGATTCACAATAATACAGTTTCTAAAACAGCAAAAGCCTGTATCTTTTTTTTTTTAAATTACAATACGTCATCAAATATTGTTTTACAAAATTCAGTCAAGGTAGATGATATTTAACGTGCTGTTTGTCTTCACTAAAACAGCATATTATCGTTATTATTTTATTTATTTTTTTACAAATTAAATGACATGATACAACGTGTGGGTGCATCGACCTAGAATCACGCTAAATCTAGAACTCCTTGCATGTATTTATTGCTCCTCAAACAAAAGATTCCTATAAAGACTCAATTTATTTTTTCACGACTTTTTGAGACCACATCTATTGTTCAAAAGGGAAGAAAGATACTAAGTTCATTAATTTGACACTTTGTTTTCCCTATAGGCATGATAGGCATTGTCTCACGTGCACATACATGTACAAAATCAACTCTGATATGTACATACAATGCACCAAAAACCACAATTTGTACTTATAACCTTTAAAACAAAAACAACCTAAAAAATTCTCTAGTACCGAACTTTAATTGATAATAACAATACTCTTTAAGTTAAAAAAAATTGTCTCTTGACTATGTTCTCCAAATAAAAAAAAATGTTTTTGAGACTCCTACTTATTGCACTTGACATGCTCAATATTTGAATACTGTCAACCAGTGTTGTGGTTCAACATGTACAAATCAAGGCTACCTTTAAATGCTGGATTCCTAAAAAATAAAATTGTTCGGGGCAAGTCCATATTTTCATTTATTATCAGCATTCTTTTTGGTTAACTCCTCAATCTTTAAACTGAAAGAATTCTCGGCATTCAACTTTACAACGTTGATCCATAATATATATTGCTTCTTTCTTTTTTTTCATTCAATCTGTTAGCTTCACTAAAACAAAACATATTTGTTTAGTAAAATTACGCTACAACAAAAAATAATACATCTCAAACTTTAAAAATATGAATTTCTTTTTTGGGGGGGGGGATTGAATGATATATTTGCGATTGTGGTAAACGGACCACTGTATTGCATTTTAATTACAGAAAGCAATTCATTTTAGTTTCAAACTTTACTTTTTAATAGCGATCCGCTAAAACCTGCTGCCCCTACCAAACCAAGCACTTAAAAAAAAAAAACAGACTTCATACAGTCAATAAACAGACAACTCATGCAGCACTTGGTAGCAATCGGCAGTGAGGATATTTAACTGTCCATTCTAAAAAAAAAAAAAAATTACATTAGACGTAAATTTGGCATCGATTGTAATCCACACAACACCTGATCACCTGGATCAAAGAAGGTTAAAAACAAAAACAAACTAATTAAGTAGGTTAAGCCTTTCCATTCCTGGTTCAAAATAAACCAATGAAATGCACTTCATTCCTGCAAATTAAGTCAAAGTTTCTTCTAGTTACAGTGTAACAGCGACACACTAACCACCCCTGCCCCCCCCCCCCCCAAAAAGCTAATGAGTATGAAGGGGTGGAACAGACTAACTCATAACTGGTTTGCGTTGTGCAGGCAATGAATTTCATACAGCTTGTCATCGCTGGTACCCTGAATTTGGTTTTATCATCAGCTATGGTTGGAGTTGAACCAGCAACCCCCGCATAATGAGTTCTACACATCACAATCTTATTAATGTCTCTGCACCATCTTATTAATGTCTCTGTGTTTGCAATTTGTTATGGTGCCGTGAATTTGTCCGCATGATCATTTTCTATGTGACAATACACGTGCAAACTCCCATTGGGGACTTCTCTTCGGCAAAACTAAAGGCGAAAGCAAATCGCTGTTACTGTTGATGAGATTCTCCGAAGCAACTCTTACAATTACAATTCCTCATGATTTTCGAAATTTCAGGATAAAGTAACTTACACTACCGTAAAAAAAACTACAAACACTTATAACTATACTCATCTTAACATTAAGCATGTTAAGAGGACCTTCATGTCCTAGACACTTTCTGCTGATGTGGTGTTTTGAAAGTGATCAAAAATATTTGGCGTTCAAAAACAGAACAAGTTTTAGTCAATTAAAAGTTTGTCCTAATTTCATTGAGCTATTTTGGGTCATAAGACCTGTACGATCGACACAGGCCTACAAAAATGTGCAGTCGACGCATTTCATACATACAATTTATCAATGGACATGATATGGGATTAAAATTTTCAAATCCCACAGAATTTTTGTCACAATACTGAGGAAATATTTCTGAAATAAAAAACTTAGGCAAGATATTGCTGAAATGGTCCCTACCAACAAGAAATTTGAAAGGGGGTACGTTAACTAGAACGGACTTGGGAATTATTGCATGTTCTGACAATTCAAAATCGGGATGACGTTTGAATGCCACACCGTCCATCAAACAAAAGTCAACCTATTTCAAAGGCCATCTAATTTTTGTTTTCTTTTAAGACAAGCTAAGCATGTTTTTGGCGTATAATAAATACACTGAGGTAGCACTACAAAGAATATCGACTTAATATTTTATGCTACATTTTGTAAAAAAAAAAATAATATTGATAGGTTTATGATTTGAATTTCATACAACTTTTCCACCGCTGAATCTTAGTTCCACATGATCTGCTGGTATTGAATGAAATCAACTTGCTTAAGTAGTCAATCAATGGTTTTTCAACATCTTTTTAAACCTACTGGGTTTTTTTTTCTTTTTTAACACACACATCTCACAAACTGGAAAAATAAAGCACAAACTACGAAGCAAATAAGTTAACTATACAAACATAGAAAGCAGCATTTCAGCCGGAGCGTTTGGGGAAGTGAGTTCCAAAATAAAAATATATGAACGGGGTGGGTACCAAAAAAGTTATAACCTAATTCATGGACTTTTAAGTACGGTGGCAATAACTCTCGTGAATTCGGCACCAAACGCTTTGCATACGACAAAAGCAGCGACAAATTTTTTAAATTTTAATTTGCGGCATTGGTTACCCTCAGTGGTATTTTGAACAAGGGAGACTTATAAACTTTCTCCAATAAATACAAGTAGATATGGTTAAAAACAGTTTTCAAATCAGTTACTTGATTTTTCAACACACGAAAGGACAAAAAAATGAATACTTTTTCGAACAACGATTGTAGCAAGCACTGAAATCTTAAACTCTTTGTTAAAATCACTTTCTGAGTGCCCTATGTCAGGAAAAGTGCACCCAGACGAGCCTAACAGAAAACTGCTTCACTTTGCGTTAGTATTGGAAGAAAAACTTGTAACAATTTCATTAAACTTCAAAAAATTATATACATCTGTTAATTGTGGTAAATATTGCTTTCACTCACTGCAATTAGGGTTAGGATTAAAAGAGTAACAATCTTGGAATGCATGTCCTAAATATCATTATACACATTCAATTGTGTACAAAATTGAAGAAAAAAAAGAAAAAAAAAAATATTTTACAAATTTGGAAGAATTTGTATATCTAGTAAAATTGGACCGTACTGCATGTAGCTTTTTAAAAAACAGTCAATCCTCAAGAAAGGGTTGTGCATAATCCCATAGGGACATTAAAAAAAACCTAAAATCATCCAACTAAAAACTGGTTGGTTTCACTCGACATGACGCTGCATCAAATACTCACTTATGAAACGAAACCAAACACAACGAATATTCACCTAATTCTATGTCTTTGTGGAAACGTACATCCAATGTGTACGTTCGAGATTCGCTTCGGTTGACATACATAGTATGACCAACAAAATAAAAATGGGTGATGTTTTTTTTTTTCCTTCAAACGTTTACAAGTACTATGAGGAGTGAGTGCAGCATATTACTATACATGATGGCACACAGGAATGGAAGATATGAAATATTGGACACAGAAGACAATCTAGACAACCCCACAGCTCACAATGGATATTTGTTTTTTAACCTGGAAGGCCAAACCGATACGCAAAATACTTCATTTCTGAAGGAATTGTTAAGTTCTTTTTAAAAACAAAAATCAGTGAAACTTGTACAATTCCACTTCTAAAACTCATCTTAAAAATGACTTTCAAATTAAATTATTAAAAATGGTTTCAATTCTTCACGGGATTTTATATTGCATCTTTTGACAAGTCTGAAATTTTCTGACTGAAAATGCCCAAGTATGTTTTCTGGGGGTTTATTAGTCATACGTAACTTCCACCATTTAAGGAAAAAATAATGCCCTTTGGTGTGGCTAAGATCCAGAATACAGTGGCATGTTATGAAGTAACGACCACAAACCTGACAGTAGCTCGTAGACTTGTAGACGTCAGTCTTGCTACTGTGAGAAAAAGGGAGTCGGTAGGTGAATGTCTCAACACAAAGACATTGTCTGACCCTGATTATTAACATACATCTGGGGAATAGGTTTGGGGGGTTTTGGTATCTTGTGGTATGATCCATTGACAGCAATGGGGTTTTGTTTTCGGTACAGGGACAAACAATCACTGACAAACGCTCCACTTCAATGGGAGCTGGTGAAGATGGCAGTGGACAAACGCACAATAGCGCCCCCTATCAAGCAGAGAGCTTGAAAACAGCGCCCTCGGCGTGGTGGGCATGCACCAGATAGGAGTTGGTTTCAGGTGATTTGCCATTTGGCACCCAGGGTTTAGAGAGGTTTGATCAGTGATGGTTGCGCTGTACATTGCTGGGTTATCAGGTATTACCAGCACCGGGATGTTGCTTGGGGGTTGGTTCAGGCTGTTGCGACATCTGCGGATATTGTGGCGGAGGATGCTGCTGCTGCTGCTGTTGCTGCTGTTGTTGCTGCATGTGCTGCTGTGGATACATCGGCTGGGGGTAGGTGTGCGGCGAGGCCCCCCTAGGGTCTGGGTATGAGTGACCGTAATTTGGCATAGCTGGGTCGAGGGGTGCAGGCGGCATTGGGATAGGTCCGTTACCGGATGCGTGGCTGTTGCCCATGGGCTGTTGCTGCTGTTGTTGCTGCGGCGGCATGTGGTTTCTCATGATCATCGCACCATTTTCCCCCATGGCGATGGTGGGAATCTGGTCCATGAAATAGCCCGGGTGGAACTGATTGTGGGCCGTGGTCGGGGGCGCGCCGGGGACGTAATGCCTCATCTGAGGATCGGGCATCTCCTGCTTGATGACTGGGTAACCCATGCCCGGCTCCTGTCTAGCGGAAGGCATCGGGGGTGGGGGGTTTGGGTACTGCCCCCCGCAGGTGTTAGGGTAGAAGCTGCCCGGCTCCTGCTTGATCAGCATGGGGCCGCCGTGGGGCGGCAAGGCTGGCAGGGATTGGTGGGGTACGGGGCCCTGGACCGTACCGTGATAAGCCGTGCTGCTGCTGCTGCTGCTGCAGGTTGTGGCACAGTCATTCTGATTCTCCATCTTGACACGGACAGGAGGCGTTTGACCCTGTTGCTGACCTGGACAGTTAGCTGGCTGGCCGGCTTCCTGTTTGACCTTTACCCCTTGCTGCTGCTGCTGTTGCTGTTGATCCTGCTGCTGTGCTGACTGCTGTTTCTGTTGCTGCTGTGTCTGCTGCTGTTGTTGCGGCTGTGGTTGTTGCTGCTGCTGCTGTTGTTCTTGAGTTGTTGAGGGAGGGGGCGGGGGAAGGGCCGTGAGGGGCGTCGCTGGCTTTTTTATGGATTTGAGTTCGTCTCGGAGTTCCTTGAGTGTTGTATAGAAGTTGACTTTGTCTGTGGCACGTGGGAATTGGGAGCATCGGGCACTTGATGAGGGCATGACGTAAATCACCTGAAAAGAATCACACAAAAAAGTAAAAAATCACCAAAATTTGATGTGCACATTACAAATTGGACTTACTCCAATGAACATACTCAAAACTGCACTTGTGCACAACAACTTTTGATGATTTCAATTTCAAAAAAAAAATAAAGCAGACAGATGTACACAAGACTACTTGGTACATGGTAACCAAATCTGCAATCAGCAATGTTTCATGCAATCAAAACTTACTAAGTTTGTACCATTAGAAGATACTGTAAAACCAGTTGCAGTCCAAGCACTTTTAACATAACTTGAAACAGGAATATTGTTTGTTATTATTTTCTCAATGATCCGTGGATAGAAAGGGTATTAGTAGACAACAGCATCATTTATAGAACAGTCATCTTTATTCCTGGATTATAATAATACTGACAGTCCATATAAACCACACGTATCCACCAGTATTGGTGCTCAAGGCGCTACATCATTATTACCCTGGTCATTGGCCAATGCATTCCAAAGACCATCTCAGCTCCCTGGGGAGTATACAGCTTGATGCTGCCATTTCAGCCCAAAGCAGCTAAATCAACCACAATAACCATCTCTGCCCTCACAGGTACCCACTTACTCCTGGGTGGAGGGAAGCAATGAGTGACAGAGTGCCTTGCTCAAGGGCACACGCACCATAACCCCAGGCTGGACTCGAACCCACAACCTGCAGAATTACCCGCAGACCATGAATTCAATGCTCCAGACCACGAGGCCACGGCACTCCTTCTCTGATTAAATTGGTAGGAAAAAAAATCCCCCTTTTTTCTGGACCAGGTGCATCCCCCCTCCCTCAGATCAACCAGTGGGTGCCTTGAAGTCAGTGTTGCACGTGAGTCCATCACAAGTCCAGTCACAAGTCCAGTCACAAGTAACGGGATGCACAATGACAAAGGAGTGCTTTTGTAACAGTTCATTTGAATAGCTAGTGACTTGACTTGAGACTGAAGGACTTGTGATGGACTTGTGATGGACTTGTGATGGACTTGTGATGGACTTGTGATGGACTTGTGATGGACTTGTGATGGACTTGTGATGGACTTGTGATGGACTTGTGATGGACTTGTGATGGGCTTGTGATGGACTTGTGATGGACTTGTGATGGACTTGTGATGGGCTTGTGATGGACTTGTGATGGACTTGTGATGGACTTGTGATGGGCTTGTGATGGACTTGTGATGGACTTATGATGGACTTGTGATGGACTTGTGATGGACTTGTGATGGACTTATGATGGACTTGTGATGGACTTGTGATGGACTTGTGATGGACTTGTGATGGACTTGTGATGGACTTGTGATGGACTTGTGATGGACTTGTGATGGACTTGTGATGGACTTGTGATGGACTTGTGATGGACTTGTGATGGACCTGACTTCAACACTGCTTGGGGAGATACAGACATGACACAGGGACTAACAGGTTAACTGACAAGCCAAACTATACCGTTTCTGTGTCGGGCATGGTCTCGGGCTGTCGTCCGATCTCAAAATCTTTCTTGCCGCTGAAGATCTCATAGATCCCCTTGCCGTTGAAGCAGGCAATCAGTGGTCTGTATTTCCTCATCTTATCCGTCAAAATCCGAGCTCCGTCTTTGATTTCTTTCCTACAAAATTCAAGTGAGGAAGACAAACATTTAACATGATGGGGACTTCACAAAGGTAACAGCTCCCCGAACCAAATTAATTTTCTTCATTATACCAGAATTAGAACAATGCCAAATTAATTTTTAGCAAATATTTATATATCAACTCATCATCTGCAGCGGGCACCATTTTTTTTAATTAATACAAAAAGAAACCCAAATGCGCCCCCTATTTTTTTAAAAAGAAGTTCTGCATGTAGCACTTATCAGATCTAGGATGTGAAAACCCAATTAATTAGTTTTCTTTTCGTAAAAGAATCAGTCAAATCATTCTTGTACTTTTCCAGTTCCGGAATTTTTGTCCACTGCATCACATCTAAGGTTCATGATATTTTAGTAAAATGTTGTATAATGAAAACAATATCAGAATAATCCCATAAGTCTCTGGGTTAGCCAAGTAGAAGGCAGGGCATGACTATCAACTCTTGACATTGTAAAGCATGTTGTTTTAACATTGGGAGCGGAAGGTGTTTAAACAAAGGTTATGATAAGAGCCAATTCTTTTAATTATGAGAGGGTTCTGATGTGGGTTTTGTTTATGTGAATTGTTTTCATTTTGCTGAAATATCACTAACCTTTATTGTAATTTGTGGACAAAATTATAAAACCATATTTCTGTTTAAAAGTCTTCAACAGGAAAAGTAAATTAGCAATATGAATGATTCCTTTACTAAAAAAAAAATAATAAAGCTTATCAATTGGGCTCTTACATCCTATATCTGAAAAGTGCTACGTGCAAAACTTCTTTAAAAAAAAAAAAATAGGGGGCGTCAATTGGGTTTCCATATTTTTCACTCACCCTTTATTGGTTCGCGAGAATAATGAAACCTAACCATTTTCTATTGCCACACAGCGGAAAAAGCCATAAGCAGAAAAAGACAGCTTAGCAAATTAAATGCTTTGATAACTACAGATGGGAACCAGTCAAAAGCAATACAGACCGCATGTAATTGTGACTGGGAACCGTTTTTTTTTTTTTCTGATCCACTATTTTTGTGCTTAGCAAAGTTCGTTTTTCAGCAAATTTGGCAGTTTCATGAAATTCAGTTAATATTTTTGTATTTAATCTCCCCCGTAATTATTTCCTCCTCCATAGGGAATGGATTTGGATTATGCTCCAAACGTGCAGCCAGTCCTGATCCCCGGTAAGCGTGGTCAAACCACCACGGCTGTAGAGGGCGCCATCAACAAGCATGAATCAAATCCAATCTTGGGAACTTTGGCACTCAGACCTGCGACATTCTGAGCTCACCACAAGTGTGCACATTATGGAGAACTTAATGAGCTATCCAGAATTTCTTGGGTCCCAGCGCCAAAGTTCTCAAACTGGATTTGATTTGTATTGTTGACAGTAGCCTCTTCCACTGCTGCAGCTTGGCAGCTGCATCTGTATTAGGGACAAGCTGCATGAGGGGAACAAAAATCCAGATCCAGCCTTGGACAAAGACTAACTTTTGTGGATACCTTGTGAGGTCAGAGCTACCCCTGGTGGTCCTGGACACGATGTTGGTGAATCCGATGTTGAACTGTAAGAGGCGATGGTCATCCATGCAGGTCATGGGTTCGTCCACCAGACCGGAGAGGTACAGACACTTCCCTGGGAGCACAAACATACAAGACTTAGTCAGTCACCCTCTTGCTGTCTGCATGGGCGTCAGTCAATGGGGGCAGGGGACATGTCCCCCCCCCCCTTTTTTTTTAAAGTGGGAGGGATATCATATCGTTTGGCCCCCTCCCCCCCCCACACACACACACTTTTTTCGTACTGAATAAAAATTGTAGACTATAGTTCATTCTATAGCTCAGAATAGTTGATTCAATGACTCCGAACTTGAAAATCATTTTTAAATGATGATCATTTGCTCAAAAAGAAAATGGTTAAAGTGGTCAGAAACTGCCTCAGATCGCACCACAGAGCGTCTCAAATCCAGAATTGTTCGGACCCTTAAGCGGGCCCCGAACCCCACGCCGTTATGGCTTCGCACTTCCACTCGCATTATTTTATGCCCTCCCCCCAACTTTTGAGAAGCGATTGACGCCTTGGCTGTCTGAACAGTCAGACACAGTCACACAGTCGATCCACTTTCCCTGATATACACACTTATACACCAGTGTAACACAGGCTAGTCACTAACGGTCAGATCACATTTCTGATTTAAGCACTTGTGACTGGTCAAATTCAATCAAGAGACAACAGCAAGTAACTGGTATGTACAGCTGGCTTATCAATCACCTACACTCTGCCAGCTATGAACCTGCAGCGGTTCCAACAGGGCCCATTGGCCCTCCTTCTTGGAAGGCATAACAAGTGCTAAAGTAATTGTTTCGTACAGGTGTCACTGCACACAACATAGCATGATAGAGAGCAGTGAAGCATGACATAAAATCCACCCACTTGGCATGCGCTCAACCACACGACAGAATTTTGGAGTATTTTGAAGTGTTCTCCATTCTCCACAGAGGGCTTCAACGCGTACTGAAGTATGGTGACCACTGATGGCCAGGAGTGTGGAGACAAATGACTGGGAGTGGGAGGGTTGTGGCTTACCACTTCTAAAAAAAAACTGCCTTTAATCGTAGGCTTATCTTCTTTTGTGTAATGCACACTACATAAACCCCAACCCCTCGCGTGATTTACTAAGAACCTTCCTCACTCTTGCAAATTCCAACACCATATGCGATGCGATGTATGAGTCGTTTGTCGACCCTGGCCATTTGTTTTTATTTGAAAAGAGCACATCCTCAGCATTACTGCTGTGAAAACCGCATGCTGATACCATCTTTAGTTCAAAAATTTTGGAAGTCGGAACACCAAGAGATGTGATGAAGTGATGTGATGAAGTGGCCCTATTTTGGCCTGAATCTCCAAATGAAAATTCCTGACAAACGACTCCTTTAGCTTGATGTCCGGGTTAATAATGGTTCAACTACATGTACTTACAGAAGTGGTTTCCTGGTCCTGCGTAGTGGTGGCCCTTGTATGCAGCCATCAACCCAGGATTGATACCAATCTGTCCACAACAAAGGCAATAATTACCAATTAGAATAAACATGTGAGGACAAAGGGAAATCTTCATAGACACAGTTCAAACATATCATTTTTTTTTCAGTGACAAGTGAAGCTCAAATTGAAGGGCTCATTTGACACTGAACAAATGGTGATCTGTAATTTGAAAACTTAGTTACTCCTGAATTAGTAAAAAATCTGCACTGACCCAAAATGTGAGACTTGTGGATTTTTTTCTTAAATGTGGGACTAAATAATGTGGCTATGATTTCTGACTAAAACAATTTCTGAAAAAGGTTATTCTGGTCAAATTTGGACACCAACTGCACTTATGCATGACATATCTATGGACCCGATTCTTCCTTTGAAGTTTGTATTTTTAGCACTGTGTAAAGTTTACCATTTTTAGAATAAATATATATCAATTGTTATCGTGTAAAAATAGTGGAAAATTAATAAAAAATTTATATTTATAACTAAACTTTTTATTTTCAATAGTGTATGTAGCAGTTCCGCAACAGTCTCTAGGACGAGGAGGCTATACATGTACATGTGCATCATATCTATCATGCATGCATGCATCGATCATCGCGCGCGCACTGCCTGCCTGCCTGCTGCCTTCTTGTTCTCTTTCATGTTGTGTGTGTCATGGAGAGGAAGGGAAGGCAAAAAATTGTGCACTCCAAAGTTCCACGCGCATCGTCGCCATACAATTGAGAAACGGTCAGAAATCAATTTAAAAAAAATTTAAAAAATTTTTTTTCTTCTATTTATTTTTCTTATATTCCAAAAAAAAAAAAAAAAAAAAAAAAAAAAAATTTGGGTCGGCTGCATTTTTAGGGGTCCGTCATTTTTTTTTTTTTTTTTTTGTTTAGGCCTTAGTCCTACCGGTATGTGCATCAATGGACAACAGAAATATGATGCTGTACAGCTTTAGTAATTTGACGATAGCATCAGTGCTAAAACATGTAAAATGTCCAAATCAATGCACCGTTGCTTAACTGTCTAAAATATCTATTTGTTAAATGTGATGCTTGCGAATAAACACAGGGACTTACGATAACAATATCCAGATTGGGTATGAGGATGTCCGGCAGCGTTCTCTTGGCAACCTCCTCCTCCGGGGTGCCATGGAAACGATCCACTTTCCTCCTGGGCTTCTTCTCCTTGAAGTTATCCGTGATCTTCTCCTGCTTGATCTTGGACTTCTTGCCCGGCTTGCGCTCCGGTTGCGTCAGCGCCGCGTTGTGCTGGCCTGGGTGCTGCTGCTGCTGCTGCTGCTGCTGCTGCTGTTGCTGCTGCTGCTGCTGCAGCTGGTGATGCTGGGGCGGCAGCTGGGGCAGACTGTGCATCATGGGGTGTGGGTAGTTCGTCATGTGGTACATGTGAGAGTTCATGGTCATGCTAGCCATGTGGTTGTAGTCCAGCATTTGCTGGGGCTCGGTCTTGATGAATTCCAGCTGGCTCATGCCCATCATGTCGTGGGGCTCTCGTTTGATGGCATGTGGGGGCATCATGGCTGTCATCTCTATAGGTTCAGTCTTGACAACAGGCATGGTCAGACTCGGCATACTGTAAGTGGATTGGAAAAAAAAAGGCTTGTTATTTCAAAAACTTCTAAAGTTTTTTAAGGATGCGGAGTCAGAGTCTGTGCTCAACTAATAAGCCTCTGTACTGATGACGTCACACTTTGTTTACATGTGCACTTTGCTATGGAGCCAGTGGGGGCCCACGGTCCACTGAGCACCATAGGAAAGCACACGCATAAACAAAGTGTGACGTCATCGGTACAGAGGCTTATTGAGTTAGGGAAGTGCAACCAATGTGTACCTAATTTGTCATTTGAGCTGCCAAAGCTCTAGACTTTAAAAGTCATATAAAACATATATTCTGTGCCAAACTGTCCTTTCAGTCAAAATCAAGCGAGTAACTGTATTCAACAGTTAAGAGCTCCCAGCCTTCATAAAGCACAATTGACTGGCTGGGATTGTTTATGTAGCTTGATACGGTACATCTACATGTATGCTTTGACTGTACGTGATTGATAAGCCAGCTGTGCCTAATTTGAAATGCTGAGTTTCCTCGGTTCTTTTCAGAACCTCACAAACTCACAAACATGACAAAAGATACTTGTCACATGTTGCTACCCTGAACCTTTCTTATTAAAATCAATACGGTTTAATAATCCTGAATCTAAAACGAAACACAATGGAACAAAGGGGGACTCATAAGAGTTCAAGTACAAACATGACAAAGAAGATATCTTTGTTTCCTGCATAAAAGATTGTTCATAGAGTAAGCCTGGTTTGCTGCAAAAACGTATACACCGCACTGGTGCATGACAATACTAGAAGAAACTTATTTAGACAATTTTGCGAGATATAAAAAGTACATGTACATGTATGCTATTTATCATTATAATGTCACATATTGGTTTGCCTGTGTGAGTGCACAGTATTATTGGAAAATCTGTCAACAAGCTGGTGATAATGTGATTTGGTGTGTGTGTCTGGGGTGTATTACACACTGCACTCTCACAGAAAGTGTAAGGATATAAATATATTGTATGGTTCAGTCGACTCTTAATACAAACACTGTTATTACAAATTCTGGTTCTAGCAAACAAAAAGCCTTGGTCTCGATTGTGCATTTACAATGTACACAATGAAACTGAAAGGGTCTACCGATAGCACTCCACGTAATACAAAATTCTGATATATGTAATAAACATTTTGGCTTGGTATTGGTTGAGTTTGTATTAACAACAGCCCATGTACATGTAATAGGCACGAGTCTCAGTGAACCGTTCCTAACAATAGTAATACTACTTGACAGTTTTGTCATATGCCTGTTCTAAGCTACATGTGTCATTGTACATGTACATCAAGTGTGTGTACAATGACAGCCTTGACAGATAGGCTACAGCATACGTTTTATACAACATCAAAAATATACCAGGTATTGGCGACGTACCCTAATGTGGCGCAGCCCCCAACATGGCTGGGTATGTAAGTACCAGTAGAGATAATAATTGTTTATCAGAATTTATCAAGTTCACTGAAATTCTTAAATGTTAATTTGGAATTTTCCGAGTTTTATTCCAGTCCGCTACACTCCGCCACTTTGTGCCCAATTTCCGGACGCCACCGTTTTTGAATTTCGGATTAAATTTTATGGAACCAAAATTGTTCACAGACGTTAAATAGCAAGCATTAATTAGGTTAAAGTACTAGTATTTTACTGCAAGAATTTGAGGTTTGTCAACAAAGACGAGGAAAGTCGGGTAAGCTTCGAAGTGCGCCACATTAGGGAACACAACTAGATACATACATGTACATGTGCTGGTATGTAAATCACATTTTCTGAGTGGAAGGTTGCACACTGCACATGTACATGAAACAAAGGTCCTAATGCTATTCCAATTAATAATAAAGTTTGGTTTTTTAAAGAAGCAGCTCAGACAGTAAAAGGGCAAACTTCTACATGTAGTTCCATTGAACAGAATGTACAATGTACATGTATCTCTCTATATTTTTTTTTTAATTACTTTAATTAATATGGTTCAGCTTGTTTTTAAAAGCTAACAAAACATTTCTATTGATTTTTTTTTTTACCTGAACTAACAAATTTTGCCAAGGTCAGGTCCCTGTTACACAAACCAGCAAAAAAAAGTGAGTCATAATGTACCGGTACCGGTATGTCTTGCGTGTACACGTTCCTTGTTAGCCTGTTGTTTAAATTGAGTGACTGTCTTATGACAGGTATGAGTGTGAGTCACAAAACAAGAAATGAGTCAGACTCATCCATAAGACTCATAGAAATTTAGAATACAAATTTATTGTGCATGTATTTTGCTATTTTGCATTAACTGAGCATAACTCACTTATTTCCTTAAAAAATCTAGCCATGTGGTAAGTACAGTATTCGTCATGCAGTACTATTGGAGTTCTTTTCAGCATTTCTTGTAATATTCACACAAAAATTAATTTCATGGCAGGAAATTCTAAAACCAGAACTGCCCCAATTTTTTTTTATAAATACCGGTATTAAAATTCTTTTCGTAGTGAGAGCGTTTTTTTTTTATTGTTATTGAAGGATAAATGTGCATTTTTAGGTTAGATATATGTTATCTCAAATGAGATGTGGTACAAATACAAATATAAAACGTGTCCTATTTTTTATTATTTATTTGTTAAGACCTGACAAATTACTTCAAATGCATGCGTACTGTCTGGCAATAAAAGTCCCATATTATTTTCTCATTGAGCCGTGAAACTCACTTTCCAAACAAATACTGTATTGAGTAAGTGCATGATTGGATTTTGTTACACTCAGCTGTACGAGAGCTGTACGTAGTGTACATCGATACTTGTATACACATTATGACAGAAAGCAATTGACCTAAAACTAACTGTTCTTTATGCATTATTCATAAATACCTAAGACAGTTTACGCATTCCTATTGGTCGAGAGCCCGTCATGTGGCCGGTCTTAAACGGATGATAAAGACATGGCTAGCTGGTCTTAAACACTTTTCCAGTGTCACATGAAATTTGGACTCCTATGAAATCCGGTGCCTTTTAACGTTTCATTGGTTGAACGTTCAAATTCCTCCCGTATGCATGCGCAATGTGCTACCAGTGAATCAGTATTTCATGGTCCGAAATTCACACTTCACCAGCCCAGCTGCGTTTTGCGCGACATCTAGCAATACGCGCGACGCGCACGCCAATGTCCCTATAAGGTAACAAATTGTGGAGGGGCATTCCATATTATAGTCAGAGGGGTTTTTCAAAAAACATGATGTAAAATTGTTGAACAAAAAGGTTGGCAACGTCTAGTTTTTGACATTAATTTTTTTATTTTTGGACCGAAAAGGTATTTATGAATGGGAATAAATGTGTGTTCGGTCGGTATTAAACACTCTGTTTAAGACCGGTTTGAGTCTGGATGGCAATAATCACCCTCGGCTTTGCCATTTATTCCCTTATTTCAAATGGTGTTTAATTTGTACACATACATTTTAAGTAACTTTAATAGGAGGCGTAGAATGTACAAAAATTGTACATTGTATTTTTGCCTATGTTTGTGTGTACAGGCCTCCATACATACATGTACGGCTGTTTGCTGAATCAGCAATCATACATGTACACACGTATACTATACATGTACAGCTTCGACTACAAATTTTGCATGAGAAAACAAGATGCCAAAATAACTACCGGTACCTAAAATCCATAATTTTAGTCCAAACGACATTGTTTTGATAAGGAAAACAATTAATTTCACCACACTCCATCTCATTGGCACACCACTCAAATGAAAGGTCCTCTTGTCCTCTTAATTTGACACCACATTTGAGGCTGTGATGCTTGTACATGTAGTTCTCAAGATACAAATTGTCCACTTTTCAGCCGTGTCCACTTTTGCGCGAAAGTGCTCCTACATACATGTACAATGCTTTAAATAAATAATGCCTATAAACATGTACACACGTACATGTATAACTGCAAGCATACCTTACCTGCAAGCATACCTTACCACATACGAAGATGCGGTATGTTTACTGCAGTGATTTTCCCCACAAAAACTGGAGCTTCATTGTATACAGTTTCTTTTATCATGTTTATCCTCGGCCATAATTTGCCTGTTTTTTTTCCTTCAAAACAAGAAAACAATGTTGATTACAAAATTGGTCAGTTGTAGGTCAGCATTCAGATCAGAAGGCAGTAGATGATTGTTAGTAGGGTATGAAGTCTGAAATCAGTAGCCTAACACACGAATCGGTCGGCATGGTCAGGTTGGCAAGTTTACATGTACAAATTGCCTTTACTGTACACTGAATATTCAGCATGCATACATGTACAGATGTACATGTACGTATACATGTAAGATGTACGTATTCCGTAATGTTCAGTCACCACACACCTTACAACAGGTGCAGTGAGGTATGTTTACATAAATTGTATGTGATACATGTACTGTAATATGCACTGCAGACATGTACAGTGTGTACATGTATTGTGTACTGTATGAAACATGTACAGCACGTACATGTACCAGTAGGCCTACTATTCTATTGACCTACACTAGCCATGGTAAACACTCAGTGTAAACAGTGATAATAATTTCCCTTTTTCGGGCACAATGAAAAGAATTCTCTCTTCAGAATGTCTCAAACTGAGTAGAAATGTAATCCCTGATTGGTCACAGTGGTCAGAGCAGATGTCTAGTGTGTGTATATTTCAGGGAACAAATCATACAAATTGGCTAGGAGATGTTGACATCTGTGAATAATAAACATCACATGTTTTATTTTATCAGCTGTGTCAGCGTATAGATGGTTGCCCCTGGTCTCCATTCATTGTTTCTGTTGTGTCTACATGTAGCTCTTCGTAGTTGAAAACAGCATGATGAAGAATTCCAAAAGAATTCAGGCTAATTTTGTGAAGTGTGTTCATTTGGAAATAACGCTTACAGTTTTTCTAATAACCTTCTCAGTTAAAAAAGACAATGTACAATTTACCTTGGCAATAATTGCAAAAAATTGCTGGTCATTTTAATTACTATGATGGGGATTAGCCTTCGTGCTACCTTTCAAACAATACCATAATTGGTTTTTAAGTAGTTCACAGATGAAAATTCTCTATTTTACAAGCTGTTGTGATGTATCTCTTTTGACTTGAGACCCACATGCACAACGTATAAAACATTTTCTTGCATCAGATGTTCTTGATTTCAAACCCATCACAACTTACACACTTAGCACTTCCCATAAATAATTCCAAACGTGTCTTAAAAACAAACAAAAAACACGATAAGGAAACCAATCAAAAAGCATAAAAATCATATTTTTGTGAGTTAATCTCCTGTTTTCAGGCATGAAACTGGGAATTTAGGAAACACGAGGAAACTGTGAACCATACAGGACTTTGTACAGTGTTTTTCAATTTGTAATGGCATTCATGAGAAGTAAAAAACGAGGAATTGATGCGGCGACGCGTTTTTTTTGGGGGGGTGGCTTTTTTTTTTTCAAGCTTGTATTGTACAGACAAGGTGGGTACTATTTTGCTTTTTTGTGTCCTCATTATACATTGGTGTCCTCCATAATTTGCCTTGGTGCCCTTTATCATTTGCCTTGGTGCAATTTCCCCATTCCTTGGTGCTCCTTGGTACAAACATTTGAGGAGGCTAACAATAGAGGGCGCTGTTGTAGCTTCTGTATTAATTTGAAGAAAAAAAGTTGATGCGCATGATTAAAATGGACGCGCGCGCTGACCACAGACCGAGTATTTGGGGGGGGGGGGCCCCTTACATATTGTTTTTTATACAAGTGTGATTTTTAACAACCTTGGAGCAAGCAGTATAATTCAAGGCCAATTTACATCAATGTACATGTATAGGCCTACCGGTACCTTTGGTACACAGGCATGGGCTGAAAGCCACTCAAAAGATGTTCTCACAAAATTCTGTCTATGGACTCCGTGCACAAGTACCCCCTCAACTGTTTTCAAAGGGAGAGTTGGGGGAGACCACTGGGACAGGCATTTGAAAGCATTGCTGACACCTGACGCTCATGCGAAGACGTTATCGCGTTGTGCAGTTTCAGAACAAACGTCGTGCAAACTTTGCGCGATAGCATGCGAACCAGTGCGCACATACACGCGATATGTCCCTCCCATTGGAGCCCTCGACAGTGGTCGCAGAGCGCCCCCTACTGTTTGCGAACGGAGTCCATATTGTGCTGCTAGGGTATAACAAAAAAAGGAAGGGTTGATAGACATACATGTACCTGTTCGACGGCGTGCACAGATTCTGCGAGTCCATGTCCAACAATGTTGGCACTTCGTCTGGCTGATCGTACATATACATGGTGATCTGAGCAAAAAACAAAGAATTAGAAATGATCAGATCTACAATTCATTCCACCGTGTTTGCAGTAGCCTACAGGGCAACGTGTGATGACGTCCTATACACAAATACTTTAAAGAAGAAAAAACAGACAAATTAACCCTAGTGGGAAGTCAATATTCAGAGCAATAGGCTATATAAAAACCTTTAAAACCCTGCAGGTCAGTTTCAGGTGAAGGAATATGAAGTGTTCATGTCACACAGAGAGTCACTGCACGAAAAACATTTTAAACAAGCACTGTGGGGAGCAGTGAAGCGTGACCTAAACAACCTGCTTCCTATTAGCTTTAACCACATAAAAGAATTGTGCAGGGATTTGAAGTGTTATCCATACCCCACAGAAGATTACCTCAAAGGAATTTGAAGTGTGGGTGCTAACTCTGCGGGCAAAAGTGCTTAAGCAAAACTTGAAGGGTTGTGAAGTGCAGAAGACTAGGAGAGTTAACCAACAATATCAATTTAGCTATACACAAAATCAGGTTTTAACACTAGGGTCATTCCATAACTTTGGGGTCCAATTTTGTTCGTGTCCCTGTTACATCTGACAAAAGATTTTGTAAATTCAGGACACATTCTTCAATACCTTCTATCTCCAAGAGTGATTATAAATGTAAAGCACAATACCTGCCAAACAAATAAACAATAGTTTGAAGTCAATCTAATGACAGTTGCATGGCAAATTACACGTCAGGTGTAACAGGGACACACAAAAAGGTCACACTTTTGGACCCCACATTCATGGAATGACCCACTGAGAAGTATTTGGAATTTTCTGCATTCAAACTGCCAGTGCACATCCTGACAAAGTCTGTGTAAACATATAAAATTTTGTGTAAACCTGTAGGCTGAATTTTAGAAATTGAAACATTTTAACAAGCAACCTGCAGGTTGTAAAAATCATTGCTGTGTCTGTATTGTGTAAACTTTCACTTTATACCGTCACTGAGATCAACAGGTGCAGATAAATATAATCAATGACGACAACAATGCGAATACAACTGCCCCTGTTACCACAATAAATATCACAAAGTATCTTTGCTTTTTCTTGAGTGACTGGCACCAAATTTCAAAAGTTGAAGAAATCAAAGTGCATGTCTAGTCTATATAATCGTGCTGCTGCCCAACAGGGATACGCATGATTAGCCTTTCTTGTGCATTCATTGTTAACCCTAACTCCCTAGGCCTTTTTGCTAGTTGTAGCCTCAATCCTGCAAAATCCTCCAACTGGCCTCATGGACAAATAGCATATAGCCTCAATCCTGCAAATTCCTCCAATATTTCTTGAATATGGTCCGTGGAGGGGTGACCACTACCTGAATCCTGCAAAATCCTACGGCAGTGACTGTCAATATGTTGAGGCTTGGCCAGTGACATCCTATGGAGCAGTACGGAGGATTTCAAGCATAATCCAAGCCTATACTTATGCATGGCTGAGCAAAAACAACACAAGGTCCGGCCCAAGACCTTGACAAAGTGCATCCTATCATGACGCACTTTTGCCATGTAACCTCAAACCTCCAATTCCTCCACTTTGGCAAAGAGGATTTTGGAGGATTCAGGGCGGTTAGGGTTAATGAATTAATATTACACACCTCAAAGATGCCTGCTGAATGCAGTCAATCAATAGAATCTTCGGTTAGTATTATTTGGTACAGTAAGTGCCACATGCACATTACAAAATGATTATTGATCAGTCTGTGCTAGTTTTATACTGGCATTAAGCCAAACTCCCTAGCATGATTTACAAGGAACCATACCCATCCTGGCAAATTGCAACACCATATGGGAAACTGTGCACACATATGTCTGACTTTGATTCTGGAGGTGTGCCAACCCAATGTAAAAAAACTGTCAGTTTAGGGGTACTGTACCCATCCTGACAGACTCCAACAATACATGCTGTTGGGGTTTGATGGGTTGAGTTCTGTTAGGGTTAATAGTTGTATCAAGTTGGTACTAATAGTGACGAATACTGAATCAAATACAAGTAGTTGTGTACATGTATGTCGGGCGTGATCAGTCCATGTGCGGGATTGGTCGATCACTTGTGCTATCGGTTGCTTGCGCTGCCACCAGTCTTTCTAATTTACGGCTCTGGAGGATATTTCTAAAAAGGTAAGTAAAGTCTGAGAAATACTACAGAACTAACCCATCGCACAACGCGATCAACCGATAGCACAGATCGACTGATCGCGCCCAACATGCATGTATTGTAGCAACCAGAATTCATACCACTTTGGATATAGGATCAGTCACTATGCTTTTTCCTTTCTTTGCAAAAACAAACAGTTATAACAATGGGCAAAATGGCAATGCAATCCCCGATTCTGACGGGGAAAAAAATATGATGCTGAACTTGAAATTGAATTTTTTAGTTTGGTTTTGCCAAATGCTGTTGAAAATATTCTCATCAAAATGTGACCAATTTAGCCAATTTAGCCCCCTTTATGATGCACTGCTTAATGCTGGTTATATCAGCGTTTCAGAGGCTTACATGGCTTATGCACACTTTCGCATGTTCTGTAAACATCATTACAGTTTACACATGTACATGTACTTCTAGAATTAGAAGGCATCTGTGTGCCTTCTTCTTTCTAGTACTATCATTTTTTGGGAGGGCTGCACGCTATGGAACTGGGACTGGAGCTTTGGTAGACAAATAACTTACAAAAAATAACATCTACATGTAGCATTCCACCTTTTCAAACAAAAATCTCCCCAAATATGGTTGATCCAAATATGGTTGATCCATAACTATTTAAAATTTGGGAACAATGTTTTTAGACCATCGGACTGACAATTTTTTTACCATCGGACTGACAAGTTTTACTCACGATATCACGAACGTTGCACACACACTTGTTGCAATAGGATAACAGTCAACTCGACCATTTACCAACTCGCTTGTTTACCAACTCGACCGTCGCACCAACTCGACCGTCGCACCAACTCGACCGTTGAACCAACTCGTCCGTTGAACCAACTCGTCCGTTGACAAACCCGACTTCACTTTCCAGTCACCTCGACCGTTTGCCAACTCGTCCGTATGTACAACTCGACATAAACATTGGGTTGCGTGAATTGATTTTTAGTGTGCATACTAAAAATAAAAGATGGAATCTGAAGCTGTGTTTTCCAGTTGAACACACAACGGTCGAGTTGGACAAGGGACGAGTTGGTAAACGGTCCAGATGACTTTTCCAGTTGAACACACACCGGTCGAGTTGGACAACAGACGAGTTGGTATACAGTCAAGTTGACTTTTCCAGTTGAACGCACAACGGTCGAGTTGGTAAACGGTCGAGTTGGTAAACGGTCGAGTTGGTAAACTGTCGAGTTGGTCCGAGTCGAGTTGGTCCGAGTCGAGTTGGCAAACGGTCGAGTTGACCTGACACCGTTGCAATTAACCATTGCGTGCATGCAGTATCCATTATTTCGTGGATCGTTTCGATTTATACACAGAGGGGGGAGATTTTTTTTCAGCGCGCGCAACATTGACTTGGCTGGCGCGCACTGCAAAAAATCTCCCCCTTTCTGAAGCGATCCACGAAATGAGGGATACTGCACGAGTGCATGAACCGCTCAGCGACGGTTTACATCAAGTGTGTGTGCAACGTTCGCGATGTTGAACAGATGTACTCCTAGAACTATGAGGCTCCACTGCATGGAGCCTCATAGTTCTAGGAAAAGAACAGATGGTGGTTAGTAAAAAGTCATGATTTTTAAAAAAGATAATTGTTTGCAAGTATTTTGTCTATCAAATCTCCAATCCAAATCCCATAGCGTGCAGCCCTCCAAAAAAAAACTGCTACAAGGTACATGATACCTTCTTATTCTAGAACAAGTAGAAGTAATTTACGTACAAATGAACCTACTTCTTTGTACTTCCAGCAAATGTTACGTAAAATTTACTTTATTCTATTTTTGTTGAACCAAAAAGTATTAATTAAACACTAAAAACAGGAAATGATACAGGGAGGGCCGGGCAGGACTTACCTAATCATAAAACAAGTTCATTATATTAAAAAAAAAATTAAAAGTAATTCATCATTCAACATGTTCAACATTTTCATTTTCACGCTCTGAGTCTCTCTTCTTGATTTTCAATTTTTCAAATATTCAAAATTCTACTTTCTAGATTCCTGTTTAATTTAAACAACTGACTGATGTAAAATTCATTTTATAGCCTATTCTATTTTATCAGATACAAAAAGTCAAAATATAAACATACACCCACGGCAAATCAGACATTACACGCTACAGTCATCAGGCGCCACTGCGCTACCGTTGCGTGCACACTGCGCGCCTGACAGAAGCATGTCAATGAACGGCATATTCCCCGTTGAAGTGAAACAAAGACATGAATGAACGGATTGCAACTTCTTCCCTTCAACACTTTTCCCCCTTACCTCATGCAAATGTTCACGAAACAATTTCAAGATTTCTGGTTCTAGACATCACTGGACTCAAAATATGACGACAAAAATTAATGAATCTCATGAAAAATGATGATTTTCTCCTCCCTTCGGGCAATCTAGCGTCCTTTCATTCAGCCATGTTTAAAGCTCCTTGCATTGTAAATTACGACTGCGACAGCGCTCACTATTGGATAGTGTGATAAGAATTTCTAATTATCTGCCAGGCTTGGCCAATCAGCGCTCCCGTTTCATGTGTCCGCATGCGCTTTACTGGAATGAGAAAAGCAAACAAACAAGTCCAGTCGGCAAACGTAAACGCGTTGCGCACAGACAAAAATGCAATGCGAATGTGCAGCTTCTGAGCTTGTGGGTGAAGTTAGCCGCGTATTTCAGGCCAAATACGAAACTATTTTTTAAATTGAAGTGAGCTCATAACTTGCTTGAAGGATCTGCTTATCTTGATTGGATCACATTCGCCAATATGTATCGGTCGAAAGTAAGAAGCTTGTCCGTCCTTTGTGCTATTATTTTCATTTGTTCATGATTTGTAATTTGTTCTTCACTTTTCTTGAAAGTGGAAATCGAAAGTCAACTGACCACATGTACAGTGGGGTGGGCGTGGTGGATGGGGTGTGGGCTCGGGAATTAAATGGGAATGAAGGATTATAACACTTTTCTCAGCTTGATGGGAGAGAAAATGAAACTAACAGGGATTATTAAGTGTTCTGAATTTCCCTCCCATTTTATTTGTAACCATTTGAGCTAACAAAGACACAGAAAAATAAGGAAATTTGAAACTGAGTGAATGACCCTTCCTTGCCATTTAACTTGTCAGGTTTTTGTTCACGTGGTCAAACTGATCTACATTTAAATTTATTTGTTTATTTATTTGTTTCTTTTTTATTCAAAAAAGCGTTCACATCACGAACAGGAAAATGTTCACAATTTGGTAGGTTGAATTTAAACCCATTTTATCTGCAAATTAATTCCACCATTTTTCAGCTACCTCCATGATTATTCCTTGCTAGTATGATCATGTGTACTAACCAAATTGAGCTGCAAAGTTACCCTTCTGTGCCAAAATGACTCAGGGGGGGGGGAAGACATGTATCATGATATAGTATCCTTGAGTCACCATAATCGGCGCAGGTAACGCTTGCAACGTGCGCGCGTTGCCCTAATTGAATGCGAGTGCGTCGAAATAGATCCTCGTCTTTTTAGGTGCATGATGATACATGAAACTACCGGAATGGGCTAATTTTGATCATTGGGAATTCTTTTGAGAGTCAAAGACCAAAGATATTCATTACTACTGTGGATCTTCAAGTTCAAACAGTTGACATACATTTATTCAATACGCAGAATTAGTGATAAATTTGATTTTGAATGCAAGTTGATATTTGTTGTAGTAATACTAATAGCCCTGCGTAACTTGACAATGTTGATGTTACACCCCAAGTACGTCAATGGTCCCAACCAATTCAACTAACTATAACTAGGTATTTTGTGATCGTCCCAACTATTGTTTCGGTCCTAAAGTTGGTAGGCCCCCTATGTCGTGCTTTTTCAAAATTTCGATTTTCTTTTCTGAGCAAAATTTAAAGGAATATAATGTCCTGTAACAAATAAATTTGCTTGTTTGTTTTTGCAGGCCTTTATAAATACAGTTTTAAAAAGTGGTTTTATAGGCCTATGGCGCACTCCAGTTCGGAAATTGCGCATATTATATTCAGAACGAATTAGGAGTGTCCCGCTCTTAATTCAGATGTTGAAATTAATTAACCCTAACTCCCCAGGATAATTTACTAGGAACCATACCCATCCAGGCAAATTCCAACACCCACATGGGAAATCGTACACACACACACTGTTGGACCATGGAGCTATGGTTGGACTTAGTTTCTGGAGGTTTGCCATTTGCCCAATGTAAAAGACCATCAGTTTAGGGGGACTGCACCCATTCTAACAGATTTCAACAACACCTGCTGTTGGACTTTGATGGGTCGGGTTCGGTTTAATAGGGTTAATTGATTACTTGTCATGGGCCACTTTTTTTTCGTGTGATGTCTCATTGACAGGTTACGGCTGCATTGTGCAAATCCTTCTTTGGAATTGAACTACTCATGGTGTTTTTATGTATTAACTATGTAGATAGAGCAGTATTAATTACTAAATTGCTAATCCAATTTTTGACCCACCCGAAACACACACATTTTGAATATTGAAGTGGCATAGAATTTTGCATGGTGAGCTCAAAATGCAACACAACAGAGCCATGTCAAAACTATACAAACTTTTAGAGCCAATTCGCAGGTTTGTACCTAAAAAAGGATGTGCCTAGCCCCATTCTATGGCCACACAGTCCGTGCTACATCACAGAGTTTAGTCCATTGTGTGGCCATGTATACATGTAATAATGGGGCTAGGATATGCCCAGCAGGCTTTACAAGGTGTACAGCAAGTCTGCTAAACTAGCAATGTCATATAATCTATGGTATTAATCCAGATGATGTATTCCAAACATAAAATTATTCAAAAATAAAATTAAAGGTCCGTGGGTCCTTAACATTGGGTTTAATGTCCTATAATTAACAGTTTCTGCAAAATATTAGATTGAACTTCCATTCAGGACTCTTTGTGGCAATTGTGAAAGGGTAGAATTAACAGCTTTATAACTCTAAATTGCCACCTCCACTTTTGCTTACAATGAAATGTTAAAGATTGACAACACAACAAGATTTTACGAAAAAAATTTACAACACATCCAGTAACAACAACAGTATGGATTTTCAGGACTCTACATGTTACATTGCGGGCATTCTGTTGGTAAATACAAACATTTAAACCTGGAAACTCCTGAGGACAAAAATATATTCCAAAGACTTCAGAAAAGTTTCGGAAATTATGGAAAGAATGCTGCCCGTTTTGGTCAGGAGATATTGGCGCCTACCTGACCTGATCAGAAACCGTTGATCTTGGAACCAAAATGCACACAGAAGTTTTTTGACATGCTGTTCTGTTCCCTCAGTATCCAGATGATCCCGGAATGCACAACACTGGTGCCCAGCAGAGTGGTGACCGGCACACAACCGTCGGCTACAAATCTCAGAGCACGTTGTTGGAGCGTATGTCACAGAGTTTCACGGGAGCCATGCTCGGCATCGGCATGTTTGTTGTGTCTTTCTTCATTCTTTTCCTGAACGAGGTGAGTCTTTAAATGCAAGGTTATATTTAGCCAGGGGGGCATCATTTACCCAGTAAGTAAGTCTGGGTCCAAGACTATTTTGCACAGTAAGGGACCGTGACCATTCAGCCCTGGTATGAAAAGGGCCCCCCGGTACCTCGTCCGGTCCAAAGCCAGTCCGGTCTTCAGCCCAGTCTCGTCCGGTACATGGTCCTGTCTGACCAGAAGTTTTGAAGTCAGTTAGGCGCATCAATTTATTGCCCTTCAGAGAACATCCAGAGCAGAACAATAGCAGACTTACCGGATTAAAGATAAAAGTTACGGTCCCATTGTGCACGAAACCCCATGGCAGGGGTTTTGATCTGTGCCGATGAAAGTGTTCTGTTGTTTCGCACCGAGAGATGAAAACCACAAGCGGGTTTCTTCTGGGATATATTACATGTGTCAATACTTGCAAACAATAGATCCCAGGATAGAGGAGTTCCTGATTAGCAACCGGACCAGCTCCTGGGCCAGTAGCTGGGATGGTACGAGAGGACTTCTTAGGAGGGGACGAGCTTACCGGGGGGCCCTTTTCATACCAGAGATGAATGGTCACGGGCCCTAAATGCACTGGCGGATCCATAACTGGATTTTCGGAGAGGGTGGAGTTGGAAGGGGCTTGGGGGAGCTAGCCATTTCAAATTTGAAAAGTGTGTGTGGGGGGGGGTGGAGACTGGACCTCATTTGACTCTATTGGCACTCTTTCGCTTTTTTGATTTTTCCCTCTCTGCAAGTGAGTGTGTGCACAAAACTACAAGTTGATTTGGAGTATCAAATGCGAGCATGTAAGTGTTCATGCTATTTGGTTTGCGCTTTCTTTCCAGGGCAAAGCAGTACAGACAGCCTACTCATTGGACGAAGGTCTACGCCTTGTCGTACCCATCACCAACAACAAAGTCATCTTCCAGGAAAACAACTACAAACTCGTGCATTTGACGGGCAATCTGAGAACAGATCAGGTTTGTTTGGATTATAAAGTTGAACAAAGGAAAGTTTCTGGAGCGGGATTCGAACCTGCGACCTCCGGTTTTCTTGGAGATTGCAGGTTTAACCCTAACCCACCTCACTCCTCCAAAATCCTCCTGGCGGTTTTGGAGGATTCTGGAGGATTGAGGATGAATGGTGATTGAAACAAATGAGGATTCTGGAGGATTGAGGATGAATGGTGATTGAAGCACATGAGGATTTTGGAGGATTGAGGATGAATGGTGATTGAAGCACAAGAGGATTTTGGAGGATTGAGGATTAATGCATTTTGAGGCAGGACTGTCTGATGATTTTGAAGGATTTGGCGTAGGTTATCCTTCATTTAAACAAGAGTGCAAAGTTTTGGGATGAGGAGGATTTTGGAGGATTGAGGATTAATGCATTTTGAGGCAGGACTGTCTGATGATTTTGAAAAATTTAGGCGGAGTTGAAAAATTTTGGAGGATTTTGGAGGATTGAGGATGGTTGTAAGCAACAAGGGCCTAGGGGGTTAGGGTTAATCCTTGTCCGAAAATTTGGGACAGTGTATGAGATAGAGAGTCCCAAAACTTAAGGTATTGAAAACATGCAATACAAGAAAGTAGTTTGGTACCTGAAACAACCAGTCCAACACCGCTTCAGTACAGCATCAATCAACTGTGCCAAAACAAACGTGGCGTGAACCGGGAACTAGTCTCTATTTCTACACATTTCAGACAAAGTCAGCCACCAGACTAATGACACTGAATGAAGAGGTCAGTCTTTTTAAATAGTTGGACCATGGTTGGACATGTACCAGTCTGGTCTTTAGCCTCATTTTGAAATCACTTGACTTCCCTCTTATGTGCTAAATGTTGAAGAATTGTCCACTTTAAAAATTTGAATTGAGTCTGCAAACTTGGTTGGTGAAATACTGAGGACTATTTCTTTGCCCATTGGAATTTTTGGATAAATATGCTGGCTAAAGAGTGAGTAAAGTGGGCCTGGTTTAGTTTTGCACGTTTCAGAGCACTCCAGATCAAAGTCTGGTTTAAACCCTGCTCCAGTCAATTTCTTTGTTCAACTGTATAATTGTTTCATATGCACCAACTCTGTTTTCCCGTTGTGGTTTATTTGGTGATTTCAGGTTTGTTGTTGCTAAGAGGTTGTGGAATGCTCGAGGACATTTCCGTCATTTTTCGGGTACATGTAGCCTAAGGTGTGATGAAATAAAAACGACTATTGTGTCTGTCATGAAATGAATACAAAAGGTACTTTTTGAGAGCTGTTTTTCAGGTCCTGTTTCGACCCGAACGAACAATTTGTGTAAAAGTCGTCGTTGGGGGCAGCAAACAAAACATAGTAAATCTTGACGTAATAAACAGGACTCCCTATACAGCATAGTAATAGTATAAACGAGCCCTGTTTATTACGTCACAATTTTTCTGATTTTACGAAGAACCCAACGACTGTTGATTTCAATTATACGCTCGCCGACCAACAAATAACTCGATGAATTTCAGTTTTATAAACATATAAACGCACTTTACAAAAGAATGGGAGTTTGTCATTATGATATATATGGGTCTACTCTACAACAACAAAAAAAATATAAAAAACAAAACGACTTTCAGCATTCCACAACCTCTTTAACCACTTGATCATACATGTACATGTATGTTGGAATCCGCTTGATTTAATCAAATTCTGTTTTGTGTTTTTGATAGCCGCTTGTAGATGTGCTGTTTGATGTGAGTGTGCAGGCAGTCAAACTGAGACGAGATGTGGCCATGTACCAATGGGTGGAACATCAGAAGAAACGAGAAATCGATGAAGGATCAGAGATAAGGATAGAAACAGATTATATGTACAGTAAGTTGGGTGGTATTTTTTTTTCCTGAAAATCATCATACATTATCAGCAGCCAACATCCAAGACAGAGTTTGCTAGAGGTGACGGCTAGAAAAAGAATGAAGAGCAATGTTAATCAATTCAGGCAATTCACAATGCAGTGCGCCATCAAGCGTTTGCCGTGGAGAGTTTATATTTTAGGTTTACGGTCGACAAAACATGGCCCATTTGAATGAGTGTCAGTAGACAGGGGGCATAGTGTTCTGCTGCCTTTGCTTCTGCTTCATATACCTGTCTTTAATAATAGACATAATTTCCAGCGCCTTGAGTACCTAATTGTTGGTAGATATGTGCCCTATATAAGGCCAAAAAAAAAATAAGTCGGTCTCTGGTCAGCGCGCGCGTCAATTTTAATCATGCGCGTCGATCTTTTTTTTTTCCAAAATGTTCCACGGTAGCTCCAACAGCGCCCTTTATTTCCGCACCTCCTCAATTTTTTTTTACCAAAGAGCACCAAGGAATGGGAAATTGCACCAAGGCAAATGATCGAAAGCACCAAGGCAAATTATGGAGGACACCAATGTACATGAGGACACCAAAAAAGCAAAATAATACCCACCTTGTCTGTACAATCCAAGCTTGAAGAAAAAAAGAAAAAAAGCAAAAAAAAAAAAAAAAAGCCGCGTGGCCGCGTCAATTCCGGAACTTTGGTCTGGCCAGAGAGCGACTTTTTTTTTTTTTGGCCTAAGACTCCGGTATTTTTATTGTTATTATTACTTGGAGAATTCGTCACTTCCATTTGAAAAAGGTGAATTTAGTGATTTTGATTGCGGATTTTTTTTTTACCACTATTACTTTTTGCTTCACCAGTAATTTTTGTAACAAAAAGTACAGTTTTGTATGCAGAAAGCTTTTGCACTTCTAGATTGTAAGAACTGGTGTACATGTTGCAGCTCTTGGCATTGCACATTTACCAGTACAAAATTTTAATGGGACATTTTGTTGTGTGTTGATTCAAGATATGATAACATGTATACCTCAATTTTAGCTTCACTTTTTTTTTCTTTTTTATTTCCACACAGCTAAAGAATGGAAACCGTATGTTATAGACGCCAACAGCTTCAACAACCCCGCCCACCATCAGAATCCAAAGTGAGTCCAGCTGACACCTCAGCTGACCAAAACACGGACCAAAATTACATGCAACCGCCAGTTAAGAGGAAACCTTTGCTAAGCATAATTTGTGTGCTATTCAAGCACAAATTGGCTAGGAACCAGTCACAAGCATACATACATTGACAATTTTTGGGTTAATTCTGTCCTTAGCGGCGCCATGAAATTCCCTAAGCTCGGATCGTTCACAGATATTATACAAATACAGCATAGTTTGAGGAGAAGTAGTGGGAATTACTGGTCCCGAGGTGTAGGTCAGCTTGACTACCTCACGACGCGAAGCGGAGGGAGGTAGTCAAGGTGAGGGTGTCGATATTTGTTCAACTGCACCTCATAAATATTTAGTAGCCTCACTGCCTTTTTAGTAGCCTCACTCCTTTTTAGTAGCCTCACTACCTTGTCGATAACGGCCTTCGTAGATTTTGCATCTTTATTCAGCACAAGATAACCAAGTTCGTCGTCAGTCAATGAAATAGTCTGGTGCCGACACCCTTTAATGTGTCTTTACTGCAGTAGTTACAAGGACTACAACAACAGACTGGTTCTGTAAAGATTACATGCCATAGACTACATATCTACGAGGCAGGTTCCAGAGGGAATTTTCTGTGCTACCAAAAAAAAAATACCACGCAGCAGCAAGCTGGATACTCACCGGGATGACGTCACCTGGGCTCGTATATTTTTACTTCTCGAACGCCCGGCAGAATCGTCCGATGACTTGCTCCAATTTGATCATGAATATTTATAAGGTGTTGTAATTGCTTTTACACAATGCCTGAATAAATCCTCGTCCATTTTCTACGCAGAGAAATGTTAGTGCGCCCAATGACCTTTGTAGCCATACACACCTACGTGGGCAACTACATGCTGAAAGACAGTCTGAAAGAAAAAATTGACGCATTCCAGCCGTATGTTCCCAGCACGCAGCCAACCAACCCAAACGTCAAACTCATGGACGGGATATTTTACCAGGCAGAGAATCCTCTGCGACCCAAGGTAATTACATGAAACTCACTCACTAAGCACTCACTCACTAAGTCGGCCACAGCCGAGCCCTGGCACGGATCTTCGATTCGTCACGATTCCTCATGCACGCAAAATTCCACCTCTTTGTCTCTCTTCAAAACAGGGTGAGTCAAAAAAAAAAGAATCCAAAATGTCGGGACTACTGTTCTATTGAAGTTCTGCATGTAGCACTTTCAAAATCTAGGATGTGAAAGCCCAATTCATAAGCTTTCTTTTAGTACAAAAATCATTTAAATCACGCATGTACTTTTCAAGTTATGGAATTCTAAACACAACCACCGTTTTAAGGTTCTGTCCACTGATCACTAAAAAGGTATGCTTTCTTTCAGCAAAACGAAAACAATTCACACACATCCCTATGTGATATCTTTTCGTTTTGTTGAAAGAACACTGATTTTTTTTTTTGTGTGATCCGTGAAAAGAACCTTAAAACGGTGGTTGTGTTTAAAATTCTGTAACTTGATATCAGGGATGTGATTTCTCCGGTTTTATCCGGAAATCCGGTTTTTTGGGCCTCAAAAGTCCACCAACGTGAATCGTGTGAATCCGTTGAGAAAATAGGGGGGTAGAATGTGCTAATTAATTATTCATAATGAGTTTTTTTTGCTTGCCGAAATATCCGAAATTTACTTACGGACATAAACTTCGTTGATCGATATGTATGCCGCACGCACATATTGAACACCCAATGTGAGAACGAAGTTGAAGACCATGCGGTTGCCATTAGTGCGATTATGTGATTTTTCGCTCGGGGCCGAGGTTGTAGTTATGTAGGTCTAGTTCCTGTGTCGGTACTTGAGATGCACGTGTTGCGCTGGTCAGGTGTGCAGACGAGTGCAGCATGGTACACTGGTATCCTTCGCGTGCTAACAGAATCAATGCTATGATGAAGGATCGGAACCAGTGACTACTGCAAGTACTCACAGCAGCGCGTGCGGAATCAATCGGCCGAAGTTGGATCGTAAAAATAGTAAAACAACCATCGATGGAAAAAGAGGAATTCTAAAAATTAATTCACAGAACGTGATCTTCATTTTCTGTGTATGTATTTTCCATTGAAATGACGAGATTGCAAAACTCGAACCTGTGGAGAAACATCGTAGCGTGTTTCTGCAGTCCGGCAGAATTTTCGGCCACACGGGATGGGCCGTTCACAGTGCAGCAATCCACACTGATACCGCGCCGGGCCGGCCGGGTGTACGGCGCTATGTACGGCCGGCCAGACTGAATGTTTGCGGCACTAGCGGCCATGATGTACGTTAAGCATAATTGTGGCATGACCCACCTCAAATATATTTTTAAGTAGCTGAGGCAAGTTTTAATCACTTTTGATGGCTAGTCTTGATAATTTTTGTGGCGCAAATGAGAATAATCCAGGCACAAAATACATGATATATAAACGATTCCTTGCTTTACTACAAATATAGAAATGGTGAAATAATTTTTTCCAACAATACTACCGACACTATTTTGAAAGGCATGTTATCGGAAGCAGAAGTGATTTAAGTTTACAATTTTGTTTTTTTTTACAAAAAGATTACAAGATCTCCTCTGAAATGCTCTAAAATGCACCAGAAAGCTTCTAAAGTTCAAAAATTTTCGGGGCCCTTAAGCGGGCCCGAACTCACGCCGTGGCTTCGCGGGTTGTATCACAACAAAAATTCCCCCACAGGTTAGAAAAAATCCTGGGGAAAACAGCATGGTTCTCAACTTTGAGTACAGAAAAAAACTTTATTAGAACAAGAGTACATTTTAACAAATAAGGGAAAATTCTTCATAAAATTAAAACAAATTCTGCTTCAGAATTTCAGAGGAAAGTACCCAGTAATTGCCTCAGATTGCACCACGGAGCATCTAAAATCAAAAATTTTCCGGGGCCCTTAAGCGGGCCCCGGACCCCACGCCGTAATGGCTTCGCGCTTCGCGCTCGCCGGGGTTTGCACTTCATGCATAAAATTTTCAGGTTTTTTGGTTACAGACCAATCACATCCCTGAAAGTACATGAGTGATTTGAATGATTCTTGTACTAAAAGAAAGCTTATGAATTGGGATTTCATATCCTACATTTTGAAAATGCTACATGCCGAACCTCCCTAAAACAATGGTCCCAACTTTTGGTTTTTTTTGTGTTTTTTTACTCACCCTGTACATTGATGTTTGATGCCTTCGGTCTGCCTCTGTGCCTTCTTCCATGTGTTGGCTCCCAGAGTATTAGCTGACTCGTGGGTAGCTCAGGATGACAGTGGCAATATCCTGCTAATTTCATCCTTCTGAAGGCAATTTTGTCCCCAACCTTAAGAAGCTCCCCATACAGATCAGTGTTATAAATATGATCTCTCCAGCTGATGTTGAGTACAGCTCTCAGCATACGAGTATACGTAGGTGCCGTTACATGTAACATGAGTACACATAACAGTGGAACTATTTTTCTGCTTGTGAAGTCCATACTAATATTGTGATCAGATTTGTTTGAACAGGATTGTGGAAAATCCTGTGTTTTATGCCTGAAAGATTTACTCGCAAAGACAAGTGCAGGGGGTTGGTTTCAGTATCAAACTTCCATGGACCTTTGGGGGATGTTTCCACAGCTTTAGCGCATGATGTAAACAAAGAACAACAATTGTGCGTCTGTAAGTTGACTTGTTTGTTTGTTTGTTCATTTATTTGTTTGTTTGTAGGTTGGAGATATGAGAGTGACCTTCAGCTATTCTGGGGTGAGCGGGGACGAAGGTTCCCCCCTCGGTCCTCCCGATACAGTAAGCTATGTTTGTTACACCTTATCTTCAACCAAACTTGAATCCTCAATTCTGATTGGTTGATCCATGGCAACTACAGCGTGATATTATCCCATATACTATGGTCTACGACCGTGTGTATTGCAATATTGTCAAATCTCTGCGCTATTTCTACTCAAAGCATGTGAAATGTGATACAAAGTGACCACTGTGCGTGCATGGCATCTTTACTGTGTGTCAAGTTTGCATGCAGATAAAATCATCACCCACTCGCGCTCATGGAACAAAAAAGATGTGCGTCTGTATTTCACGTACCGCTCAGCCTTGTGGCATGTGGAACACAGATGCACTACATTATTCCGTTGCCTACTCGCATTCGTGGGATAATTAATATGTATATTTATGAGCAAATGCGCCTCTACCAATTCCTCGTACCTCCTGATACACCTCATACATATTCATAAGCAATTACACATCTTCAATTGGGCTAAGGGGAGTAAAGATATCTCACTCCCAGTAGGGTTATCTACAGTTCATGAAATGAGTTCGTAGCTTTGGTATAAAGTGCCATTCAAACAACACTAAACATTTCTTAATGTGGATTTTGCCCAGGTTAGCATAATAGCCAAGCAGTCAGGGAACCAGCTAACAAAGTACCAGACTGAGGCAGGGGACCCGCTGGAACTCGTTCACTTCGGAGAAAAAACTGCAGAGGTATAAAAAGACCATTTTTTTTTTGACAAGTTTGCTTTTAGGGCATCCAAACCATGAAATTATTTTCTAAATTGCTGCTAAGTATAAGAAAAGCAGAGTTATTGACCTGCCATGAATTACTGATTTTGATTTTATTTTGCTTTCAACCTTATTTCCAATAGTAACTCCTGGATGGGAAACTTTCTTCCTTTATCCTCATTGGATACAGCAATAGCAAGTGACGGATTTATATCGTGTACTTGGTGTTTTTATTTCCAAGGTGTATCACAAATTTTATCGTTCGCTGGATAAGATTGTAACATTTTAACTTTGAAAAAAATTGTACTTTTGGATCTCACCCTGCAACGAATTGATTCTGTTTTTAACCCAGACGCCGCATATAAAAAGAGGCAATGATTTATAACATAGCAGAAAAATCAGCTCAGTGAATTACTGGAAATGAGGTTAAAAACAAAGTAAGCTTGTTGTATCTATTGTCAGCCTGCACTCATGTACTTTTTATGAGCAAAGATCTTGACAGTAGCTCAAGACAAGACATTCGCATGCGGCCTACTGAAGCTAATCCTTTTGGTTTTTCCTGTCCCCTTTTTTTCAGGAGATGATTTTAGATGAGTTATATTCCAGCAACGTTCTGACCTGGACATTACGAGCCGGTGGCTGGCTGCTCATGTTCCTGGGTTTGAACTTCATGACCAACATCATATACACCATAGGTGAGTGAGAAGTCATTTTCATCTGACATAATCTATGCATAGACCTTCTGTGATGTACGTAAACTGGGATGTTCTGTGTGAGTGGGTTGTATTTTGCAGCCTTGCATTGCTTTGCAGTTTTTGACTTTTTGGCACAATTTATTATCGATATAGTAATTATAATAATGTGTGTATTTATAATGCGCACATATCCACCAGTATTGTAACTCAAGGCGATACATTAATATTAACCTGCTCATTGGGCCAATGAAACATTCCAAAGACAATCTCAGCTCCCTGGGGAGTATACAGCTTGATGCTGCCATTTCGGCGGTGCAAAGCAACTAAACTCAACCACAATAACCATCTCTGCCCTCACAGGTACCCATTTACTCCTGGGTGGGGAGAAGCAACGAGTGACAAAGTGCCTTGCCCAAGGGCGCACACACCACAACCCAGGCTGGACTCGAACCTACAACCTTTGAATGTGGCAAATGTCACTTTGAAATTTCAATTGTTGAAGTCATGAAATAAGCTTCACTTCTCTTTCGCACTAATATGAACTAACCTTTACTGGGAAATACAGCCAAAATGAAATGTTTGTTACGTACTGTCATGATGGCTTCAATAAGAAGCATAACAATTGGAGACATTACTTGTGGGAGTAAAACTTAAGGAGACGTTTGCGGTTACATCATATGAAGTGAGTCTGGAAAGGGAGGTTCTTCGGAGAAGCTACGTTCTTGGGGTTCTTCTCACAACCGCCCGTTTTTAAGAGATCGTCATTTCACATGGTAAATCCACGAACTTTGCCAGCGACATTATACTGAAAGCTTGGCTTTGTTTATCATATCTTCACAGTTGACTGGGTGCCATTGCTCCGCACCTTGGTACGCATCGGCCTGACAGCATTCAACATCTGTGTCTCGCTCTCGCTAACCACCATGACCATTGCCTTGGGATGGCTGTGGTATCGCCCTCTACTGTCCCTCGCATTGTTCGCCCTCGGCCTTGCACCTGTAGCTTACTCGTACGTCAAGGGGACAAACGTCAAGCACAATTCCCATGTTTAGTGGATGGAGACTTGTACAATTTAGTTTGAACTATATCTCCTTTACAGCATGAAGGCTGGTCAGTTCACATTATTGATCTCCATTAGTAAGACTGGATAGGACACGCGTATACTTGCGCGCAGTGAAGATTTGGAAAACGCAGACACAAACAGCTGGGTAATACAGTGCGGGTTTAACGTTTGCGACCGCGCATGCTTTACGTTTGCGACCGCGCATGCGTGACGTTCCTGTGCTGCATGGTCTGTGTATGACGAACGCATTTCAAACTTTCAAACCCTCACCGATGACTACACGTGCATGCACACGATAGAGGGCGCTGTGTCCTATCCAGTCTTGGAGATCAATGGTTCACATTCACTCGTTATGTGAAAGTCTTGGTACCAAACACTGACTAGTCTCGTCACGGACTCCCGTGGGTTTTTTTTACTAATACATGTAATAATTTGCACGATCAATTGACCGGCAATTTTTAACTATTTTTCAATGTGGTAATCAATTTGCAATATTTTCAACAATATATTGTAATATTATGCTGCAACATCATATTGTAGAGCTTTTGGTTTTAAAACATGCAGTGGAAATGCAAGGCTTTGCTTTCAGTGGTTTGCAGTGATGCTGAATTAGGGAGAATGTTGCATGTGAACCGGTGTGGTGGGAACCGTCCCTTCTAGACTGGTTCCCCTTTCCTTTTGAAGTCTAGAACATGATGAGGGGACGTGGCACCAGCCTACGCTGCTCCCAACGTCGGGAGAAACTTCTATCAATGGCACATTTGCTGTTGAAAATGGATAAAACGTGAGGTGTTCTGATAAAATGAGACAGAACTGGGCAGAGTTAAAAATGAGGGTTTGCAGATGTTAGGAAAGAGAATAAAATTCTCCTTACAATACTGTTTGTTGCACTTCAATCGGACTTTCGGTTGACAAGTTGTGGCTGTTTAAAGTTCCCATTGATTGACATGTCAAGAAAGTAAAAAAAATCTGGAACTTTAAAAAAAAAAAACCTTTGTGAAAATGAAAGATGCCAGTTGTTTTTCCTAAAAAAAAACAAAGTTTTATTCCACAATTTTATACTATTTCTTTATAATAATTATAGTAGACATATCAAAGATTACAAATATTAATATATAGATCTGCAATTCAAACAGAAATCACCACCATTTTGGGTTTTGTTTGCATTTTTCTCCACTACGGCCTGTATGTGCCCCATAACCGTCTCATTTTGCCCGAATGCCTCACAAAGTGTGCATGTGGAACAGTGAAATACAATTGCTGTCACTGTTCACTGGCATCCATTGGTAGGTTACACAGGGCTCTGTGCATTTGCCCATATAGTGTTGAAGTCAATTTAGCTAAATGAAGGATCACGAGTACACCACAAGTCCGGTCGCAAGTAAATCACAAGTCTACTCACAAGTCAAGTCACAAGTAACAGCTAGGGCATTGAGTTGACTGAGGACGATCTGTGACTGACTTGCGATGGCCTTGTGACTTGTGATTGACTTGTGATCCAGGCCCGTCGCCAGCCCTTAGCATCAAGGGGGGCCATAGTACCAACTAGGGGGGCCCACTACCATAAAAAATACAAAATACCAGGGGCGGATCCAGGATTTTCCAAAAGGGGGGCGTGAATTTTTTTAAACCTGTGCGGAAAGTTTTGTTGTGACACACCAACTCACAACAAAACTTTGAACTTTAGAAGCTCTCTGGTGCATTTTGGAGCAAATCTGGGGGTCTCTGCGGCAGATTTTTCCTCAAAATTCAGAGGAGATTTATAATATTTTTTAAAAACAAATATTAAATAATCATTTCACAAACGTTACAACTTCCTAAACAGGAAAAGTATATGGGATTAAAAGTAAGTTTAAAGTTGAGAAATAAGTCGGAAGAACAAACAAAAATCTGATTCCTATCACATTCCCATCGCGCCATGAAAGTTATCGAGACTGTCCATCAAAACGTTTTGATAAAAATTTGCCTTACCTAATAATATATGAAGATTTATTTAAGGTGGGTTATGCTTTAAATGATGGAGAATTCACGTCGTCCACGCCACTATGCTCAAACAATGACAATGTTGGTTACCACCAGGCCCCCCCCCCCCCATCTTGGCAACGGCCTGTTGTGATCCATGACAAGGCCTTTACTGCAACACTAGAGTGCACCCTATGTGTCCTCTATGGGCTCAGGGTAGACTAAACACCACCACCTATTCTTTCAACTCAAAGAGTCCGTATAACCTCAGGCAACAAGTTAGTCTTAACTTCATGAAACTCTAGTAGGCTGTATCAGCTCACATAAGCCTACACCCACTACTGTTTACACATACACAAGTCTAGGAGCTAGCTTTCTGAAATGTTACCCGAGAGTCTCACACCTTACTAGGGGTATTGAAACCCAACCGCCGTGACAAAAAAGACGTTTTGTTTATACCGGCAATGGGCTCACTGATGGTGTCTGAGTTTTCTGCCAAAACCTCATGTAAATGTACTCATTGTTAGAATAAAATAAAATTGTTGAGCTAGTGTAAGCATTTTGGTACCTACAAATCAGGGCTCAATTTCTACGTAATAACGCTTAGCAACTGTTTGTGGTAAGGACAAACAATCCAAGAATAAATCCCAAACAGTATAATTACATTGCATGACATTTTCTGCTGTACGCTATTCCTCTTTTGGCTAAGTTGATATTTTCGTGCTTGACAGATTTGTGAGCTTATTAGCTGCATCTATTAAAATAGCCGACCATTTTCCATTCATCGTACTATAAAAAAAACTTCAGCTTTGCCCATGGCATATGGAACGCTTTATTAATTAACCCTAACCTTTCCAAATCCTCCAAACTCCTCTTTGCAGAAATGGAGGATTTTGCAGGATTGAGGCTATACGGCGAAAACTGTGGGGCTGATTTTGGAGGATGCACTGTGTCAAGGTCTTGGGCCGAACCTTGTGTTGTTTATGCTCAGCCATTCATAAATTAAGGCCTAGATTATACTTGACATCCTCCGCACTGCTCCAGGATGTCACTGGCTCTGCCTCAACGTATTGACAGTGATTACTGGAGGATTTTGCAGGATTGAGGCAGTGGTCACCCCTTCAAGGACCACAGTCAAGCAATAAGGGTGATTTTTGCAGGATTGAGGCTGTATGCAATTTTTTTCATGGAGGCAGTTGGGGGAGTTTGCAGGATTGAGGTTGCATCCTAGCAAAAATGCCTAGGGAGTTAGGGTGGAGGAAGTTTTGTCTTTTATCTCAGTTTTGTCTATTTGAGGTTGGATTTATTTAAGGAAGAAATGTTGGTGGGTGTGGTATTGTTTATTTCTGAATCCTGCAAGTCTGAAATGATGTACAGTTTTAAAACAGCTGTCTGTACATGTATACTGAAAACCTCTGAAATAACCCCACCCATCATTTTAAGATACAAGGTTGGTATAATATTATGAACAGAACATTTTGGTGCTTTTACCTGTATTTACCAGATTTTCAATAATCATAATCATATTTGTCAAATCTGTACTTTCTCTACAGGAAATATACCATTGACAAGAGTGGTTGCACAGGATTATGCACAACCCTCTGGGGAAAAAAACAGGATTCAGTAGTTGTAATATAACCGACATACAGATCCTTGTCATTTGATTGGTGGAACTCACATCACGTGGCATTCGTTATTGCTCCCATTCATGCCACGGCTCAAAAAGTACTATCCGCCCATGGGGAATGGGAAATACTATTCAACAGTTAGGATCATGACGCGGTATTTGTGTGCAAATGCATGCTGGTGTGCGCGTTCAGCGTTGCGCGTAGCGCGTATTGTTCCAAAGAGCCAGCGCTACAGCGTTGGGTTCAAACATTTTCGTGAAAGGGTGTTTTTGGAAGAGAGAAATACATTTTCCTCCAGTTTTGTATTGAAAAAAAGTTCAAATATATCAAATGACAAGGATCTATATGTCAGTTGTATAAAACAAAGATTGAGTAGCTTTAAATTGTGAAATGGGAGGAATATTATCGCTCGGTAAAATCTGGACTTTTCCAGTTCACTCGGCTTCACCTCGTGAAATGGAAAAGTCCAGATTTTACCTTGCGATAATATTCCTCCCATTCCACGCTGAGCCACTCAATATTTGTTTACTATACATTATACAGTACTGTCATAAATTTATTTGTGTAGATTTTTCTTAGTTTCACGTTTTCAAATTTTGCGAAACAGCTGTGGCCGTGTGCATAAAAACGAGCTGTATATTTTTGTACCATTTCATGCGTATGTATATTTTGTTACTGGATGTTTTTTTTTATCAGCAATTCAAATCCACATTTTGGTTGCAAAAAGTGGTAAGGTGAACTTCATTCCAGTTTTATATTTTTAGTTTATGAATTTTTTTTTTATTTTGTTGTTTAAATTGTTCGGATTTCTTTGTTTTAAATGTTTTTTTAGTGAATTAATGTACATTTTCCTAAATTTGACTGTGCTCTGGTATTCATGAGAAATCTTCCTCAGATTGAAGAAATTTAAAAACTTGATTTCAACATTGGAGGGTGCAATTCCTTCAAAAAGCTGTTAGTTCCTGCGCGTACGTGAGCTCATTAATATTTCGTGATCCAACAGGTAATTTTGATCAAGAGGTCCTTGCGACCCAATACTTGGACGGATTGTAGAAATATTTATGGAAATCAAGCATTTGTGATTTGTGGCTTCCAACTCGAAGGATTTTGTTCACAAAAACCCTTAACTTGTGGGTCTATTTCACATACAGGCAGTGGGCTATATTTAGACCTGGGCCCATAGATTGGCAACCGTGGTTTAGGGGAGAAATTTTTTTTTTTTTAAATATGATTCTCTTGTAAAATTGAAAAGAAAATTGTCCTAGAGGTCGTTATCTTTAATTTTCAGTGGAAAACACATCGCCGCCTTGCTCCTGAGCGCCACCAGGCGGCGCTTTTTCTTTCCGATTTTGTGTTGTTTTCTATGAGCGCATATTTGGTGGAGTTGAACTTATGACCATGTATCCATTATACTGGTACTGCTGTAGATGTACAGATTATCTATGGAGCTACAGTACACCGACCCATTAAGCCCCGCCCCAATGACAATTTGACCAATTATAGCCATGATTAATGTCTGACAAGACATGCATGCACTAGTTGGAACATGCGAATTGGATAGAAGAATGTTTTGTTTTGTTACCCATGTGCGCAGTGGGCGGGGCCTAAAGTTGGAACGTGCACATTGGACAGATCAATGTGTTGTTACCCATGTGTGCAATGGGTGGGGCCTAACAGGCCGATCTGTTCTTTGAATTAAAGAAGAAAGAATTTGGAAGTTATAACTTACATCTAGCAATAAATAATTATCAAGAACACAATCTGTCACTGAGGTAACACACATATTTATTGGCAAAACCACTGCACCCTTCTGCAAGTTGCAATACTGATAATCTAGGCAAATACCATATGCTTAAGTTATACATGTATCTTATATACAGGCTATATGATAGGTCAAACTGCATACCTATAATTTGGATGGAAGTACATGTATTGAATTAGGTGGGAAAAAATTTGCTCTTTAGATTAACCCTCATTAAACTACATTGATCTTATAAATATATAACTGACCTTTTTTAGCTTTTAATTGGTAACTTGATTTAGTAACAGTTAACAAAACTTAGGTAAATGTGGCTAATTATAACATTATTTTCAATGTACCAATAAATACCAAGCTTTTAACAACGGTGAAATAAATTGAAAACCCCAAACTTATTAAACGAGGAATAATTTGTAAAATGAGTACACCAACTGGAATGTTATTATGAAATCTGTCGATCAACTTCTGTATGATTGGGAGAAATGGGGTATTCTCAGTCTTGCACATTTCCAGCAACCAGACTTCAAATGTTGGCATTTTGGTTTTTCAAAGCAATTGATACACACTGATGAATAATCCTTCAATGTAATAATCATCCTCTCTTGGGAAAACTGGGCCCAAAAAAGATCCAATTTCTCATTTTCTAAAATTTCTCATGTTTAAGCACTCTTGCTGATTGACTGTTTGCTAGAGACCTTTTGAAGTCGGGGTCTTTTGGCAATGAACTGAAAACAATATTCAACAAATATTTAAAAAGCTCAATTGTGTCACTAGATGCTCATAGTTTTTGTTTTGTTGGTACTCTAAGAATGTCTTAACAGCTGAAATAATAGTTCAATCAAAATGGAGTGGGTTCCACTCGTGACTTCTTCCAACATCAACTTTGCAAATGAATCTGTATCTCAGAAGGTTTCCCCAAAACGAATTGGCAAACAAAAAAGTAACTCCCATGACAAGTTGCAGGTCTAAAAAAAAAAGCAAATCTGAAATGAATTCACACTTTCACACGTATGTCTAATAACCTACAATCCAATGATGCGTTACTTTCATTGAAAATTCTAAGTTAGCATCTTGTTAACAATTCACAATGTTCCTAGTTGCAATATTCTATTCAAAAAAATGTCAGAGAATATTTGTCTTCCAAGCAGTCAAGTATTGTGCTTGTCAAGAAATAACCCCCCCCCCTAGAAAAAAGCTACATTGTAAATTATTTTCCAAACATTGAAAATGTTAAGGATACTAACAAAGGATTAAGTGGACTTTATTTGGTGTAAATGGTTTAAGAACCAGCTAGTAATGCACATAATAGCAATGGAATAAAGTAGGTCCTTAGAAGAACAAAACACATGACAATAACGCAAATCCCATGTACACGTATATACAACCAACGAATGACTATTTACAGATAAACTACATGCTTGACATGTATACCTGAGGGTAAAAAATAGAACCATGTTCCCAATTCCTGCCACATCTGAAATGTGGGGATATAATCCAATAAAAAATATACAAAAATACAGGGGTCAGTTTATTATAAGCACAATCCCCCAAAAAGTTTGACAATAGTCAACATGAATTTCTAAGCGCTTGTAAACAATAAAATATATGTCAAGTCACAGCATTTTGCATTGTCACATAAAAGCACATTGGAATGACTGTAAGCCTTTTTGCACAGTTTGCAACACACAATTATTTCATGCAAATGACTAGTACCACTGCACAGTAAAAACTGCAAAAAAAATACATTTCGTTTTTACGCTGATCACAAAACACTGATTCAGAATCTGTGGGAAATTTGTCAAAACCGATACATGTACAAATTTTACCGATCTTTTGGAGCATTTGAATTACAGTTAAATTGAAAGATACTTTTAATTTTTGTTTTCTGCACGGTTGTTAAACATTTTGTTCAGAGCCTATTAATTATTTTTGTCCGAAAAATATTTTTCATTTCAGTAATTTTTGTTTACTTGCCTAGTCTTCACTGTTAATGAATCAATTGCACCATTAAGTATTTGGAAGAGCAATAGTAATTCTTGGAAAATTAATTTACTTCAATTTACTTGGTTATTTGCATGATTTTTTACCACGTCACCACAAGTCAATCACATGTCATTCAAAAGTCAATGATGCGCTTCGAAAACTAGGCATTAATCCTTATCATTGTTCATCCCCTGTTCCTTATGAACTGACTCGTGATTTAGTTGTGATTTAGCTGTGATTTAGTTGTGACTGACTTACGATTTACTTGTGATTTATTTTTGTGTTTGATGTGCGATTGACTTGTGATTTACTTGTGATTGACTTGTGACTGACTTTGTGACTGACTTGTGATTGTCTTGTGATTGATTTGCGATTGACATGTGATTGACTTGTGATTGGCATGTGATTGACTTTGTGATTGACTTGCGTTTGATTTGTGATTGACTTGCGTTTGACTTGTGATTGACTTGTGATTGACTTTGAATTGACTTGCGATTGATTTGCGATTGATTTGTGACTGACTGGCAATTGACTGTGATTTACGTTGTGATTGACTTCTGATTTAGTTGTGACTGACTTATGATTTACTTTGTGACTTACTTGTGATTGGCTAGTGATTGACTTTGTGACTGACTTGTGATTGACTTTGTGATTAACTTTGTGATTAACTTGTGATTAATTTGCGATTGACTTGTGATTGACTTGTGATTGACTTTGCGATTGACTTGTGATTAACTTTTGATTGACTTGTGACTGACTTGTGATTGACTTGTGATTGACTTGTGACTGACTTGTGGTTGATATGCGACTGACTTGCGATTGACTTGTGATTGACTTGTGACTGACTGGCTCACAACTCTGGTAATTTATTGTGGGCAACATGACGTGTTAGCGTAACGTCTGGCTCCAGTTGATGGGGTTATAGCGCAGCAACTCGCCCTCGCTCTGGTTCGTGTGGAGTCGACTCAGCTTCTTTTGTTGTTCTTTTAATTCCATTAACTGTAAAGGGAAAGCAGAAAACAAAACTGTCAGGGTTTGGAGCTTGAAATGCACCCGTACTTCTTTGGTTAAATTGGCATAGCTTCAGTCTCAAGTTAAAACAAGAAACTTTATAGGTTTTTTTATTGAACTGGACTAAGCACAAATGGCAGGGACCAAGTTAGCCAACATTCAGATCAGGATCTGACGTTTGAAACAATTTGGAGCGACTACATGTACCTTTAAATATCAACACGTGAAAAAGTTGCGGACATTTGCTCAATCACGTTCATGACGCAGTAAATTCGCAATGAAAACTTGCTACGATTCCAAATGTTTAGCCAAATCATACCATACATGAAAGGATGCTCAAAATCAAGTCCTTCAATACATACATGTACATTTTATTGCTGTTTATCATACAATTGATTAAAAAAATACTACATTTAAAATACTAGAACAATTTCAGTGCCAAGTTTTATTCATAAAATCAACATGTGAACTGTTTTGCAATTTTGTTACAATATCTCTGAAGTAACATGAACTAGTCTACTCACGTCGTGTTGTACGTACCCATATTGTGTACATAGATTAGATTTGGGAGGCTAATTATCCTTACTCGCAGCTGGTATGCTGAATTGCAAAGGACGCGGCTACAACGTGGTCGTGCGCACGGCGCACGTAGGGCATGGCTGCTGGCTGCCCACCATCGACATATATGACACGGACGCACAGCCTGAGATGGAAAGTGTCTGATTTTTCCGGAGGGAGGAAAACGGAGGGGCCCAGAGAAACCCCCTCGTGGCACAGGAGAACCAACGCACAACTCTCACTCACATGTGATGATCCATCCGAGAACTGAACGAACTGTGGTGGGTGAGAGCGCGAGCACTTACACCACACGCCACCCGTGCCACATTGTCCGTTATCCGGTTAAAGTTTTCCATTATGCTTCGGAACCACTCCAGAGTATACTGAATGGAATATCAAACGCAAAGTTTGCCTGTCTGTAACAAAAATATGTACAGTTTGGGTCGACCTGAGTCACTCCTGATGCTAAGGTTCAGCCGGACTTGGGAATACCTGCCTGGCCTATAATTTGTCAGTTTAGTCGAAATCTAAAGTTCAGGAACCAGACTTGTCATGAGCAATGGAAATTTAAACTCACCCTTTTGTTCTCATCTCTGAACTGTTGGAGGAAGGCCGACTTCTTCTGGAATGCTACATGGTCTTCCTCCAGGCACTTCCTATCGTAGCCGATAGCGCGATCGCTTTCCTCCATGCGTTCTAGCAGGTACCGCCTGTATGTTGATTCTCGGTCCGACATTTGACTCTTCAGTATTTCCCTTGTGTTTTTCCTACACAGAGAATACGAGAGAAACAATTCCAACAATTCTTTCAGTGACTCAATCTTTTTATGAGAAATGAGTTTACAAGTTTCACCTGTAAAAATTATCACTTTTTAAACTGCTAACTTTTGAGCAACACAAAAATGACACACTTTTGAATGGGACATCGAATGAAGACCATTTAATAAGGGAACAATTTGTGATGCGATGAAGCTACATGAGTCGTTTGTCGGGAATTTTCATTTGGAGATACAGGCCAAAATAGGGCCACTTCATCACATCACTTCATCACATCTCTTGGTGTTCCGATTTCCATAATTTTTGAACTAAAGATGGTATCAGCATGTGGTTTTCACAGCAGTAATGCTGAGATTGTGCTCTTTTCAAATCTGTAATAAAAAATTTTTTGAACGGGGTCGACAAACGACTCATTTACCGTAGCTTGATTGCATCACATTTCTTGTCAACTTTTTAATTATTTGCAGCCTGACAATAAATCAGTCTACCCAAGGAAAAACTGGTCCCCCCCCCTCGTCAACATTGAGGGTGGCCATATGCAGTCAACTAGCAGTAGCAAGGCAGAGCTGTTTGTGCCCAAAAGCACACTAAAATAAAAGCCTTTTTCAGAAGGTTGCATATGCCCAAAAATACAAAAACTAGTGCTTCTTTGTTCAACCAATGTAGTGTTTTTTTATGTAGTGAATACCTATTTCTCCAACACCGTTGTTATACTTTTTAGTACGTATGCAAACTATATCAACTACATACGGTAAACACATGGAGGAATAGGGTACACATGTACTAATGTTTGTCTGCAAATGTGCTCTTCATGTTGCAACTCTGTTGTTTGAAGGACCCTCAGCGATCACCATGACACAGGCTTGAACAGGATGGCAACGGAAGTATGGCAGCATGAGCATAATGGTCACGGATGATAAATGAGGTCTCTTATCACAGGCATATATCAGAGTTTATTTGGGTATGTCAGAAATTAACCAGACTTGATTCAGAGAAAAAGCAAGCAATGATATGTTTTTTTAATGAGTTTGCCAATAATGTGGAGAAGGAACCATAGATGAGTTTATATTCTGTGAACATGCACACATCTTATATTTCCTTTCTATGAGTGGAATAAATATACAATTCATGGAAATAAACACACACACAAAAATGTATGCTAAGTAGCCACTTAAATATTGACAGTATTACGAAACTTTGTAAACGTATATTTTTGGCTATGCAGGTGCATTCACAATGTAGTACAACTCTGAATATTTCAAGCCCTTGTAATTTTTTTTAAAAAGCAAGATTTCAAGAAAGGAATAAAATCATGCAATAACATTCTCATCAAATGATGAAGTACAGCAATTTTTCAATTAAAGGGCCCGTGAAATAGATTTTTCTCTGATGCAATCATTGAAAATGCACCTTTGTATCCCATTTAAATTTGTTTTCAATGTTCAGTTTGTCATTATGTAAAGGGCGTGTTTGTGCCTTTTGTGGTTTTTGTGCTATTGCCAATATTCATTAGCAAAACTGTGATGTAATTCAAGGCAAAAACTTCAAGGTTACAGCTACAGCACCAAATGTTGCCAAAATTTCAGATTTTTGGCAGTGGCACATTTTCTGCCTTTTTTTTTACGTTATCTTTTAAGAGGGTAAACTCCAATCAGTGCAAGGCACTGCTTTCCATGGAGGCCCTCAGGTTAATGAGAACTATGAGACCCATTATGCAGCACCTATATAAGGATTTACAAGGTGGTTCAGCGCATATTGCAGCCAATACCAGAAACACCAGGGCAAACCCCTTCTCTTAGTGATAAGTGTTACTGGGTTCTTTAACGTGCATTACACAACACACGGGACAACACACGGCTTTGCGTCCCATTCGAAGGACGAAGCAATAATGGTAAAGTGTCTTGCTCAAGAGCACAAGCACCATGTTCCCACGGCCAGGATTCGAACCCATGTATCAGGACACACGAGTCAAACACCATAACCATTGGACCACAGCACCCATTTGGTGATTCATTGTTTTAAATGAGAAAACTTTATGCACATATGTTCCCAACGAGCAAACATATATGTTCACAATTTGAACAGAAAAGCCCTAAACTAAAGGGTGTGTACCTTAAATGAAATTAGATGAGATGTCTAATAGTTTTCTTACATTTTAGAAGAATGGAAAAATTGCACAAAATATGCTTTAAATAGTAAAAAAAAATATATTTTGTGGTTCCTATAAAACTTTTCCCTTGTCAAAAGCTCTATGTTATATATAATCCTATTATATACTGTAACAGTTTTTCTGGTGTTTACCTTTCAACTGATTGTGTTACTTATCAATAACTGGGTGTGAAAGAGATAATTGGGGCAAACACCTTGCCCTGAATGCCATCACTTGATTGTACAACAATGAGTATTATCTCATAACCAAAGGTATTTGGCATGATTTACTTTAAGCCATGGAGGAAGGCAAACAGACAGCTCTATTTTTTCTGGGTTGCCAGGCCTCTGTTCATGGGCCAACATAATGTACATCCATGTAGACAACACTTTTCGTGGGAAAATTGATGGAGACCTTCAAGAGAACAGTGCATGGGCTCAAAAAAGTGTCTACCACAAAATGCTAACATTTGTTTAAAGCAATAGTCCATCATTTGCAGCTATCCGAAGAGTAACTGGCGTAATTATTATTGAAAAACATACTTGGTTGAAAGATAGTTAGGGGACTAAACTCCCTGTGAAATTATTCATTCTGGCAAGCTGTCACTTTGAAGTAATCAACGAAAGAAGGCCTTTCCAACAGTGCGTCTTAAGACGCACCGTAGGAAAATTTAAATTAGTAGTTCGTTTTGTTATTCGGCGCAGCGCGCGCAAGCATTGGCACGACACACAGGCGCGCGCGATTGCTATAATTCGTCGGATCAGTGCGCAACATTGCATAGCTACAATTCAAAACGAATTCAAAACATGATTCAGCAACTTTTGATTTGAAATTGAGATCCTAGAATGCTTTTTTTCTCGGAATATACATGTACAGCTGAAGCTGAGCTGAAACTTCATCAGGTTAGTTGTTCAGTATCCTTCATTAGATTTTGAACACTGTTGTTGCTTCAAACGAACAAAATGCACAAATTACAAATGATGGACTATATCTTTAAAAGTGGAACACAAATGTGTAACAGGCGGTCATGGACATCTAGGAATTTTTTACATCTAGCTCCAAGACACATTTTCTTCAAACTCAATGGCTCTTGAGTCTGGAGTGCTGAATGGTAATACAAAGCAACTGATGAAAACTGGTGTGCAAAATGAATACATTGCAGATTTTTTCACCGGATCGGTCGTATAAATCCCGCCCACGCCTATAGTATTAAAGCGCAAAGGAATTTCATGGTACACAATTTTGGACCTAAAAAAAATCAAGCCATTGGAGTTTTAGTCATCAATCCAGTACTAAACATGCTTCTTTTATAATGTTCTTCAAATGTATGGATGTGCTCTAGGATCACCATACATATAATTCTGAAGTGAATTACAAATACATTTTGTAAGGTGCCCATCTTTTGCTGATAATTTGAACCAAACTTTGATGCTTGAAATGCATGTATGTACAGACAAGGCCAAAAAACAGCTACTGGTTCGGATGTAAACCAGGTTTCTCAATGTTTTCTCCGTAATGTAAGACATTATAAGGTGGATTTCTTGTGACACAGCTAGACCTTTGAAATAGGGTAGTTAACAATCTTAAGAATGAAATTTTTGCAAAATCTAAATGAATTTGCACCTTTAACACGACTGTGTAAATAAACTATCTTATATAGATGACAATCACAGACGTTCCCCTGTCATACATCGGAACACCTGAACAGTGATTCAATTTAAAATGAAAATAGAAAAAATGCATCGAAATCTCATGGCCTCTAAATCAGGAACAGTCCTAGACTGGTAAGGGATGGGGGAGGGAGGGAGGACTTTTTTGCTGAAAAACAAATCAGAATTTTTAAATTTGGGAAAATATGGAGTATTTTCAGAACAAAATGTAAACATTTTGCAAACCAACAACAGAATCCCTGGTATATTCTTCAACCCGAAAAAAGACTTACAAAGTTTGCTTCATGTACATACATGCAGGCGCGGTTGTACGGGGGGGCTAGGGAGGGCTTTAGCCCCCCCAAAATTTTGTCTAGCCCCCCCCCAAAAAAAAAAAAAAGAAAAGAAATTGTCAAAAGAAAAGAAGGATTGGTCTCCCTATAGAAATCGTGACAAGGGTGGTGCATTTTTAGTTAATTGAGCCCCCCCCCCCCACCTATTGTTTTTCGTGTGTCTGGAGAAAATAACATTTTCCAGCCTCCAAAAAAAAAAAATTCTGGATCCCTGATCCACCCCCCCAAAATATTGGTTCTAGAACCGCGCCTGCATACATGTACCCTATTGCACAGTTTATCCAATATACATGTACTTAAAACCCAGGTCATGTCTTACCTATAGTCTTCTTGTTCCACCTTAGATCCATAGAACGGCTTCATCCACCGGTTATGAGATTTGTGGTATTGTTCTCTCTTCATCAGTAGACTCCTCAGTTCGTTCTGGTAATGTGTGTCCGTCGTCTCCAGAGTGACCGTCCGTCCCAGCCGCTGGGGCTGCAGGGGGTTGAGTCGGGGCAGAGGCCTGCCGCCGTTGGCCGTCCGGGTCAGCCTCTCGTCCCAAGACTTGGACAAGCCCGTGGGCTGGCCGGCCCCGTCGTTGATGAAGGTCTTGGAGCTGGAGCGGCGGACCATAGAGGGCGCTGTTGAGGATGTTGGTATGACACTGACCCCGGTCTCCTGGGTGGTTAGCCTGGGCAGGGTGGGCAGGGTGCTCACTGGGGCTGACATTGTGCTGGTACTCCTTAAAGGGCACCAGGGCCTACAAAAACAAACAACCCATGGCTATATTTATATGCCTATTTGGCTATTTGTCAGTTTGTGTGTTTACATGGATCGTAAAATTGTAAATGAAATTAAATCGAATGAAATGTGTTGTTTTGAACTGAATCAACATACATTAGGGGCCTATCAATCTTGAATCTTCCCTCCCATTTTTACCTCTTTACTAAAGTGTTCTTATTACTATTAGTATTACAAAATATTTGGCCTTAGCTTAGGCCTACATGTTTTTATCTATATAGAGGCTATCTCTACGGGAGCTGTATTGCTGTGAAATGCATTTTTCAACGGCTATGATATAGTTTGCGGAGCCTCCTGGATTCATCTTTGAATGAAATCACAAGGTGAGGTGATCAGTGATTGATGTGTTTGGCGTAGTCCGAGTAACTAGCATGACTAGGAATCTACGAATCGCCTTTTTTAACATTTGGTTTGGAGATGGTCGCCCGTCGCCCGACTATGTTTGGCGGCAGATAAATACGGAATTCGTTCCACCTCAGATTTCCTCAGATCTTATGGACAGAACTTTAATCTCCAGTTATGAGCAAAATTAAGGAAAAAGTTCCATACTCGGATGTCAATTTATCTGCTACCAAACATATTAATTGTCACCTCACGTTGTCATTTGAACCAAGAGAAATCCAGGGAAGTGTGTGTGAGAAAAAAATTTAAAAAAAATGTTTTTTTTTTTTTTTACATTTTGGATGCATAGAACGTGCAACTTGAAGCAAGCGCAGCCGTCAAACTGATTGAAGTGGCTGAAAAGACAGCGATGACGTACTTTAGTTTATTTCAATGGATACTTCAAATACGTCCAAAGATTGATTATTGCAACGGAAGCATTGCAACAGCGATCGTGCGCGGCCTAGTGGTTAAGAGTCTCGTGTATATAGCAGGCGTCAGAGGTTCGAATCCCGATGAAGTAACTGACTGATTAATAAATAGAAATTAAAATTAATTTAAGGCCCTAAACTAGGGCCTTATTACGGTAATCCTTACTTTTAGGACCCCGTTCCTATATAGGAAGGGAAAGACTCACCAAAACAGTTGACTAAATGACACTCAAAATTGACATTCTGATACTTCGTGGCACATTTGAACAACAGAACTCGTAAAAAATAGAGGTGTCCTAAAAGTAAGGATTACCCTTATTACTTTGAGTATGATGTGTATTATTAGGCCTAATTGACATAAATTACGTCAATAGACAATGACACTGAAAGTGCGCAGCATTTAGCTTTTTTGTATACAAAGCTATCTGGGGCGAGTTGGTAATTACTCAGTCAAGTTTAGATTCTGTTTTTCAAAGACAAACAAACCAGATAACTTACCCGCTTGTCCTGTCTGTAACTCCCTCTTTCCTATCTTAGGTCTGTGGAACTTTTGAAATTAAATTCGGAAATTTAGAAGTCCAAACTGAAGCTCGATCATTGAGAACGCGAACTTACTAGCCGACCGCGGAGACTGCACACGCAATTTTGCTATGAGGGCGTTTCTAATCACGTGACAGCAACGTCGTCTAGACAACACTGTAGCCTCGTTCATCAAGATACTTTTAATACGATTTGTAAATCCTATTATTGAAAACAAATTACGATAAAGACAAGCGACTCAGTTATATTGACTAACGAAATATTACCAAAAGTAGTCATTATTGTGATTAGTTGACAGCGTCGAAGTTTATTTTCAGACAAGTTTGATCACAATATTCTTGAACACCCCTATAGCATAATCGATGAGTCCAACCCTTGGCAAAGGCGGGTTTATTTTCAAAGCAGGTGTTTGATGTCACAATAAACCCAATCAATGAAATATAATCGTGTCTCACCCCACACGTGCTGTTTAAACAATGTCTGCGAGTACAAGTACATGTGTGACAATTGGGGGGGGGGAGACGACCAGGAAGATAAAAAATAATTTAATAATCTGTTAATTATTACCGTTTTACGGAAACAGTTATGCCTACGTGTCTTGTCCTACATGCAAAGAGCAAATTGAGAGCCAGTTATAACCAGCGTCGCGTTCGGGGACTGGGCGGGGCAATATTGGCTACAATTCCCTAAAGAAAACAGGTAAACAGGTGAAATAAATAAGAAAAATACACTTTAATATTAATATTTTACTTTTATAAAAAAAAAAAGTGAAAGATATAATTCGCACTGCATCTATGGGATAATTTTAGCCTGAAAGTATACGGTTGCAGACGCCCAAAATCGAATTGGATTTTAAACAAAACATACAAATTGGAAATTCGTTAGGATAAAATAATCAATTTTTTTGAAGAGCACGGGGTATAAATACAAAAAAAAATATTTTACTGGGTGGGACTTTTATGTTCGTCATTAAATTAATTTTGCATTTAAGAATGAAAAATAAGGTTCAGGAAAACAAAAAGAGAAGCAGACCCGTATACATGTACACAGGTAAAATAGACGAATACTCTCCATCATCAAAGACCATCACTTTTTATTTTCCGAATATTCATAAACACTCAGGAAATTACTCAGGATTATAAGCATGTAAGAAAATGGGGATAAATATCAGATAAATCTTTCTGGTAATAAAGTCCAAGCGGGATGCATTGTCCCTTCACTGACCCACAGAGGAAGAAATCCTTGCATGATTTACTTACTCATTTAGATTGATGTGAACGATCTTGACAAATTGGACCGCAGCGCAGGGAGTTTGCTGGCCTCGTTAACCCGTGTTTACGGAGCATAAATAACTGGAAATTATGGCAAAGTTGGAGATTTATTCGCTGTGGTAGACGGATATCTTCATCATGTGAGGTTGTTTAAATAAACATTTCCCTCCATAAATCAACGCGAATATTTCTTTTCCAACCAAGGCATATACTAGAGATTTCATTTCGGTCTTGTGTACGTGTCGCAATTATAGCGTCGTGGGGGAGGGAGAGATTGGTGTCAGAAAGGGTGGGGGAACTTCCCCCCGGTGAGATTTTCAGTGTCACTTTTTTTTTGCAAATATAAAGCAAGTGAACTCACACAAAATTAGCATTGCTGCATGCAGGCACGGTTCCAGAGCATATTTTAGGGGGCTAGCAGGGGTGGATCCAGAAACTTTTTTGCAGGGAGGCGTGCTGAAATGTGACCTTTTTTTCTCCGGACACTTAGACCTAGGCCTCCGAAACTCCATAGGTGGGGGTGGGGTGGAGGTGGGGGGAGGGGGGCTCGTATCATATTTTGAATGTGGAGCGCTGATAACATCCTACAATCTTGCACACTATATTACCTAATAGAGTACAAATATTTGTAGGGGGAGACCGTTCGCATGTTACGTCACCTTCTAACATTTGCTACTGCCATTTCTTATGATTTTTTTTTTTCGGGAGGGGGGGCTAGACAAAAGTGAAAGCTAAAGCCCCCCCCCCCCCCAATCGCACCTGCACTGCTGAAGCTATAGGCCTACACGCCACATTTCCACCACTGTATCTCGACTTCCACTCCAAAAAGCTTTGAACGATTTAATTCTGTTTGGTTTCTATGTTGTTGTTTTTATATGTACTGAAAAATATTAGACATTTGCTTCTTAAGAGAAATTTAGAATTCTTCATGAATTACCGTCTGCCTGCCACACTCTTAACACGATAACCATGACATGAATATCACTTCAGAACATATTTTGTGCAACTTTCTGCCCCTCTTAATGTTTTAGATCTATTTGACACCCTTTTTTTATACATTTATCGAAAAGTGTACTTTTTTAAACATTTAAAATTGTCCATGCTTTTTCTGACAAATGAGGGCGCTATTGCTGTGATGTCATTTTCAGGAAGACATTTTTCTCTTTAGGGGTTTTCTGTTCAAGTTGTGAACCTGCTCATTGACAATATTTGTGAGAAAAGTCTGCTCATTGGCTTACTGCTATGCACCGAAACAACAACGAATCACCAAAGAACAGAAAATTTACCAAGCATATAAATACTGGAATTTTTTGGTGCCGAAATAGCTATAACATTGAGGTTTCTGCCTGAATGACATCACAATTTTTCTCATGAATATGGACATTTGCATAAGCATATAAACCAAAAAGGCACCAAAATGCCCTTAATAATTGCAAAATGAAAATGGAAATTAAGGTTAAATGGGACCCAAATATGCATCTTCGAGGTTGCATTAAAACAGTTCCAATGAAATGGAATGAATACAAGCGTAAGTTTACAAATGACCGGAAAAGCTTATTAACGGTCCAATGAACTTGGGCCAAAAAATGGTCGGTTTAGGGACGATTGCGTGAAAAGTTCAATGCATTGCTGGCACGATATAGATTTATGTACAGATTACTCAGTGGTTGTAAAGTCTATTGACAAATATAGTTTGAAACGAGTTTCTTTCATTTCTGACACCATCGTTCATGTTGGTACAAGACTCCATTGTCGTGTACCTCGACTCCCCAATCGGGTCCTCTCGGCTCATCATTGCACAGATTGTTTTACTCTTTCGCTTGGTTATAATGTTAATGACCGTGACTCGAGTTTTGGTCGTGGGCTGGCCATGCCTGTTTACCAGCACAGAGCTGGAGACTAGTCCTGCAATACGACGATCGTTGAGGTTCTCGTTATCTACAGTCGTCACAAAAACTGCCGAGCCTGAACTTCCAGGGGAAGCGCGACAGTCAGCCAATAGGAGATTGCCTCCCAGCACCACGTCAGAACTTCTGTCCAATGGGCAGCTGGTCTCCCACATCTGGTTCTGCTTGTCGGACGGGAAACCGGCGAATTTGGGGTTGGAGATTACGCTGTTGCCGGGGACGCCAAAGCGCGGGAAGAGCCGGTTTCCCGCCGTTTGGGTGAGCAACGTGACGATTGCGTAATCGTGCACGGCTCGCAAGGCATCGCCGTTGACACGGCGCGTTCTATCCGACTTGATCCAGCCTAACGGAACGTGGATCATGCTGATCCGATGTGAGATAAATCCGTACCAGGCAGGGACTTCCACATACGATCTGTGGGCGTGGCGCCGGAAAGTCACCCCGTTGTGTAGGCAGTGAGCCGCTGTTAGCACGTGTACTGGACTGATCAAGGTACCTGTGCAGCCCAACGACAACCGAACCACGTTTTTATAAGGGGCTTTGCGACGGGTTATGTGGTTGATAACACGCTGGTCAGTTTGCTCTGAAAGTTGAGTATTGGAATTGTTCACTGGCTGACCGTCATCGCTCCTCTTATTATTTCTATCCCTGTTGAAGTCTGAAGTGATGTCACCAGTTGTCGTCTGAATTTCGTGTGGCGGTTTGTCAGTAGGAGTTCGCACTTCAGGTGGCGCGATCTGTGTATCATCAGCAGAGAATCTTACGGTCCTTCGCGTTGTTCTCGTAGGCAACTGAACCTGTAAATCCCCATACACTTGCGGGGCCAACTGTCGCGTCTCTCTGCGCGCTTGAGTCGGTGATGCAGCCAGCATGTTGCTAAGAGCCCGCTGCATGTTGTGTGCGATAGCAGAAACGATTTGTACGGTCTCAGACTGTGACTCAACCCCTCCACGCCTCGGATGCAACCCGTCAGTACCTCGGCGGGACTCGCCACCTGCACTGGATCGCTTCTGTTTCCTCTTCTCGCGTTTTCTCCTCCGACTCCGTGCGTCTTTGTTCAGCTTGTCTGCGCTTCGCACTGTTCTCCGAGTATTGTCTAATCTACGTTCCAATGATGAAACGTCGCCAGTGCGTAAATATCTATCGGCATGTGTCGGCACCCGTTTCTTCAGCGAGCCATTACCGCCGTCATCCAAACTGAATGATGGAAAAGTCTCGATAAATTCTTGCATTTTGGAATGTAAGACATATGAAAATCTTCCTTTGGTCTTGGGTCTGTTCTCGCCCAAATCCTTCGTGTTGGGCGCTGCCTCTGCAAACCGCACTACGAGAAGAAGACAAACTGTTGTCGAGAAGAGAACTTCGATTTTCCAGTGAGACATTGTGATGCAGACAAGCAAATTGGCATTAATACACGGCAATGTAAACCCACCCAGCACCTGTGCATGTACAACTGTACAGTGTGCAGTATTTCCGAGTAGGCCTTGCCAATTTTTTTTCTTCCAAACAAATCTTCCCAATTCCGCTTGGGCCAGTGACTTTATAAGACACAGAAGCGTGCACTGCACTGACACAGTTGAAAATCACTGCACGGCGTTTTCGGCCCTGATTGGCTGAAAGGTTGCCACGTGACACCATCAGCAAATCACAATCGTGCTGGTATTGGACACGGTGCGGTGTGCGCCACGCCTCTCCTCGGTTAGTTAATGAACACACTTCGGCGGGTCTTGGCGGGTACATCTTGCGTGATTGATGCCTTCTATGTTACAAACTTCGCGTGAAAAATCGTAAATAAAAGAAAACTCGGCAGGTCAGAGCGGTTTTTCTTTTCAGGGAATCAAGTCAAGTTACAGGAACTTGCGCGCATGTGGGTACCACACGTAGACCACGGCTCATTTATCTTCATAAATAAACTTTCAAGATTAACAAATAAATACCCCGATGACTGAAATATGGGCGCGTTCCAAGCCTCAAACTCGAGCTTGTAGCCGGCACAATGACAGTAGGAAAATAATCTCTTATTCGACGGAAGTGAACTTGGTTACAAAAACAAAATTATGATATGGATAGCTTGCGTCGATTATAATCTGCTAAAAGTCTTACAGTTTGCTTACTATTTCATTGTTTTTTATCATTGTGCGTCCGTGACTTTGTTTTGCCATTGTGTTTGTTCCTACAAAAATTACTCAATGAAAATAATTGGAGGGCATCTACAACGAGAGATTTTGCAGAAAGAAATAGGATAGCCACAAAAATATTATGTGGGATATGCAAGAAAATAACTGGCTGTCACTGTGAAGAAAATATTTTTGTTCAAAAATGTTATGCAAAGACAAAAATGGAACTGACTCATGGTAAACATCCTTTTATCACTTGTTTTGAAAAAACAAGGTACACTGTCATTAGAGGTTATTGCAAGCAACTTGGCTACGCTTTAATTGTTGTGACACACCATGCATGCATAACAAGAGAATGATTTTTTGTGTGGCTCACATCAAGCAGCCTGTCGATATCATTCAACGTCAGAGCAGATTTCAAGAGGATTTCGTGGAAAACATTATTGGTAAGTGCCCTGACAAAACTGTTTGTTAAAGTTGCCTTCACTTGCTCTTCAGCAAATTCGATTATTTTTTTTTCTCTCGCGACGGATGTTCAAATGTTATGATTTTTAACGAAAGAATTATTTGTGTTTATGCATTAGCGTCACTCGGCGTGACTTGGCGCGGGTCTCGGTATCGACCAATGGAAGCCAGCAAAAAGGGTTATTTTTTATCAATTAATAACTCGTGAAGGAGGCTTTTCTCCGAATTTTTAGTGCACACCATAATGGATAGGAACCTAATCAATATTCGTAAGGCTTGAATAGATTGACAGATATTGCAAACGCCATGTGTTACACGTAGCCATGCGTATTTTTCCAATTTCAACGCGAAAAGTAATGATCATATCACCACGATATTAGCACATACTTGGATCATTATAAGGGACAAAGACCCTTAAAGTTGCACGGAGATACGGTCTTCTAAAACGGGAGAAATTAATTTTCAAAGATTTCGCCCGCCAACGTGAACATGTCTGTGTGCATGTAGTTTCATTCAAAATAAAGTGTTACGTAACCTTTAGAAATCGCCCTTCGCAACCACACGTCTGATTATTCCAGTGGGCGGATTTCTCTCCTTCGACGTCTTATTCAAAAGTGAAGAACTTTTGTCTTGCTTTGGAAGCAGTTTAGAAAATCCAGAGAGAAACTCCTGCATATAGCACTGAAGAGCATCTTCGAGAAACTAAAATATACAGGGAGTCTCAAAACCAAATGAAGCAGTCAAACAACTTTTTTTTTCTGAGAAAACAAAATCGCTTTTTGTAAAACAAAATAATTACCAGAGATGATAGAGTGTTTCTGAAGCACGATGCAAACCATGGGCGTCGATCGGTGGGGAACAGGGGGGTGGGGGGACTGATGTCGTTCTCCAACGTTTTTCGTCCCTGAATAAAAATACGTAGCCTACATTTGATTTATAGCTCAGAACAGCTGATTTAATTACTCCAAACTCGAAAAACAGTAAATGATGATCTTGTCCTAAAACTTTGGCAGTCGTAAACATTGCCTCAGATCGCACCACAGGGCGCCTAGAATCCAATTTTTTCAGGGGCCCTTAAGCGGGCCCCGAACCCCGCGCCGTTTAGGCTTCGCACTCGCACAATTAGTACTGATCAAGATACATATAAATGTACCACCCCACTTTGAGAAGCGAATGACGCCCTCGAGAATTGGTGCCAACGGGCTGTTAGAGCTAGTACCTATACCAGTTTGGCCTGGCTTGATTTGTACAGCCCCCCCCCCCTCCCCGACAAAAGTGTGTTTACATTTGTTAAATGACACTCATTCAAATGGGCCTTGTTTTGTCGACCGTAATTTTTAAAAAATGACTCTCCCATTGCAAACTCTTGGTGGCGCACTGCATTGCGAATCTCCCGAATTTTATGATTTTGGTCATCCTCCACCCCCCCTTCCACTCGCCAGCACAGATTTACGCCACTGGCCGTCATTGCACTCGCGTGGTCACGATTCTAATTATGCCACAGGCTGACGTTAATGTGACATTATATTATAATGGCATCATTCCCTAGACTTAGCGTAAGTTAAGTACAAGAAAAGATGAAGTTTCCCAAGCTAGCTAAGGGAGCTGAATTAGAATTAGACAAACGAAATTCCCTCGTAAAAATTTGTAAACGGGTCAGTAGTTTGATATAAATATGATGAGGTGGGGGGAACTTGCTAGAATTTCTCTCAGTCATAGCATGGAGGAACATGCCAGTGCAAGACGCGCGACGCGAAACAATAATTGATGAGACGAGCTTGGTAAGGTTAATTGCTGGTAGTGACTCTGAATAGTCAACTGCTCCGTACATAAGAAAGATTGTAAAAAAGAGTTACGTAACATCACCATGTATATAGCACGATGCTGATGCATCTTTCGTGCAGCTATGAAACACAAAGTAACTCTCCCACACTGCGGGAAATTAGGATTAAGTTTTAAACGCAAAGAAAAAAGCATCTACTGAAACAGCCTAGTTGTTAAGCTGTTTAACAGTGGACCCAGGGTTCGGGGTTCGAACCCGCTCAGGTGTCATTTTTTTTGGTTTTCGATGCCCGCGGTTCTGTCATTTAAGAGTATTAATTTCCCGTCGTCATTTACCAACAGCAGTTAGCTCGGTCGGTCGGTAAGCTGACTCACAAGTTGGGACTGTCTGCGAAGTCCAGGTTGGCATCTGCGTATAGGTACGGAGTTCTTTTGCTGACTCGGCAGCAAGGCTTAGGGTGCCACCTCGTTTCCACCCTTTATGGTGCCTAACTTTCGAGTTACATGGATGGACAGGGAAGGAGGTGTGGTGGGCCGGGTACCGAGTCCCAGAAGAGTTCTATATGGAAGTCGGTAAGGGGCTCATTGAGTTAGGGTCATAAGTCCGACTCCTGAAGACTTGGCCATCGCCACATAACTTTTTGTTTTATTTTCTTTCTTTTTTTCTATCGGAGGACAATTGCAAGAATGATTAATTTGTTATATCGAGAGCTTGGACTGTAATCGTTCGAAATTAATATTTAAAATTGCTCGAAAAATACAAAATTCAATCCAGCTCTGATGTTTTTATTTTATTGACGCAAAACTGCATGTACATGCTCAGCACCTTTGAGCATACCTTGTTCAGGCCTGCATGTTCCCTGATCCCAGACTGCAGGGGGGTATTTAAGTCCTATAGTGGAATTTTTTATTTATTTTTATTTTTTTATATGCACAGCTGCTGCTGTCAAACCCCATATATGAAGCGACTTCGCACGGCAGCAATCTTTTGACATGAGTTTCAGAACCGGATTTTAGCCGGAGTTCGCGGAGTAAGTTGGGCAGCGGTGTTAATTATTTACTTTCTCAACTTTGTTCTTATTCCCTCTTCCTTTGCCTTATATTCTCTATTCTTCGGAACACTGGTGCCTAGGGCCTACGAAACACTTAATCCGGGCCTGCTGGTGGCGCTTCAGGGCCCCTCGAAAAGAATAATTAATGTATAAAAGTCAGAGTTTTTAAAATTAGTTTGGTATATTGATTTCTTTAAAAAAAAATCACCCGCGGAATTTTATGGAAACTGAAAAATCGCATGATGAGAAAGAGAAATATCTTGCAAAAAAATATGGATCTGTCACTTCCGAAAACTTCCGTGTGGACTCGTGGAACTCGATCACTCGTTTAAGCATGAATATTCATGGAATAATTTTGTGGCAGACAATTTTTTTTGAACAAGCTTGAAGGATTTATTTTTATTTACTAACAAATCTCAAATGACCGTTGATAAGAACTGTATTAAAACGTGATCCAAACGAAATCTAGAATCCATCACATGTAGGTAGGTATTGAAATCTTCGCGTCGTTATCATTTTCGTTCTCACGCAAGTACGCGATGTGAAAACAGACGTGATCGAACAAGGAGACCTATACAATCCTGGCCAAATCTCGCTGGGCCTCAACCTCTCTCTCTCCCCTGCTCAATGTGTCTCTCTTCTGCGCGGTGTGTGCTCCATCAGCTGGAGAGAACAACATTGACCGGGGGAGCGGGGGAGTGGGTGACCGTGAAAGGCTAAGGTTATATTTCCAAGTGTCCCAACCATTTTGGCCGGGATTGTAGGTACGAAAATAGGTCGTAGGTAACCGACCTTTTTACCCATTTCCAACTGATTTCTCATCTATTCTGAGGCAATTTTGTCAGTGTTTTTTAATAAACAGATCTTATAACTGAACCCGTTAAAACAGTTGATAAAATTATACACAAATTGACAGGTGTGATTTCTGAATTTCGTGATTTATTTCTTCCTGTCCTTTCATCTTTGCTGTATTCCAATAATTTTTGACTCGCCAGCCGGGCTACTTAAGGAATAGTTTGACTAGCCCGCGGCTGTTTTGACTAGCATTTGGCTAGCGGGCTATCGCTAATTTCGAACCCTGAATTTACCACCATTCATCTTCATTTTGTAAACATGGTAACGGCATAAAGGAGAAGACTTACGTTAAGGGCGCTCCAATTTTTGTTAAGTATCTATATACAGGCATATTAATATTTAAGGCCTTCTTAATCCAATCACTAATTTGGGTCCAGAACGATAAAGAAATCTCACAAGTGCAAAATAAAAGAATCAGAGTTTCCTTTTCTACATGACAGAAGGAACACGAGTCGTTCTCCCCTTTACCAATCTTTACAAGAATTGACGCAGGATTCGATGAACGACTAAACAGTATTACAATGTATTATGACAAATGATACCGGAAAACAAATTGCGCTTTTGTATGCGTGCAAGTTGAGTGTTAACATTTCGTCTCTAACGCAATCTTCCAGCAAAAAAAAAATTACAAAATAACTTCAAATTTTGCTGGTTTTTTTTACCCTTTTCTTTACTAAACCTCGAAGAACATGAAAAGTATGCAGTAAAGGAAAAGGTTGAAAGATTTTAAGAAATCAATTTTAAGATTTTTTTCTTGGCAGATTGCGTTAGAAACGAAATGTTCACACTGAACTTGCACGTATACAAAAGTGCAACTTTTTCCGGTATCACTTGCCATAAATTGCATAATTTCGTACACATTATCACTGTTTTGGGACAAATAAAGAGTATAGCTGGGTTGATGAGGAATTTCTGTACTGATTAGACGTTATTTGAGCGAGAGGTGCTCAGTAATTTTTGGGTTAGACACACAAATATTAGGGGGGGGGGCTTTCTTTTTTAGTTGAGTGCATCTTTTGCGTAATTTCTACTCGGAAGAAGAATTCCACATTGAATATAAAAAGTGCCCGTCTGAGGTCCAAACATCGCAAACAATTATTGTACCTCCTCCCTTTCTTTTTAATCGAAACGCCCCACGGGCTTACACGCAGGTAATGCAGGTTCATTTTGACAAGAATCCATTTTGTCATCGTTGAATTGGCAGTTTGACTGACTGAAACGGACAGGTTGATGTTGGCAGATGTCTGCCGCGGGCAACGGGTGTATGGGTGGTTGTGTCACTCCACATCGAACCAAACCACAGGACAAGATTTTTCTCAAAATAAATGTACAGTTCGTGTTTTTTCCGTGTTTATTTTTTCCACAGGGTTTCAAAAAAAATTAATAAACAAATAAATACAAACAAGTTGACACCTTTCTCGGATTATTCGTATTTCACATATAAATTCGCTTGGGCATTTTTATACCCAAATTTCGATAGTTGCTTGGTGCTCTGTGGTTGTATGTGCAAGTACGATTTTGTTTGGTGAAATTAGGCGTATACATGGCCTATTCCACGTTCTAGCTGACAGATGACATTTTGGCAGTGACTTCACACATAAGAAAATAGCAATCCATTCACCGTCAGGCATAAATAGTCATCCATAATAATTTTCATCCTTTATTTGGATCCTGCTTGCTATAATTAGAAAGAACAACATGGATTCCTGCACTGTTTCTGAATATAGACGCATTCCAGAAATATTTTGCGCGGCTAATTTTTTTCACGAATGTCATGCATGGTTCTTCGAACATCGCTACGTAAAGCAGACCTTGTGAAACTTTAACTTTTCCACAATTTCAAAATATTGCTGAGTACAGACTAACAGAGATTAGCCAATGAAAGGTTGGTGATGGAGGCGTGAGGATCGGATAGTAACCAGGGGTGAGTTTCTAACACTCTGAACATTCTCTCGAAACATTTCACGGGTCCTTTTTTTTAATACATGGAGAGACACACTAAACAATCGATTTATATTGCAACCGTATAAGCATTTGTGATCCAAATCTTGAAAAGTTCAAGTCTGACGCACGTTACTGCACAGTGTTCTAGTTTACGGTCTTCCTGAAGAAAAAAAATCCGCCTAAGCCCTCAATCAGGCAGAACAAACAACAGACCGTTGTCAGATAATCGTTATAATGCTCCTGCCTCGCTCTCAGTCACACTCACACGCGTCCAGAGAAACAAAAATAATTCTGAGAAGGAGTTCGATTTATTTTGTTCTCGTCCTATATGCAGTGACGATTTACAAGTCGCGGTTTTGCTTCGTGGTCTAGTATGACGTCAGTAACGTGCAGTGATGACGTCATGCCAATTTCATCCAATGACGTGCGATGGTGGTTCTTGGGAATAGTTATTGCGAGGAATGTCTCACGTCGTGCCAGCCGTAAATGTCGCAGACGATCGAATCAAGCCGTTCTGGCGGGATTGTTCTGTAAGACAGGAATATCCGGTGGTCGGCCACCACCGGCAGAACAATAATTGCCAACTCTAAAACGGGATGGGCCTAGTATTAACTCAAAGCGTTTTGTATCCTGCAGGTTATTTCAAAACCTCCAGGAATTCGGTGCTTCGTAGTTACCGTCTGTTTTTAATGAGATCACCCGGCCGCATTTTAAACAAAGAGAAATGAAACGATATTCCACAATGGAATGCTGAAGGTATATTGTTGGTCGGTTCGCACCATTACTGGAGCGATATTAAATTAATATAGCTCTGTGGTTCGCACTGACAATTGAACATTCTCCGAAAACACGTAAATTTTGGTTTTCACGAACTGACACCCTGTGCAGGGTCACTTCGTGGTAACCAAAAATACCAGAATATGATCGTAACAATCTAGTGTTTTAAACATTTTCATTTTAATGTAACGTGTATTTCTTGAGTTGTTGGCCCCAAATCGGGTTTAGTGGTGGAGATCGAGACCACTATAATAGAGGGCGCGCCACATAAATAGTGGTCTCAACAACGCATCAATTAGGATGCTGCACAAGTGAACAAAAAGAACAACCTCGTTTCCGATGAACTACTCAAGAAATACAAAATGGATTAAATTGAAATTTCGTGCAATTAGTTTTCACGATGTGTAGCATGAGTAGTTTGAATGGCGTAGATCAATGATAATTATTTTAGAAACTCAAAATCTCTGTGGAGAGGGGGGGGGGCGACTGGGGGCGACAAGATTTCATAGGGGAGGGGGAGCTATCGCCCCCACGCCCACCGCGGCTACGCCACTGCGTGTATTTCTTGAGTTGTTGGCCCCAAATCGAGTTTGGTGGTGGAGATCGAGACCACTATAATAGAGGGCGCGCCACATAAATAGTGGTCTCGGCAACGCATCAACACGGATGCCGCACAATTCAAGAAAAAGAACAACCTCGTTTCCGATGAACTACTCAAGAAATACAAAATGGATTGAAATTTCGTGCGATTAGTTTCCACGATGTGTAGCATGATAAGTTTTCACGATGTGTAACAATCTAGTGTTTTAAACGTTAAAAATCCATGTTGACTTCCATTAGGATTGTATTTGTTGCAATTAAAATCCTGTATTGTTACGGTCATAATAGCTTGATAATTTGACGTTTTTATTATGAAATGAAATCTTTTGATGTCAAACATCGTGACAAATGAGTGTACGAAAATTCATTTGAATATAACGTGTATTCAGTGGCGTAGCCAGGAATTTTTCAGTGGGTGGGGCGGGGGGGCTGGAACTTTTCATGGGGGGGGGCGTCATGTATATCAATGATAATTATTTTAGAAACTCAAAATCTCAGTGGGGGGCGACTGGGGGGCGACAAGATTTCATAGGGGAGGGGGGGTATCGAGTAATTATAATTGAGTTGTTGGCCCCAAATCGAGTTTGGTGGTGGAGATCGAGACCACTATAATAGAGGGCGCGCCACATAAATAGTGGTCTCGGCAACGCATCAACACGGATGCTGCACAATTCAAGAAAAAGAACAACCTCGTTTCCGATGAACTACTCAAGAAATACAAAATGAATTCAATTGAAATTTTGTGCAATTAGTTTTCACGATGTGTAGCATAAGTAGTTTGAATGGCGTGAGAAACCGTGGAGCTATAAATATAATATGATCATAACAATCTAGTGTTTTAAATGTTAACAATCCATATTGACTTCCATTAGGATTGTATTTGTTGCAAATAAAATCCTGTATTGTTACGGTCATAATAGCTTGGTTAATTGACGTTTCTTTAGGAAATGAAATCTTTTGATGCCAAACATCATGACAAATGAGTGTACGAAAATTCATTTTAATGCAACGTGCATTCAGTGGCGTAACCAGAAATTTTGTTAGTGGGTGTTGTCGAAGGTAATTCTGTCCCCCGGTAAAACTGTCCGGGGACACATTTACCAGGGGGACAGAATTACCTGTCACACGGGCATTGTTAAAATGCAATACCCAAGTTACGACATTCCCCATCCCCTTAATTCCCCCGTGGGAAAGCAAAAGTGAGCCTTTTCTTCGGGGGGGGGGGGGGGGGGGAGGCACTATAGATCCCTCCAACATATGAGGCGTCCCACCTGGCTCTCATAGGAAAGCGCACATGTCAACAAAGCGTGACGTCATTACGTCTTAGTTCTTTCGGTGTAAGAATTTTTTGTGTATTTCCCCCTTTTTCTTGAAATGGTATTGTCTCATAATTTTCTTCCACCAATAGCATTAACTGCATCATTTCATTTGTCAGTGGGTAGCAAGGTCATTTTTATTAGGTGGGCGGGGGTGTTAAAAATGTCATGAAAAGGGCACTTGCACATCCGTTCTGAAATGTAGACACGTTTTTTTTTCTCCGGACACTTGGCCTCCGTAAAATCAAACAGTTTGGATGGGGAGGGAGGGGGGGGGGGCCTGGTACCATCTGTCGATGGGGGCGCTGTTCAAAACCGACGATCATGCACACTAATGGGCAATATATGGTGCTTTTTAGGGCGATACATGCGTGAGATTCACAAAAAGGCACCCGTAATGGCCGATGGTACAAAAAAGGGCACGAGTTCTTTTTAAAAAGGGCACTTGTTTTGTAAAAAGGGCACTTGTTAAAAAAAGGGCACCCTTTACAAAATATTGGGAGCGGGGGTGGAGGTGGGTAAGCGCTGGTGAAAAAAAGGGCATTTGAATGGGTGGGTAAGCGCTGGTGGAAAAAAGGGCATTTGAATGGAAAAGGGCAGTCTTAAAATATTGGGGGCCCCCGCTGGCTATGCCTATGAGTTGTGTTTTTTTTTTTTCTACTCCCAGCAGCACTAAGCCATGGTTGTTTGTAATAGAGTTGACATAACACATTTGGTTAATAATATAATTTAGGTGTTTAGACAAGAGATACTAGGGATGAGTTGTGCCAACTGGAAGGAAATACGTGTGATTTGGGTGTGTGAGGGTGTCAGATGAGTTGAAGTCCGACAAAACAGATCAGTTATTGGTGGAAGATATGCGTGTGTTTTCGGTGTGTGTGATAAAATGAATCTTAGCCACCATGCATAGCAAGCAACAACAGGCCTTCCTTCAGCGATCAGTTTAAAGCCTAATCGAGGCAGTTACATGTAGTTGGTTTTAAATCATGTAGTTTACTTTATTTTTTTTTTATATTTTATTTCAGCCACATCCAACAGCGCAAGCGTCAATAACAGGATTGATAAATGGAGAGAAGACAATGAGAAGAAGTTACAGTTTTAGAGGTGGGAGGAAAAGCCCAGAGGAATATTCTGGGGAAAACCCACGGAACCAGGCAGGGACTGAAAACCCAATCCACATATTGGCCCAGGTGGGATTCGAACCGGGTCACAGCGATGGAAGGCGAGGAAAGTACCACTACGCCAACCTGACTCCCCAAGCACTTTAAATCAGTGCTTGATTTGTCAAGATTTGAGAGCATTTTTGCTCATGTAAACACACGGATACTGAAATGTGTATCCTTGTAGAGACATTTCCTTGTTCGTGTACTTAAGTTTTCGAGTTTGAAAGTACAGTTTCAAAATGCTCTTATTTTAACCAGAATTAATTTCCTTGGCTGAAATTCGGACGTAATATCCCTGTTCTAAAACTCTACCATTTTGCGCCAGATCAACATGCCTTGGAAATTCCTAGTTTTTGAGTAAAATCCATATATCTATTTCGTGAAAACCTTGTGGAGACGTATTCATCTAAAGAAATTGCCTTGTGGAGACATACAATCTGTTGTTCCCTATTGTGTACATGTCTCCACAGGGCACGGTGTATCAGATCACACATGTTTATGTCACACACGCAGTGTGGGCATTCCTTTGTTTTCGTGTAGTTAAGAAAAACATGTGAAAGAAATCATTTTACTCACACTGTGAAAACTCTTTCAACCCAATTTTTTTCTATGATTCCCTTTAGTTTCTATTCATTTTGCCAGAAATAAACGTAACACATGTTTTCCCAGAGAAGGGGAAACACTGTGTGGACGTGGGTAGTCCACACAGCGTCGCTGCTACCTGGTTTATGTGGACCTCTTTTGTTCGGAAGTCCACACAGTGAATGTAATGCTTGTACACCAAGGAATAATTTCTGCAGTTCTGAGAACCAAACAACTATGGCTGGGAGTTGAGGGACCAAAACCAAAACATTAAGATTGACTGGGCTCCTTGAGGCTACCAACAGGACCAAGGATGGACTCAAGATGTTAATCTGAACAGGCCGTAGGACACCCGGACTCCGCGGTGTTTCCAAAGATCGTGCCAGGATACAGACAGTCCTCAGTAGTATCCGTGACGCGTGATATCCGCGCCCAACTCCCGATACACTGGTACGTTAGACTAAAGTTAAATCTTAAAATTGTATAAAGAAACTGCTCCAGATTAATTGTTTGAGTGTGAGTTTAAGAATTACTTGAATAATTTTGTGAAAAGATAATTAAGAAGTTGTAGATACCTGTATTTTCTCATTATTGATCAGCCAAAGAAATCATATTAAGGAATTTAGTTATAAATATTTGTAAATAATTTGATGCAAATAGATTAAGTTCAGAACAAGAGAGATGACTGGTATTTCTTTCGTTGTTGGGCTGTAAAGTATATGGTTGTAGACAGAAGGGACACATTATCCTGGGAAATCATTGTTCTAACAATCGGGCTTTTACATCCTAGATCTGGAAAGTGCTAAACATGCAGATCTGTTTTACAAAATAGGGGGCGCCATTTGGGTTTCCCCATATTTTTTTTTACTCACCTTGTGTAAACCAATCACCCCAATAAAAAAAAAAGCTGGAAGAGATTTGTCTTTCTGTTGTGTGAAAGCTGCGTTCATTGCCGATCACAGAGGGCTTAGTGTCCTCATTTGTGCCTATCAGTCTGCTCGGCTGGCGAGCTGGCTGGCTGGCTGGTTGGCTGGCTCGCTCCCCGTCTGACTCCCCCTCCGTCTGGCCGGCTCCCCGGCTGTCTGTCTGGCTGTCTGTCTGGCGATCCGTCGTTAATTAATCTAGATTAAAAAGCAGGCACTCTCACCTGAGACCGCAATGTAATCACATTTGTCATGTAATAGCGACAGGAATCACGTTCTGGCAAAGATAGAATAGCATTGACTACGCAAGGTCTCTGTGTTCGGAGCTCGAAAAGTCATCAGGAACTTTCGTGCGAAATTCACAGAAAACGTGTTCGTGTGGCCTTATGAGTTTTTCTGCAGGAGGGTTTACAAGTGATGAATACTTCAAGATGAACCTCATTTCTTAATTAAGGTCATTGACAGTATATCTTGGCATAGAGCAGGGAAGTTCCTATAGCTCCGTGGTCAAAAATCCCCCTACTTCGCTCCCACAAACTTTTTGCTTTGAACACCAAGGGCACTGATGAGGCCTAATGGCTGTAAAGTCTCTCATATTTAATAGAATAGAAGTCGTACGGGGTAAGACCCAGTATCTTGAGGTCTATGCTTGCCCCCTCCCCCTCCGTCCCCTCGCCGTTCCCCCATCACGAATTTTGGGAAGGCCGTCCAGAGTTGTTCAGTTTAAATGTCCAGGAATTAAATTTTACACTGAAGAATATTTGTAGCAAATATCCATTCCTCTGAAATGTATAAAAACTATGAGACATCATTTTTTTTTTTGGTATTTGTTTTTGCAAAGCGCACGTTTTAAACATTTAAAATATTTCGTGCTTTTTCCTGACAACTGGAGCGCTGTTGCTGTGATGTTAAACACACTCCTCAGATTAGGAGTTTTCTCTTCAAATTGTAAACCCAAAATTCTCATTATTGAAAACATCTGTGCAAAAACATTTGCTTAGCACCAAAAAAATCTGGCTTATAAAAGCAGGTTACCAGCCAAAACTCCACGTGATGTACATTGCTCGTGCATGATTAGTATTCAGCTGTTGCTTGCCATAGCATGAAAATCACGTGGAGTTTTGACTGGAAAACTGCTTTTATAAGCCAGGCTTTTTTTGTGCTAAGCAATTTTGTTTGCTTAGCAGCGCCTTGAAATTGGGCCCCGATGGGCCAGGGGTTAGTGAAGGAACGCGCACGCGCCCATGGGGTCGAGGCTGGCCATACACTGGAACACGATGAACCACTGAAAGCGGCAAAATAACCACAGCAAACTCCCAAAATTCTGGTGACGTTTTATGTTGAAGCAGTTGTGAAAGTGAAGTATACGGTGAATGACGTGACAATTTTGCTCACAATTATGAATATGGAACTTTGCATTAACATAAAAACCAAAGCTATAACTATGGAGATAAAAAATAAAGTGTAATGGAACACAAAGGTACATTTCAAGTATTGCACTGAAAAAAATTAGGCCAATTAATGTTACGTGCATTTTGTTTACAATGGGGGAGGATACTCCGTGCTTACGATTTTCGAACGTTGTAACATAGGTGTTCCTGAAATGTTCATTCACTTCTGAAAATCGGTCTTTCGTTTTCGTTTGAATTTGAATGCATGTTTTTAATCCCATTTCAATTCAAACAAAAAAAGTTCAATGTTTTCATTGTCCGTGCATTCGGTTTTAAGAAACAGACGGCCAATTACGTTACCTGTGCATTCATTTACGCAAGCATAGGCCTACCATTTCGCGCAGAGTTCTGGAATACAATTTCGTGAATGCGCAATCAAAAGTACGTTTTGCTCGGTCAAAATAGCAGATTACATCACAAAACATTAAACAATTAGTGAAATGGAATGGTCAATGTTTGAAATCACCCTGTAAAAGCGAAAAAGAAGTCTTGTAAACGAATCTGAATGAACGAAAGCTGCCGCTCTATCACTAAGTTGATTGAACTGAAATGGAAACGAATGCTCTGGTATCGAAAATGAAACGCGTGTTCAGAGCGATTCTCAAAATCCGACTAAATTGAATGACCAATTTTCAAAAGGGAATCAACATTTGAGGAAATTGGCCGGGAAAACCTATATTATCTTCTTTATCAAATTATCTCAACACAGTTTCACTTCCAACAAACCTATGAAAACCTTTCTCTTTTACGTAGTTAATGAACAATTCCTACACCACTTCACGCAAATTACAGTATACTGTGCAAATGGTATAACGCAATATCATTGTGCATATTTCACAGACGCACACATTATTCATGTACTTTTAAATATGATATACTTTAAACATTGTGTATGTATATTATGTATATAAACCACGAAGTGGGTGTAATACAGGGTGAGTCAAAAAGAAGTTGACCGGGATTGGTGATGTTTTTCAAAACAAACAAATGACACACAAAACCCCGGTGAAGCACATAATTAAACAAGCATTCTTTTTTGCTTATCTGAAAAAAAGAATGAAACAAATTGATCATTCCTAAGAGAAGTTATGCCTGTTTTACTGAAAGCACTCATGTTTGTAGCTGTCCATGGAGTGTTAAAGTACACAGCTAAAATGCTTACTTTACATTTGTTTGTTCAAGTATTCCGTGGACAGCTTGCAAAATGAGTACCTTTATTAAAATAGACATAACTCCTCTTAGGAATGATAATTTGTTTCATTCTTTTTTTTCTAATAAGCAGGAGAGAGTGCTTGTTAAATATATGCTTTACTGAACTTTTGAGTGTCATTTGTTTGTTTTGAAAAACATCACCAATTCCGGTCAACTTCTTTTTGACTCACCCTGATATAGTTATCGCAATACATGTATTCGCTTTTTCTGGTGTAATGTGAAATTGCGACTCTATGAAATACGGTCTCATTGTATGGAGCATCTACACTGTCGAGTCACATGATAATTTTTTAGTCTGTATAAGATAGAACAGACCAGATTTCAAAGGAGTCAACATTTCGCATAAACCCCCGACATTGTTTTCCACACACAAAAACAGTTGTTTACTAACGTTTGTACATAATCCCCTAGCCCCGCCCACTCCAAGGGCCCATCTTTAATTTACTAAAGGCGAGTAGCCTACGCCACTGCCAATGCACGTACGTCTTGTAAGCATTTTATTGAGAACATTAAATTTTGAACTTCAATGCTCAAATTCAATGCTCAAAATCTACATTCCACACTACCAACAGACCTAAGACCTGATGACGTCACGCTTTGTTTACATGCGTGCTAAGCACGTGACGTGACGTCATTAGGTCTATTGATACGTGCCAGCGTGGGTGCTTTGATAATAATGCTATTTACTTTTGAAAAACTTTTCTACTTGCCGCGAGCGGATACATTGGTTCAAAATGGCGTCCGCTGACGACAACGAATAGATACAGCGTAAAACGTCATACAACAATTTTGACAGTTAATAGTTGAAAAATCAAAATATTGATTTTACTGTTACATATAATTGCATTATGCGTTTGCAAAGTTGCGGTAATAAGAATTAGGGCCTACACCCTTTTGGTGATCCCTGGCCCTGTTTAATGTTTAAAATCACGTAGGATTATTTGTAATTTCCCCGAAAGGTACCGACTTAATAACAAAGCAAAGATGTAACTGGTATCAAATACCGTGTGAAAATATTCCGCCAGAAGCGGCATCGTTTGATAGAAAGCTAACATTGAAGGTGGTTTCAAAATAGGGTACACTTTTTTGACGAACGTTAGCAACGGAATCTAGTTATTCGAGATCCGAAAAATACTAGTGAATAATACGTTTTCGTTGTTTTCTAAAAATGTATATTAATTTACATGTAGTATCCGCTGAGCTGAATTTCAACAAGTTAGTCTGTTGTAATGCACCCTTTCGACCAATTTTGTTGCTTCAAATGGAAAAAAATGTGCAAATAGCAAAATGAAATATGTACCTCTATACACTTGTTTCAAATACGTTTGAGGCAGTCTCTTGATACGTTTAATGTTTAAGGCTTCAAACGGCCTCTTCTATATATCTATATTACGGGAATATGACTTTGTGCTTGGGGCCTGGACACGGATACTGGCCAAGCACATTTCAGTCAAATAGTCAAAACAAGCCAAAAGTGCTAAATTTCCAACGATTTTGTTTAACAATCTTACTTCCTACTTTCTGAAACACCCCTCTGGCTGTGTTTATGGTATGTGCCTCTCGCGAACAGTATTAAAAATGTCCTGAAGAGATTGGCGCGCGTGTGGCGCAGAACGCGGCGGTGCCGGTGTAGTGTGAATTTAGGACTCTATGAAATACGGCTCATTGGTAGTATTGCGCATGTCTAAGTGAAGATTGTGAACTTCCAACCAATAAAAGGATAAAAGGGGCCAGATTTCCTAGGAGTCCAAATTGATGTAAAACCGGGGGCGTGTTTAAAACCAGTTGGTGTTTTAACAACCGTTTCAAACCACCCACTCGAGTGGCTCTCGACCAATAGGACAACTGCAAGACTATGGCAGGTAAAGCAAATCAACGATTATATTGCTTGAGGAAATTGAGGGAATTTCATGTTGACAACAGGTTTTTAATTCTTTTTTGTAAGTCCCTTATCCAGAGTATTCTTACCTTTTGTTTTGTTTGTAACTTAGGTAACTTGTCAAAAGAAAACATCAAGAAGTTGGAAAGACACAGGAAGATTGCCCAGCGCATCATCTGCGCAAACCTTCTTTGTATGACCAGCGTGTTTTGTTGAAAGTTCACAAAATAATGCAGGACCCCTCACATCCATTCTATGACCTTTTCAAATTTGGTGTCAGTCTTTGTGTCCCAATTACTTCACGTTGTTGCACTCGTTTGTTCCAAACGCTATTAACCTGTTTAGTAGGTCTGTGAATAGGTACCGGTAATCATTTATATTACTGTAAAGAGCCGTCAATTCGTTTTAATATGTCATGTGTATGGCGTTGCCTTTTGTGTGTGTGTGCTATTATGTTGACTTCAGAATTTTTGTGCAATTTACCGTGGTCCTCTCAATTTAATTTGTATTTTATTGGTTAATTTTTATGGGAGTTTTAGCGATCTGTGTATATTGAACTGCATAATAGTTTAGTGATTTTATGTAAATGTCATTATTCAGAAATGCCAGTGGAAGCTGAATTTCTATACTTTTTAGTGTGGATATTAAACTTCAAACTTGAATTTGAATTTTAAGGTAAAACTGTATCAGGTATTTATGAATGATTATCATTATGTCCGCAATGTTTATCCTATAAGAACCATTGTACAAATGAATTTTCATTACAAATTGACAGGCATGTGCCGCACAAACGATTGCTAACCAAATGCTTGCCTACTGCAAACCAGACGACCACCGTCATACGATCGGATCATATACAAGCTGGTTTAGGTAGTATCTCTCTATGGATGGATGGCATTGGGCCTTTGGCACCGTCTACAGAAAACCTTGGACAACGCTTCACGAAACGGCTGGATTCGCAAGGAGTAGAGAAGAGGGTTGACGGCGCTGTTCATATACGTCAGGGTGCTCAGAATGACTCGGGTCTGAAATGTGGGGTAGTAGGTCGGGTCGTAGATCTGCCTCAGGAGCATGCATGTGGTCGGTATCCAGGATACTGCGGTCGTACCAAGCACCATGGTGAGCTTCTTGATCACCTTCAACTCCCGCCGGAGCCACTGCTTGCTTCGGCCGACCCCTTCGGCTCCGGCCGGTATCTGGTCAGATTCTGCCCGGAGTTTCTCCCAAACTACCCGGAAGATCTTACCGTACATGACGAACATCAACAGGAAAGGCGCCAGGCCGTTAATGTAGCAGTACAACTGGAGATGCGCGATGTTGAAGACGTCTTTGAAGTCGAAGCACACGAAGGACGGGTCCTTGATGCCGTTGAGGCCGGCAAAAGGCATCACGAACGCGGTGATGAAAGTGTAGCTCCAGACGAACACCAAGATACCACACACCCAGGCTGGGGTCATGTACTGATGCATGGGGTAGACTATCTTGAGATACCGGTCTAGACTCAGAGCAAGAAGGGAGAACACACTAGCGCTTGATGAGAACATGATGGAGCACCAAAGTAGGAGACAAGCGTACTTGTTACCGGCTCGGGTGGGATTTAGAGTGATATCTACACCTGGTATCATTGCAACAGACAACAGCCCATCTGCAGCTGCCAGGCTCACAATGAACGAGTTCTCCAAAACCTGCAGGGTCTTGAAATAGGCGACCAGGACCAGCACCGTAGCGTTGGTGAAGAATATGACGAAAATCAGCATGAATTGGGTCGTGATGGAGAACTGGAGCCAGCCGGTGATATCCGGATAGGACGGGACCAAACCGGTCGGATCCGCCCAAGTGCAGTTTTCTGCGCCAGTGCTGTCGCTGCAATTGTCAGCCATTTCGCCGGCAGAGAAACTCATCTTTTTGAAGTAGAGCACCAATCTGATACGAGACAATGGGGGAAATCAAAAGAAGGTGTATAAATTATTACAGCCTATTACATACCAAACGATGACCATTATTATAAGGGAAATAATTTACGCGTTGTCCATTATATTGGTTTATTCTAGGTTTAAAATGTACATGTATTTATTATGGGTCTTCTGGTCCAATCTACGGAACCCTTAAAGGTACTTGTACATTCAAAACAAATCATTTCGCGCGCGAGATGATTTATCTTTTTTGAATGTCCCTTAAGTGGCGCTGTACCGATCAAATTGGCACCCACAATTATTTTGGGAATTTTCTTGTTCAAGGGTGTACTGTCCGTGGTTGACTGCTCTATTTTCCGACACCTCTATGTTCCGACACCCCTATGTTCCGAAACCCCTATGGTTACAGACCAGCAAAAAAAACCCGCCATAGACCCCAATGATAAATGCCCCCAATTCAAAAATTCAGGAAAAATACTCACAACTCTCCAAGGTATTCCAGACACACATCAAATTAAAGCTAATTTCATCATCTTTCATTTTCTTTTCAATTTTGAGGGGTCAACTGATGACTTTTAGGAGAAATTTCCATCAGAAGATGATCACCCCTTAAAATGGTCCTGAAGCCCATCGCCATTTTGAAAAACGACGCCTACACTCCATTGCAAAATAGAATGTTTTTAGGGCTCCAATTTCATCCAAATTGCACAGAACTACAAGCTCACAGTCCTGTGCACGGCTTCCACCCATATTTTGTTTTACAAACCCTCAAGTTCACGGCCCACAATATGCTCAAATAGCGAAGAATTTGGGGTTTGCAAATCGTACTTTGGCCGACGTAGGCGAATTCGGACACATTTTACTGGCCTGCAACCATATGTTCCGACACCCCTGTATGTTCCGACAACCCGAACATAAGATTTTTGGTTATCCTGGTTAGGGTTAGAATAAGGGTTAGGGTTAGAGTTAGGGTTGGAAAAAAGGATTTAGGGTTAGGGTCAGGTTTAGGGTTAGGTTTAGGGTTATCGGGATAGGAATATGTGCAGTCGGAACATAGGGGTGCGGGAACAAAGGTGTGTAACCCTGTCCATGCTATTGGCGAATCTAAATTGCTAATTTTTAGGACTATAAAGGATTATCAATTTTGAATGATCGACCGAATAAAAATCGACCCATGAAGTTAAGTCATGGACTAATAATTACACAAAAATTTGCCTTAGCGGGTCGACAATTACATTTCATAGATGCACATGCGTCACTCTGTTTCGCCAAATTGCCGGGATTTTTTTTTTCTTGATTACAGGCAATTAATTTTGCACAACGGGAATTCGAAAGGCACGCAAGATCTCCATGTTATCTGCATTTTGTTTAACCGCAGAATACAGACTTTGTTGTATACTAATTACTACAGCCACAAATAATGTGACATTTGGGAGACACTTTAGCGTCATAAGTTATACCTTTAGGAGACATTGTGGAAGTAGGAGACATTTCAATGTCTCCCTAATTCCACATCCCCTACTGAGAGGCAAAATTTACCATTGCAAGGCTGCCCGCTAGATCGATTGTTTGTTGTCCAATAAGTAAAATTACCAAAATGCGTAGGGGTAGGATCAGGTAAACTTGTTTTTTTGTAGGGATCATTAAAGTTAGAAAAAAAATCTGTGCACAAGCCTGTGTGAATACTTCCCTAGTGACCCATTAAAACAAAAATCTGTGCACAAGCCTTTGGAAATGTCTCCCTATAGTGCCCATTATTGGTATTACTGTCTTCCCTATCGTATTGTTCGACACTGCTTAATTCTGCCTATTACTCAATAACTGCTATTTTCTTCCTGCATGCACTTGTTTGTGCATGGCATGCTGCGTGCGTATTTGAATAAGATGCACCTAAAAAAAAGTATCCCACAAAATGCAGCAACGCGTCGGCGTGCTCCCGAAGAAATTCGCATGAGAAAGTGATCTGCTGATGAGAAATCACTGTGATGCGAAATTGGTTGAAGCCGCGGCAAATTCGCCAAGACTCGGATAATTTCCAATTTGCTAAAACAAGAATCACAAAAGCTTGAGTCAAACGACGCATTTAAATTTGTTAAATTTGAGGAGTTTTGACTCGGAAAATTATACTTTCACAAAGCTAGGGCCTTAGGTTGTGCAGTAAACGAAAAGCTGTGCTTGTGTCACTTGACGACTGATCACTGATAAAAAAAAATTACTGCAATTTCAGTATTCCAAATTTTCCAAATGTTTTGCTCACCCAAATGATGTTTTCTTTACAGAATTTCGTGTGAGTTTGAGAGTATCGTATTTTTTATTTTAAACAGTTAATTGGTGCATGCAGCCCGATGTATTATTATCTGCTTTGGTTTTACAAAATAATGCTTTGATTAAAAATTCTCATATCGGTTCGGTTTGCGGTAACACATGTGGCAATAACTACTGCTTAGAAGACATTTAGTTTTGAAAAGAACTTCGACTTTTGCTAAGTAGTTTTAGTTCTGATAAGAACAGTCCTGCTTTAAGTTCTAAAAAAAACAATTTCGTTCAGAACTTGAAGCAGGACTGTTCTTATCAGAACTAAAACTACTTAGCGAAAGTTGATAATAAGCAGGACAAGTTCTTTTCAGAACTGAACATCTTCTAAGCAGTAGTTATTACCACATGGTGTTACCGCAAACCGAAACGATATCGATACTCCACCATGCAAAGCCTAAAATCTTATATTGAAAATTCTCATTATTTTACCAAAAAACAAACTCTAAATGTAAAAAGAGTAACAACTTATACTCGAAAAGTGTTTTGTTCGTCTTGATGCTCTTCCAAAGAGTGGATGTCGCATACGCTATTTTAAAGTGGTGTTTCACTATGAATCATAGCGAGAACCCACTCTAAAAGATGACACCTTCGCTCAAAAAGAGTGAAATTTCCACTTTTTTTAAAGAGCATATGTGACCCGCTCTGCAGAAAAGAGTTTGTTGTGGCAAAACTCACGTTTTGAGTTCATTACATTAATAAAATGGGAATAAAATAAACGTTTATTTGGTGTATCATGGACCTCTCTATGACATTTGGTTGCATCAAATTTTGATCAATATCCGTTTCAAAATGGCAAGAGCTGAAATTCAAATTATGCGACATCGGACTCACTTTTTGCATGGCGGGTCACATTATGGAAGACAACTCTTGTGGTTTTTACACTTTTTTAACATTTACAGAGAACGGGATTAAGAAAAATTGTATCTTTCTTACCTTCAGTCAGAGCTTCAGCTTGGATGAAGACGGTATAGAATCAATGAGTTTGCTTGGAGATGTTTCACGTTTGCGTGATGCCTGTCTTTATGGCTGCAGCGTAAATTTCTTATGCAATAAAAGGAGTGACAATTGTACACGTTTTGTGAGCAAAAGCCGTCTTGTCTGATTGGCTGCTCTATACTTTCGGGGCTAGTTTCTTCGCTGATACGGACCAATGGGAATCAATAATGAGGCTTGCAGTGGTTTTCGACGCCTGGCATAATTGGGTACATTTAATTGGGCCTCTGAGATGGTCATCAAGCTGCCTAACACGTCAATAAGAGGTCGCTGTGCCGGACACTTAGTTGAAATTAGGCTATCATCTCACAGGGGTGAGACACGACTTACGCAAGTGTGTGCGTGAGCACCTTAATGAGACAAATCCCCGCCTCTTGCAAGCCAAATTCAAGAAAATCAAGTCCTCAGTGTAAACCTCAAGCTCATGGCGCCCTCACCAGGGACAAGTACAACGGAAGTACAAAGTGCCCATAATGCTTATGGGTATCGCTGAAAGCAAAGAGCTGCACCCCGATGGGTCTCTATTCGCTCTTTCACACTTCCGCCATGGGCATACAAAGCCTCGATCTGGCAACCTTACACAATAAATATAGGCGGCTCAGTGATTCCCGCGTCGGGGTTCAGATCACTGAACCGACTATTTTTATTGTGTAAAGTTGCAAGATCCAGGCTCTGCATGCCCAATGGCGGTGGGTCAGCCCACCACAAATTGAAAAGAAAATGAAAGGTGACATGTTGATCATCATTTTTCTGTGCAGCTTGAACACTTGTAAGAGTTCCGAGTATTTTAAAAGGAATTATAAAGTATGGGGATTTAACTCTGCACTGGTGTGTATGGGAGTGTTTATACTGGGGTGCACCCATCAGGATAACTACAGTCATATACAATGTGACGTCCTTTTCTGTACAGGTAGTTCTCCCATTGTACACAGCGCCCTCACCGTGTTCTGGTTTATTTACATCCACAGCGCCCTCAACGAGTTCTGGTTTATTTACATCCAGTGAAAATGAGACTACAAACGTCTGCCCTATACCGTGCGCATCACAGAGGTCTAGAATAAATATTCTACTACATTGAGGGCGCTCTATGCGGGGATAGACGAATTTCAAGATGGGATCATTGGTGGAATATTGATCAGCTTTTGTAACGTGATTTTAGGGATGTGCATAATGATCCATGCAAAATACCTCCATTGTTTGACTCCTCAAGAAAGTTCACTTGATTCGACTGCAACTATAGAGACAAGACGCTCAGAGTAAAATGTTTTCATTGGAATTGATCGCTTTCTGCCCCAGACGTGCCTTTTTTCGAACTCTTTTAATGTAATTATTTTTCACAAAATCATGTGGTCCCTGTAGTCACCTCCAGCAGGTATTTCATCTTTCAAAATAAGAATTCAGACGTTTACATTGCATGGCTAGCATTTCTCCGTTTATTCTTTACTTTTACACTTTTATCTTAAACTAGACTTGAAATAAACGGTGAAAATAATGTGAAGATTTACAACTAGTTTTTCAACTAGTTTTATAATCAATATTTGCTAAAGAAAAATTCAAACTATCCTGAAATTCTGTTTCTTTGAATTCCTAAAAGAATTTTTAAAAGACTTATAATCGACTTAATTAAATTATCGAATTTTGAATATGGTTACACACTAACTTTCATAAACCATACGTCAAATCAAATGGACGTTTTCCAAGTAAAAACTGACGAAAAAAGTCAAAAACCTTAGATGTGAAATTTAACTTTTCGTTTGAGTGGATGTTAGTACACTTATTCTACTGTTAGTCTTAAAATCAGTCGTCCAAAGTTTCCAGTTCCTTTCTTGGTTTGCTGACCATTCCATACACTCCTGGCCATATAGACAGCTGTAGATCATACCTGAAATAAAGAGGAACAACAAAATGCATTTAATTGCCATTTAGTTGTGAAAAATTCATGCTCATGTTTTGTGAAGCCAAGATGACTTATCTTATGAAATTAAAAAGAAGTGATGGACATTGGTTTGTTTAATTCCTTAAGTCTGGATAAACCATGTGGAGGGAAGCCTAGTAAAGCTGGTATCGGAGCGCAACCAATCTTTTAAAGGGAATAAACAACATTTGCAAACATAAAAAAAAAATCTTTGGAATAGGCCCCCCAAAAAAGTCTCCGGTTTCTGGTATGGAGCTTGCCCAAAAAGTGGTTGCTTCAAATGTCGGCTGATGACTGCAAAATGGTGCCCGACTAAACTTAGTGCAAATATATGGGAGTCCAGGGAGGTGGGTACATAAAGTTTATTCTCGATCATAAGCAGCAGGATTCCAGTCAAGCCAGTGAGTTTGGCGGTTTTGAGACATCATCTTTAATTGAAAAAAAAAACGTTTTCATTTTGCCGACGCGCATGGCTACGGCGACGCGCGCGCATACCAGAAACCGGAGACTTTTTTTTGGCCATAGCTTATTGGACTGTTAGTGAATGCCAGTCTAAAGCATCCTGTGAAATCATGGCACCTGGTGTGCTGTCAAGAAAAGTGGTATTTTTGTATCAATTTCTAACACTGGTCAGCCGTCCAGCACTGGAAATAAACTGTTTTTTTCCTCCAAATATCCCCCCTCCCCAATGTACCATATTTAGTTAGTCCGCATTTTGCTTGCCGATCGATTACACACCTATTAACGGTTACAAGCCAGCTAAACTGGTTCCCTAACCTTACAATTTTTATAAAGTTTTAGGATTTTTACAAAGTTCTAGAAAATTACACCCCCTTGAAAAATAGTCTTTCCCCGTGCACGTGCTTTCCCGTGTACATGTGGCACATCACCTGTACAGCTGGTCAGCTGGGCAGTGACCCAGTTGCCATGGTCACACTCCTCTGATTGGTTTAGGCACATAGCAACTACCCCCCCCCCATGTTCCCAATGCTTGTCTCAAGCTATTCTTGGATGAGCAGCACAAGGAATAAACATATATCCACAGCTCTGCAAAACATTAATTGTGCAGATCTGTATTTCTATCCTTAATTACAGATACAACCAACTCCTTGGGAGCTGGCCTACATCTATAAATTGCTCTGTTTCATCTTAAGTGGGGTCAGGGAACCAGACTACAGGAACATGACTGTTTTTCTCGGTTGTCCAACATCTACGAACGCAAACTTCAAATAAGTCACTGTAACTATATTTGCTCTAAAATACTAACCCCAAAAATTTACCCATTTCGGAAAATTATATCAAAAGCAAACGTTGTAAATTCACTTTAAATCGATTCAAAACAATTCACTAGAAGAGTTCATGCATGTGTCTTACACAACGCAATGGGTCGAGCTCACACATTTTTTTTGCGCCAGCAGGAAAATTAAAATTGTTGGGCCTTTGCGAGACTTAAGCAAGTCTCATTCACTAGTCAGTAAGTAAAGTCAGTCAGCCAATCAGGCTCAAAGAGGACTACGGTCGACTCTCGTTATTACGAGGTTCTACCGGACTTAGTTAATTTCCTCGTATTATCCGGAAACTCGTCTTCTGCGGAAAGTCATTTTCCCCATGACCGGCGTGTGCATGAACTACAAGTGCATGCAACGCAGGTGTTTTCTTAAAATAGCACAGTGCTGACCCCCTGGAACCAGTAAAAACACCCAGATGGGCTTCGATTTTTTTAAAGTAAACGACAAAGAACAAAATGCAGTATGTAATGCCGTGATCCTTCGTTGCTTTAGTATTCACAATCCTAGTAATTAACGAGCACAGGGGCAGATATGTTGGATAAGTCAAACTTACGAGAGCTATCCGCAGGTGGAGACCTCCCACAGCAGGACCTCGCAAATCTGCAAAGTGGCTTCGTCTTTAGGAATGCTAATAACGATCTCATCTCCTCTAACAGGTGGATCGCAAATGACGAGGTTCATCCCGCCGGGGATATTGGCCGACTCGGCGCTGACGGGGGAGCCGCACCGCCGCGCGCGTCGGTCCATTTCCCCTACAAGCACCTCTGCTCCGGCCAAACGGATATCTACAATGTATTGAAATACAAAGATTAACGTCAGCTATGAAGAAAATATTTTTTTTAATTACTGGCCATATACTGGTGTAAAAATACCCTTTAAGGGAATTTGGGCAACCTTGCAGTCTGAAGCCCTGAATAAAAGAGACAAAACTGAATTTGCAAAGAACAGTGGTTTTAGCCAGGACCGTATTTCAAAGAGTTGCATTTATCCGTAAAATCTTACAATTAATCTCCGAGTTTAAACGTCATTAAACGATGGTCGATAATGGGAACATATAAAGCACGACTCTTTGATAGAATGACGTTTTCGTAACAGGCTGCAATATTTCGACCAAGCTGGGCCAAGTAAACAAAAATCAGATAGACATTCTTGAGTGATTAAAAACCCAGCAAATTCAGACAAGCTTTTATAACTTACAGTCACCATCCCGACGGTTCACAATGCCGACTTGCGCAATGCAGTGAGGCCAATGAAGATGCAACTTCCACCACGGGTTCCGTTCGATTTCTCGAAATAACGGAGAATAACAAAGCCCCGGTAAATTTAAAAGGGGGAGTATTATAAAGCATGCAAGCCTATAGGTTTAGACATTTCATTGAATGTGACTTTAAGTATTTAAATTCTATTGTACTGGAATAAAGTTCTTTAAATGTGCCGACGAGAATAGAATTCATATTGTAGTATTTGATTTTGTAATAAGCCTTCGCGAATTCCATGTGCAACAGTTTGCAGTTTTTCCTGCATCTAAATTCTGTGGTGAAATACGTCGATGATTCTTGACAGGCGCATGGGCACTGCAGCAATATTAGCAAGTATAAGTTGTGCCGGAGGCCTGGTGGAGAGATTGGATGAGGACAGTCGAACCAGGAATCAGGTAAAGGACTGAAAACAAGATCCACAAGTCGGCCTGGGTGGGATTCGAACAGTTCGTCGCACAGTTGTAGAGCTGCATCAACTTCAGCAGCAGCAAGTAAAGGGACTCCAATAGATGTAATTTTGCAGACAGCTGGATGGACTAATTCAGCAACATTTGCTAAATTCTATAATAGGTGTGATAATATTCTTACTCCTAAACATCCTCAAACTATTTTTGCTGAGGCGGTGTTGACCAAGAAATAGTTTCATTAATTTTGGCAATGTATTGAGGATTTTTTCAAATTAAGTTGCCAAGTCAGGGTTAAACAAGAAGTACATGTATTTGTGCTATTACAGTTTTTCCTAACAGAAATAATAATTTTCTGAGGTAAAGACAACCTCAAATTATCTTTACTTGAGTAGTGATGTGTTAGTAATCATTTCATTGTTTGCTTATGTAGTAACTGCAGTAATAAATGCATTGATATACAACTTGTAAGGTTCTTTTTCACTCTTACCAGGAGGTTAAAAGATGATAGTAGTCAAAAGAAAATTGACAATGATGTACTAAATAAGTTTATACATGTAGATCACATGTTACCTGGATTTCTTGATCGAAGTGTCAGCTTAATTGCTACCTTTTTTGTATACGATGAATTTAAATACAAATGTGCAGATTGAACAAATGAATAATTTCTGTCTTCTGCAGGTATTTCATTGAGTAGAATGATTTACTTTCTCCTGTCAGTTTTTTTTTTGTGTTTGCTGTAACTGCACAGTTTTTGAGGGACTTGTACTTTTTATTACACTGTCCCGCTTTAAAGTCTCACGTGATCCGAATTGAGGTAATGGTGAGGTAGAATCTCCCAATTAAACGAGAGAAACGAAGTTTGATTGAGATTCTGCCGAACTTTTATCGAAATGAGGAATCACGTGACACCGTCCCAATCATAATTAGGCACTACTTGTGCAGATTTTTTTTTCCCACCCGTTCTACTACGAGTTTGGGCCAGTGTAATTCCTTTAAATCACTGGTGAGCATTCAGCGAGGCTGCGAGGTGCTTTATGTAGGGGCTTACTGGCAGGAATGGCATTCTTTTTCTTTGAATTGGGAGATTGCAGCCCGTGATCGTTCAGTCTATTATGAGAACCCACGCCAATCTATTAAAGAAGTTGGCGCACCAATGCCCCTATAAATACCCCGACATTGGCCCCTTCTTCCATTCCAATCAACGTTCGCCATCGACACACACGGGAAGCACCAGACTCGACCGACTGACCACGCCTTGTTGTACAACCACCTTCAGCAGCGAGAATGTTCCGTCTTTTGCTTCTTACTCTGGCGCTGTGCCATGCTGTCTTTGCATTTCCTCAGAATGCCAATACCGAGGTAGGCTTTTTAGTTTTGTTGCCCAGAAAAATAAACCAGAACAAGTCGGACAAAACCCTCTACTAAGGATTTGTAAATACAGTTGACTTGGAAGTCTTCGATACCCCCATATATAATTAAGAGGAACCGGAAAATATGAGAACAAGTGTTACTGGTGTTCATAACGACATAAGACGCAGACTCTTTTCAAGACGTATATATATGTCGGGAACTAACGATTTTTGTAGAAGCATGAACATAAATGTGTGTTAGATTTTTCACCCATGGTCATACGGTGCAAACATTCCTAATCGTGCATTTTCTGACTGGTGTTTGACTAAAGTTGACTTGCATAAATCTAAGAAAGTGAGCCGTCATGGTCCGATTAAATTGAACTCGGTTGGTTAGAACGCAGGATACCAACTCGAACGTCGCTCGAGTCAATCGATTTGTTTAATTAACCTTTAGTTGTCTTCCCAACTGGCTATACAGTCTTAAAACGACTTCTGCTTACATATTCTGCCTAAATATTTCTGATAATTATAGTTCAGACTTAAAAATTGGCGATTTCTGTAAGTGTTCCTCGACTTGTGCTTTCATGAAAAGATACCAGAAAAGTTAAAATGCTGAAAACAAATCAAATTTGAGTATACCTTTATTTAGCCCCATAAATGTGGATAATTTACCGGACTACCTCCGTAAATAAAGGCCACACTTGGAACATGTACCCGAAAATGTAGAACTTTGTAAAGTTTTTTATTTTCCTATTTAGACTTTGTTTGTAGTATATTTACGCTTTAGAAGTACACTCACCCTCTTTAAAGCGATAGAAAATTAGTCCCCCCCCCCCCTTTTCAGATATCTATATTTCGTGTAACACGTTTGCGTATCTAAATTCCAAAATGAAATTACACGAAAAGTAGTTGTCTGAAAAAAGGTGGGACTAATTTTATATTGCTATAAAGAGGGTGAGTATGCTTCTAAAGCGTAAATAAACTACAAAGTAAAAGGAAAATGATGTGCAAATCCAAATTTTGACAAAGTTCTATATTTTCGGGTACATGTTCCAAGTATGACCTTTATTTACGGAGGTAGTCCAGTAAATTGGCAACATTTATGGGGCTAAATTGTATTCAAACCATATAGAAGTTAGGCATGCTCATTTTAGAGCCTCAAACATTCGAGAAACTCTTACTTCTTTTTAAGTGCTTTTATAGAATGATATAAATAAATATTACGGAGTCGTTATGTTTTTAATTTTTTTTCCCATTTTCAAGGAGGAACTTACCCGTGACTTGGAGCTGTTAGAGCGCGCCTTGGAAAGAAAGTTCATGCAGGACGAGGCTGAACCCGAGGGAGGTATGTGTCGTATGATGGACGCCCGAATCAAGGGGCGGGATTTCAAAAGTGGTTTAATCTTCCTTTTTTTCTAATTACTGAGTAAACTATTCTACGTCGGAAAAGCACGCCGTTCGCGAGAGCTATCGTGCTGAGCAAACAGTCATTCGAGGCCGTTTGCTCAGCACGCAGCTCGCCGTGTGCGGTGAATTTTTACCGAGTTTTCTTCCTAACGCTGCCGTGAGGCAAATATCTACCCTGTTTGATTTATTTGACCTCGTGAGGCGAAAAAACTCCAGTGTGCGGTCAACATGAGCTAAATGCGGCGCTAAAAAGACAAACTAACCAATGAAAGCGCGTTATTCTTGTTTGTCGGTGGCGCGATTCATAAAAAATGGGGAAAACGCCAGCAGGCTTTAGACGATTTGCACAAAACTATCTTAAAATCCACATGTACATCAGAGTACATTATTTCATTGGCTAGTTAATCTGTCCAGCTCAGCATGTAGCAGGTTGACCGCACACGGGGAGTTGTTTCGCCTCGCGAGGTGAAACAAATCAAACAGGGGAGATATTTGTCTCGAGGCCTAGCTAGGCAGAAAACTCGGCCAAAATTCACCGCACACGGTGAGCTACGTGCTGAGCAAACGGCCTCAAATGACTTTCTGCTCAGCACGCAGCTCTCGGGTGCGGCGGGCTTATAAGTTGTGAAATAAATCAAATAACCCAATCGAAAAGTAATGAATAAAAACGGGAATAGAAATGAGCTGGAATATTTTCAAAAGTGCATATAAAAATACATTGAAGTTGCCCTCCAATTATTCTTCAATGAATTCAGTTTTCTTCTCCTGGCAAATTTTTAATTAGTGTGGTTTATTTCATCTATATATTTTCTTCTGTTCCAAAAAATATTTACTTTGCATTTTTCTTTGCATCTGTATCCAATAAATGGATCCGCCTTGTCGTCGGACAGCAAAATAAAGTGTTCGTTATGATCCAACCATTGATTGACGATTAACATATTTAAATACGTGGGTTTTTATTGGGCAGAGCAACTTAATATTTCTTGTGCTAACCTTTTAAAACCAATCTTGTTTTGTTGTCATAGAGTCAAAGCGCCAACCTCTGCATGTACTCCACCATGGAATGGTGCATCCATCAGTTAAACGTGGTGAGTACCCACCGATATTGAGTCAAACGCTTTCGAAACCACCACGGGCCACCCTCGCCAACTTACCCAAAACGGCCCGAGACGGGTGGCTCTTCCAGCTTTTAAGTTGTGCATGGGCGAGAGCCCACCGACATTTTAGTATCAATAGACAATAATTATACCCCTTTTAGGCCCCGCCCCGTCATAGTTTGGAGAGGCGCACGTGGTGGTCACGTGTGCAGTGGGCGTGGTTTACAGGGACGGATCTAGGAAGTTTTGCGGGAGGGGGTTTCATCAGAAAATCAGTACTAAAATGCGGACAGGGTTTTTTCCTCCGGACATTCCCTGAGCAGGGGGTGCGACCTCCGCCCCCCCGGATCCGCGCCTGGCTTAATGGATTGGTCTAAAAAATAATAAAAAATAAACTACTTTATGTAGGTTTTTCACAAAAATGAGACATGCCCCAAGGCATTAAAATACGGCAGAATAATGTCGAACAGGCAAGGTGAGAAAGCCTCAGAACATATTTAGGTTTTATAGTTGTGTAAATAGGTAACTCAAACAGGAGTAGGCATATAGTAATCCTATACATCATACCTTGAAAAGGAGACAAACGGTTCGAGTATTGGTTGGAGTATCATGAAGGAATCAACCTTTTTTCGTACATAATGTGTATGCTATAAATCGAACTCATCGGTTTTCATATAAACGATCTGTATACATTCTGATATCTCCTTTCTTTCTGTTTGTTTTCTTCGATATGACTTACAGATCCTGTTACACTGGTAGACATCGCCAACCCTCAAACAGAGCAGAGTTCCACTCTGATTTTCAGAGGCGTAGATTACGTTTCTGGTAACGCAGTGGACGGGAATTTCAACTCGGAACTGATCAACGGAGGAACCTGCACGCATACAGGTATGTCGGTCGCCTATCTTAGGTGACACTCACAGTCACGTTGGTGAAACGTTTTCCTCGCCGTTCAACTCCTTCATCCGGGTTCGAATCCCACCCAGGCCGACTTGAGGATCTTGTTTTCAGTCCTTTACCTGAGTCCTGGTTCGACTGTCCTCATCCAATCTCTCCACCAGGCCTCCGGCACAACTTATACTTTCTAATATTGCTGCAGTGGCCATGCGCCTGTCAAGAATCGTTCGACGTATTTCACCACAGAATTTAGATGCAGGAAAAACTGGACATATTACACTTGAAATTCGAAAACAAATAGTACAATATGAATTCTATTCTCGTCGGCACATTTAAAGAACTTTATTCCAGTACAATAGAAATATTTAAAGTCACATTCAATCAGATCTGCATTCAATGAAATGTCTAAATCTATAGGCTTGCATGCTTTATAATACTCCCCCTTTTAAATTTACCGGGGCTTTGTTATTCTCCGTTATTTCCAGAAACCGAACGGAACCCGTGGTGGAAGTTGTATCTTCATGAGTCTCACTGCATTGCGCAAGTCGGCATTGTGAACCGTCGGGATGGTGACTGTAAGTTATAAAAGCTTGTCTGAATTTGCTGGGTTTTTAATCACTCAAGAATGTCTATCTGATTTTTGTTGGCTTGGCCGAGCTTGGTCAAAATAATGCAGCCTGTTCTATCAAAGAGTCATGCTCTATAATGTTTCCATTATTTGCCATCGTTTAATGACGTTTAAACTCGGAGATTAATCTGAAGATTTTACAGATGAATGCAACTTTTTGAAATACGGACCTGGCTAAAACCACTGTTCTTTGCAAATTCAGTTTTGTCTCTTTTATTCAGGGCATCTGACTGTGAGGTTGCCCAAATTCCCTTAAAAGGTCTTAATACCAGAATATGGCTGGTCATTAAAAAAAATATTTTCCCCATAGCTGACGTTAATCTTTGTATTTCCATACATTGTAGATGACCGTTTGGCCGGAGCTGAAGTGCGTGTAGGGGGACGTGTGTGTGGCTCCCCCGTCAGCGCCGAGTCGGCCAATATCCCCGGCGGGATGAACCTCGTCATTTGCGATCCACCTATTAGAGGAGATAAGATCGTTATTCGCATTCCTAAAGACGAAGCCACTTTGCAGATTTGCGAGGTCCTGCTCTGGGAGGTCCCCACCTGCGGATAGCTCTGGTAAGTTTGACTTATCCAACATATCTGCCCCGGGTTTGTTAATTACTAGGATTGTGAATACTAAAGCAACGAAGGATCACGGCATTACATACTGCATTTTGTTCTTCTTCGTTTACTTTATAACAAAAAATTAAAAAATTGAAGCCCATCTTGATGTTTTTTGGTGGTCCCAGAGGGGTCATTTCAAGAAAACGCCTGCGTTGCATGTTTGTGCACACGATCGTGGGTAAAATGACATTCCGCATAAGACGAGCTTCCGGATAATACGAGGAGATTAACTATAGGTCCGGAGAACCTCGTAATAACGAAAGTCGACTGTGTATGCTTTTTGAACCTGTCTGGCACACTGACTTACTTACTAACTCGTGAACGAGACTTGCTCAAGTCTCGCCAAGGCCCAAAAGTTTGAGTTACCTGCTGGTGCCAATAAATGGGTAAACCTGACCCATAGCACTGTCTAAGACACATGCATGGAACTTGAAAGTCTTGCATTGAATTGTTTGGAATCGATTCAATAGAGTTTGTGCACTCTGGAACCAGCTTGACTAGGCTCCCCTCCATTCGGTTTATCCAGAGTTAAGGAATTAAACAAAACAATGTTCATAACTTCTGTTTTGATTTCATAAGATAAGTCATCTTGACTTGACAAAACGTGAGCACATAAAAATCGAATTTTCACAACTAAATGAACACGGCAATTAATTGCATTTTGTCGTTCCTCTTCATTTCAGGTATGATCTGCAGCTGTCTATGCCCAGAGTGTATGGAATGGTCAGCAAACCAAGAAAGGAACTGGAAATATTTGGACGACTGATTTTAAGACTAACAGTAGAATAAGTGTACTAAAATCCACTCAAACAAAAAGTTAAATTTCACATCTAAGTTTTTTTACTTTTTTTGTCAGTTTTTACTTGGAAAACTTCCATTTGATTTGACGTATGGTTAATGAACGTTAGTGTGTAGCCATTTTCAAAATTCGATAATTTAATTAAAGGGAAGACACAACATTTGCAAACATCATGAAACGAAATAATCAAATTATAGCAAAATATATTTCTGGACCGTTAGTGAATGATCGTTTAAAGCAAACTGTGAAAATTGTGGCTCCTTGTGTGTATTGACACTTTCAAGAAAACTTGTAGTTTTCCAACGCTGGTCGGCCGACCATCGTTGGAGAAAACTGGTTGTTTTTTCATCTTTAGTCATTCTGCATTAATTTTGCAATCGATTACACATCTGTGAAGGAGTACATGTATAAGCCTGCTACACTGATTCTCTCACGTAACAATTCCCAATGTCTATAAATTGCAACGTCTCATCTTAAGTGGGGTAAGAGAACCAGACTACAAGAATATGGTCGGTTTTCTTGAATTTTTCAGCATCTCCGAACTCAAAACATGAAACAAGCTAGTTTAACAATATTTTCTACAGCACACTAATCCTCCAAATTCATTTCTTTTTGAAAATTGTAGCAAAAGCAAATGTTGTATATTAATTCCATTTAAGTCGATTATAAGTCTTTTCAAAATTCTTTTAGGAATTCAAAGAAAGAGAATTTCAGGATAGTTTGCAAACACATTTTGGCAAATATTGATATTAAACTAGTTGAAAAACTAGTGAAAACCTTGTTTTTATTGTTCCATTGCTAGTTGTAAATCATCACATTATTTTCAACGTTTATTTCAAGTCGAATTTAAGAATCCAGCATAAAAGTGTAAAAGCAAAGAATTAACAAGGAACGCTAACCATGCACTATAAATGTCTGAATTCTTATTTTGAAAGATGAAATACCTACTGGAGGTGACTACAGGGACCACATGATTTTGTGGAAAAAAATAATTGCATTAAAAGAGTTCGAAAAAGGCACGTCTGGAGCAGAAAGCATCAATTCCAATGAAAACATTTTACACTGAACGTCTTGTCTCTATAGTTACAGTCGAATCAGTGAACTTTCTTTCTTGAGGAGTAAGACAATTGAGGGATTTGCATGGATCATTATGCGCGTCCTCGAAATTGCGTTGCAAAAGCTGTCCAATGTTACACATTTGGTATCAATATTCGACCAACGGCCCTATGTTAAAATTCGTCTACATACCCCTGCGTAGAGCGCCCTCACTGTAGTAGAAAATTAATTCCAAACCTCTGCGATACGAATGTACGTACGGTTAGACGCTTTGTACTCTACTTTTCACTGGATTTAAATAAACCAGACCTGGGTGAGGGCGCTGTTTACAATGGGAGACTTACCTGTACAGAGAAAGGACGTAGGGGGCGGATCCAGGAATTTTTGCAGGGGGATTTTTGCATCAGCGAATTAATGCTGAAATATTGACAGGTTTTTTGTCCGGACACTTGGTTCAATAAAATTGTTTTTGGGTGTCGGAGCAGGGGGGTGGTAAGCGTTATTTTTTTTATGAATTTCTATGGGGAAAAAATGAGAGATCTCCCCCCCCCCGGATCCGCGCCTGCGGACGTCACGTGCATGACTGTGATTATCCTCACGGGTGCACACCAGTATAAAACTTCCCATAGACACCAGCGTTATATCCCTATACATCAAAATTCGTTTAAAAAAACACTCGCAACTCTCACAGGCACGTGTACGTCCCTTGTCCTTTTTCCCACGAATGGGGTCGGTATGTTTACTAATTAGACCACGAGCAACAAATATAACCTAATTGCGACAAAAAAAAATTGCTTCTAAAGGGGGCTGTGCCATTAGGGAGACGGTTATGTGTCTCCCTAATGACCAGTGTCTCCATATTATCGAAAAAATAACAATAAGGTGTCTCCCTTATGGTACATTTAGTAATATAGGGCTATGGGAAATATTAATATCAATAGATATGAAGGCATTTCCCTCGAACCTCGGAGTTTATAGTGGTTGTGCTCGCGTGTGTTGAAAAAGATCTAATTTTAAAAAGTCAATAAAACTGCAACATAATGTAAACAGTACGGCTAAATCAACAAAATGAGGTTTTTTTTATGGGAACTTTGTTATTAAAATGATGGGCTGTTGAAAAGACAAACAAAGTTTCGATAAAGTGCAGTCACCCAGACAGCATTGCGAGAACCAAACGCGCCCTCATTGAGAAGGCAATTTGAATAAAGAGCTATATGAATTATTTTTCCAATTACTGACCTATTCTTATTTACAGAATCAAGTACATGGGGTAATTCCATGGACGTTATCATTAATTTTCAACGAGGTGAATTAGATATATTTTTGTGTAAATGGGAAAACGTGAGATCTGGGTCATTTCCGTACAGCCTTTTATTGAATATATTTGTATTAGGCCTAGGTATTTATTTCAAATAGTAAAAAGGTGGTTTTTTTCCGTTTTCCCAACACTACAACGGTCACTTTACACAATTAAAGGCACATAAAAAGCAAATGAAAAGTTCAACCAGGCGCGGATCCGGGGTGGGGGGGGGAGGGGTCGAACCGCTCTGACACCAAAAAAATATAACAATTATAGTAATAATTCTTTCCTATATGTCCGCCTGTCCGCAACCGTCGGACACAAAAAAATCTGACGGGCTTCACACCCCCCCCCCCCCCTCTCGCAAACATTTTTGAATCCGCCGCTGATCACGTACACTTAAATTAAAGAGCATGCGCTGAATATTTCTTTAGGAACACATTTTGCACATTTTCCTACTCCTCTTAAATGTATGAAAACTATTTGACATCCATTTTGGTTAATTTGATTGAGAAGTGCTCTTCTTTAAACAATTAACATCTTCCATGCTTTTCCGGACAACCGAGGGCGCTGTTGCTGTGACGTCATTTCAGGTTGGGGGTTTTCTGTTCAAATTGTGAATGTGAACCAAACATTTGTTTATTGAAACATTTTGTGAGAAATGAAGGTTTTCTCATGGGCATCCTGCCATGTACTGACGCAACAACGAATCATCAAAGAACAGAAAATTTACAGCTGCAAAATCTGCAAAAATCTAGCAACCTGTTGTGCTGAACTTAGCTGTAACATTGAGGTTTCTGTCAGGAATGACATCACAGTTTTGCTCATGAATATGGAAATTTTCAAAAAAGACACCAAAATGTCCTTGAAAATGGCAAAACGAAAATCTAAAATAAGGTTAAATGTGACACATTGGTGCATTTTCAATAATTGCATTAAAAAATTACATTGCGTGGGCCCTTTTGATAATATATCACAGAAAAAATACTAGTACTACAGGGTGAGTCAACTGAAAAAGCGGAACCGAAACCCCAAAAGTGATATTTCATATTTAAAAAGATTCGTAGCACCAAAAATAATAATGACTAAAAAGCCAATTTCATAAGCTACTTTTAGATGCAAAAATTACTGAAATTACTCAATCCGTTCAAAGAATATCACCATTTAAACACAATGGCTTAAAAACCTCAAGAATCGTCGTCACAATTGTCTTCAAACATCACCAGCGATAAAACCTCAGTTAATAGTTAAAAATATTCAACACAGTCGTTTTGAAGTCCCGTCTTAAAAAAAATGGATTTTATAAATCATATTGTTTGCCTAACCGGGGTTGTTAATAAAGATATTGTGTACTACAGTTGTTGACAGTTGTTGAAACAAGTATTCTGTGTCATTTTCTTTGTTGTTCCAAACAGTAAGAATACACAATAAATTGGATTTTTTTTTTGACGAAACAGTTTTAGGGTCATTGCGTTTAAATGGTGATAATTCTTTAAACGGATTGAGCAATTTCAGTAATTTCTTCATAATAAAGTAGCGTATGAAATAGGCTTTCCAGTCATTATTTTATTGAAAGTAGCTTATGAAATTGGCTTTCCTGCCATTATTATTTTTGGTGCTACATATTTTTTTTTAAATATGAAATATCATTTTGGGAGTTTTGGTTCCTTTTTTTTTACTCGCCCTGTACTGCTCTAACTTCTCTTTATCGAACACGAGGAAACGTTTGCGGCCCATGTTGAATTTCTTTGTTGGTGAAAAGCACATTGGGGCACTTTTTATCGGGCTCCAAATACTATACTGACTGGCCGCCACGTTACTTAGTATGCGCCTCATGTCGGCAATACGGTAGGCCTATTAACTACATGTGTATGATTTAATTCCACTCCAGGGTGAAATTGAAAAAATAGCCACGAAAATTACACCCAGTCTGATACAAAACATGTACTGAATTAGCATGACTGACCACGAAAACCAGACGAGTACCAACTTGACCTCATACGGTAGTATAAATCATTTGCATGCCGCACACAGCAAATGTGCAATAAAATTGATTGGAAAAGTCCATAATATCCCACGTTGGTGTTCGCGGTCCCGGTGTCACATGCAGTTTCGACTCCTCTATAATCTGCTGGTTTCTACTATGCGGCACTCTAACCCTCACATGTGACTGAACATCGCTCACGTCGCTGTCCTGTGATCGCTAAGGCATGCACAGTGCAACCTATGAGTCCGTATTTCAGTTGAGTCCAAATTTCAGCCTGCACCGGCCAGTTATGGCACAGTACCAACAGGATAAAGTTGAATAGCCCGGATCATCAGAGCGTGAAGGAACAAAAGCCTATTATGATTCAAGAGGATGGAAACGGCGACGTCACGTCTTTCAATAAACCACACACAATGGCCTAAAGTGGACTGCACGCAGCGGTTTCATTATACATTCCGTCTCTCGTGCGTGATCTGCACTGTCAGGAATGCCAGGAGTTTCGGTATTATAGCAGCGATCGTCTACCATCGTGTACCGTCACTATTTATCTTGCGTATGTCAGTATATTGTATGCCACTTGTTTGAATTGGAACAACCTTAATGGTACAACACACTGCGGTCGCTTGGATCATTGTACAAACACATCCATGCATGCCACCGACACGACTGTATGATTGTATAGTAACCATCAACTGCACCGCCGATCAAGCATCGATGGGATAAACATACCAGTATTTGTACTTCCAAGTTCCAGGCTTAATGTGTTGCCAATTTCCAACTCCGCTGGTAATTACTGGTCGCAATTTGTGGCAAGTTTAATCGACAACGAGTTTTTTCACACCATGAAGGAGCAGAAACTATATTGGAGATGTAGATTAAAATTTGTGCGAGCGCAGTGATTTCACGCAGCGGATCACTTGGAAACAGCCGTAAACAACACTGAACCGGCGTGACCTTAACCTAGGCAGTAAAACCATAAAAGCAACCCGCAAGGATTACTCGAGTACGGTTGTGGAGTTATAGACTATCCGGTGTAGGATCCGGAAGGATCATTTTTCAAACCAACTGACGACCGAAGACATTGATGTCTTCCCAGAGTTTCCGGAGCACGGTTTGAAGATGGAGAATATTTCGACAACAGTGGAGGCATTTGTAGCAACCACTGACGCCGATAACTCCTCGGCAGTGGATCCGTATTTTATCGAGTTCTCCCCGTACTTTGTGGTTCTCAACACCGTGTACTATGTGGTCCTGGGCCCCGTGGCAATCATTGGGAACATTCTATCGGTGACAGTGTCCCACCGAATACTACGGTTTCGCAAGAGCATACCGGACATGCTGACCGGTTGCCTGGCTGCTGTCGACTTGCTCTGTGTGGTATCCACGCATACCCCAGCGGTCATCTCTCTAGCAGAGGGTCGCTGGGTCGGCGGCTCACCAGTCTGCTCCTACCAGTACTTCATGGCCTGGTCCTGCTTGAAAACCTCCTTCTTCACCATCATTCTACTCACCGTAGACCGGTTCCTCGCCTTAACGAAACCCTTCTACTATCGGGCCAAGGTGACTCCTCGTAAGATGAAGATCGCCTTGGCTTGTCTTACCATCTTCAGCTTTGCCAGTACCTCTGTCACCATCATCTGGTTCTCCTCGGAGATCACCCTCTTGCCAAACTGGTACCTCTGCATGAACACGTGGGGCAAAGGCAACCAGTATTACAGCTACATACTGGCGTTTTACGGACTGACTTTCATCGTCGGTGTCGTCATCTTCAACGTGTGTAACACTGGCATCGTTTGCTCTTTGATGAGACACAACAGAAGGAGTCAACAGATGAGACTTCGGGTGCTCTCAGCTGCTCAAGACCGCCGCGAGAGGCGAGTGGCCAAGGTCATCGAGACGTTATCGGCTCTCTTCATGCTCTTCTGGATGCCCTATTTGGTAAGACGAATTTACGCCCTTTGATATGCAAAACAGTACTTTTGTTTATCGCGGTCTCTGTGTAAAATACAATGTGCATAACCAATAACCCCAACATGTTAATGTTACACTCTTAAATGTAAAAAAGGATCATTTGTTCTTTTATTTGTTCATTTTTCTTCGTAAATAGCAACAAAACTTGCTCAAGATCTTAAAGGGAAGATACAACATTTGCAAACATCACAAAACGAAATGATCGAATTGTCACGAAATGCCTTACTGGATTGTTAGGGAATGACAGTCTAAAACATTCTGTAAAATCGTGGCTCCTGGTGTGCTGTCATTTTCAAGAAAAAAAATGGGATGTTTCCAACGCTGGTCGGCCGACCAGCGTTGGAGAAAACTGGCCTTTTTTAAAAAGTGCTCCCAATTTTTCATAAGTAGTTATTCCGCGTTTTCTTTGCAATTGATTACACACCTGTGAAGGGGTACAAGCCTGCTAGACTGATTCTCTGACCTTACAATTCCGCAAAGTTTGTAAATTGCTCTGTTTCATCTTAAGTGGGGTCAGGGAACCAGACTACAAGAACGTGATTGGTTTTCTTGGTTTTTCCAGCATCTACAAGCCCAAATCGTGAAACAAGTCATTTTAACAATATTTGCTATAACATACTAATCCTCCAAATCCACTTATTTCTGAAAATTGAAGCAAAAGCCCTTTAAGTAGGGTTCATCACAACTAACCTGTTGAAGTGTTTAAGTATTTTAGCTTAGTGGCTACTCTTCATTTTGTTATAACCCACCTTCAATAGTTGTTTTCTTTCGATCGAAACCATTTCCTGGCGGAATAATTTCACAGGATAATTTAGGACCAGCCCTACATTCACCTTGAGCAAGGTTCTCCCATAAATTCGGTACAGGAACGTTTCTTGGCAATCACCAATGTTCCTTCGCGCCTTTAAAAATAGTCAGATTTGAATACAATATAGTCAAAACTAACACCACACGCTCACTGCATGCGTTTTCAGCCCAGTGCCAGTTTGGCTGTCTAGTCAAACCCGACGGGATGTTTACACCTGTAACCTTGAATCCATACTGATCAATGTTATGTTTGTATTGTAGTCATAAACAATGTCAATGACAGCATTTACAACACGTGAAATATTGTTGTGGTGTCTTGTTAACATTAAACTCTTTCAAATCAACCGACGCGTTCACAAAGAACTGATATGCCTCAATGGTGCGTTAAGGCAAAGGACTAAATTCCGAATTTCTATGCAGCTAAAATATTGTCTAGACCTTTATGTTGGTACTGAACATGTAAGCATTTCCCCCCGGCACTCTGACCCCATCGAATGAGTCTAACAAGCTACGACAGCTGTCTGGGCACCACGCACAAAAATCTGTTGGCACCTGTAGCCTTTGCTGATTGTGAGGTTATTTTTTTTTAATGGCTTCATAAAAACCAAGTTGTCCTTAATAACGATATTTTTATTGTATAACTTTACAGTTTTTTGCTGTGTCACATTTTCACCAAAATGTCCTCAAAAGGGTGACTGATTATCATATTGATGACGAAGTGGTGAAGAGTGGACCAATTAATGCAGGAATCAAGTTAGAATTAACACTGGAATTAACATAGGAATGCAACTTTGGGTCTTTGGAGAACATAAAGCTATTTACTAGAACGGTTTAACGTAAACCACGATAGTAAATCGTTTTCGTGCAATTTTCCCCCAGCAAAATTAGTCATTCCTACCAAGTTGGGTTGTACTGCATGAGGATGTTTGTTGGCAATTACTACGATAGAAAAGCAATTACTTGTAGAACCAAAACCAAAATCCAACATTCGTATATGAGAGCCATCTTCATATCACATGCACTAAAAAATCCTGCATTGTGTGAATGCCTTGCCAGTGCATGCCCTTTGCTTTGGTACATTTCAATTGAAACTTAATATCTGGTATAGCCTGTCCTTTTGTATTCTATAAATGCATTGCCAAAATGAAATTGAGTGTGAAAACGAGTATTGACCGGTATGTGAGTCTCATTTCTCTCGTCTGTTGCTTGCGCACATATCATTTGTGTTTTTAGAATTTCTTATATATGGGATGTCTGTTAATACTACTGCTGGTATAGGGGTTTTTTTTCTCGTTGGATAAACACATTTTAATGACGATGTCAAATTCATGTAAACATCAGAGAGAAATTGTTCAATTTAAAATTTAAATCAACGAGTCATGCTCAGTATGTTTCACATTAAATGTATTGACATATCGGACAGGACCAGATGCACGCATACTGTTGCAACCATGCAACTACAATTGAAAGCATTCAATCAACCGCGATATAATATATCATCATTTTGCCTTTTGGAACGGTTCTGCCGGTATCCGAAACGTTGGGCCCTGTATGTTTTAATGTACTTATACATGCTCGTGGGGCAGTTCTTATATACTATGGAAACAGGGTATAGTTCAAATTAAGAAATAGTTAAGCCAGAGTCCATCATTTGCAGCTATCCAAAAAGTAACTAGCGTAATTATTGTTGAAAAGCATACTTGGTTGAAAGATAGTAAGGGGACTAAACTCCCTGTGAAATTAGTCTTTCTGGCAAGCTGTCATTTTGAAGAAATCAAGAACAAAAAAGGCATTTCCAACGGTGCTGTTAAGTGACTCATTTTTGGAAATTTCCGTTGGCAGTTGGTACAGTAATTGGGCGAATCTGTGAATGGATGCAAGCGCGTGCGGTTGCGATTATTTATTGAGAATCGTCGGTTCAGTGGGTGACATCACGAAGCAACAATCGGCTGAATGAGAATCATGTCCCGAATGCTAATTTCGGTATTTTGTCATGACTCTGCAACTTTGCATTGAAATCGAGATCAAGAGTATCGTGTTTTCTCGAAATAATACAGCATTCACAGAACTAACGCTTCATCCTGGTTAGCTGTTAAACAACCGTCTTTAGGTTTTGAGCACTTTTGTTGCTTCAAACAAACAAAATGCACCAGTGATCGACAGATGGTCTACCTCCGATTTTAATGTTTCTTTCCACACACTGTAGAGAGTTAGGGTTAAACTTGAAGTCAGAAAGGAGGACCAGTTTGCGTAGAGAATTGTCCCACATGCAATTAAGGCAGGCGGGGATATGGTGCAATAATGTTATTTGTACAATCTTGATTAACCAAACTCGACTGTACCGTTTGGTCATGGCAATGAAACACGGAACAAACAGAACGGTATCGACACCCACTAGGAGCGTTTGCACAACGGGTCGGCTGCTTCCACAACAGGATGCCAATACAATACCCAGGATTTCAGAACTTTCGGGGGGAAATCACAATGTAGTCAAACCATTCATCGACTCGGTTCGCATTGTTTAATTTACTGAATGTGAAAGGAGAATGCCAAAAGGGTATCCAAACTAAGCCGTTGGAGAGAAAAATAGTTCTTAAGGCCAAAAAAAGTCTCCTGTTTCTGGTATGCGCGCGCGTCGAAGTGCTGCTGCACAATTTTAACGTGTTTTTTTTTTTTAGATGGGGTTATGATCGAGAATAAGCTTTATGTGGCCTCTCTGGACTCCCATATATTTTCACTAAGTTTAGTCGGGCACCATTTTCAGTCATCAGCCAACATTTGAAGCAAAAACATCAGGTTAAAAAAAAAGCCGCGTCGCCGCACCACTTTTTGGGCAAGCTCCATACCAGAAACCGGAGACTTTTTTTTTTGGCCCAACGATAAGAACCAAAACTCTCACCAGAAGTATTCTTAGCACGTCAGTTTGATGGAAAGACGGAAATATTTTCTGGTTATTTTTTTTTTTTTCATTTCGCAAGATCGCTTCTCATTCTACACTATTTCTAGCTTCTTACTAAATAAAAACACTCGGAAATGTATTATTAACAAAACCAATCCATGAATGTCCTGATTAAAAATGCACACATAAGAGGGGCTCTATCGTATTGGTTCTGTCGTACTGGTTCGCGGAGTAATGTTGGTAATGTTATTTACTTAGGAAGCCATGTCATTAGTGACCATAGTGCCATATCGACCGACAATTAACGGTGCATTCGATCGAAACAGTCCACTGCATGTGTGATATACATACCTGTCACTAATGTATATAGCTTCTGTATCGCAGTCTCAATTAGTCCGGTGTTAATTAATGTAATTTCATTAGATGTACCATTTCCTCGAATTGTTTGATTACGTCCAAGGTCTCTAACCGTAAGACGGTACAGGGTTATGCTTCTGCATTGTGGCAAGCCGTGTTCACAACTTGAAATAAAATGAACGAAAGTATAGGCAAGCCTTATGCAGCTGCATGCTACCATCAGATCGCACAAAATTATACTCAATTTATTCAGATTGACTATTCACTGGCAGTCTTTTCATGCTTTGGCCTTTACAATGGGGCCGCATTTGTATAGTACATTTATTGGTGTTACGGCGTAATCCTATTTCAAACTAGTGTGCCGAGGTGAAACTTAAATGGAATATACATGTACAACATTTGCAAACATTAAACAAAAATACCAAATTATTATGAAGAACCTTACTGGACTGTTAGTGAATGACAGTTTTAAGCATCCTGTAAAATCATGGCGCGATGCTGTCATTTTCAAGAAAAGTGGTATTTTTGTATCAATTTCCAACTCGTGTCTGCCGACCAGCGTTGGACAAAAAAAACACTGTTTTTTTTTCTTCAAATACTGCTCCCAATTTACCATATTTAGTTACATGTAGTCCGCATTTTGTGCAATCGATTACACACGTATGAACGGGCACAAGCCAGCTAGACTGGTTTCCTGACCTTACAATTCCCCGATGTCTATAAATTGCTCCGTTTCATCTTAACTGGGGTGAGGGAACCAGACTACAGGAACACGATTTTTTTCTTGGTTTGTCCAGCATCAGCGAACACAAAACTTCAAACAAGTCAGTGTAACAATATTTGCTATAAAACACTAACTCCCAAAATCCATCCATTTCTGACAATTTCAGCAAAATAACAAATGTTGTACATGTATATTCCCTTTTAATATTAGCAAGGGATAAATCAAGAGTGAAAGTCAATAATTAAGTGAGTCAGCCAGCCAGCCACTTGTTCAATCAGTTCGTCAGGTGCAGACAATTTTACTGGATTTTACGGACAAGCTGGAAACGAAAGCGTAGCTTGAAATGACAAATCAAAAACAAGTTTACCCATATTGTAAGCCTGATAAATACATGTACATGTATTTCAGTTTCTCGTGCTTCATCCCTGCCTTCACACGCAAAGTGATATTTGACCCTTTTTCATACAGATGTTAAGAAACCCGATGCCATGTATGAGCATCCGAGTGAATTATGCCTCTGCCTGGGGTTGAATTGTGTGTGTGTGTGTGGGGGGTTCATACAAATCGAGTCCATAGGCCTTTTTGAAGTTCATTATAGGGTCTTTTGTTGGCTTGTTTTTAGTCGTTCAGTATGTAAATGTATTAGTTTCCATATCCGTGAACAAAACAGTAATTCTCTGGTGTAGGAATAGATTATCTTGTGCAGCTGTTTGAACACAATAGCTGCAATTATATTGCTTTGTGAAGAGAGTTCAGTTAGGCTATTGAGTTTCATTTTGAGATCTTCTGATGCGTAAAGATTAAGTATTATAGCACTTACTGCCAGTTTTTAGAAGTAATCTCTTACCAGGTTTATTGAGAGTAAACCATCCTTGTATGGTATTACATCAACCCCAAAAGCCAGCAATTATTTTATACAAGTTACCGCCCCCTTTTTTAGAGCAAGCATCGTGGCGCCAAAACAAATAAACCATTATGCTGGAAATAGACGTCGCCAATTACAATGTTTAATCAGCTACGGAAGTGCATCGTCGTAGGATCGTACTTTAGGCGTACATTTGGTTTGAAGTCCCTTTTACCGTAATGCTTTTCTGCTTGCAAACAATTCATCATATTGACAACGGTGAGTGTAAAAGTGGTTTTGGGAAGAAAATTCTTTCTGGATGTCCAGCTAGTGCACGTGGCAACCACAGTACAGAATTGTTCACAAACTTGACGGTCACAGTTCACTCTGTACACGGGGCCCCCCCCCCCCCCTGAAAAAAGAACACTTTTTCAGATGCAGATTTCTCAAAATTGGTGAGACAAATTGAAATGTTTTAAGATATTCCTAAACTACTAGGTCTTGGTGGCATATGGTGAAAATAAAGCCTAAATTAAGAAATGACAGCCAATTACAGAGAACCGGTCAAAACCTAGTTTATCCATAAAGTTTATCCATGCAAGTCTATGAAACTTGGTCAAAACAATAGCAGTGCGTGCACGAAGAACTGTGATATCGGCACGCGTGATGTGGACAAACTGGTTTTTGACCATTTTAATGTAAATGGCCGTCTTTTCTTAATTTAGGCTTTATTTCCAATTCCCTTTTCACCATATGCCACCAAGAGCTTGTAGTTTAAGAATATTTTAAAGCAATTTCAATATGCCTCCCCAATTTTGAGAAACCCGCGTCTTAAAAAAATGTGTAAAGTTATTTTGAAGCCAACCTGTACATACCGAATTTCGCCACTCATTGATCAGTCCACCGACTACCACCAACATCGATCAAATACTAATTTCATCGTATTAATGACGAAGTTCAGTTTACATGGTTGTTTAAACTAAAGTTACCGCGGAAGTTTTTGTTTACACGATTTTCATTCATATAAAGGACTCAGCAAAGGCTATTAATACTAATCCAAAGGGGTCAAGGCCCAACCTCTTTAGTATTATGTGGTTTATATTTGATGATGTTTTAAACTACATGTATAAGGAGAGGGTCAACTTCTTTTTCCCCGCAAACTTCGGGGGGAAAATGGGTTCAGGGAAGTTCTGTGGCGTACCTCCAGGGGCGTCATCCGGGGGGTAGGGGATAAAGGGGGTATTGGATCCAACACCCTCCCACCCCCTCCCCACCACCACCACCACTTTTTCGTGGTAAGAAACCAAAAAGGCGGATTTAAAGGTATTTTTCGAACTTCCCAACAAGCAAAATGTATTCAAAAGTACTGAAGAAGAGAGAACAAATGTGCCAATGTGGGCGTTACTATATCTGTATCAGGAACAGCGCCCCCTAGTGTCATGTGGTGTCTAGCAAGTGTCTTGTATTTGTTAGGACTGGTGAATTTGGTTAGAAGAAAAAGAGTAAGAAATATTCAGCAATGTACAATCATTGCACAGTTTCACTTAATACTTGAGGCTGAAAAGTGAAGATGGCCCTGTACTGTTTTCCATAGTAAATTGGTGACAAATAATCCACTATATAATAGTTTTCTTTTTAAAAGGCCCAATTACCAAAAAAAAACCCGAAGCCTAATGATTTGTTGTTAAGGTTAGTTTTGGTAATGGAGGGAGTGTTTCCGTCCTGTTTTGTTTGCCAAGTTCCAAAATGACTAAATGGTTTGTTTGTTTTTAGGAAGTGCAACACACCGTAATGGCATAATAATTATTATAGAGCCTGTGGCGCCGTTGCCTATTTAAGTCGCATTGTATAGCCGCATCGCCTGTAGATGTAGTAGATTAGTGGTGGATAGAGACAAACTTAATCCCTCCTCATTTCCAGGCATGGGCGTCGCCAGGATTTTTTCTAGAGGGGGGCAAAAAAAAATTGGCAAAAAATGCTTGTATTTCTCAACACATTCTCAATTTATCAGTTTTAGAGGGGGGCAGGGACATTCTGCCCCACTCATTAAATTTACAACACTTTGTCTTCGCGCCTCTTTTTCTTTTCTTTTTTTGTCTTTTTTTTTTCTTTTTTTTTTTTTTTTTTTGCTTTTTGCGGCCCCCTCGCGACGACCATGTTTCCAGGGTGGTCCAACAAAACACAAGCTCGTACTTCCACTATTTAGAGACCTTCACTTCATACATGTATGGATAGAAAAATGTTGCTGGAAGGCAAATGATACAAAGCACTACCGATTCGGTTTTGTAGGTTTGATTCCAGCGCCATTTTTGTGAACCAAAGTCAGAGGCTCTAATTAGGATTAAACCATTGCTATGACGTCACACTATTGTTAAAAGTGTGGATTCGGATCTACGAATCTCTTACACTGGTCACAAAGTGTGGATTCGGAACAGTTATCGCACAGTGAACAAAGGATTATTCATCCAAGATCAAATATCCCCTGTCTTTGGTTCATAAAAATGTCGCTGGAATCTAAACTACTGAACTGGATCGGGAGTTTTTGGTATCATTTTCCTTCTAACAAAATTTCCTAGCCAAAAGGTATCAGGGAGTCAGGTCGGCGTAGCGGTGCTTTTTTCGCCTTCCACCGCTGTGACCCGAGTTCGAATCCCGCCTGGGCCAATATGTGGATTGGGTTTTCAGTCCCTGCCTGATTCTGTGGGTTTTCCCCCGAATATTCTTCCGGGCTTTTCCTCCCACCTCTTAAACTGTAATTTCTTCTCATTGTCTTCTCTCTGCAGGTTTCTTCAGGCTTTTGAGCTACAGTGCTTAGGATACTTTTGAGGAATCCTTTGTTTCATTACCAAAAAGAAATAAAAAAGAAATAAAAATAAAATAATGGTTTAGGTCCCTGGATATTGGAAGTATGCGGTTGCAGTCTTTTTTGGGACCAACCTGTGTATAAATTGGATCAAGTGCCTACATCCCACAGTTATACTAAAAAAATTTTGAGGCTGCTCGAATGAGAATGAGATTTGTTTGTTTTGGTTTTGTTTTCGGGTTTTTTTCTTTCTTTATTTATTTATTTATCTATTTCTTTTGGTGTGTTTGTTGTTTGTGTTTTGTTTTGTTTATTCATTTTATTTTGCACTGAGGTTCTTTTTTTACCAATGTACTGTGTGATCCGTTGATCCGGGTACGTGGGTTCGAACCCGGACGGGGAACATGGTGCTTGTGTTCTTGGGCAAGACACTTTACTACGATTGCCTCTCTCCACCCAGGAGTATAAATGGGTTACCTGTAAGTGTAGAAACCAGATTGCGCTGATCTTGAGCTGCTGCAGAAACTGGTCTCATGGCCTGATGAACAGGGGTAATTATTGTGAAGCGCTTTGAGACCTTTGGTATAAAGCGCTATATAAGCACTATATTATTATATTATTATTGATATACAATGTCATGATTAATTTATACCAAACAGAGCCGGGGACAGAATAGGCCTTGTTTTTTTTCATTTATTTTTTCGGACAAGCTCGTTTAATAATTGTTTTCGGTAAAACAACTCATCAATATTTATACAAACACAATTTAATTGTTCAATATTCCATACAGCGAAAGAATTATCACCAAGTTACGCAAAACTGGGTTAAATGTTTTACAAATGTATATCAAGCGGGAATTTCAGAGAAATAATTTGCACTTGAATGGGGCTCCTGTTTATCCATGTTGTTTTGCATACACGCATTTTTGTTAAACTGCCTGGGGAAACTATATAACTTTAGAAATCATCCAGGGGCGTCGAGCCGATTAATATTGGAGGAGTTCAATGCGAAACATTATTGCTATATGTGACCTGCCATATCATAATGAGGACTAACCCCAATCTTTGACTTTTCAAGTGTCGTACATCATGTTAAAGCGCAAATAAATTGGCTTTCCAATGGTACCAAATTTATTTATGTAGCTTAATTTATTCCAAAGAATTCAGATATGCCACAGGAACTTCAACAGCGTCCCGCTGAACTTCGCCAACCTCATTTCGAGAAAAACGGCTTTAAAAAATAGAAATACGCTTTGCACCGCGAATGAAAGTGGAAAACGTTCTCCAGTTTCCAACTTTTGGCAGTATTTGTTCCCAACAAAAATGCATAGTGTGAATCTTGGATACCTTGGCTACTCAAAAATAAGAGAAAATTGATTTTGACATGATTTTCTATGGTATCCAACTTCAGTCGTGGATTACTGAAAACATGGTTTTGGGGGACATTCCTCATTTTGCCACGGTAGGCCACATATAGCTTTGTGTATTTCTGCATACAAAAGACGGGTTTCATTCAGCGATTGTGGTAAAACAAGATTGCAGCCATAAAGTCTGAAAATGCATAGGTTTTCTCAGTTACTTAACACAATATATTGTACAGTTACAAAGAGACGTAATGCGATCCACAATGTCGTTTGTTTCCATTGTTAACTTCAGTATTGAATTTGCACTATTAGAGTTCATGTTATACAAATCCGGGTGTAGTTCACGAATGTGTACAATTCTAATTTCGTCCTGGTTTTGGGACAGTTGTGTCATGTGGAGGGCGGTTGGCGTTTTTCGTCATTGATTTGAATACGTCGGTCAGATTGTGTTTTCAATCTATCTGACCTTCATTTAACGATTAAGTTTATTTTGTGAAATGAAACAAAAGGCAGTCTAACATAATTGTTTTTGGCGGCTCTGAAATGATGTTTAGATGACCATGGCAATCAGGTAAAACATGCAATACTCATTTTGCTCGGATTTGTAGTTCCTTTAAATAAAAGGAGATATGTGTCCTTGGTTTATGGATTCATTTCATTACACTCATTTTTTAAGGTTGTTGAAAAAATGCAGTGCACTGTTATTCTACCCCAAAATTGGTATTAAAAAAAAACCCGAACTGTTGGTTGATGCGAGGTATATGATGAACGACAATCGCCTTTTTTTCAGGATACAAGAGTGTCATCATAGCCAAAATGAAATTTAAAAAAAACTAAGTTGAATAGCATCGATTGTATTAGTATCTATTATATCAGTATCAGTATCGCAGTTCGATTATATCGGTATCGATCATCCATTATGGATCTCTTGGTGTTGGTTTTGAAGCCCTTGCGGGAGCTTTTACATGTCACGTGGTGGTCTGTCGGTCGGGCGGGCTGTCTGTCTGTCTGTCTGTTTTTCCGCTGTCTGTCCCCGAAAATTGACCAAACGTATGGTGTTCCATATGTGCCATCCGTGTCGTGTTTTTCGGCGTTGCTTTTTCAAGCTCTGGCAGGGATAATTTTGATCGATATCATTTTAAGCGCTGGTAGGGATCATTTTGATCGATTTCATGCAAGACTTTCATGCAAGACGTCTTGCAACACGGCCAGAGTTTATTGTGCACTTGCACTGTACAACATCTTCTTAGAACAAGGTGGACGCCATTTTGTGTAGTGATTGGACGGTATCCAGAAGGAGGAAATGTCCCCAAAATAGACCAAAGCACTTGTTTTTTCGTTTTTTCAGGTGTTTATTGTCCTGCACCAGACGAACTTATTGTACAGCGAGTTCGCGGAGGACCTCTCCATCCGAATCCTGTTCGCCAACACGCTTCTCAACCCGGTGATATACGGTCTGTTTAACAGGACGTACCGTAAAGCATACATATATTTCGTCCGGAAACTTCTCTACTTTGCCCTATGCGGAAAGATTAAGAAACCAAAAGGTGAGTATCATATAAACTTTATTTCGATCGTGTTCTACAAACTGTTGAATTTTTATCATAATGTCCCCTTCTGTTTTTTCTTAAGCAAACGGTTCTCGGTTATTGTCACTTTATTAAATGGTCCGTGCAATGTAATTTTTTTTAATGAAATCCTTGAAAATCCCCCTTTGTGTGCCATTCCACCTTATGTTCAATTTTCGTTTTGCCATTTTCTTGGGTATTTTGGTGCCTTTTTGGATTTTATGCTAATGCGAATTTCCATATTCATGAGCAAAAGTGTGATGTCATTTCAGGTGAAAACCTCAACGTTACAGTTATTTCAGCAACAAAAGTTGCCAGAATTTTTGATATTTAACTTTTGTAAATTACCTTTTCTTTGGTAATTCTATGTTTTGTCAGTACATGGCAGTAAGCCAATGAGTAAACCTATCTCACGAATGTTTTCAATGAGCAACATTTTGGGGGTTCAAAATTTGAACACAAATCTCTACTGAGCAGTGTCTTCCTGAAATGACATCACAGCAGCAGCGCCCTCAGTTGTCAGGAAAAGCATGGAAAACTTTAAAAGTTTAAAGAAGTGCACTTTCCAATAAATGTAACAAAAAAGCAATGTCAGATAGTTTTCATGCATTTGAAGTTGCACAAAATGTGTTTCTAAGATAAATTATCTCGTGAACCCTTAAATCTGTTATTAGATTTGCTGAATTCATTTCTTTTTAACAGGTAAAAAATTGAAGCAATTTCATCCGGTATTGTTTGAAGAGCAACCATGCCAAAAACCTCATCTTCCCCTGACATTTACTTGCTTCTTTTTCAGCTTCAAACGATATTTTCCCATGACTTGTACACTGTTGTCCCATACTTGTCCATGTTCTACTTCATACGGGAGTACTAAATCCTATATAAATATGCATTATCAAAATGTTGAGTATTTGGTCTGCTCATTTTAAGGCATATGGGATCATTTTCTGTTCATGCATTTCGTTCTTTTCCAACAACAACACTCAAAACCCAAGAAAAAAAACAATTCTAAACCTAACCTGTTGAAATTTCAGCTCAGTAGATATTACACATTTCGCGAAAACAGTGTAAAACCATGCATAACCCTTCGATCGCGAAACACGATTTCGTCGATAGAAGTCCGTATTTCCAAAAATCAGGCAATGGACCGAAATCCTTGAAAATCAACTATCTTGTACATTCCTTGATTTCTACTAAATGACAACAAGCCAGACAGAAGGATTTCACGGGGTGTTTAGTAGAAAGATCTATAATCCTAACTAAGCTTTTTTGATAATAGTTCGGTGGGTTACTTTTAGTGAAGAAAAAATGCACAAAATCCCATATGCCTTTATTGAATGCTTCTGAAGCCAGAGATGAATGCATTTTGGAGAAGGACGCCCTCATTCAACAAAAACCTGCCAGCTTCGCATAGGGGGAATGAAAACGTGTTTCGGAAGTCACTCGTTATCATAGAAGGAAGACTCATAATGAAAACTTCCTCGTTTTCTCACCTATAAACTGCTGGATATAAAATTGTTCCATTTGTTTGTGTTTAGTTTGGACTGGTAGAGAGAGCACGTTAAGCAGAGGATCTGCCAAGCGGGTCAAACCGAGTCATGGTATAAAACACGCCATCAACACTTGCCAAAAACCCATTGCAATGTGTGCGCTTATAACTTGGCTGTAGTTGATCTCTTTGTCGCTAGCAGCATTGCTTGTATACAGTTGTAGGTTGCTGTGAGCTTTGTATGAAAAACCCTGCTTCTATGTATTTCTCGGAATATTTTACATATAGGCTGTCATCCTTTTTGTGAGTAGACCTATTGAAAATAGTTTGACGTCATTGATTCAAGCCAAAAGCATTTCTGTCGATCATGCTTTATCATGTTTTCTTTATTTTCTGCCCATATGTAGCAAGTTCATAATTGAGAGATGTTTCTAAAGCGCAAATGGTACATGGCTGATTTGCATATAGGCGCTGTATACTAGCCATACCATGCCCAGCTCAGCCCAGCCCGACGCGACCTATATCCCAGCCCAATCTAGCCTGCCTTGCCTTGCATATCCCTCCCCGAGCTTACATAAGCCAACCCAGCCAAGCCGGTCTCAGCCTAGCCCAACTAAGCCTATCCCATCCCAGCCTAGCCCATCCCATCCCTGCCTCGGGCCTGCCCAGCCCATTCCGACTCACCTCAACCCAGCCTAGCCGAGCCCAGCCAAGCCCAGCCCAAACCCAGCCCTTCGAGATTGTCGATCCTAGTAGCCAATCACATCCAATACAGTGATCACATGCGGTGTTGCTCCAATGTAGCTTGCAACTGTCGCTTAATACTTTAACCTCGTCTCTCAACTTCTTATTTCATTTCCAAAACTTGCGCCTTGGTTTTGCTGTATTGCTGTGTGTAGAACCTTCTCTTTCCAACCACATTCCAACGATTTTTTTTAGGCATACACACACTTTTTGACTTAGGAATAAAACACAAACAGGAGACTTGATCAAGATTTTAGTCTCTTACGTTGTTCTGTCAACCCCTCATGAGATGAATGCTGCGTCTGGGTTTAGTAACGACTATTGAGGACAATGACCAAACTCTTTTTTTTGATGAAGAATTTATCTTGTTTGTAAACAGGATAGTGGGGCAGATAGGGGAAATATTTGGGGAATCGTGCCTTTGATGATACAAGCATGGCATTTGGCACACAGTCAGAGTATGTCTTAAGAACGATATTTGGCCATAGGGCCATCGCAGATTTGTCCTTTGAAAAAATATAGGTACCAGCAATGTTCAAATTTTCAAAATGGATGCCATTGCTTCTTGTTATTCTACCCATGTTCTATACATGTACCTTTATTTTTCAAAGGACAAATCTGCGATGGTCCTATGTAGCCAAATATCTTTCTCATGACATATTCTGACTGTGTGCCAAATGACATGCTTGTATCATCAAAGGCACAATCCCATCACATGCATGTCGTACTAGGAAGTCTTCTCAATACAACACGCATAGAACTACATTATTTAATGATTGACAAACATTGTAGTCCGAAACAAATACTCGGTACATTTTTTTGTCGGTTGCTGATGAGGCAAATACCTCAATTTAATTTGTTTAATGATAACTAGACAATAAGTCATTCCTTCAAAGCATATTATCAATGTTAACATAATTGACAGTCAACAAGTACGGGCCGGGCATTGACGAATTTCTAAAACAACGACTTTCCATATGTACGTCGTAAGCAGCGGACGTGATAAAGTGCCTTCCCCCTCTGCACTCTAACATATAATCAAAAATTGCAACAAAAACAACAACATCCCATTTCCACTTATTGAGTCCTCATTAAAGAAATGTTGCCATCGAAACTGAAAAAGATGGTTGTGGAGTCCAACTAACTACGATCCTTTTATTTGAATGTCTGTTGCATCCCGTCCGACCCCGAACTCAGTTATGGAAACATTCCGATCCATGCACCGCCGCCGAGAATGTTTCCTTTTTTTCTGCAATCCTGTGCATAGTCCAAAGCAAACCCATTTGTGTGTCTTTTGGAGACACCAAATTCTCCTCTTTTGCCGGTTTAACGAATCACAACAACAAGTAGTTTTTTTTTAATCGTTACAGATAGACAAGCGTATTTCGCAATACAGGGTGACCCCTAAAAAATTTGTGCCAGCAGCTATCGTTGAATTCCTCAAAGAGTACCTAACCTGAGTATGTCATTATTTTGATGGAGCATATTAATTATACTCTTGTGTATAATCAGTGGAAATGTCATGGAAACCCGTTTATGCAAACCAGAGCTGTAACAGATTTACAAGGATATGTGTTTTTTCAACTATTCCAATGGGAATCAATTACACATTGCATTGGAAATCGCTCAACCGGCACTCTGCAATGGGTCTTTTCATTAATCACATTGGAAAGGGTGAAAAACACATGGCCATTTATAATCTGTTGTATCTCTGGTTTGCACGAATGGAATTTCGTCAAATTTCGCTGTGAGTAAACACAAGAGTATATCAACATGAAATGCTGATGGGCTTGAGCCCCCCATGAGGTTGTAAGGGTGGCATGGGTGGCCTGTGCGTAAAGCGCTCGCCTCTCACCAAGGTGACCACAGTTCGAATCCTGGCCGTGGATCACATGTGAGTAGAGTTGCGCGTTGGTTCTCTCCTGTGCCACGAGGGTTTTTCTCCGGGCCCTCTGGTTTTCCTCCCTCCGAAAAAATCTAACACTTTCGATCTCAGGCTGTGCTCCGTGGTCATATATGGGTCGATGTGGCCGGCAGCCATAGGCGCCTTAACGTGCCAGCGGCCCGACCACGTTGTAGCCGCGTCATTCGCAATTCAGCATACCAGCTGCAGTAAGGATGATTAGCCTTCCAAATTATTATGATTGTTACGTTGGATGTTTTTGAAAAATTTGAAGATGTCTGCTTGCACAACTTGTTTGGGGTCACCCTGTACAGAAGCCTTTGTAACTAGGCTACATGTCGTCACCGACACCACGAAGTAACACCCATCTACATACCAGTAAAAACTAGCAATCGGAGAAAACGGCAACTAAAGTTGAACGCCTTCTAAAACAACACTTTGCGTCAAAACGACAGAGTATTTTCAGTTGGGTTTCTCGTTGTGGACACTTGATGAATTGAATTTATTAAATCTGCTGTTTTTCACTCGTTTGTGTATTAAATAAACAAGAAATAAGAAAAAAAAGATGAGTGTTAGTTCGTGAAACCGAAAAAGCTGCGAAACTGTAAATTTTCGTTTTCACGAAGTAACACTCTTCATTGTATTTAACACGAGGAAAGTGCAACTTCAGGTCAGCGCGCGCGCGCTCATACAACTTGTTACAAGAAGAGTGTTACTTCGTGAAAACGTTTTTTGTTCACTTATGAGCCGAGTGCGCGCCATGCATTGCAATGGAAAATGGAACTTGAGTGTTACTTCGTGAAAACGAAAATTGTCACTTTTGCGCAAAAGTTGCCATGGATACTTAGCGTAATTATTAAAGTAAAGCTCTTGAAGCTTTGAAACTTCCTGCAATGGTAGGCCTTGATGAATAATGTTAAAATATGAAGAAAAAAAACGAAAATAAAAAAAAATATGGTTTAACACGGTAGAGTGTTACTTCGTGGTGTCGGTGACGATGTAGAAAGCATGCATGCCTTTTTTCAATGTTACAGACTTTCCTCCATTCGCTCTTTTCACACTCCGCCATCGGGCATGCAGAGCCTCGATCTGGCAACTTTACACAATTAAAATAGCCGGTTCAGTGATCTCAACTCCGACACGGGAATCACTGAACCGGATATATTTATTGTGTAAAGTTGCCAGATCGAGGCTCTGCATGCCCATGGCGGAAATTGGCAATGCGTATATCCATTTTGCTTCCCCTGTTTTTGTTGGCAAGATACCACAGGCAAGGTGCGATGACCATGTTCTGAGATGATCAAAACTCCACATTGTTTCATTTTTTTGTACCAGAGCGGAAAATCTTCTACCTTCGGCGATCTTACCTCCAGCACCGATACGCAAGAAAGACCCACTCCCACGGATCACGCGGCCAAGCGGCGGGCGGTGCGCTAGCTGAAGCCGGCCCGCCCGTGAACGGCAATCCGCCACAGATCATCGGCACCACGCCATCGGATGCCCCGCTCGACCTGTCACTCGGGGAACTCCGCGATTTCGCCTTGGACAACATCGGTTTCACCTTGGACTCCGAAGAAGACCTCATCGGAGCTAGTGGGGACGATGAGGGGATCTTCTCCATCAGCAAAAGGGAGGACACTGAAAGGCGGGTGAACGGTGGGGTTACCGAACCAAACGGGCACCTTCATAATGGCACAGAGGTAGATGCAGAGAAGTTGACGTCCTCGGAAGGACACGTTTACTCAACATTCACAAACACGATCAGCGAGTCAACATGGCTTTGACAATTTGTTTGGACTTATTGACCCTAAAACTACCAGACATGGAAATTTACAACCATTCATCAACTCAAATTGTGATCCGTGGACAGCATTTTAAAACAGTGGCTGTGTTTAAAAGTCCGTAACTTGAAAAGTACATGAGTAATTTGAATGATTGTTGTGCTAAGAGAAAGCTCATGAATTGAGCTTTTCTATCATAGACTTTGAAAGTGCTACATGCAGAACTTCACTATAACAAGGGTCCCGACATTTGGGTTTCGTTTTTTTTACTCGCCCTGTATAAGGTACAATGCACATGAGCATCTATACATGGATTAACAGTAGGACCTATATTGCAAATATTGTAGCACGATTGTGACAGAGGGAACCCCCCCCCTTTTGTGTTGTCATTGTTTTACCAGAATCTTAGGAATTCGTTTGAGATATCTAGGGGGGGTGTGTTGGGTAACGATAGTCTGGGTGTGTATAGGGTATAGGGAGAGGGGGTACCCCTATGTCACATATCGTGCTGGGTATACTACAATCTGCAGGTGGAAATCTGACTAATTGCACATTATATAGGGTCTACATAATTTAAACTAGCCAAACATAATGTATGTTCCCATTTGGGGGTGTCTTTGAATGGAATTTTTTTATGCCGTCCTGTTAACGAAACTAAGAAAATGTTTAGGAATATGTATCTGTCTGTGAAAGCCATGCAGCTAAACTGCTTGAATATTTAAATTAAGGATTTTACTGAAATTGTTTTGTGAAAAAGTTGCAACGAAGGACTGATTTAATTCACTTACAGAAACAGAGGAACTTTCATATAGAATTGTGTGCAGTGTGTATGCAGTTTTAAAAAGTAGTTCATTCTATGAACGCTTGTGTACCATTTTAGTTTTGCATGTACATGTCCGACAACATTATTTTATTCAGAATTTCGAAAGATGTGAGTGCGTATATACATGTGTGTGGGTTTATGACTTTGTTTATGCTGACTCTTGTTTTCATTTGCGAGAGGCTATAGTTACTCAACTGATAAACCTGATCACAGCCTAACCCACCTCAATCCTCCAAAATCCTCTTGGCGGTTTTGGAGGATTTTGGAGGATTGAGGATGAATGGTGTTTGAGAAACATGAGGATTTTGGAGAAATGAGGATGATTGGAGTTTGAGAAACATGACGATTTTGAAGGATTGAAGACGAATGGTGTTTGAGAAACATGAAGATTTTGGAGGATTGGGATGAATGGTGTTGAAGCACATGAGGATTTTGGAGGATTGAGGATGAATGGTGTTGAAGCACCTGAGGATTTGGAGGATTGAGGATGAATGGTGTTTGAGAAACATGAGGATTTTGGAGGATTGAGGATGAATGGTGTTTGAGAAACATGAGGATTTTGGAGAAATGAGGATGATTGGAGTTTGAGAAACATGAAGATTTTGGAGGATTAAGGATGAATGGTGTTGAAGCAAATGAGGATTTTGGAAGATTGAGGATGAATGGTGTTTGAGAAACATGAGGATTTTGGAGGATTGAGGATGAATGGTGTTGAAGCATATGAGGATTTTGGAGGATTGAGGATGAATGGTGTTGGAAAAGGAAGAGGATTTTGGAGGATTCAGGATGAATGCATTTTTTAGGCAGGACTGTCTGACGATTTTGAATGAGGCGCTGGGTATCCTGCATTTGAACATAAGTGCAAATTTTGGAGGATTTTGGAGGATTGAGGATGGTTCCTCAAAAGCAAAAAGGGCCTAGGGAGTTAGCTAATCATTAGCAATAACTGCCAAGGACACTCTATAAAAGGTATTCTATCTGCAGTTTAGCTGCTAAAACTACCTAAAAATGCGCAACTTACTTCGAAAAGTGTATAGATTAATGAAATAATGTATTTGACACACTCAAATGAATACATTACTCGTGAGTAATTGTCGATAAACAACTCATTTGCTGAGAAGCTGATACAATGTGTGCGTTTGATGTGCCCGTTATTTTATCGTTCTTCAATGTTCAAGTTCTGTTTAATTCGACTCTCAGGTTATATTGGTGGTTCCTTTTCGGATTCCGCCGATGGTATTATTTTTCCTTCAACTCAAAATGGAGATCAAAGTATTGTCACGATTGAAAGTAGTCTGTAGTATGGGCCATAACTGTGACTGTAGTAACTGTGAACGTAAAACGTTCACAGTTACTACTCAATAACATGTTCTTTATACCAAGTATATGTTTTACAAAATGGAGCGTGCCATTTTTTTTTTATCATACGGTCACTTTCTTTTTGACTCGCCATGTATTCATCTTTTCATCTGTGATAAACACAAATTGAGCTACTGCCATGTACACACAAAAATAGAGTCGAATTGCCTGCCTCGTCTCCTTCCTCAATGTCAATTGCATTTGCATGAGTCGAGAAGAATTGTGTTCCATTAATCGCTATTTGCTGTTTACGGCCATCACAATAAACTATTAATAAATTGGCAACATGTCGTACTTGTTAATCACTAAAATATTCAAGTAAATTGCCCAGCAAAGTAGCTGATGCGGGCGATACGATGGCACGGTACAAAACACAGAGAGGCGTGGGCACTGAGCCATGAATCCTAAAAGTACATCTCATCCATCCTAAAAGTACATCTCACCCACCACATTCAGTTTGTGACAGCGCCCTTCTATTGTGTCGGACATATTCTCAAATAGGCTAATGACGATGATGACGGCGGGCAGAAGATATATCAGGCAAATATGGTTCATCAATATTCTATAGTATATGTAACGTTATTGACATTAAACAAAAATAAAGTGGCATTACATTTCAGCCTTAGCCAGGCCTTCTTCAGAGGTACATGACAGAGGAACAAGAAACAAACATGTAGGGGACACACAAACATGCAGGGCTGGAAGGAGAATCACAAAGAGGGATGGGGGGGGGCAGACCAATCCATATCTGGCTACCATCTCTCATTTTTTTTGATCTACATGTACAAATCTATATTCCATGACTGAAATTTTAAAAAATAAATCAATATTTTCTTGCTCCAAATTTATTTCGAATCAAATTTACAAGGAGGTCCAATGTAAAATTAAAGTTACATTTAAATATCCGTTAGTGGTCATTGCTGAAACCAAGGGGTGGCTGTGGAGTTTAGGGTCCGAGTTCCAATAACAGATGAAACATCCACCTTTAACTTTTTACTTTTGTCAAGTTTCAACATGTTCAAGTTTTGTAAAAACTAGTACAAATTGTCGTACTCCTAAGTTAGAGTTTCTTCATCAGATTTACACTTTTTAGTAGTCAAACAATATTTTAAAAAAATATTTTTTTTAAAAAGTGGCAAAATATATGGAGTTCATCAAATAAGGTTTTCCCCTTCTTTAAATTAGGTTGTTTCCAATTTTTTAAATTGATTGTGACAATAACCAATTCTGTTGCCATGTTGTAATTTATGGCATGAAGCAAACACGAAGAGCACTCGCATGACACAATTGTGCAGGTACAAGTGATTCCTAACTTTCAATCACTTCCTTCACATCCTCATTCAACATCAACATCTCAAGGACAGACTGTTCAGCTGTAATTAGTGTCTTGTTGTTTATTTAGATTATTGTTATTTATCATCCGCGGTCTCGGTCTCGGTCTCGGTCTCGGACTAGGACTATTTCGGTCTCGGTCTCGGTCCACCTTGAAGGTGCTGGTCTCGTATACAATGTATACAAGTACGCACACTGTTCTTATTAAGCGTTTTACGCCCATTCCTCGCAATATAATGTCGAAATCGGTGGTAAAAGGGCAATATCTTCGAAGTATTACATACAGGGCACTGTCTTCGAAGTATTGCATAGGGCAGTCATCTTCGAACTATTACATAGGGCAATATTTTCGAACTGTTACAAATGAGCGGAGCAAACGTGAAACCCCTGGCCTTCCCGGGGAACTGCGCCGCCAATGACGATGCCACTTCCCCACCCACCACCGTCACGACCGAACCCTTACCAACAACAACCCGCCATGGATAAATAAGACCCATGCACTGAGAAATGTGTGACTGTCTCGACATTAAACCATTTTTTTTCAGCCGACATAATGGCAAAGTTTTTACAACCAAGGGCGCTAAACACGTATACTGAACTGATCCCCTTAATGTTTGACGTGTTGCATATGAATTTCGACTCTGAAAATTAAAACAAAAGGACTCACTTCCTAATTCCCATTAATCACACCATTACAAATCCAAATTAAAAATCCAAGTTTTGAGAGCAATCAATCCCTGTCGACATTGTCCTCGATTTCATCTCAAACTTCGCTCGTTACTGTGTTCAGTAACTTTAACAATGGTCCCAAGCCTTAGCGATGATTCAGAGTGTATTAACGGTTGGCAGATAGCCGTGTTGTCCCCTATGCACTTTCAATTTATGACGCAGCGAGCTGATCGCTCTTGGCGTGTGTTCCGGCAAGGCGTCATTAAGCGGGCCAGTCGCTTCCGCCCGCTTACCGTCGGCCTGCGTGACATTAATTACCGGTTGTCGTTCTCATTACGGACAAAAAAGTAATCACGGGCTCTAATCACCGATGGAACTGATATACGCATAGGCACTGGGCATGTATGGTTACTGTTTACTTTAATACAACAAATCTTCTCACTTCTGTAAGTTTTAAACCAGACAGAAAAAAGTGAATTATGCCCATCACTCAATCTACTGATTTGATGGACCACTATTGTAACGCTTGGTGGCAGCAAGCCCTTAATGTCACGTGATTCTTACCACAAGGGCGCATCCGGGGGGGGCAACGGGGCCATCCTCCCCCCCCCAAAAAAAGAACCCATTTTTGTTGTGTTTTTTAAGTGACCTCCCTTAAAGGCAGGCACTGCGTACACCACCATCTTTTCCTCCAAAAAAATTGGTCAAAGTGGTCAGAAATTGCCTCAGATCGCACCACAGAGCATCTAGAATCAAAAAAAAAAAATCTGGGCCCTTGAGCGGGCCCCGACTCCCACGCCGTAATTTTTTTGACCCACTTTTTTGGGGACCAGAAATTTTTGGCCCCCCTAGCTCCCCCCCCCCCAAAAAAAATGGGTTCTGGACCCACCCTTGTCTAGCCATGTGCATTGTTGTTTGCTACATGTATTATTGTCTCAAGTATACCGGTGCCATTAAAAATGTAGAACGATAATGTACACAAGGCTATCATTCTGCATCCTCCTAATGTATCTAAAGTATTTGCTAAAAACAATTTGCACTGATCGTAAGCACTGAGCTTGGTCACCTCGTTCAAATTTCTTACAGCAGCAAACTCTGTCTCGTTGAAAAAAGAAGGAACGAAATCTTCTTGAAAACTAAGTCTTTGAGAAGCAAAATCGAGTGTTATCAACTTCCGTTTTCAGTTATCGTTTATTGTTTACGTGTGTTTGGATGAGATTTTCCCCTAGCAGGTGCCACAACCATATGAAGAGATAGCTGACTCACTGTGCCCCGAGCCAACCGTTCACATTGATTTCTGCTTGTCAAAACTTCACCAGCGACGCCAAGTGGCGAGTTAGGTCGGGTGAAACGCAGAAATGTTAGCGGAAATGAGTACACTAATCGCATTAGAGACTTTAGTCCTCGCGTTTGCCCCTCGGAGAAGGAGGCGGTTTGGTTTTGCAGAACCAGTTTTACAGTGCAGGGATTGTGGCACAGCTCAAGTTACTATCGCAAAGCTTAACAGAACATGGCTTGAATACCAAGTGAATTCGACTGGTACAGAAGCCCCGTCATTACAACCCGACAAAGGAATAGTTCCAGGTTTGACACAGTAGAAATCGGGATTAGTCTACGTGCGTAGTTTTAGGAGTCCGGCTAGAACGCTATATCCGATTGCATATACTGCAGCACCTCCTCGGGACCATGAAAACAACATTTGCACAAATCGTGTTGTTTTGATGTCGGTACTGTGAATCTGAGGACTTCTTGACGAAATCAACTTCTGTTGTCGATTTGCCACGGACAAAACCTCGGTCAGGTAAATAATATCATATTGCATTAGTTAAAAAGCTGGAGTGTGTATTTGTTCTATTTTTGAGAGTATTGTGTTTCATGATTACGTGTACTATAGCTGTAGAGTCTCGATATAATATTACCAAAAAGAAATATTTCTGTAGTCGTTCCGTCTATTATTCTTGTCAGATTTGCAATTCTGATAAGAGGCGTGCCTCGCTTGAGTGGGTATTCGTGTAATCCTTGCACTGACGTGGTTTGTTTACCACTTCTCGGTGTAGCATGAATTTAGGTTTTATGAAATACGGACTCGTTGGTGGTATTGCGCATGCTCATGCATAGATAATTAGGAGAGGGACTGAGTCTGATTGGTTAACATAAATATTGCGTCCGGTGAAATCGAATGCGAACAAATCAAACATATTACATCCGGTCGCCGGTATACGGTCAGATCGGTCGGCATTTTCAGCGCACACCTCTGTGCGATGGCCCGATGATCTGGTAAACCGTGGTAAAATTGGACTTAATTTCTCCGGAGGAAGGATGGTTACGAGAAATTATAACCGATTAAATTCCCATACACAAATTAGCGTTAACCGAAATAAGCCCACAACGTCAGCCAAACCTTACAAGCACAACATGGGATAAGATCAAATTAGAATAACGGGCGTGGCCTTTAAACCAACAACGTTGTAAAGCTTCTGAGAGACTACGTTAATGATATCTTATAATCAGGTGAATTTGTGGTCCGCAGCATTTCAAATACAATTTAAGGGCAAGTTCAAGATTTAGGAGCAAGTTATTTTTATTAACTTGAAGAGCCAACCAAATCGTCTTTATTAATATGCACTTGGCCCACCATGCAATAAACACATGGACGAAACCAAAGTCTGCTTTTATACCCCGTGACAAGATGTTATTCTTATGAAGCCCAGATTGTAATGTAGGGTTAATGTTTCAAGTACTCGATTACATTTTGGAGGGAAAAATAGAACTGAATGGAATAAACATGCGCATGGGAAATAGTGGGACAAAGAATTGAAGTCATAAAGCGATCACGCGTTCTTTACCGTAGCGACTAGACTGTGTGGAATATCACTGCATGCCAATGAACGTCCAGATTTACCAAGGATAAAACAACTGCTCATATTAAAATTTCAGAATCTGTACTCTCATTTTTACCGGCATTTGTTTCTCGCACAAGAGCTGACTAAACTTGATATTTTTCTGACACGTTCGTGTCATCTTATAATCTGTTCTAAGAACCCTCTGACTCATTCTAAATTTTCCAAGGGCCACAGTAATTGAAACTGCTGACTTGTCATGCAGTCCATCCTTCGCGGTTCATTCTGTTCCAGGTATTCCATGAAATATTTGGCAGGTGGTGGCAAGCATGTTGCAAAACTTACAATCCTATATTTTGTCTTATCTTTGGGCAGATGAATTCTTTGGATTTAGTGAGACTTGGTTGATGATGTTGGTGGGTTTTGCCTGAATGTTGGATCAGGTGAACAGAGAAGGCATCAGTGAAAAAGCTCTTCTAGAAGCATCTAAAACTACTCCTACGATGTCTAACAGATCTTTTCTCAGACTACCTGTCGTTTGCATCCTGAGTCAACTGTACTTCTATTTCATCCTGTGTCGCCCCAGCATAGCCTGCCCTGAGAGATGCTATTGTGAAGTCGTGGATGAGGTCAACTGCACAGAAGTCAACTTGACAAAACTGCCCTCCTCCGACTTGCCTTCGAAGATCCTCTCCTTGTACCTTGGTTCCAATTTCATCAGTTCAGTGAATGAGGATGACTTCCAGGACTTACATGACCTGAAGCAGCTTCACCTGGCCCGGAACAGGATCTCGCAACTGCCGACTTCGGCCTTCCGCCCGCTGCAGATACTCCAGGTTCTGGATTTACGGTTCAATAGGATCAGCCAGATACCAGCTGATGCCTTCGCTGGTTTAGTCAGTTTGATTGAACTCAACTTGGGCGGCAATGGCATCAGGTCAATCAACAGGGATGCCTTTGCTGAGATGCAGAGCTTGGAGGTTCTAAACCTGAGCGACAGCAATCTAAGAGTCAGCGGCCTGCCTGCGGGTTTGTTTCAAGGAGCCAGGAACTTGAAGTGGCTTGACATCGGAGGTTCGGAACTCAGAACGGTTCCCAATGGCATGTTTGAGCATCTGAGTAATCTGACTTACCTGGACCTTAGTTGGAATCGTGGTATTGACCTAGACATGCCGTCGCTGTTCAGCAGCTTGCGCCGTATGCAGACACTCATCATGGAAGGATGTGAGCTGTCGTTTTTGGAACCGTGGTCATTTGCCGGTTTAACAAGCATGATTGATTTGCAACTGAGCTTCAATGCTCTTCAGGAAGCCCTGCCACTAGCTTTGTTTGAGAGAACTCCACACCTACGGAGGATCCGGCTAAGCAGCAACAGTCTCACTCACCTACACGAGCGACTCTTCGATTCAATCGACAACCTTCAGTACCTGGAGGTGCTTAACAATCCGTGGCACTGTGGCTGTGGACTTCTGGGTCTGAGAGCCCGTTGGTCATACCAACCTCCTGTCTTTCTCCAGAGAGGGTTAGTCTGCCAATCTCCAGAGCCTTTCCACGGCCGGGATCTCTGGAGTCTTCCTCTACATGAATTGTGCGACTTCTGCGCCTCTGGCATCAAGGAAATGTCTACCATTACCTTGCGAGGTAAAGGTGAAGGTTTACAGTCCCTAGATTGCCCAGTCCATGCAGGGACCAACACTGCCTGGTTCACCCCAAATAATGAATACATCACCACTCACAGCGTGGCAATTGGCAATGATCCAAACCAACAAAACCTCTCACACAGACTTCTAGCAAACGGCACCCTTTTAGTAGACAGCATTCAGCTTGGTACGTACATATGCACAGTCACATTGAGCGATGGCAGTTACCTCGTGGGAGGCGTTCAGGTAGACATCGTCCCACTCAAGTCCCCGGGTCCGCCTCAAATTCACAGCCAGAGCAACTTGCATTTCCTGTTAGCTTTCGCTGTGCTTATCGTACTCGGTATCGTCGCATTAGCAGCCTGGGCAGCCTACCGCATTCGTCGCCGGTACAGCCGCAGGCGATACGATTCTCTGTCCAAGGAGCACGCGCTGATAGAAATGCGACCACCGGCAAAAATTCACCCAGAGCAGACCGACTATGACTACGACTACGCCTATGCTCACCCGCGAGCACGGCTTGATCTGACGTCACATGAAAGCCCGTATGCCGTTGGTGGTCTGTGCGAGGAACGTCGATTGAACGTTGGCAGGTCGCTGGTTCCCCGGTGCAGACCCATCTCGAGATCCATGCACGAACGTGGACCCAGGTACTACAACGACTGCGTCCGAGCCGCGCTGCCTCGAACATCCCATACGATCTCGACCGGTGAAGTCAACGGATACATCACTCCAAGCCAGATAACTGCGTACACTATGAGCGTCAGCTCGTGGAAGAGCCAAGGACAAGATCTGACATCAAGGGTGGGAAAATTTCAAAACCCTAACTGCAACGGTGTCAGCTTATCACCGCCGTACATAAGCAGGCCAGACAGCTCGGACCATCGCTACCTAGAAATCGTATAGGGCCATCACACACATATTGTGTATACGCATGACTTTGTGTACATGCCAAATAAATAATAACACACTGATGTATACTCTTAGATGAACTGATTAACCTAAATAGCTACTAAGCACCAAAAAAGTGGTAAGCACCGAATATATACATGTATCCTTATCCTTTTGTATCCTTATATTTTTACTGAATATACACAAGAGTATAATTAATGTGCTCATTCAAGATGAAATACTCATGTTAAGTAGTTTTTGAGAAATTAATGTATATCTGCTTGCACAACTTTTTTTGGACACCCTGTAGTTGATACGATAACTACTGTTTGTGCTTATTTTGTTAGATATTTCATTGTGGTGCTGAAAGGGCCTGTGAGGTGATATTTTTGTTTTCAAAAACAACCCGAAGCTTTTTCTCTTTGCGCAAAATAGAAAAATGAAAGAAGCCAATAAAAACATTTTATGTAGAAAACGAAGGTCGAATTATTGCTGCGTTTACTATCTTTGTTTGACGGCAAACCTTGCCGAAAGTAAACATTTTGGGGTTGAATATGTTAGGTTGAGGTTATTCTTTCAAATTTTGGTTTTGATCGTGGGCTTTACATAAAGCTTCATTCAGCTTACTCCATGGAAGTTGTTGAAATTGAAAATCTCAATTTCTGCTCAGGCTGTTTCCAATCGAAAGCAATCTACATCTAGCTCCGGATGAATTGGAGCAGAAATGGGGGAAACCATGTATAAACATTAGTACGATCGTTATTACATGAAGCTACGTGTAGACATATATGGAAGTTCTTATTTAAAAGCAAGTTTCAGCCTTGCGTACTCTGAGTGGCCGTTTCCTCTGCACGTTGTCCTGCATGCCTTCCGAAAGGTCATGTACAGCGTCAAATGATTCATAGGAAATGTATGTTCCCTTTTGTGGTCGTGACGAATAGTCCTAATGTATTATTTTCTAGGTTTTTAGCAATCCCACAACGCACTAGTCTTGGTCCAACACTGGATTTAATTTTAATTCCCCCGGTCCGTCGCAAGCAAGGTCGCTATCAACGAGATGAATCAAATACAGTCTTGGCAATATTGGCAGCGCTACACAGGAAATTCTGAGCAGACCTCACGCGCGTGCATTAGCTTGAATACAGCGCGCGTGAGGTATGCTCGGAGTTGCCTGGGTAGCGTTGCCAATATTGCCAAGACTGGATTTGCTTCATCTTGTTGATAGAGACCTCCACCGCCGTAGCAACTTAACTTCGTTTGCCACGGGACTGGCTGCAAGATAGGGAAATACAAATTCAATTCCAGTCGTGAGCCATGTTACAAACTTCGATAGGTTTATAGCTGGGGTGTTGAAGTCCAAGATAGTGGGGAGGGGTGGATGAAGAGTTGCAGTCACACATAAACAGACCAAAGGCATGTAGCAGTGAGCCACCATTTGCAAAACTGAGTTATGACGTTATTCAGGAAGCCTTCGAAAATTTGACATTTCCTGTTTTGCAAAAAAAATCAGTCTGACAGTCAAAAGTGTTGGGTGGTCAGCCGCTCCAACCATGCAACCCTTTGATCCGCTCTTTGTAACTTCGTTTTTTTCCACTTCGGGACTATATATAAAACAAGACATTTAGAGTTTAATTTATTCATATGAACAGATTGATGGTCCTCTCCAGTGTTTTTTTTCTTCTAAAACTCTTTAAATTTTGGTTCACTGAGATCATATGTTCTCTACTCCAAGAGGCTGATAAAATGAAATTTCATTGTTGTAAATAATATAGAGTAACTTCGACCATGACAAATCGCAGGAAAAAGGCTACGTGTTATCTTTGCAGTTGCGTGCAAGCATGGCCTCAACTTAATGTGCAATGTCAAGTCGTTGACCCTCCCTGTTTTAAGGTTTCGTGACAATGCTTAGGCCTACGCTAAAACAAAACAAAAACTGAAAAGGAATCGAATTTCCTAAGACTTTTTTTAAAAGGTCAAAGTGCTAATTTCCTAACATCTTGAAACACGACCCAATCAGCCGTCAGCAGTTCATCATGTTGCGTAGTCACTCATGTAATTTCCCGTTGTGAATACATTGAACACAGGCATGAATGCTCACAGTTCGTCTAAATGCGATGAAGTCACTGGTTCAAACCGAAATATTAGTCGTGATCGACTTGAAACTTATCTATCAGCGTCTGTCTGGGGCTATGGTGGTGCAGTTGGGAAGGTTTTTCTTGACCTTCGTTAACCTTTTGTCTCCTAGTGAGCCTGAAAGCGGGTGACTTTGGTGTACGACCGACCGAATACGGGCGATTCCCAATAGTGCGCCTCCAAGAGTTTGCAACGCGTTGGCCAATCACAATGCGCAAAATCTGTCGACCCAATGCGCGTTTGGAAAAGGTCGACTGATTTCGCGCATTGTGATTGGCCAACGCGTTGCAAACTCTTGGAGGCGCACTATTGGGAATCGCCCGTATTCAATCATTTCCTCGGGTTGAGTTTAATGGCTTTGTGACTTGGCTTGACAAGTTAACGAATTTAAGATTCAGCTCGAACCTCTTTTACTGATGCTTGAAAGGCAGCAAGCATCTCCCCTCTCCCCTCCCCGGCCTTCCCACACCCACCTCCGTCTGACCATTGAATGATCCAAATCGGGTCGCATTAGACAAGTCCCGGGCATTGTCCAAGGTAAAGAGAGGACACGATTTGCCACTAATTTCGTGTGTGACTGTTGGGTCTTGTGAAACGCCTGGGTTCAAGTTCGCAACCAGCTGCCGTTTCTGATTGCAATTTCCCGACAGGGTTTGCCAATGCACAGCTGATCACATAGGTCAACGACAGATTACAGTTGTCATCTGTCACGCAAGACCTCTCAACACTGACGACAGTCTTTTTTTGCAGACAGCCTCCAAAGATGATAGATCCTAGACTTGACTCAAGTCTGACTTCACTCAAAAGCCATAAGATGTCGTCACACGTCAGTCCCCGGCCTAGAGGTCTGTACTAAGTTTATAGGCCTACAGCGCGTCCCAAAATTATATACCCGCAACTATTTTTGCCTGGCTCTAGCGTCGGCGCGGAAACACGTACCGCCATTTTTTAATACCATTTCAATGCTTGAAATCTGAACATTAGCCCTGGCGAGTATTGGTTTGATATTTAAAAGAGTTTTACAAATAAAGGTATGTCGAAAACAAACTCAACCGATTTCAAGGAAAATCGATGATGCAGTGCATCAGATGCAAACTCGAGTCTCACTTTGAGCGCGCTGTTTGAATAGGTACATACTTGCACGTGAATTTCAAAATTGAACTCGAAACGAAGAACAGTATTGTTAAATCATTTAAAGTGTAATCTATGTGGATCGAAGAGAATAGGAAACACAGAAAGTAAAAGGCAACGAGATCGTCACATCATGAACATGATGAAGCATTTCCACATTAGAAAAAAATGTGCATGATCGATTTTTCCTTGAAATTGGAATCGGTTGATTTTGTTTTTGGCATTCCTTTATTTGAACACAAATCATTTCCAAACCCTTTTGAAAAACAAACCAATCCTTACCTAGGATAACGTTAAGATTCCAAGCTTTAAATAATATAAAAAAAACAATGGCGGTACGTGTTTCCGCGGCGACGCTAGAGCCTCGCGAAAAAAACTGTTGCGGGTATTTTGGGACACGCTATGTTTAGATCGGACTTGAGCCACGTCTACGTTTATCCATCAGTAGGCCTCACTTGATTTAAATTGGCGTTACGTGCCCAGTGGGCGTCACCAGGATTTGTTTTCTAGAACGAAGGCAAAATGCACTCACCGGGCATGGAAAGATCGAAAACCTGTGTGATTTTTTTTGTAGAGAAGGTGGAGATTTGACATCATGATTGTGCATGACGCTTGGGGCGCTGTTCCAAAACTGTATGCACATAACGTCACCGTTTTGACGAAGTGACACATCTGTGCACACAGATGTAAAACCGAGTTTTGAGAAAATTGCGTTTGAAGTTGGTGGATTTTTCAATTTGCATTTTTGTGTACATTTCTCCCCCAGAATTGAAAAATATATAACTGAGACAATAGCCCTGGAGTTAAGTAGCCAAAAACAATTCTCTCTGTTCATAAAATTGTGTTTAATTAGAAGATATCAATTAATAAAGATATCCGTCACTTCGTCAAAACGGAAAATCTACTTCTTCACAAAAAGAGGCATGTGTTTGTACACAATATACAAAGCGGCGTTTAAGGCGACTTTCCGGTAGTTTCGGTCATAAAAAAATCACAAATGCTAATGATAATAGGCCCCTAATATTACCTTGGACTGGACATTGCGAGAGATTCCCATAGACTTGTGCACAAAATTGTTCGTACTTAAAAAATTAATGTGCCCTAACCCAATATTCCCATATCTTTTTTCGACGAGTTCGGTATATTTACTTATTAGACCACGAGAAACAAATAGAACCTGGTTGCGACGATAAAATGTTGCCTCTAAAGGGGTGCTGTGACATTAGGGAGACTTGAAAATGTCTCCCTAATATCGGATGTCTCCCTATGTTCGAAAGAATGACGATAACATGTCTTCCAATGGTACCATTTAGTCTTATAAACGATATTATACAATATTGAATGCTTCGAGTGGTGTAGTAAAACTAGCCTCTCGAGGTGATCCATGGACATTCTATTTTCCCTCGGCTTCGCCTCGGGAAAATAGAACGTCCCTGGATCACCTCGGGAGGCTAGTTTCACTTCACCACGAGATGAAGCATTCAATATTTGTTTTATAACACTTCACCCACAGATTCTGCTTAGTTATAATATTTAAATTATCTAAATCTGAACACAGTTGAAGTGAACTTCAATTTCAATACAAAACTGGAAGAAAATGTATTTCTCTCTTCCAAACTACCCCTTCGCGAAATGTTCGAACCCAACTCTGTGGCGCGCTCTCTTTGGAACAAAACGCGCTGCGTGCAACACGCAACGCGCACACTAGCATGCATTTGTACACAAATACCGCGCCGTGGAAATAGTACTTTGGTTGCTAATGGTATAGCACTTTGGTTGCTACGGGTATAGTACTTTTATAGCACAGAAAGATAGCAAAAATAGAAAGTATCATGTGACTCGCTCTCGGCCAATCAAGACAAAGAATCTGTGGGTGAGGTGTTATAAAATTCGATTGAAACCATCATTACTTTTGTACATTCCCTTTTCCCCTTTTTCTTGGGGGGGGGGAGATGGGTACAGGGGGACTATTCCCCCCTTGCCTTCTCCCCTTACGCCCATGCACCCTCCGACATCAATCGATAACCTCGGACTTTATCCATCACAATCGCCCTCTATAGTCAAAGCCACTTCGTCTCGCAAGCGGATCATTGTTTGAATCGTCTGTTTATAAGCCTCAGTTGATTAAGCCCATAGTTTTGAAAACTGACAACTTTTGAGAAAGTCAATGAAACTATCATAATGACAATGCTTTTTCTATGCATGCAGACTTTCGCGCCATTATGATTCCTTAAATATCTTTCGAATTTTAGAGATGAATTTCAGAGATTCATGAACTTTTGCCCATCAGCATGCAAGAGCCTCACTGCGTGGACTGTTTCAGATCAACATTTTCTAAAATTAATAGTGGTTCGTACATAATGTCCAGATGCCAGTATTAATGGTGCTGTGGCGATTGGCTCCGGGGCAGTTGTATGCAAGACAATAGCGCTCCCAGAATGTTATGCCAAATTTAGGCTCAGGATCGATTGTAATTTTTTGTTTAAACCTAAGAAAATAATACGTAACTGGGACAGTGGTCACAGCTGTTTATGCGTGAAGGCAACATCAAGTTGAATTGGTGAAAGCGAAATCAAAGTGAAATAGTTTAAGAGGGAGATAACACAGAAACAAGACACGAATTTCATAGATTTTTACTTGAGGCATTAAGTATTGTTTCCACAAACACACAAAATCCACGAATAAAATTTTGGCTCACTCATACATGTTTATTTTTCTCTCCAATTAGGGCGTCCGGCGTGTTGTTTACCGATATGCATGAAAAATATGGATTATTTTGTGCCAGCGCACAGCCACCAACAATTAGAGTTTTAGCCTAAGGCTCTCAATTAAATGGCAACTGATGGTATTCTGCGAGTATTCAACTTTCAATCATTATCCTTTGATGGATCTGTTTCCAATTTGCAATGGCTCTGCTTACCGTTAGCAAGGACGGATCCAGAACACAATTGTTTGGGGGCCAAACAAAATTCTGGTCCCCAAAAAGTGGGTAAAAAAAATTATGGCGTGGGGTTCGGGGCCAGCTTAAGGGACCCGAAAAAGATTTGGATTGTAGATGCTCTGTGGTGCGATCTGAGGCAATTTCTGACCACTTTAACCAATGTGTTTTGAGGAAAAGATGGTGTTGTTCTCATTGCCTGCCTTTATTACAACGTCACATTAAATTATAAAAATGGTTTCGGGGATTTTTTTTTGGGGGGGGGCATGGCCCCCTTTGCCCCCTCCCCCGGATCCGCCCTTGAGCGTTGGCGAGAAATTCCCGCTTACTGTAGCTGCATATTCCGTGCTTACGAGTTAGCTTTTTTTTCACTTGTATATTAAACGAGAAATTGTTGGTTTATATGTACGCACACATCCCGTATAGGAATTCTGTGTTTGGTTAGCACAGATTTCCCACTGGCGTTGTTAGCACAGAATGGTAACCGTGGAAGTGGTTGGAAGAACCATAAAACTGGGCCCTGGAGAGGAGTTGGTACCATAGTAGCTTTTGAATATTATTTTAAGTTGTGCTGTTTCCTATATACCTTGGTTACAATCCAATCTATATCTTTTTCATTCTAAAAATAACGAGATTTAATACTGAAAATATGTGTTTATCTAAGGAGCAGCCTTGCTCTATGGTCAAACCATCACCCATTACCCCAACCAATAAAGTCTAGATTTATTTCTAGGTCCTCCCTCTACTGACACTGCAACCCTACTGTTCCACTTCAGTGGGCACCAAGCTTGCTCTAGGATCCCGTCTACTTCTACTTGGCATCCTCACAGGATGCAACTTCACACTTCATCGATTTCGCTTTTCCTACTTAAGTTTTTACTTTCTTAGAGTTTAGGCACTCTCCTGAAGACGATCAGAGCATACTGACCGAAACGTCGAGTTTATACCTCTGGTTCTTTTCAGAACCATTCTCTTAGTTGAGAAATTATTCGCACATGGTGTTTCCGCAAACCTTTCATTATTTAGTATCTCAAACATGCAAAGCCTCAAATATTACTTAATTCTGGATCTATTTCCAAACACACGTACAGCCAATCAACCCTGTCCCTCTTCCCCCACCCCGACCCGACCCCTGACCACAACCCCTAGCGCCTCTCCTGGCAACGAACCAAGCACTCAGCAGTAAAGACGTAACGCATTACACGTTGCCAAGGAGGAAATTCTAATCTCCGTTCTGGCGCTGATAATCCATGACCAATCATAATTGGGGGCTGTAAAAGTGTCTCTGAATATATGATTGTGCAAGTTGAGCTCCCGTGCGTTTCCAAACAAAATTCCCATGATTCACGAGCGCGGGGGCAAAAATGACATAAGAGTTCAAAAGTCAACCTTAAGTTTTGATTCTTAAGTTTGATTTGTATTGACAATGAAAAAAAGGAAGCCGGTTTTTCTGTGCAATTATTCCGGCTGTTAAAGACGTCTAGAACTGCTCAGCTTGATTGTATTATGTCATCGCTCAGAGGGCGAAGTTTCACTGGCATAGGGGGTTCCGGTCAGTGACAAAAAGAGTAAGGTATTATGGGAGTAAATTACATCGGCTTTCAATTTTTGAAGTACATGTACATACAAAGTAAGGCTCACACGCTGGCAAATGATTCGCTTCAAGCGACTTCCGTGATCAGACACAATTGGAGAGGGCGCCCTTCAGTCTTAGCGTCCGCTTGTTTCTTCTTCGCTCGTGCCAAAACCCTCATGGCGATGGGCGTCAATCCTTGGGGGGGGTGACCAGGGGGACATGCCCCCCCCCTACACTTTTTGAAGGATGGGGGACACAATATTAAATTGTCCCCCCCCCCCCTTCCCCTCCAGATTTTTGAGCTCGTGTGTCTCATTTACAGGGCCCCTATATATACAATGTGTCAAAATATTGGTTAAAGTGCAGTGGTGAGAAATTGCCTCAGATCGCACCACAGAGCATCTAGAATTTCTAGAACGGGCCCCGAACCCAGCGCCTTTCGCTGAGAATATAATAGCTGATTCAATGACTTCAATCTCGAAAATTATTATAAATTGTTATCTTTTGCTAAGAATATATTTGTTAATGTGGTCAGAAATTGCCATAGATCGCACCACATGCACAGCATCTAGAATTAACCATTTTTTCGGAGCCCTTTAAGCGGGCCCTGAACCCCACGCCTATAACTCAGAGTAGCTGATTCAAGTACCCCAACCTCGAAAAATGATGTTTAAATGATTATCTTTCGCAAAAAAAAAAAAAATTAAAGTGGTCAGAAATTGCCTCTGATCGCACCACAGAGAGCGTCTAGAATCAATTTTTGATTTAGTTCTGGTCAAGGTATTCCCCTTCCCGCCCCCCCTAAAAAAAACCTTTTGAGAAGCGATTGTCGCCCTTGTGTGTGTGAGTGAGTGAACTACATTCCTTACAATGATGGGGGGGGGGGGAATGATGAGAATAAAGAGCCGGCAAAAGTTGCCTATATGACTGGGATAGGTCTACAAATAAGCTAAAAAGATTTTTTTTTTTTTTAAATGAGATGAAAAATGAAAATAAGAGAGACACAAGCATCTCCTTCCAGCAACCTGTCTGTACAAAATGTACATCCAGTGATCCAGTTGCGTAACTTTGGAGGGGGCCTGCGGGACACGGCTCTTGCATCCGCTTGACAGACACCCCCCCCCTTCCCTCCCTCCAGAATTTCGGGAAGAGCCAAATGAACTCTCTTATTGCTTAAAGCCCACTGGGAGCCCCTCCAGAAAATGAGGCCCCGCAAAGTTTACCCTTTTAGGCCCTAGTTTTGCCACTTTTTGTTTAATTTCTCCCACCTAGGCCTACTGGTATCCAAAAAGCAACATTATTTAGTTATGTTTATAATACAGAATGTTGAGAATCGCGTTTTGAGTATACTCAGTAATGAAATGCGTGGGTTAAAATCGTATTTAGCAGAAAGATATACTGTTTCAATTCCCAGTGTTCTTTATATACTAGTGTTCCCATGCATTACATTTTATTATGGGTATTATGATCATTATGACTTCCCGATATCTAATTAAATCTGTACAGTTCCTCGTTTCGCCGGATGTGCCTAGAAAAACAAAGCCAACATAAACATTAACTTGTTATTAAAGGTATAGTCCATCATTTGCAGCCATCCGAAAAGTAACTGGCGTAATTATTGTTGAAAAACATACTTGGTTGAAAGATAGTAAGGGGACTAAACTCCCTGTGAAATTATTCTTTCTGGCAAGCTGTCATTTTGAAGTTATCAACGAAAGAAGGCATTTTCAACGGTGATTCTTAAGAAGCACCGTAGGAAAATATAAAATTAGTAGTTCGTTTTGTTATTCAGCGCAGCGCGCACAAGTATTGGAACGACGCACACGCGCGCGCGGTTGTTATAATTCGTCGGATCAGTGCGCGACGTCGCGTATAGCTGCAATTCAAAACAATTCAAAACGTGATTCAGTAACTTTTGATTTGAAATTGAGATCTTAGAATGCTGTTTTTCTCGGAATGTACAGCTGAAGCTTAGCTGAAACTTCATCAGGTTAGTTGCTCAGTATCCTTCATTAGATTTTGAACTCTTTTGTTGCTTCAAACGAACAAAATGCTCAAATTACAAATGATGGACTGTAGCTTTAAAGAAAATAACATTGTATTTTACCTTCAGAGTCATGTAAAATATTACAGGTTTGATAGTATGAGTAAAAAAGAGGGGAGAGGTAAAGTCTAAATAGTTCCCTGTCATTAGCTGATGCTAGACACACCCCCACCCCACCCCCACACGGGGTCTATCCGATGTTCCCCAATACCTGTTTCCCAATACCTGCTTCCCAAAATCCTTAGGATTAGGGTTATTAGGGGTTAGGGTTAGATGCATGGTTAGGGTTAGGGTTGGGAACATATAGGTATTGGGGAACATATAGGTATGCACCCCCCAACACCACACCAAACCGCTTTTACAAATACAGCAATATAATTCTCATGTAATAGAGGGCGCTTCTCAGAATAGCCGTACATGTTTTATTATATGTCTATGGCCTAGAGCTAGGCTGTCTGCGTCGTTAAAGCAGCTTTACAGCAAACAACATTGACAAAATGAAAAAGAATACAGTGAATACATGAAAGAGATAAACAAACGTATGCTTCTTTAACCTAACCTGAAAGTGCATGTGTGCTTGAACATTCGGCAACATCCGAAACGGCTGTTTTATGCGGCTTTATACATGGTCGTTCACAATTTGCGTCCATTGTAGTGTTTATCCAATGGCTGGAAATGTTTGTATGTTTTCCCTCCTACGTGCAGCTCTGTGTTTAAATTCGAAACCAGAGAATTATACGGAAAGGCTTGGTTTCCTGAGTATCGAAGACTCCAGGAAATGATACCATTATGTTGCATATCAGTGACATCCGGATCCGGCCCACCGCAAGCACGATAAGGACTGCCCACTCTTCAGTTATACCACTTTTAACAACCACTGGCACTCTGTTCCCACATTACATGTCAGGTAGAGACAGAATTAAACATGTCTTTCCTTCCGAACTAGACTAAGTTTTGGCCTGCTTGACAGTACGTCTCATGCCAGCGTTTGGTCTCTGGCGTCTCTGATTTGGTGCGGACAACCTTTAGAAGAGTATCTTGGACAATAATCCAGATCAAATATGCATGACAATAGTGTGCCATCCTCTCTTGCAAAATATAAACTTGTTCTTTATTTTCTTACTATGTATGGTTGCATTGTTCGAGCGACTAACACCACAACCGTAAACGGAACCACGGTGGATGAGATACAAATGTACATCGTTGGTGATAAAGCTGAACTGAAATGCCCGGTTACTGTGAAGCTTGTGGATGACCGAATGACCGTACAGTGGCTAACTCCTAGATACTCTCTGATAGCGAAATCATCTGTTGATAATGAGACTGGCATCTTCCGAGGGGATGGCAGGCTGGTGTTGACAAGGAATGGCTCTCTGAGAATCAGTCCGACAGGCTGCCTTGACGTGGGCACCTATACATGCTTCGTGGAGAGGATGAACCCCGACGACGGCACCAGACTAATAATCGGCGAGGCGAGTGTGTCCTTGCTGATGAATACCACGAGTGGATTCGAATGTGATACCAAAGAGCAGACGGCAAGTTGCAACATGACAATCTCTGGCATAACAGAGGACAACCGTGTCATCAACAATGTAGTTTTGTACATCGGAACATTCATTGGTGGTGTTATCTGGGGTGTGATTGTCGTGTATCTGACCCAGTGCCTCAGGAAACGATGTCGTAATCGACGCCACAGGCGGATCGTGGCCAAACTTCGCAAAGGGAGCGTCTCGCTATCGGAACGCGCTGGTTCCGCCAAAGGGAAGTCGTCTTTACAAGCTGTCGTGGCCGACAACAAAGAACCACAGCAGTTCGATATGGTCACAAATCCACTGCAGGACGAACAAGGTCTCCAGCAGGGCTACGCGTTCGACCAGGCTCCGTCGCCACCACCTCGAGTGGAGCATCATGACAACCTGGCCAACTCTAGCTCTCCTGGGATGAGTCGCGGCAGACTGACCGTAGCAATCCACGCCAGTTCTCTGCAAGAACTCAATACGGTCGGTTCCGTGTCGCCCGACACTTCTGGTAGCCCTCAAACCAGGACTCTGCAGAAATACACGCAAAACGGTTTAGGCCATAACCCTACCTATGGACTGTACGAGCGAGAAGGCATCTGCACTACAAATGGGGAGACTGCTACGACGATTCTAGCTGCCCTTGATGCAGAGCTCTCCCTGGACGATGCTCTGGCATTTAAATCCTCAGATTACTCCAAGACGCAGGGAGACGGGGAGGAAGGAGACGGCTACTTGCATCTTTCTGACTGCTCAGATGATTACCAGGGTTTAGATGGTATCATAGAAGAGTCACGTGATGGGCCACGCCCAGAGGGAACCATCCCTCTTCAACATGACTATACTTCGGTGAAATGCAGACCTGCGAATACCCCGTCGTTGAAGCATCGCACCTCATCCTCTGACGACTACGAACATTTGAATCTGTTCTCCCCGAAGCAACTGTCACTCAAGGGGCCAGGAGCTCAGTACGGAGTGGGGAGGTTCAACACGAGCTACCTGCGGCCCATGGCAAACTATGAGCACTCTAAGATCGGCAGGGGTGGAGATGGGGATCTTCCCCCTCCTCCCCCTCCACCGGCGACTATAGTTGAGGAGAGCTCGAGGAGCCAGTCCGGGTCCCATACGAGTCTCCCCCTGCCCCCACCGCCTGTAGACGCCTCCGGTGAAGGTCCCTTCTACGTCTTCGTAGACAACAAAGGTTACACCGCCTTACAGACCACGAGCACGTGGCCGCGACGGGTATCGGCAAAGAAACGATACCAGCCGATTGCTGTCACCAAAGATACCCCTGACTATCTGGAGATTATCGCTTCGGCAGATTGCATCTACAACAGTGCAAAGGACGAGTTCTATTTTTAAGAGTTGGACAAATTAAACATTTCAGACAAGCATCGCGCAGTGAGCTAGTGCAAGGTACCAGTGCGTGACATACACCAAATAATATGCGTAGGTTCTGTCCCGTACCTATACCAGTCGTGACGTCTTTCACGTGGGAACCAGTGTGTATAGTGCTATGCGTGTATATAGTGCAATGTGTTATGAGTTGTCAATTTACCAGTCGTGACGTCATTCAGGCTGGAACCAGTAGGTCCTATGTGTAGGCCGATCCTGGCACGCTATCAATTCTATCACGATGGCCCCCTTCAGTGGCGAAAGGATTGTGCTATCTTGTTCAGATACTCCGTAACGGGGAGTTGTTCTGTACTTTAGTCTGCACAGGGTTACTCCATTGAAGGGGGCGTCGTGCGTGTACGTGTTGGATGTGCCCGGATATCGTCTATAAAGCCAGGTGTTATTGAGTTGGCACTGTGCCTGAAGTCTTGACGTCATTCGCAAATAAATGATCATCTTTTGTACAGACAGACAGTTGTCGCATACGATTTCCTGTTTATATCCTATGTAAAGGCTTATCTTGCAATGTTTAGGTACTTGGGTGATGAGTTTGTTATTATCCATAATGAAACTTTGGGCCTCGATGTACGGTTTTACTATGCACGTCCTGACGGTGTGGAATTGAACTAAAAGGTCCAAAACTTTTACTTTTGTGCCTGCTATATGTATCTGTTTATTGTTTACGTACGGTATGTAAATGGACTTTTACTTTTAGGGGAGCAGATTGTTTGGAAGAAAATGTCCAGTTCCATGTAAAGCTCTTTGTTTTTACCTTGTGCATACGATACCAATTACTACTCAACTATGCTTAAATTTCTGTTGAAAAAAAGCAATCTGAAGTCATGCAAAAACACGAAGTTTGTAGTAGTCGTGCGTTTGAATTTTTCCTCAAAATATTATTGATAACTTTTGGTGATAAAATTGGATTGTGATGTATTGTACTATATCTCTTCTGAATGTTCAGTTTGTCGAGCAAGGGATCGATGACATTAAAACAAAAAGACTCAGTTAAATGATAGTCTCGGCTAATTCGTTCAGGATCAGCTATAAGACCTATACATGGCAATTCTTGTGCTTTAATTTAAAGTTACAGTTCATAAAACAATGTAAGATCAAATAAAACATGTTCGAATGACTAGAGGGTTTGCCGTAATCACTGTTGTTCTAAGTGGAATACATTTTGGTACTTCGCCAGTGTCTATTGACAACCTCGGTCTCAAGTGAGCAACTTGGTTGTTAACGAACTCTTTGTTTGTTTGTTTGTTTGTTTGTTTTTTATAAAATGGCTAGAGAGAACAATTTACATAATTGTTTGTTTCATGATAGTCCTTCACAAAGGGTATAAGACAAACGATGTAAAACATAATGACGTCACGCTTTGTTTACATGTGCGCTTTCCTATGGGAGCCAGACCGGACGAGATCCGCTATAAAAATTTCCCATGTGAAAGCGCACATGTAAACAAAGTATGACGTCATTACGTTAGGTCTATTAAAACTTGTCTCCTGGATCTAATCTGCCCATTCAGTGAATAAAGTTCCGATGCCGAAGTCACGGGCGTCGCTACGGGAGGGGGATGGGCGTCGCGTAGGGGGGGGGCACCCCTGGAAAACGAAAAAAAAAGTTAGGGGGTTAGGGCAAATGATCCCCTGCTCACGCTCGGAAAAATGATAAAATTAGAATATAATGAAAAAGTTAAGGAATTCGGGGGAAGAATTTGCTTTGCCCCCTGGAAAAAATCCTGGCGACGCCCACAACCCCCCCCCCCCCCCCCATTAGCAGTGCACCATAATCGTGGTGCTGTGGACAAAATACAAAATGAAGAATGGAGAATGTAAATAATAAACACCGCTGCTCAAAACCCCGCAACTAAAGCTACAATCCGGTTCTGCAACCCAGGCAAAAGAGTGCACATTCTGGCATGTCGGCACGACCTGCCGCGTGAGGTCGCTTCGTAGTACGGCGGTTGGTAGCTACAGCTGTGCAAAAGACAAGCACGTGCTCGCTCGCAGGCTGATTCTTTAATAGTGACGACTCCGAATCGTGGATCAAGCAAATGTCAAAGGAGAGTCGAGCTACAGATTTGAGTAATGTTTGTGATGTAATATATCAGCTTTGATGACCCACCCCATCTCCTTAAACACACGTGCGGGGAAAGTGGCCAGGAAATGCCTCAGATTACATCACAGAGCATTTTGAATTGCTATGCGATGGAGCGTTTGCATCATTTTGAAAATGGCGATGGGCTTCATGACTATTTAGGGTGATCATCTTTGGATGGAAATTTCTCCCCAAAGTATTCGGATTCCCCCCCCCCCCAAAAAAAAATGAACAGAACATGAAACACCTTTGAGAGATGTGAGTATTTTTCAAAGGAATGACTGAATTTCACCTTACACCGACCAAAAGCATTTGGGCCATCTGAACAATGAACCGAAGTTTGCTATAGTACATGTATGAGCTCCTCGCATGAAAAGCAGAGATGACCTTTTATGCCACTTTTGAAAGCCCCTTTGGTGGGAAGGGGGCGGGGGATTCACTGCATGTGCGTACTGATTCGCGCGCGTGTGGCGCAAAGTACGCATGGCTTATTTTATTCTGAGTCACAAACTGGTTGGGTCTTCATGTGAGTCTCAAGTGCCTAGAAGATAGTCTGTTCGAAGGTCCGTCCCAGTGGCCTCCCCAAACTTTCTCTTTGTAACCGTTGATTGATGCATGTAGTCCATATTAAGTTGCTTATAAGTCACTATTTAGTGTTAATCGCTTTTAAGGTTCACTTTTTGTTGTTAAATAATCCCTGGATAGGATTTTCTTGTTGTACAAATTAGTTAGTGCCTCATAATCCATAAAATATAGTGTTTGGTTGTCTTATTAAGTTTTAATTACTGCATCACAGCGGGCGCCCCGTACTGATAGTGGATAATGGAGTTCGCAAGATCTGTGGTTCGAGCCCATGCCCAGTTTCATCAAATATTTTTGTTGGTTGGGATAGGTTTAATTGAAGGGAAAACACTACGAGAACCTAAGTGTCTTCCATCCACACAGAGTGATAAATATCCATGTTAGAGTGCGTGATGTGATAATTGTGATTGGTTAAAATACGATGTTTGCTGCCAAAAAAAAATTAGAAATACGCCGACGCGTGCGGCTCCAGCTCTGCGACGACGGGGCATGAAACAGCGCCCTCTACCTACTATTTAAAAACAGGTACGGTATAGATGAAAGTGAAGAAGCGGCACTGCTACTTGTTAGAATCGGATTTGACTCGCTCGGCGCTGCACCTGTTTTCGAGCGACATTTCACTTGAGGAGAGACCAACGGACTTGACAGGGAAATTCCACTTTCTTTCTGAACCGTAAGTTTGCGTTCGCACCACCATCTTAATCCTCGATCTTCTGGTTTCTGATGTGGCGTAGGTACATTGTATTTTGCAGTTTTGTTTTGGGCCTGGTCGATAGCCGCCCCATAGCCTAAATGTGGCCAATTTACTGGACTACCTCCGTTTATAGGCCTAAAGGCCACACTTCCACCATGTACAAAAACATGTCGAACTTTGCAAAATTTTGATTTTCACATTAAAGGGAATATTACATCATTTGCTTTTGCTGTTATTTTCAGAAATGGATGGAATTGGGGGGTTGGAAATATATAGCAAATATAGTTTCACTGACTTTTTTGAGGTTTTGGGTTCGAAAATGCTATAAAAACCAAGAAAAACAATCATTTTCCTGTAGTCTGGTTCCCTGACTCCATATAAGTAGAAACAGAGCAGTTTACATACATTGGGGCATTGTAAGGTCAGGGAACCAGTCTAGCTGGCTTGTACCCGTTCATAGGTGTGTAATCGATTGCAAACAAGTGCGATGGTCAATTGGGGCCAGTATTTGAAAAAAAAGTCAGTTTCTCCAACGCTGATCGGCCGATCAGCGTTGGAAATTGATACAAAAATACCACTTTTCTTGAAAATGACAGTATAGCAGGTGCCATGATTTTACAGGATGCTTTACACTGTCATTCACAAACAGTCCAGCAAGGTATTTCAAAATGATTTGGTAGTTTTATTTTTTGATGTTTGCAAATGTTGTATTTTCCCTTTAAGGCTTAGCTTTTAGTTTATTTTTGCTTGCCACTGTGCCAGTAGTGTGTTGCAGAGTTGTCAAGTGTCAGTCAGTGGTTGGTTCACCCACGGACCATGGCGCGGTACACACTGATGCAGGATTAGACAGCACTTGATATGACTTGAATGGGCTTCTCACTTTGTTGTTGACATAAGAAGGCACAAAAAGTGACAAAGGGTCTGCAATAATTTTGTAAGAACAGGGTTTGTGAGTTGAATGCAGAAGCTTACATAGTACATGTAAATAGTCACAAGTATGGGTGTGTTGGCCAAGAGTGATGTTTATGTTGTGGACAGTGGTTGAACCATTAATTCCCATAATCGCTTGCCAGGGCTTACCAACTAGCTGTTCATGGAAGCCTTAACAACCATGAAAACATTGTGGGATATTTAGAGATGAATCACTGACAAAGCTGGGAGTGAAGTTGCTCGTAAACTGAGTAATTATAAGAAGTTCTACCTTTGCCCCAAAAAAGCCCCTAAATCTAATGGTTTTTCGTAGCAGTGGCAGCAGTTTCAAATGAAAGCCATATTTCATCCAGTTTTCTGTAATACAGAAAGCACAGCTTTGAGTGAGATTTTATACATGAATTCTGTTTGAAAATAGATCATCATCGATTTAGGTACCATTCTTATGCAAAGCATGGAGAAATATGACATTTTCAGAGGGAAGGAGCACCTACATGGTACATGTACATTGTACATGTACACATGTACCTGTAGGAGGCAGCTACAAGTGTATGAAGTGTTGGTCTTGTTCTGTGTGTATTTGATAACATTGCAGTGTAAAAATACAGATTTCTTTCTAAAGCCCTTACCATACAAAAAGAGCTAAAAATGCATCAATTGTTGTTGCAGTATTCTTTTGGTTCCATTCCATTGAATACTGCACTGGGCTGAATTTCCTTAGCACACACTTCGTCTGATGTGGGAAAGGTCCTGTAAAGGTTGGGAACAAAATGGGGGTTTACGATGAAAATAGAGCTGTGATTTCAACTAAATGCAATATCAGTGACCTTTATGGGTGCATTCAGTACATTCCATGAACAGTATTAGCAACCACACCCATTCCCATAGGTGTACAAACTGGGTTGCTGACTTGTTATGTATAACGTGCTGCTGTCACGCCCCAACTATCGCATCGGTCCCAACTATAGTTGGGCCTGTCCCAACTATAGTTGGGCCTGTCCCAACTGTAGTTCCACAGTTGGGCCTGTCCCAACTATAGTTGGGCCTGTCCCAACTATAGTTGGGACGGTCCCAACTGTAAGGCTGGCCCATCTATAGTTGGGCCACTCCGATCTTTTTATTTAGCGGTGTCCCAACTATAGTTTACATTGATGTTCAACCATAAAACGTTCCCTACAGCTCTGTACACGTCTGACTTTACTGGGGACCACTGATATTAGCTATTAATGGGGCGAATCTATAGTTGGGCCACCCCAATCTTTTTATTTTGCGGTTGTACGATTATAAAACATTCCCTACAACTCTAATACACATCTGACTTTACTGGGGACCAATGAAATGATCTATGGGTGGGGACCATCTGTAGTTGGGCCACCGCAATATTTTTATTTGGCAGTCCCAACTATAGTTTACATTGATGTACGACTATAAAACATTCTCCATGTCCGACTTGGGACCTTTGACATTAGCTATGGGTGGGGCCCATCTATAGTTGGCCGGCCATGGCAATCTTTGAATTTTGCAAAATGTTGCTGGATAATAAAACCCAGCAGCTGGACAACTCATCCAACTAGGCAGTACCACGTGACCGGCCAGCCTTGCGGCATGCATGCACGACAAATACACGGTGCCAGCGCCGCGAAACATTTAATCCAACAAGATCTATCAAGCATGAAGCATCCGGCGCAACTCCAGTCCTAACTAGGCCTATAGTTGGGCCGTCCCAACTGCCGCACTATAGTTGGGACAGGCCCAACTATAGTTGGGACCGATGCGATAGTTGGGGAGTGACACTGCCACTGTGACCATAGCTAACCTCCAACTTTTTATTGCCACACTTGGCCCAAAATAAAAAGTCTTCCCAACAATCTGAGTTTTTGTGTGTACAGTGTACATGTAATGTACGTGTTGTTAGAAGTAAACAATTAAACAGTTAAATTAAACAGAACACCATTAAGGGTATCCTCAAAGTAAACAAGGTGAATATATTATGACCAAAGGACAAGCATAAAAAAGTTACCAAATAAAGTTTTTTTCCTACCGGTATCTGGATACTTTTTTGGTCATTACATGTACATCAATTACACAATTTTTTTAGGCAGGACTTTCACTTTGTCTCCCCAAAATCGGTTAATTTCTGCCAACATTGTTCATGGTTGTGAAGAGTGCATCATACAACTACTTCGTAACTTTACAAGAAAAAATGTATGTGTGCTCATGCGCACATCAGATTCAACTATTTAGTTTTATGGATAAAAAAGAAATTGCCACACACGGGAGCTGAGATGGTATATGGAATGTTTAATTGGCCCATTGATTAGGGGTAATAATAATGTAAAGCGCTTTGATCTTAGTTAAAAGCGCTATATAAGAACCTGTTATTATTATTATTATTACATGTTCCAACAAAATCAAAGAAAAGTTCTTGTTTTGAAGCAAATGAAGACTTTTGACTTTTTTTAATGGCACCGTGGTAGAAGTTATTTGTGCTCCAACTTTTGGGTGAAAAAAAGTTTCGAGCTTCATTTTGATTCGATGAAAAATTGCAAAATGTGGATTCGGCTACCACGTGCACTTTCCCATAGCCTTTTTTTGTTCATCGCTCCAAACTAAATCATCGAATCTGGTGTGCACAGTAGTACATTTTTGTGAAATTCTCCGAAGTGGAGTTAGAGAAAACAAAAACTCTGAAATTACAGCCAATGAAATATTCCAAATCGCAATAACCTTCAGATCTTGCCATTGTCATATTTGTGACAACTAAATATTTTGTATTTACTCCGACACTAGAAACAAAGAATTAATCATTCTTGTAATTTTCACCGAGGAGCGTCATGGATATGACGTGATTTCTTATTAATCTGTTGTACAGATTACCGTTCGTTTCACAGAACTTCAAGTCTAGTTCAAGATTACACTATCTATGTACAGCTTTCATAAAATGTTGAGTACATGCACCAAACATTTTTCTTCAGGAATCTCATGAACGTATTGCAGTTTACAGTGTTGACTTTAAATTTTGTTTATGGCTTTGAAAAGATTTCAATGAGATTTCAAGGCAAAGGTTATCTTTTCCTGGTAATGTATTCCCATCAGTTTGTATCGCTGAGTCATCAGACATTTCAAACATGCACATCTTGCCCTTTGAGATGTTGTTTACAAGTTCCCAAGCCCCATAATTTTCAGAGGCTTTTTATCACATACGTTGGAGGGTAGGGAAATGGTATTGGGATTTAGGAATATAATCTGTGAGATCTGTACATTAATGTATGTGTATGATGTATGTAGACGTAACGTGTTAAGTCTGCCAGTTCAATTGTCCATTATAAATTGAATTTGAGAACATTAAATTTTTTCTAATAAAGCCTACGACATAATCACCAAGGGAATTTGGAGTGAACCGATATTCAGTTTTCAGTGGGGTTTTGTTTTCAACAAATTTTAATGATAAAAAGTTCATTTTTAGTAATTTGTAAGTTTGTCCTTGGTGTGTACAAGCGCTGGCTTACATACCGGTCCATGTACAGGGGGAGTCAAAAAAAGCGGAACCCAAACCCCCAAAATTACGTTTCATATTTTAAAAAAATATGCTGCACCAAAAAAAATAATGATTGGAAAGCCAATTTCATAAGGTACTTTTAGATGAAAAAATGACTGAAATTGGTCAATCCGTTCAGAAAATATCACCATTTGTAAACAGAATGACCCTAAAAACCTGTCTCATCCAAAAAAATGCGATTCATGAACCGTCGTCGCAATTGTCTTCAAACATCACTAGCGATACAATTATCAGTTTAAACGTTAAAAATATTCAACAGAATCCCTTTCAAGGTCTGTCCTTTAAAAAAAGTAGATTTTATAAATCATATTGTTTGCCTAACCAGGGTTGTTTAGAAAAATATTGTGTAGTACACTTGGTGACAGTGGGACATGTAACTCCTGTGCAGTGAGTGAAACAAGAAGGTCTCATATTTTGTAACAACACTTTCAAGTCTGTTAATTTACCAAATTTAACAGTATTTTATGAGTAAAAAGTCCAAATTTGCTTCCTTTTAAATAGTAAATACTGTATGGATTAAAACAATTGATTTACATGTAGGTTATTAACAATAAGGTTTTGGCTAAGTGAAGTTGCTAGGCAACTATTTGAAGGACAACACTTGCACTAGTTATCACTTGAGGGCAGTTAGATGATAATGGGGTTGCTAGGCAACCACTTGAAGGACAACTCTTGCCACCCTTATCTGGTTAATCATTTAGTTGTTCAGCCACTTTGCTGAAGGTCACATAAATATTGTTTTTGTGTCTGGAAAATGTCTACTAATATGAGCACGTGTACAGTTTGTAACTGTGTGAATGTTGTGGCTCGGACAGCCCAAACAGATGTTCCCCCACACACTTGTCTACGTAAGTACAGGCATGCAACTTTTCCTCGGATCAGCTGATTTCCTCTTTTTTTACTTCCCATGTGTGCCATTGAAAATAGAATAACACTGTACAAAGTCTGGGGAAAATTTGAATTTCCTCTTTTTTGTGTGATTTCTCAGTTGCATGCCTGCAAGTAGGGCTTTGCATCGGAACCCGGAATACCCGTTCCTGACCGTTGATGTCAGGAACCGGTTCCAGATTATGGGATCGGGTACCCGTAACCAACTTTAAAAATAACTTACCGGTAGTAATTTCACACGTACAATGAAAAAGAAAGATTGTGAATATCGTTTGTGTGGAATTTTCAAAATGAAAGCCAGACTACACGGGAAAACAAAACATACATGTAATTCACGTTTATGATGTTCGCAAAAGTTGCAGTTTTTACCACAAAGCATAAAGCAGCTTACTGCACACATTTGTATCTTGCTGCATTGACGCACCGATGTGGCAGTATTATCGTGCCGACCTTTGTGAACAATCTGAACAGCAACTTATGAGATTTGAATTTTGGGGTTGGGCTTCTTCAACGGGTACGCAGGTATATGTATACCCATGTTGTTGTTTTTTCAATTGGGTATACACGTATACTTGTACATGTATGTACCTAGCTGGTAATTCCCGTACCAGGTGAAATGCACACCCTTGCATGTCAGCAGACTGGGACCCATAGAACATGGATAAGCAAGGCGGATCCGACCAGTGTTGTAGTCGAGTTCTTTTTTCCGAGTACCGAGTACTGCTGAGTACTTACATGTAGGTTGCCGAGTACGAGTACTGGTACCTCCGAGTACTTGAACAGGTCTCCGAGTACGAGTAGGCCTACTTATACGTACGAGTACGAGTACTGTACTTCCAAGTACAAGTACGAGTACTTGTATCCCGAATACGGCCATACGGCAAATGGTTCATTATGCGTAAGTGGCTTAGGCCCAGTCAGACTGATGTACAGACCCAATCACAGCTAGGTGTTAAATGTGTTTGTCCAGACGTGCACAGAGGAAAATCAAGAAACTTTGATTTCTCCAAAAGCCAATCAACCATTTCAAACTGAAAGTATTGATAAAATAAGGCTATGGTGTATAAAGTCAAGCTATATCATTCCCCCCGAGTACTGCTTTTCGAGTCGAGTACTTTGCTGCCCGAGTACGAGTACCATCATTTGGAGTACGAGTACTTTGACATTCGAGTACGAGTACGAGTACTCCACAAAAAGTACTTGAGTAGTACTCGAGTATGAGTACCGAGTATGAGTAGGCCTACTACAACACTGGATCCGACACGGGTCAGCTGTAGATTTTGGAGTACGAGTACTTTGACATTCGAGTGCGAGTACGAGTACTCCACAAAAAGTACTCGAGTAGTACTCGAGTATGAGTACCGAGTATGAGTAGGCCTACTACAACACTGGATCCGACACGGGTCGGCTGTAGATTTTGGATTTTCAATGAGTGTATGTTGGACCCGGGCCCACATTTTGGATGGTGTACATGACCAATTTTTTAACAGAATCTGCATTGATATACATATGCAAAAGGTACATTTTAGGTGACGGTTTATTCATTTGAGTTGTTCTGCCTGCAGCTATCCTGGATTGGGCACATGTACCGTAGCTGTACTTTTTAGTAGAAGGTGTGTGATCTGAGGCCTTTTTGCCATGACTTTCTATCCTCCGGTAGGTTGTCTGACAAAACTTACAGGTACCGGGTACGTAGAATTTGGAATTTAGTTTAGGTGATACACTCGCGTAAAAGACTAAAAATCAAAACAGGTCTACAGTACTTGAATGCATAGTTCTGCATGAAAGCGACTGATTTCTCTCAGTACATTATAATAAATACCAGCAACTGTGTACACATGCCTGTACAAGGTATTTTTCCTGCGGGTCCTACAGTTCAGGGTTACTGCATGAAGTGAATTTGGGTATTTAAGGTCACTTAAGTGCTGGAACGGTATGCATGGCATTCGGGCTGAAAGTAGTGCCAGTACCAGCTAGACAGACTTGCATTCCATTCAAACCTCTATGGAAGACAAGGATACCGGTACATTCTAGTGAACTTAATGTACTGGTAAGTTGTTTTCAGCAAATGATTCTTCTGATTCTTTTGTAGTTTTTACGTATGTATCTCATGCTGTTTCTTACATATAAAGTTAATAATAATGTGTTACTATGCTTGAAGTGTGCAGGTCTTTTGTTACATTTGGTTTTGCTGAGTATACTCTTTGTGTGTTTAGATTCTTTTGTCCAATCTCTGCCCTGCCTGATGGTTGGTCGGTTTGTTTCCTTGTGTTGGTCGGTCAGTTTGGCCTAGTTGTCTTGGGTTTGTTTTTTGAATTGCCTTTTTTCTTTACATTGCCTTGTTTAACTTTTAGTGAGGCTTTTGCTGTTGTTGGAAATGAATTCTCAATATGCTTGATGAGCTTTTTAGGCAATATTTCAGGGTAGTATCGAAAACAAAGACCAAAGACCCACATTTTCGCATGGGTCTTCGTTTTCGAGTCTTCGTTTTTGAGTGGGTCCTCGGTCTTCGTTTTAGGGGTCTTTGTTTTCAATACTACCAACTCTTCAGGCCTGCATTTTGTATGGTGTGTTTTGTACAGGTAATTGTCCTGTATATAATTGATAAAACATTCCCTCCTATAGCATTATTAAATGCAAAAATGAATTCTGTGCCAAGTTGTCCTTTCATTCAGTCAAAATCAATCAAGTGACTGTTTGCAACAGTCTGCTTTCCAGCCTACAGACGTCACATTACATATATTGACTGGCTGTGATGAACAGCTATGCTTTGTTTTGCTTTGTTTTGTAGGTGATTGATAAGCCAGCAGTGCCTACTTTTTGCCTGCTATTGTCTTTGAGTTTGACTGAACTTGGCTACTCACAGTGCTTGCTTGAAATATGATCTGACTGTTGGTGACTAGCCTGTGTAATTTTACTAAAGGCAGGGCAGGGGAAGAGGATTGATTTTTGACTGTCTGTGACTGTTCAAATGGCAGGAGGGTTAAGTTTGTTAAAACTGTGATGTTTGTACATTGTTTGTCTATTCTGAATTTGTATTAATTTTTTTTTAAATTTTTCCTGGAACATCTAATAAATAAATACAAGTACAGTATGCATAGTTGACGCTAGGCTGTAACGCAGGATTTAATCGTGGCCTTGATGTACAATATTTGTACGCTGCCTGTACCTGTTGCTGTACATGTACGCGTGGTTAGCTTTGACATTGTCATTACATCTGGGCACAGTTGACCAGTCATGCGTGTGATGGAGATATCAGAAGCAGGAACTGGAAGTGAGGTTTCCCGACTGATGGTGGATGTTTGGATTGAATTGTCAGTTATTTTCAAATAGTCTGTGGTTGAATTGAGGCTTGAAAATTAGATCAAGACTAGTAATTGTGGGCTTTCTGTGCTGACTCTGCATATAATTTTCATCTGGTTAAGTGTATTACAGTACTAAGTCTGTGACTGTTTATATTCCTAGGATGAGTAACATCCTTTGCATTGCTTTTTTAGAAGTAAGTAGACTAGAATTGAGACTACTGTACCATGTTCAGAATACCTATTAAAAGTTGTGGTCAGTTAATTGGGTTTAAGTACGGTACATTTCTAAAGGTTATTGACCGTGGCCTGCGTTTGTGAACCTCATTATTATCAGCTCTTGACCAACACATCTGTGATACATGTACATGTACATATGTACGTGTATGTAACCTGCAAAAACCCTCTTTATATGCATATTGTACATGTACCACAAAAGAAGAAGATTTATCAGCAGTTTTGCAGAGCAAATTTTTTTAATAATTTTTTAAAAGAGTTGTGGAGGGGCATTCCATATTATAGTCAGAGGGGTGTTTCGTAAAACATGATGTAAAATTGTTGAACAAAATGGTTGGCAACGTCTAGTTTTTAATTTTATTTTTTACTTTTGGACCGAAAAGGTATTTATGAATGGGAATAAATGTGTGTTCGGTGGGTATGAAACACTCTGTTTAAGACCGGTTTGAGTCTGGATGGGCGATAATTACCCTCGGCTTTGCCTCATGTATCACCCATCCAGACTCACACCGGTCTTAACCAGAGTGTTATAATACCTCCCAAACACACATTTACAATTGTTCCCTTATTTCAGGTCTGTCACTTTTGTGACATCAGCATTAGAAGTAGACTTTGTGTCGTACACATGTTATACATGTAGTCCTGCATGTACTAGTACTTAATGTACAAAAACAAAAACAAAAACGTACACGTACCGGCATATGTACACGCATGACACTGAAAACAACTGAAACAACTTTTAAGTTCGGGGGGATTTTCCAAAGAGGACTTGAGGAAGATGCAATACTGTCGAAAGCCGAAGGAAATTGGCTCTTCTTTTACTTTACACATATCCTTTTGTTTCAGTTTCAATCAGATTGCTGAAACTCGCTTTCAGTTTTGTAACATACATGTACATGTACATGTACATGTACATGTACATGTTTGTCTTGTACTTGTAGTGTACAAAATGATGTTCATAACAAACCATTTAGACAGTTTCCTGGAAGGGGAGGCGAGTTTTGCGCTGAAATCGTGTTTTCAGACAACCAAACTCCACAGTTGGCTTGATTCGGAATTGCTACAGTATGTTATTGTTTGGTGAATTTTGGTTCAGTTTAATATTTCGGCTGCAGTAAATTTATTCTCACGAACACACATGCTTTGTTCTGCTTTATTTAGGTTCTATTTGTAGGGTTGTTTGTTTGGTTGTTTTAGAGGGGGCACTTTTCATTGCTGAGGGGGAGGGAAGATGGGGGCTTGATCCCTGCAGGGGAAGGAGGGGGAAGGGATGATGGGGGCCTCATCCCTGCAGAAGGTTGACCTAGTTTCACAAGTTACCCCTTTTTTTTCCGAGTAGCCCCACACATGTCTGAAAATATGAATCTAGTCAGACTATGTGGCAGTTTTGTGACTTAAAAAATAAAATTTTAAGTAATAAAAACTTAAATGTTGGTCGATAAGGATTTTCAGTGAGGTCCAACTTGGATAGTTTGTTTGATTTTTTTTTTTTTATCAAAGCCACTTGAGATGTACCATGTCCGGAATTGAGATCAAGCCTTTGTCAATGACAAAGGCTTGATCTCAATTCCGGACATGACAACGTCATGAGATTGTGTAACGGTTTCGCTGAATTACACGTGTCTCTGTTAGAATTGAGGGACCCCTGCATGGATGCATTGTTGGGCTTAGGGGCACCCGCCCATTGTACTGTGCTGATTCATATTGATTATCCGTCCCAAGGCCACTAAATTTCATCACATTATTCAAATGACGTACACGTGTAAACACATAGTGTGCAGTGTGGTTTGAGGATTGCCACCGTGTGTGCGTGCCGATTTCCTTTGGTTGTGCTAGTCGTCCTGTGTGTGGGTCATCGTATGATAAATATGCAAATGACTCATTTTGTCATGGTCACATAACCAATCAGCTTTCCTTTTTGACCATGCTACTGATCAGTGCCACATCAGGGAGTTGTGTTTTCTAGAAACAATAGTGTGTGGATTTTATATGGGCATGAATGATGGACATACACTGAAACTGAAACATGTGTTTGATCCAAGGTGGTTGTTGTGGTCACAAGATTGTTGCCAATAATTTTAGTTTCATGCAGTGATCAAGTTAAATTGAAGTCTAACTGATGATTTACTGGTACGGAGGTAAGAGTTGTTCCACTAATTTGAGTGTCATTTTCTTAAGCATATGGTCTATACAGTACCAGAAATGTGACGTCGATGTTGGTGTCTGATTGTGACTAATTTTGATGACTTGGTCTCGGCTTGAGTCATACTGAACCGTGAGGTGTTTTTTTTGGGGGGGGGGGGGGATCAGACTCGGTCGTTTGACATGTGTTTTGTTTTGACTCTCCATTTGTAATAGGCTAATTTGTTACTTATTTAAAACGGCAAAAAATCGCTATTTGATGCAAATTTCTTTCATTAGATACATTGTATTTTCTTTGTTTTACTTTTGGCATTTACATGTATTGTAACTGCAACCAATTTCGTTCATGTTTTCTGTGATCCTGCGAAACTTGTATTTTCATAGATCATGTGGATCCTGAGAAACATTTATTTTCATGTTTTTAAGCTCAGGCAGGAGCTCCTATGGTACATGTCACTTGGTGGTTGGTCGGTCTGTCTGTCTGTCTGTCTGTCTCTGAAAATTGTTCCAAAGTATGGTGTTCCATATGTGCCATCGGCGTTGCATTTTTCGGTGTCACACTTTTAAGCTCTGGCAGGGATCATTTTGATTGATTTCATGCAAGACTTTCATGCAATACGGCCAGAGCTAATTGTGCACTCGCACTTGTTGTTCGTTAAGTCGGTCGTAATTTTCTGAGAAATGTGGGGGGGAAAAATGGACATTGATCTGTGCTGTGTTTATGAATGCATTGTGTGCATAGATAACATTGCCAGACATGCCAGAAGCTTTATCAGCATCATGAGTGATTGCTCAGAATGACCTGAAAGACCTCTTCTTTCTGAAGTAATAAATGTCGTGTCAAGTTTATTTCTGCTGTCAACTGAGCGCCAGAAACATCCTCCAATTATTGAGGTGTATAATGATGGATGGATTGATATCCTGTTTATATTATCTTCCTATTACAGGAGCAGACACGGAAGCTTGTGCAGTACAAGCACTCTCTGGAAATTAATGGTAAGTACATTGTACATATTTTTTTAAAGGTAGAGTACATCATTTGTGCATTTTTTGGGGTTTCAAGCTACAAAAGTGCTCAAATCTAAAGATGGGTGCTTAAACAACTAACCTGATGAAAGTTTAGCTCACTTAATTCTGAATATCCTGAGAAAATAATATTCTAAGATATAAGATTTAAGGCTTTGTATGGTGGAGTATCGGTGTCGTTTTGGTTTGCGGTAACACCATTTGGTAATAACTACTGCTTAGAAGATATTTAGTTCTGAAAAGAACTTGTCCTGCTTATTATCAACTTTCGCTAAGTAGTTTTAGTTCTGATAAGAACAGTCCTGCTTTAAGTTCTAAAAGAACTTGTCTTTGGTCTCAACGTTTCGACTAACCTGCTCTTTTTTTGTCAGGAGATGACGATGACTGGAGCAGGCTAGTCAAAACGTTGAGACCAAAGACAAGTTCTTTTAGAACTTAAAGCAGGACTGTTCTTATCAGAACTAAAACTACTTAGCGAAAGTTGATAATAAGCAGGACAAGTTCTTTTCAGAACTAAATATCTTCTAAGCCGTAGTTATTACCACATGGTGTTACCGCAAACCGAAACGATACTAATATTCTAGGATCTCAATTTCAATTCATAAGTTGCCGAGTCATGTTTTGAATTGCACTCGAAATCAGCATCCAGGACGTTCTCATTCAGCCGCGATGTCACGCACTGAACCGATGAATTATACAGTGTACATGTAGCAATCCGATGAATTATAATAGCAACCGCGCTCGTGTGTGTCGTGCCAATGCTTGCGCGTGCTTCGCCGAATAACAAAACGACCTACTAATTTAAATTTTCCTGCGGTGCGTCTTAAGACGCACCATTGGAAAGGCCTTCTTTCGTTGATTACCCCAAAATGACAGCTTCCCAGAAAGAATAATTTCACAGGGAGTTTAGTTCCCTTACTATCTTTCAACCAAGTTTGTTTTTCAACAATACCGGTAATTACGCCAGTTACTTTTCGGATGGCTGCAAATGATGGACTATAGCTTTAAAATGCCAGAGCAAAAGCGTTTTGGCAGCTCAGTAGGATAAGTTTTGTGTAAATACACAATGTACATGTTTTGGAAAGCTGAAGGTGGAGCACGGATCTTAGTTTAAAAAAATTCTTCTAATTTTCCCAATATATTTTTCTCACTTTTATTGTTTGAAATCAAATCCTAATTTTTATTTAAGTACCGTACAGTTAGTTCTATTTCTTCTGATTCATAGCTCTGGAGGATGGTAATTGCTGTTTTTACTTCAAGTTTAAAAGATTTTCCAATAAGGAACGAGTTATCATCCATGCCACAAATTCGAAAGGAATATGAGGCCTGCATACTTCTCATGTATAATTTACATGAACCCACGGTTGAAAAGCTTATACATGTATGTACACGTACCAGTACAATGTACATGCATGCCATATTGAGGGAAAATAATTATACATTGTATTCATTGAAATCGGTTCTAATCGCCAACTGGTGCTCAACAGGCTGGAAAATGTTTTATTGGTTGCGGTTCTATTGTTAGTTGGGTGGTGTCAGGGCTTTATTTTGTAGAACATGTAGTGTTCAGATTGTGTACACGCTTTTGTGAATAAGTTGGGGTTCACAGGGGGAATCACCCTCCATGGGTAATCCTTTGCGTTCTTCCCAGAATATCCCCCGATAATCCTTTGCATTCTTTCCCAGAATGTCCCCCGGCCATGTGGCACTGGTCTCGTCTGGCGTGTTAAGGATGACAAAAGATGACATCTAGAAAAATGTGTTATGTATGTTAAACAAGACGCACAAAATCGGTTACTCACGCTATGAAAATGTAACATGAGTTACCGATTTTGTGCGTCTTGTTTATCATACATAACACATTTTTCTGGATGTCATCTTTGGTGCTTAGGTAGGTCTAGGTCTACTCTATCTACCATGGGGATAACAGTTGTTATACCTTTTCAGTAAGGTAATTACAGCCCAAGGAAACTCAAAAGTACATCAAAAATGTAACGTGAGTAACCGTGGAATTGCCCACATATGTATTACAAGCGTCCATGGCATTTGTGCAGATTGGACGATTACATGTAATTATGCAAAACAAGACTGTGTCTTGACATCCAGATTGGGACCATTCAGTGGGTTCCTTCTATTACAAATGTAGGTCTTCCGTAACCCGTTGAGTTTGACCAATCACCAGCTTAGTCCAAATGTCTGATGTAAATTACGTCACAGGTTTTTAGTTGACTCCGATTGGCTGGCGCGCGGGGTCACATAAAAGTTGCATACTATAGGATCAGATTTTCGTTTGTGTGGCTCTGCACATGTGATTGCCTAATCCTCGGACTACTAATTGGGAGGGGGGGGGGGATAATTAATTCCTTCAATGCTGAAAGGCTGTTCGGAAAGTTATGTGCCACACAGAAAAAAAGATTATTTTGCCACTTTCTTTATACAGAAATCCTTCCATTGACTTTGTCTTCAGCAAGCATTTTAAAATGTTCCCCTCTTTGAATGAACATTACGATGAGACTTCTGCTCATTTGTATAGTCGGACTCCCTATTATCGCGGCATCCCTATTATCGCGGCATGGGAAGTTTCTCTTTTTACAGTGTCAAAACTCCTCCAAGTGGCGATTTTTATCCAGTTCACCAGTCATCAAGGATTTTCTATCGAGTTGTATAAAAAGGACGATTAAAAAATGTTGTGTCTTTCGGGACTTTTAACGATTTTAATAAATATTAACGTTTTCCAAAACTTGCAAAATTTTCCCTCACCGTGTCTGCTAAAAGGTACTGTTTATATGTTAACATAAATCTTTAATTGTGCTCTGTCCATGAAAGTTCCATTGTCTGGTTCCCATTCTTCAGCTGCAAATGTAAAATGTAGTCGAACGCCGATATTTGCAGCGCGAAATCGTAACAACTTTTACGGGATCAAAATAAGCACCGCGCGTTAGCGAAAATAAAACGGCACACTGTGTAAAGTGAATGGCGCCCTCAATTGCAGTTCAGTAGACTTGCCTAAGGGATTTGTGTTCTCCTTTCGGGGGAAAGGCAGGGTCTTAAGAAATCATCCTGCAGAAATATAGTCTGTAATCAACTTGAACGTTACAGGGAAAATATCAGACTTTATTCAGGGGATGCTTTAGTCAAACATTAACTATGAACAAAAAAGTTGGGATCATTATAAAAACCACTTCCCACATACCGCGATAATAGGGAGTCCACCTCCGTTCGCACACTCCGCGCATGACTATTTTCACAGGCATCGTACACGGAATAGACCACACCATGGTCGGATTTTTTATATTAATTTAAAAAGGAAGAGTTATACAGCACAAAAGACAGGAAAATTCAGGAAGGTTAGTGGGCAATCTCTATTCCGAACGAGAAACGTGATAAGTACCGCGATAATAGGGCAACCCATCCTACTTGTAAGGCCCCCAAAGATTGGGAGTCTACGATAACACCTTAAAAATCGTCCAGTTGTATGTAGGAAGATAACAATTTTCCGTAACATTCCTACCCAAACTAACAACGTGCTAAAACTTTTACCCACTTTGAATGAAAATCCTAGTTAGGCTTTTGCAATAACAGTGCTAAAAGAGTACACAGGTTAGTACATATGCTCTGGAACATGTTCTCGCCAAATAGGAACATTTATACAGTCGAGTCTTGTTAATATACAAACTCATTCGGACCTAGCCAAATTGTTTGTTATATCAGAATTTTGTATTAAGAGGAACATCAGTCCCATTCATTGTGCACATAAATGCACAGTCAGGACTAAGGCTTTATGTTTGTTGTAACCAGAATTTTGTATTAACAGAGTTTGTACTAACGAGATTCGACTGTACTGAGTTCTCACTTCGCATGTGTACCGGTATCATCGGTATGTGCTTCAATTTTCCTGAACAGAAAAAGGCAAACATTTATGTTCATACAATTCCATCTTGATGAATAGTTTCAAACATTTTGTTTTTGCCCAAAGCTATAAAATGTACACGTTCAATAGACTGTAAGCCATAGAGATGGCTTCAACAGGATGAATGGAAATATTGTGGGAAAACCCATGACTTCTCAAAATATTGCTCATAAATTGTATTAAAGGGAATGTACATCATTGGCTTTCGCTGTAATTTTCAGAAATGAACTATTTGGTGGGTTAGTATAAATAGACCAAATATTGTTACACTGACATATTTGAAGTTTTGCTTTCGAAAATGCTGCAAAAACCAAGAAAAACAAAAATGTTTAAGTAGTCTGGGTCCCTGACTCCACTAAAGATGAAATGGATCAATTTATAGATGCCGGAAGATTGTAAGGTAAGGGAACCAGTCTAGCTGGCCTGCACCTGTTCATGAACATGTAACCAATAGCAAACACAATTTGGACTAAAACAAATGGTAAATTTGGAGCAGTAAGTGAAAAATAGTTAGGTTTTTCCTACGGTGGTCGGCCGACCACCATTAAAAATGTATACAAAAATACAATTTTCTTGAAAATGACTTCACAACAGGTGCCATAATTTTACAGGATGCTTTGGACTGTCATTTACCAACATCCTAGTAATTATTTCGTAAAAACTTGGTAGTTTTATTTTTCGATGTTTGCAAATGTTGTATTTTCCCTTTAAATAACAGTCGACCCTAGTACTGTAGATTTGGTAAAAGCTATACACCCACACACACACACAGCATTGCATTATCATGAACTTGTTGGCGGCCAAATTCCAATCCACAACAATTGGTGTGTTTGCATACAAGATTTGAAGTGGCACTTCATAACGGAATTCTGGACATGCTGCTGTGCAGATAAAAACCCAGATTGCTTTGGTGGTAAAGACTGCTCACATGGTGAGAAAGTCAGTACATGAATGATATGGTACCGGCCGGTACATGCACAACACCAGAAATAATAAGGCAATGTACTTTCTAGATATAAGTTATAAGAGGTTACAGTATTATCATACATGAATATAATTTGAGATCTTGTTAACCCATTAAAACCATCATATGCAAACATCCTGTGTAAAGTCGTCCTTTCAGACAAAATCAATGAAGCGACAGTTATGCACAGTTAAAGAGTTCCCAGCCTACATAAAGCAGGATTGACTGGCCGAGACTGTTTGATACAGCTATGCTTGGACTGTAGGTGATTGATAAGCCAGCTGTGCCTACCGGTACCACTTGCCTGCTTTTGTCTGTTGACTGTAGTCACAGTGAGCTTGCTTGAAATGTGATTTGACTATTTTTGTAACTGGTCTGAGTAAAAGGCATGACAGGGGACGAGGATTGATTGTTTTTACTGTATGTGACTGTTCATACAGCACAGCGTGAGGGTATATGGGTCCTTCCACCGGGTTGGGAAGCAGTGCATGTTACATCCATATATTTGGTTATATTATTAAAAGTATCAATGCATTCTAAACAATTGCTCAACATAATATTTTTCTTAGGGTGTTTCAATACTTGAGAATGTTTGAAATTATCTGAAAGTATTTTGACAAAAAATATGAGCAAAAATGTATTAATTCGGACGTAACATTGAGTGACACCGTGTAAATGTTACATCCAAATATTTTTTTTTTGGCCATTTTTTACACGTATGTAAAATATTACCTAAACTGACATTGCATACGGTGTAAATACAACTGGACACCTAAGCACCAAGAAAAGCTTTTGTTTTGGTATAGTCAGGGTTCAAATATAGCAGAAACAATACCTCAAGTGTGGATGTAACGGTGTAAAAATCACTCAATGGAAGTGTGACATTTGGGTTTTAGTTACACCGTGTCAATGTTACATGTACATCCACACAACCAAGCATTCATATCTGCTCCATTTGATACCTGACTACCGTAGCAAAAGCTTTTCTTATTGTGTTGCATCTATAGTAAGAAGTGCGCAAACTGAATTTGGGTAGTGTTTCTTAGAAATTTTTAAAAAGGTACAAATGTCATATTTGGACGTAACACTGACACGGTGTCAATGTTACGTCCAAAATGACATTTTTGGCTCATATTTTTGGCAAAATACATTGAAACTATTTCAAACTTTCTGCAGTAGCGAAACAAACAACAACAAATATTATGTAGAGCAACTGCTAGCAAGGCATTCATGCTTTTCTTAATATGGTCATATGTCACACATTGTTCCCCAACCCGGTGGAATGACCCGTATACATATTGATGAATCCACATTATGGTGGGCAACAGGCCTAAGGCAGGGTGGTTTGGGGCTGCAGTACAGGAACTACCGGGTATAAATGGGTTAAAAAAAATTCAGAACTTGGCACTCATTAATCACAAGTGTGTGTGTGTTTTGACAGCAGTAACATTCCACAGTTAAAAAGGCAAAGTGCAGATCTATAAACTTGGAAATGAAACTCGCTTGTGGCAATTGCTTGTTTCCTTTGTAAATAAAAAAATTGGATTAACCGTCATTGAATGGCAATTTCCTGTTGGACTTCCATGGATGTTCCAACCCAATTGTTTTTCCTGTGTCCATCAGTACAGATTGGATTTCAAGGTGACATCGTACGTATGTTGATCGATTAGTAATGAACAAAACAGGGCCCTGCAGCCGCAAACGTCACTTGCCCTTACTCCCGATCGATAACCTTAATATCCAATGTAAGGCTTAATTTTGAAGACCGGGTCCCTGATTTTGAATGTCAGCGAAAAAGGGGGCTGCATGAATAGGGCTGGCAATATTGCATATTAGGCCAAAAAAAATAAAAATATTCGGTCTCTGGTCAGACCAAAGTTCCGGAATTGACGCGGCGATGCGACTTATTTTTTTTTTTTTTTCCTTTTTTTTCTGTTTTTCTTCAAGCTTGGATTGTACAGACTAGGTGGGGTACTATTTTGCTTTTTTGGTGTCCTCATGTACATTGGTGTCCTCTATAATTTGCCTTGGTGCTCTCGATCATTTGCCTTGGTGCAATTTCCCATTCCTTGGTGCTCTTTGGTAAAAAAATATTGTTGGAGCTGTTGGAGCTACCGCGGAACATTATGGAAAAAAAAAAGATTGACGTGCATGATTAAAATCGACATGCGCGCTGACCAGAGACCGACTATTTTTTCTTTGGCCTTTATACTTGTCGCTTTTGTTTTCTTCAAAATATTGCAGGTTGGTCTTGCTTCACTCAGAACTTGGATTATATCCAATAGTTCTCTCTCAAATGACGTCATTTCATACAGATTGCAATGTGCATCGGCATTGCTGGCGTCAAATTTTCATGACGCGCTCGGCTGAGCGGTATTTTGAAGAAATTTCGAGCAACACACGCGCCTTCAGAACATTTTGCACACTGCGCACACAAGCATGTGACGGCGTTGAACATGGATTTTCCTATGAAGATTGCGTCCTACTCCTATGAGAGAGTTCTATTCATTTGCATGACCATGTGCATTACATGCATTTTGGAGCAAGAAATGTTTAAGATCTCAATTACCATTTTTTGTCTCTGTCTTTATCTTGTCATCAAATACATGTTTCTGTTATTACATGTAATGTTATATATTTTTACCTTAACAGATGATGCGCTAGTGTGCCATCACTCAAAATATTTGAAGGAAGCACGCACTTAGCCTGCAAGGACCTGGAGAATCGGATGCTTTTACTAAGTTCATCTGAAGGAGAAGATTAACCATGGCATCTCATTATCTGAGTCTGACTCTCCTCTGTGTCTTGTTGTCTTGGTCCCTGCCAACGACGTCTGGGGATGTGCCATACAACGAGATGGGGAACACCACCGCCCCACCTGTTAATGGCAATATGGACACTTCCATGGGAAAAATGGGGACAGCGGAGCCCGAACCGGAACCGGAAACCGAGCCAGAGCCGGAGGGAGAACCCACTGGAGAGCCCGAGCCCAGTGGAGAGCCCGAGCCCACAGGCGCAGCAGAGCTTCCCCCTTTCGCAGAGCCAGTACCAAACTGGGACGAAGCCCTACCGCTTTATGGCGTCTTCTGGATCATCCATATTTACATTCTGGGATCGTTATTTGCACTGCTTGCATTGTATTCATTTGCGAGTCTCATTCGACTCAAGAGCCGGCGCCTACTCAGCCGAGGCTACTTTGTGGCTCTCAACATATTGATGTTGCTCATGGGTCTGGATCGCGCCATCTACTTCTTTGTGGATGCTTATAACTATAAGGGTATATTCCCCTTGTCGGTGGCGTACATGCTCCTTGGTATGGGCTTTCCATGCCTGTCCTCTGCGTTTAGCATCTTGTTCCTGGCGCTACTGCACTCCACCAGGACTCGGCTTGTCTCACCCAAGATCCAGCGCGCCAAGGTCCTGGCTGGCATCATCATATTCCACTTCACGGTCTCCATCGTTGTGGATGTCGTCGTAGGGGTCTTCACCTCGGCTCAGGTGCTCCTGCTGCTGTGCCAGGGAGTCTTCCTTATTTGGGGTCTATTCCTGTCCATCAGTTACCTGATCATATTCCGAAGGCTTCACAAGTCGTCCGTGCGACAGTTCCGGGAGATTAACCGAATGAGCATCAGCAGGCGCACATCCACGATGTACGGGATATCGCCGTTTTTGAAGAAGCCCAGGAACAACTGGGGCAGCGCCATCAAAGTGACACTGTTTGCATCCTTCTTTGGCGTTGTCATTGGCCTCTTGCAGCTGTACGGCATCCTGGTAGTGTATGGCCCGTTGGGAGAGAAGGTCCCGGAGCCCTGGTCTTGGGTCTGGTACCAGCTGGCCTTCCGCATCTGCGAGTTGGTCATGTGCATTCTGATGAGCTATGTGGCCACCCAGCCATTCCGCTACACCGTTAATGGTACCGAGATCCCAATGTGCATGTGCTGTACCAACATCGTTGAGGCGATAACGGGCAAGTCGAGCCACGACCTGCAACTGGCAGATGACTACAGACTGGTCAATAACGGCGCCTCCATGCCAGTCAACGATTTCGTGAGAGGCGCCGAGGACGGGGTGGTCTTCGATCCGATGGAAGCCCAGCACTACCACTCCGCTAATCTGCAGTTGCCTCCCTCCAACACCTTCCACAGGGAAGACGCACGGGAAAAACCTGTCAAGACACTGACGTTCAGCAGCCAAGCACCCGATTTGGAGACCGAGATAAGAAATGACAGCGTGGCAGACAACAACAAGAAGAACCTTTTAAAACTTGAGATGTCCAACACAGGTGTGTCGCTGAGCAACACATGCAAGCCTGCAACAGCCCCAGTGTCAACCCAGGGCTATCTCTGGAATGAACAGAGCTCTCCCATTATCACAAGTGATCTCAACCTTGGTGACATCAAGTTGTGTAATCAGAACAAAAACAATCATCATTCTTGCCCGTCCACTCCTCTTCAGGGAAGAGGAAGCTCAGAAACTCATCTCTCAAGCTCCTGTCACTCGCTGTCCAACCTCCAAATTCAATCAGAGGGCAACCAGGGGTCTTGTCAGCAAACTAGTGCTGAGAACTCATCACCATTGACCCCTGAAATAACGGAAGCAGCAAATGACTCGGCTGGAGAAAGAACTGATCAAACACAAAATGCTTGCTCAGAGACTAAACCAGACGCTATCAATTCTGAAGTAGCGACTGAAAGATTGGACAATTCGCAGACCGATGCCGACCAAGACTTGGCCGGAATCAGAGGGTTGATTGTTGTTTCAGAGCCCACCGCCGTGTGAACATCCCGTGGGATGCCATCTAATCTTGGGAAGCCATAAAGGTTGTTGTAACCAACAGTATGCAGACATGTTTCAAACATTTCCCTTAAAGATATAGTCCATCATTTGTAGTTTGTGCATTTTGTTCGTTTGAAGCAACAAAAGTGCTCAAAATCTAAAGGAGGGTGCTGAACAACTACACTGATGAAGTTTCAGCTCTGCTTCAGCTGCATATTCCGAGAAAAACAGCATTCTAGGATCTCAATTTCAATTCAAAAGTTGCTTAATCATGTTTTGAATTGGGCCTGAATTCAGCGTCCGGGACACGTTCTCACTGAACTGATTGCAGCTACGCAATGTTGCGCACTGATCCGACGAATTATAGCAAACTGCACGCGCATGTGCATCGTGCCAATGTTTGCGCGCGCTGCACCGAATAACAAAACGAACTAATTAAATTTTTCCTACGGTGAGTCTTAAGACGCACTGTTGGAAAGGCCTTCTTTCGTTGATTACTTCAAAATGACAGCTTGCCAGAAAGAATAATTCCACAGGGAGTTTAGTCCACTTACATGTACCTATCTTTCAACCAAGTTTGTTTTTCAACAATAATAACGCCAGTTACTTTTCGGATGGCTGCAAATGATGGACTCTGGCTTTGAAGAATGAACATGTTACTTCAGTTATTTGTATTGTTTTCGTGTAAAATCCATGCACTGAGTTATGAGCCTGAGAACATACAATGTACATTGTACTATAATTATAAACCAAAGCTGTACAGGTTGAACATGAACTATTAACGCTGTACATTAATTACTCATATACATTTGTAAAGTGGATGCCATCCTAGAAGGTATCATCACTGATATCAGAATTGCATTTAGAAGTAAATCACAAGGTTGTAACACGTTGTGTTTAGAAGTAAATGTATAATGTATGTACTCTACATGTCAGTACTCCCAATACAATGTACTCTGGCTACCGGTATACGTGAGTTTAATTCATCATGTAAATCATTATGCGTATTGCACAGGTACATGAAGCTGAAAATACAGCCTGTCTATAAAAAAAATGGTACAATCGAAAACATTTTTTTTTCCCTTCAATATTACATGTAAATCTCAACATAAGTAAGTCGTTTTGAGCATCACATTAAAGAAAAAAGACCAGGCTTTCCAATACTTTTTGTTTCATCTCATTTGCTTTTGTCAATCCAGAGATAACTCCAGTTTACTGCGGAACACACAAATCGAGTTTGTTTCTTTTGCCAAGTTGCAATCTTTTGTGAGCTTCAAGACAGCATGGCACAGTACTCGAAACAACTCTGCCCATGCATAAAAGTGGCACAAAATTGATTTGGGTGTATCGCACTAAATTGATTATATCTCTGAATTGACAAAAGCAAATAAGATCAAACAAACACTATTGGAAAGCCCAGTCTTTGTTCTTCAATGTTATGCCAAGTAAGAATGACTTATTTTGAAATTTCATATTTAACCAATTTTTTTTCTTCTGATTGTACCTTTTTTTTTTAGACAGGCTGTAGAACATTGTGTACACTATATTTTGCACTTGGTCTCGAAGGGATAATTGTACTTTACTACTGTACATGTAGTGTGTTCATTTCCTGATGTTTAGTTGGTTGCCCTTCTACAAGCATGTAATTGCATTCAACAGTAGGCATACTTTTCTGGAGGACCGTGCATTTTTGAAAAATTCAGTATTCGATTATTCCAACTTGGAATTGATTGAACATTCAATTCAAATTCGAAATGACAAGTTGATCAAGTTAAAAGATCAGTCACATTGATGTTGCAGACATTGACTAATTTTGAAGATTATGTATTTGAAACAAGTAAGATTTGAGGCTTTGCATGGTGGAGATACTAATGAATGAAAGGTTTGCGGAAACACCATGTGCGAATAATTTCTCAACTAAGAGAATGGTTCTGAAAAGAACCAGAGGTATAAACTCGACGTTCCGGTCAGTATGCTCTGACCGTCTTCACTCTCCTGAAGACGGTCAGAGCATACTGACCGGAACGTCGAGTTTATACCTAGCTGGTTCTTTTCAGAACAATTCTGTTAGTTGATAAATTATTCACACATGGTGTTTCCGCAAACCTTTCATTCATATTTTAAACAATCTACAGTCGTAAAAAGGTTTCTTTTTTAAATACCCAACTTGTTTTTAGGGATCGACCAATCAGCATCAAGGATGCAAGTTTGCTTGAAGGTAATTGTACATTTCCATCCAACATGTCCAACACATATTCAGGGTTCGCCCTTAACTTTTTTTTTCACTAGCTGAACGTGAACCAGACTCTGATCTAGTCCATGGGCCTTTTCACTGGTCTGCTATAGTATTTAATTTGTACCCCAGAATGTCATAAAGACCAATGTTATTTACAATAATTTCGACTCGCCAGGCAGACTATACTCAGGCAATGGGTTTAACTAGTCCGCTGCTGTTTTTACTCACATTTGGCGACCGGATTACCCCTAAGGTCGAACCCTGACATTGCATATGAGACTTTGTAGCTCCTGTAATATGTAACCTACCGGTATATGTACTCATCATTGCTTGATGAAAGCGCAATAATATGCGATGTTACTTTTTGAGGTGTTTTAAACTGTTCAAAAATGAAAATGCTGTTGTGAACCTTTTCACCTGTGAAAATAGATAGAATGGTAGCACTACTCTTATTTTATTTGTTTGCACTGCGAACCCCAAAATGTCTGAAATCTTGGACCAAACTTCTGAAAGTTGCTCATTTGTGCTGATTAATTGGAATGTCTGCTTATTAGATCGCCATCCTGAAAACAAGACATTTTTGCAAAAGAATTTTTGTAGATATTTTTGGGCTTACCGGTAATATGGCAGCTGTTTTTATTAGCACAACTATACATTTATATATGGAAGTCACATGCTTTATCCTCAGTAATGGCAATTGAAAACGTTGTCCTAAGCACTTTCATTCATTTATTCAAACAAACTTTTATTTCAATATTGCTGACCAAAAAAATGCACAGTGAGTCTATTTAAAATAACATTAATGAGAAACCAAGAAAGGAACAAGATATATAACCAAAAAATAATGTAAATAATCCACAAAAACTACGACTCATTAACAAATAAATAATTAGAAAAACAGCAATATTGTGGCATGCGCAGAAGCCTAAGGCTTATATTGCCATGCCAGTACAAACAAACACAACCAATTTACAAACGTGAGTGGACACACAAGAAACAAAGACAAGAACAATTAAATCTGAATTCTCTGATTGGAAATGAATTTGAGTGTGCCTGCCTAACTTGGAGCCAAAAGAAGAAGATAAAAAGAGAAAAACCAAAGAAAAACAGCAGTCGGGAGGAGAAAATTTATTTGCACAGTGGCGGGAGAATAGCTATGCTATGTAATGGGAAATCATTTTTATCAAATTTTTATTGATGCCTTTTAGATCCAAATATCCAAACAAGTCCTGTTTAGTTACCTTTAAAATGGACATCCACTGATGTTTCAGCTTTAAAAAGGTTAAACTATTGCTTATTGTTATGTTTATGACACCTGATATCAGCATTTTGTACAGTACTCTGATCCGAAATATTACAATTACGTAAGTCAAAGGCTGAATACGTACAGTTTGACAAATTTAAAATGAGTAAGAAAAAAATATGTGAAACTTTATCTGGCATCCAATCATATTATTTCACACATAAGACAAAATATGTTACTGTAGAAATATAAAATTACATTTTAACACTTACATTCATGTATACACGTAGGAAAATGAAAAGAGGTAACAGAACGTTGTTCTTATTGAATGACATATTGTGAACATGTCAGATATGCTTGAATCCTTGCTGTATTTATATTTGGCACCAACTATGCCAAAGCTAAAGTTAATTTTGGTGTTAAATGCTTTGTAATATTTCAACAGTAATATTCCTGCACAGCAGTGTTAAAGTCACTTGTCATATGTTGACCATGTTAAATTGAAAGCGAGATAACCTCTCATTTTTGGAACTTGCGAGTAGAAATAAAAGCAATGAAATAAAAGTTCATTACAAAGTAATACATACACAGGCCTTCATTTTTAGAAATTCGTGGAGCTCAGTTAATCGCTCTCCTGGGAAATCCGAGGAGCTCAATTTGAGCACCCAAAATTGCTCTCCTAGGAAGTCCGAGGAGCTCAATTTGCATGTTTTGTGCTCAAAGTAAAAAATGATTCCAAATCATTTCCTGAAGCCTTTCATATCATGCACACATACTTGCATCAGAACTGAGAAACAGATGCGACTGTTCACTACAAATTGAGTGCTTAATTCATGTCAATTTAGGTTTAAGTTTTAATTGTTTGTGAATCATCCTGATGTGGAATTGGAAATAAAAATGAAAAACAAATTGGAGTTAACTTGTGGTTCTTTAGTGTTTCTTTTTTGTTCTATTTTACTTCGTTTTTATTATATTCACTTTATTTTATTTTTATTTTTTGTTTTATTTACTGTTTATTTCAGTTTTTATTTATTGATTTTTTTATCAAATAGTTTGTTTTGGTTTACTAACTTTACTAAAAAACTGTTTTTGTTTAAATTTGCATATGTATCATGTTGTGTAACCGTGTTTTTGTGGGGTTCTAAATTTATATCCAAATTGATGAATAGAGCCCCCTCCCCCGAAAAAAATCCAATTAATTTAAGTCTGGTCATCATACATCTGTCAAAGAAATACTTTTTTTGTCACATAAATCCTCAAAATTAGTAAAATAGAAAAGGAAAATAATTATATGAATATTTGGTTTTGGGGGCAAAAAATAAAAGGATCGAAAGTAAGGCCACAGAAATGTACAAGTATTAAACGCCATTACAAAATGTCGAATGGTACTACGCACAAACAATGTCACCGTGCACGGGTGGCCAGTTGACCGGCCGCGCTTGCGGGCATAGCCCGGTAGTCGACACACGGAAAAATCGCTCTGCACTCTATCGTCGTTGTGGGACAAATGAGCTCAACCTTTCGTAAGGTATTTCCAACCCAAACCTGTCAAAAATGAACGCTAGTTTCTTGTAGATGTACCGGAGATCATTCAAAATGCCGTTCAAAAACTCTGGCTCCCTTTGGAATATTACAACTTCCAGAAAAACGGTGTAATTTCACATAGGCCTACCCACTGTTAATTGTCTGGCTGCACAGTATTAGACCGCGCACAAGTAGGCCTACGCATTCGTTATGCGTGGGATCGGGACGGGAAACCGTCGCGATCGCCCGGCACCACACTCAACACGTGTACTTGGGCCACGTCCACTTTATCGAAAAATAGGGGTGTTGGTATTACAAAGTAGGCGGTTTTAATTGCTCAGCCCATCCATTTCATAATTGTTTTGTGTTTTCACTTCATCGGAGGTTTATATATTTAGTTTTACATTATAAATATTTATAAACTAATTTATAAACTGATCTCAACCGAAATTATTATTTCATTTTATTCACTTAATGGCGGTGCACGTCTGAATGACGATCCTGCCAGTACCCTTGATCATAATGGAACGTGCTACATGTCGTTGATGAAAAGAAAATGGCTAATGTGTCCATGTACATGATGTATGGGATGGCTCGAGTAACTGCGATGTTTACAAAATCCTTGCGATGATTATGGGTGGATTTTACGTAGGTATTCGACTTACTTTTGTTGATTTTTTTTGCAACAAAATCGTTCAAACATCGGGATGACAAGTTAAGAAATCAAGTATATAAAATTTGGATTGACAAGATTTTACTGTTGGCTTTATGTAGACAAAAACTGGAGTCGACAATTAATAAGCTTACAAATTTACCCAGGAGCGCTATTATTCGCGCGCCAGAAACCGTGTTAAGGAGCGCGAAGGAGCGCGATCGCGCTCGCGCTCCTTAAAAATGAAGGCCTGCATACAAGTCTGCTGTGATGAGTAGTTTAAATTTGGGATTAAACATACTTATGTTTTAAACCACATTTGATAACAATATTGGTTCCTTGAACAAGGGCGGATTTGATCTCGAGCACAATTTTTGAGGTGCCAACAAAAATGTTGGTCCCCCAAAAAGTGGGTCCAAAAAATACGGGGTGGAGTTCGAAGCTTGCTTAAAAATTATTGGCCCCAAAAATATTCCAGATTCTAGATACTCTGTGGTGCGATATGAGGCAATTTCTGACCACTTTAACCAATTTTTTTTTAGGAAAAGTTGGTGTACGCACCGAGTGCCTGCCTTTATTGCGACGTCACTTAAATTTTTTAAAAATGGTTATTTTTCTCAGGGTAGGGGGCCATGGCCCCTGTTGGTCCCCTCCCCCAACCCCTGGATCCGTTTTTTAAAATTTCTATTTTAAATGAAAACATAACAAAATTTTAGTACTGAATCATTAATGCAATTGTTGAAAATGAAATGGAAATGTATGTCTGCCCTTCATATTGCCGTTTTTAGTTTTAATGCGAGTTGTAAATATGCTATTCTGTTTTCATACTTGTATGCAGATTATGGAAAAACATTTTACATGCATGGTTATAACTATATTAAATGATTCATATTCATCAGAATTATTATTACTGGACCAGTACTGTACATGCATAATTATCTCATGAAATAAATGTGAATGTAATATGACGTATGGTTGATGTTCGTGCATGTCTACATTACATCTGAAGCTTTCAGTATTTTAAAATTGGCCCATCCTATCCTATACAAACATAAAGTGTGTTTATAAGTCAATTTTTGAAGAGATTAATCATTTAATATAGTGTTTCTGTAATAATGTAATGCATGAAAGTCACTGAGCAAAAGGAATATGACATGTATGATTTGACGTTTTTCATGTATGGGGATGAGTAACACTTTGAAAGCTAGTTGAAACTCGTGAAATGACTAGTTCTTCAAGAGTTGTCTTCGGGAAGTCCAGATAGAGGCAATACTCTCCCTGGGCCCAGGATATGTAGTCGAGTCCATCACAAGTAATTCACGAGTCCATTCACAATAAACATGGGTTGAACAATAAAGGAATGCCTTTTTCAAAGCTCATTTGAACTGCTTGCGAGTTGAATTGGGACTGGAGGACTTGTGATGGACTCGCAGGGACTTGTGATGGACTCAACTATGTTAGTAGGGTGCAACCAAGTACATGTAAAAAGGCCAACAATCGATCTGTCCGCCGAGCTTATGAATAATTGTTTGAGAGCTATGGAATTGGGAGATTAAAGACATATCTGCATTTCTGGCCTGGATTTGGGGCTTCAAATTCTGATCATTTTGAGTCAATCAAATGCAATTTGGTCTGCCTCTGAGCAAAAAAAAAAAAGATACAAGAATTTAATGGGGGGAGGGAAATGCCATATGCCCCCCCCCCCTCAAAAAAATGATACATCCAGAATACACTGGAAAGGTGTTTTGCTCACCTCTAGAAAACCCCTGGAGACGCCCATGAATGTGGTGCTATTTAGCTCTTGTTTGAAGGGATCCTTTTTCAAAATGGCTACTTTTCCAGTTTGAGAAATATTGCTTTTAGGGATGGTCTTTGGGCAAGAATTTTTCCAAAATGTTATTGGTCAACCCATCAAGAAATGAAACGAAAATGAAAGACTACATGTTGATCATCATTTTTCTGTGCAGCCGGAATACCTGTTGAGGGTTCTGAGTATTTTTAACAGAATTTTGAAGTGTGGGGATTTACCACTGGTGCCTGCGGGTATTTATTTACTTGGTTGCACACTGTATTAGTAGACTTTCCGAAACAGCGCCCTCTGTAGTCCAGAATCAGGTTTTGTCATCCTTTCATCGCGTAGTTCGGGAGGGCTATCAGCACAATGTTCAAGCTGAATCTTTAATCTCTCTGCAAAACCAGACAATTAGATAACCATTAATTTTTCCCTTTATTATTCGGCTCACACATCGTTACGTACTGAGTCAGTTTGGGACTTAAACTTGCAAAACCAATAATGATTTTGCCGAATTCCGTCTGTTCTACGGGTTTCTTTTTCGAGAAGCTATATCGTGATGTACTCTTCCGGCCACACCTGAATGACGTAATACAAAGAGAACTGAATTATTTTACACCCCAATTGATTTATTCCTTGCCAAAGTTGGCTACGCCCAAATTGACCACGGTAACTGTGCTTGAAGCCTACCAGACACCTCACGAAAAGACGATTATTCTGGCAACAAAAGTGTTTGAAAATGGGACGTCATAAATCATAATCTAGAATGTTCAAAGACGCAAAAGCGAACCGAAAATCAAGACGTCAACAATAATGTTGTTTATTATGACGTCGAAGTTACTCTACCGATCAAATTCTGCTTTAAATTTCATATATGCCTCGAATCATACAGTACATGAGTGCATTGCATAATGACGGTGTTCTGCCAAGAACTGCGACTGGTGCTTTCTTGTGCCTCATTATATAGCTCGGCCGGCAGTATTCGACGCGTCGCAAAATTATTTCTTGAGACGACTATTTCGGTGGCAAATAGGCCTATACTGGCACAGTGTTGTCCGGCATGAAGCCAGAATTGACCCAGTTGTCGGGCATGGTAACTGTGTTGTGCTCCAAGAAGCCACAATCGATATGATTTGGTACCCTATTCGTCTGAGTCAACCAAGCTTTAATACATGGGACGATGACATCTTAGGTGCCGTCATGAGGCTTTACTGTCATGAGGCAAGCGCTGTGCCGTCGTGAAGTATAAGAGGAAATATATAAGCCTTAAGACAAACACAAGGTTTGCCTTCTGTACCAAACCAGTTTCTTGGCCGCACGGCGATATCTTTAATAAGAAGCCTGCAACATGGGGCACAGACATTGTACGGTAGTGCTACCCAAGCTAACTTCCCAGCACCAGCAGGATCCAGTTATGTTGCATGCATGCGAATAAAAGGAAGTTTCCCATGAAAGGCAGTGCCAAAACAAGGTATAATGACGAAGATCCATGAGTGAGTGCCACGAACCACAAGGCAGTGTCGTCATAAACCAGTGCCACGAGTACGTGCCAAGTTTATGCCACCATTATTTACAAGACTAGTGCCAGTGTCATTGCTAGTGCCACCACAAGGCAGTGCATGCCACTACAAGGCAGTGCATGCCACTACAAGGCATTGTCATCTTGAGACAGTGCCATCATAAGCACGTGCCATAGTGCACATCATTCTAAAGCTTGTGCCGTCAAGAGCCATGCCACCACACAGTGACATGCCCCCACTTTTATGAGCTATGACATAGTGTCATGACAAGCCACATCATTGCTACCAAAAGGTAATGCCCGATTGCCGTGAAAAAGTGCTATTTTCCCGCATGACCCACTGCCTATCAAGGTTTCGTCTGGTAGTGGTAGTACCGTTGTACCAAGATAAGGCCGTGCCACCGTGGCCACAAAGCATATACCGTCTTGAGGCATCCATGAGCAGTTCCACGGCCAGAACTATGAGCCAATCCCACGAGACAGACTCTGTCAGAGCCACCAGTGCTATATTTGGCCAGAGGTATGAGCCAATGCCATGAAGAGTTACCATGAGGTATGAGCCAATACCACCGCGCAAAATGGCAGTGCCTTCATGAGCAAACGCCATCATGAGCCAGAACTATGAGCCATTACCATGAGCCAGATATAATATGAGCCAGTGCAATCGCAAGACAGTGCCTTCATGGGCAAAGGCCATGGTTGCCACGAGCCTTTCCAATTCCATGACCCAGAGCTCAGTGGGCAAGAAGAGATGGCCGACCCATGATGAGCCAGACCCTGGACATAACATTTAACAAGGCATGCCGTCATGTGGCAAAAAGCGACAGCAGCCGGTTCAATGAGCCAGTGCCATTAATTGCCGATGTTGAGCCAACATGATGCAGTGCCGTCTTGGCAACGGTACCGCCACGAGGCAGTGCTAGCTGCATGCACGGTAGCGAATGCACTTGGCATGGTCTGTAATGCTCAGGCAAGATTGGCGCGCCCGGCCTCTGGAATCTGCTCCGTGATTTCATTTTAACCACGCATGGACTTATTAGTCGCAACTTATTTAGCCGAAAAAGTTTTAAGGGAAATAAACGACCAAGACACTGTCTAGTGTTACCCACGATTGGCGAAAGTGGCGTATCGAGTTTGTTGGGGGGGGGGGGGACACTTACCCCCACCCAACCTTAACGCTTCATTCCCAGGCGACATAATTTTTGTGTTAGCCTTAGCCCAGGAAATAGCTTTAGGAGTCCAGCACTTTACATTTCGCTAATTAAATTAACGAACAAATAAACTTTCTTTTCTATCCCTCCCATACTAGAGCTGTATAAATTAATACCGTCCCATCACATCTGAGTCCAAAATTAAATCGCTGCCCGGCAAAAAGTAGAAGTAACCTTGTTCCCAGGGCCCACTTCAGACTAGAGATGCTGCGCACTATGGGGACGAGTTTGATGTGATTATGATGAGTTCAAGATGGCGTGAATTATCTCGGTTCGTCTTTCGACTGTCTGTTCCTTGCTCTATGGTTTTAGTTGGATAAAAAAAAATACATGAAGTATCACACTATGAAAAAAAACATGATTGTTCGTTGAAAGGCTGGGTAAAGGTAAGTGGTCAGACACGCCAAGGCTAACAACATAGCACAGTAAAGTAGAATGGAACAGTCGTACTCGTACGTATAGTGGTCGACTTCACTCACTTCACTCACTCGCAGTCGCACTGCTCTGTCGCCGGGGCGGCGACGGCTAGCTTAGTTTTAGTAGTAGGCCTAGCTAGGCAGCGCAGGCTATGTATGAATAGCCATAGGCCCACTGAGCGCAAACCAGAAAAGGGGTCCAAATTTTGGCTATGGTGTAGTTCCGGGCCCTCTTTAGTTTCGATCCAATTAGAGTCAAGAGTGTTTTCTTATCATTAAAAATGACTCTTCAACCAAACTAAAGTAATCCGACTCCGAGTAACTTGGACCCAACTTTAAGGCTGATCGCCTTTTTTAACATTCGGACATGGTCTGGGGATAGTATCGCCAGACCACGTCCAAATTTTAGTGAAGGCAGTAAGTCAGGTCCAAGTTACTCAGAACAAACCCTAAAGCAGGGTTATCTCTATTTCATTGTTAATGACCCTTTTTTTTTCCCTTTTCTTTTTTTATTTAATTGAACGGTTTCCACTTCCAGTTCCAAAGGTTGGCCTAGCTAGAATTTGTATAAATAATGATTTTCGTACGCAGTGTATGGTTGGTGCTGTGGGATTCAGCGCGTTCACGGTACATCACGGTGAAGCCATGTTGCGTTTTGTCATTGTCACTTTACCATGTTTACCCTCAAATAGCCCTCATAAATTCAAAACCCTGACAAAACTATGACGTACCTGTACATTTTTAATGTTGCCAACCAACTAGTTTGGTAAGCCAAACAAATTAAACATAGATTTAACTTTTTTTAGGAACCGGGCCTGTACATAGTACATGATCTCCTATTTTCTGTAAAAGTGTAGTTTAGTACACCTCTGTCATTGTATGTTTTACTAGTTCTGTTAAAACTATAACCCCAAGTATCCTGAATCCACCAAAATCCATCAATTTTGCCATGTAAAAAAATGTTGGTGGCCAGTGAGTCCATCAGAATCCACCAGTTAGCCAGGAGTATATCTGTTGAGATCCTGAATCTATGAAAGTCCCCCAACTGCGCAATACGGAGGTATCCTGAATCCATCAAAATCCTGCAGTACCGCTAGGCTTCATGTCCTGAATCCATCAAAATCCCCCAACTTTTTTAATATGGAGGTATCCTGAATCCGCCAAAATCCCCCGGAACAGGGGTGTGGATTTTGATGGTTCAGGAACGTTAGGGTTAAGAAATTACTTTTGCAAATGATTGTTAATTCCAAATGACTTCTGCAGCCTCAAGCACTAGTCATGCTAGTGAAGCAGTCTTTATTTTAGTCTAGGTTTTTATAAGTTTGATCACTAGTAGTAATGTTACTATCAAAGAAAAATCAACTTTCTTACCTGTTTTACTTTTAGCAGTTTAGAGACACAGCATAGTTTTCATTGTCTTAGTTTAACAATTATTTTAACTAAATGTGAGTTACTTCCTAGTGAAATTTGTTGGAAATACTTAAATAAATTGTTTCTGTTACTTTGTGCATATATCCAAGGTATCTGAAAACGACATTCTTTTGTAGTAAGCTTGAAATGTTAGGCTGCACTTAAGTCAAGTTCTGCATTTAAGTCAAGTTCACTGTGTCAGTCTGTTCTCATTTTGTAGTAGCGGCGAATCAGATGGACCATGTCGATCATCCTAGTAATGGAGCGTCCAGCGACTCGGAGGGTGCCAGCATACGACCACCGACGAAGCGAGTCAAGTCCAAGTCCAGGGTATGGGAGAAGGTGGCTTGGTTCACGCGCCGACCACGCAGAGAGCCCGAGACCGAGTCTGCCTTGACAGGAGAAGATGGTGGGGCTGCATGCCTGCCCCTGGACGTGATGGACATTGATGACGTCCCGTCGTCCAGCTCCAGTCATTCTCCCAACATAAGCCAACCACTGTCAGAGTACAGCTCCTCAAGCGAGAGCGACTTGCCAACCTACGGAGACCCTTCCAGGGATCCTGACAGCAGTCAGGTGGTATACCAGAACTGCGTCCGACCGAGCCTGGTGAAGGCCATGTTTGGCAAGAACGAGGGCAGGGGACGTGACCGGAAGGTACACTTGCAGAGCCATCTCAAGAAGGAGAAGAAGTGCATCCGGAAGTCCTTGCGAGAAAGCAGTGATGACGGAGATGACTTTTGGACGAGCAGGAGCCCCTATCTGGATGAGGAGTCTAACCTGGGGGAGAGTAAGCAAACCACAGAAGAGTGGGACATGAGGACACTCCAGTGTCATTGCCCAGCCTGCTGCTCCTGTCGTAACAGCAAGTCGGACATCACGTTTGCCAGCTGGCCCCGTAAGCGTGCCTGCCCCCTGCAGTTGAGCTTACGGATGGGCAAGGCCAAACTGCCAATGGCTGTCCAGTTAGCATCGCAAGCTCAGGCAAGCTCCAAGCAGGAATTGACGGGCAGAAAGCACCACTCGCACTGCAACTTGAACAAAGAATCCTCTTCCCCGTCATCCAGTGCTCGGCTTCTTGAAAGAAAACGAAACCAGTCGTCGACGGACAACCCCCCACCCTCCGAGTCTGTATCGTGTTGCTGCCGTCGCACAGCTGATCATCACCAGAAGTCGAGGAGTCTCCCGGCTTGTGTTTCCCTCAGCTCCCCAAGTCTGAATCCACAGGTCACCATCTCACAGCCATCCTCCCCAGATCATCTGGCAGTCTGCAGGAAACGAGACATCCGCATCGCCAAGAACCATCGGCCAGGGTCCCCAGGAGCCAAGAGTTCGTCCAGTGAGGTTCAGACGAGGCAGAGAGGCTGTAAAGTCAAACCTCACAGTTGCCACTTGGGAGTTGAGGGGGCCGTCTTCAAACACAGAATGGAGGTAAGTCTGTTTCATTAGACTCAATTTTAAATAAAACCAAGAATTCCAAACAAAGTGCTCATGACACTGAAGCTCCCCAGCCTGACTTGCCTGAAAAAAAAGTTGGTGGATTTTGGGTTTTTAGCCCCTACCGTGCTTCCGAGGGTTTCTTCATAACTGTCGAAATGTATACATGTATGTTTAGAAGAGGGAGGGAAACACCAGATATATATTGGGGTAATCTTTAAAATCAGGCACTAACTGAAAACCAGTCTACGTGTCGGCATGGACAAGATTCGAACCCAAGTCACAGAGGGGGAAGGCAAGGAAAGGACCATTCTGAAAACCTGCCTATAGAGCCTGCTTACCATCAAAGTTGTTTGCCAAGATTTACAAACAGAGTATCTGACATAGCTAAATTGTAAGAATAAATACAATTGGATAAATCAATTTTTTGTAAGTGACAAAGTATTTTTTATCTCAATTTTTTTTAAACAGATGATCCAGATGTGGTTTCAGGAATTCAACGACCAGCAAAAGAACACCATGATGAAACGCCTCCTGGTAAGCTGGAAATACAGTCGACTCTCGTTAGTACAAACTCTGTTAATACAAAATTCTGGTTATAACAAAAATAAAGCCTTGGTCCCGACTGTGCATTTATGTGCACAATGAATGGGACTGATGTTCCTCTTAATACAAAATTCTGATATAACAAACAAGTTGGCTAGGTCCGAACGAGTTTGTTATAACGAGACTCGACTGTAATCGCCCTGAATCCTTCAAAATCCTCTTCGCCAAATTGGAGGAATTTGGAGGATCGAGGTTATATGGCAAAGGTGCGTTACTGATTTCGTAGGATGCACTTTGTCAAGGTCTTGGACCGGACCTTGTGTTGTTTTTGCTCAGCCATGCATAAATATAGGCCAGGATTATGCTTGAAATCCTCCGTACTGCTCCAGGATGTCACTGGCCAAGCCTCAACATATTGACAGTCACTGCCGCAGGATTTTGCAGGATTCAGGCAGTGGTCACCCCTCCACGGACCATATTCAAGAAATGGAGGAATTTGCAGGATTGAGGTTATATGCTATTTTTCCATGAGGCCAATTGGAGAATTTTGTAGGATTAAGGCTTCATCCTAGCAAAAAGGCCTAGAGAGTTAGCGTTAATTGCATAATCATCGCAAAGACTAATAACATAAAAACTCTTGTGGGTATTCTTCTTGCAGATGCCCAACAGTAGAATAGAAAACACTGAAATCCATGAAAATCTTAAGAGGGTTATAGACTTGTGTTTAAATCTGAAAGGCCAAATCTGAAAGGTCTTATCTTTTGTAAATCCCAGTTTTAAAGCTACAGTCCATCATTTGCAGTCCATCAAAAAGTAACTGACGTAATTATTGTTGAAAAACATACTTGGTTGAAAGATAGTAAGGGAACTAAACTCCCTGTGAAATTATTCTTTCTGGCAAACTGTCATTTTGAAGAAATCAACGATGCGTCTAAAGACACATCTTTGGAAATTTCCGTTAGTAGTTCATTTTTTTATTCAGCAAAGCGCACGCAAGCTTTATCTGGCATCAAATCATATTATTTCACACATAAGACAAAATATGTTACTGTAGAAATATAAAATTACATTTTAACACTTACATTCATGTATACACGTAGGAAAATGAAAAGAGGTAACAGAACGTTGTTCTTATTGAATGACATATTGTGAACATGTCAGATATGCTTGAATCCTTGCTGTATTTATATTTGGCACCAACTATGCCAAAGCTAAAGTTAATTTTGGTGTTAAATGCTTTGTAATATTTCAACAGTAATATTCCTGCACAGCAGTGTTAAAGTCACTTGTCATATGTTGACCATGTTAAATTGAAAGCGAGATAACCTCTCATTTTTGGAACTTGCGAGTAGAAATAAAAGCAATGAAATAAAAGTTCATTACAAAGTAATACATACACAGGCCTTCATTTTTAGAAATTCGTGGAGCTCAGTTAATCGCTCTCCTGGGAAATCCGAGGAGCTCAATTTGAGCACCCAAAATTGCTCTCCTAGGAAGTCCGAGGAGCTCAATTTGCATGTTTTGTGCTCAAAGTAAAAAATGATTCCAAATCATTTCCTGAAGCCTTTCATATCATGCACACATACTTGCATCAGAACTGAGAAACAGATGCGACTGTTCACTACAAATTGAGTGCTTAATTCATGTCAATTTAGGTTTAAGTTTTAATTGTTTGTGAATCATCCTGATGTGGAATTGGAAATAAAAATGAAAAACAAATTGGAGTTAACTTGTGGTTCTTTAGTGTTTCTTTTTTGTTCTATTTTACTTCGTTTTTATTATATTCACTTTATTTTATTTTTATTTTTTGTTTTATTTACTGTTTATTTCAGTTTTTATTTATTGATTTTTTTATCAAATAGTTTGTTTTGGTTTACTAACTTTACTAAAAAACTGTTTTTGTTTAAATTTGCATATGTATCATGTTGTGTAACCGTGTTTTTGTGGGGTTCTAAATTTATATCCAAATTGATGAATAGAGCCCCCTCCCCCCCCCCCAAAAAAATCCAATTAATTTAAGTCTGGTCATCATACATCTGTCAAAGAAATACTTTTTTTGTCACATAAATCCTCAAAATTAGTAAAATAGAAAAGGAAAATAATTATATGAATATTTGGTTTTGGGGGCAAAAAATAAAAGGATCGAAAGTAAGGCCACAGAAATGTACAAGTATTAAACGCCATTACAAAATGTCGAATGGTACTACGCACAAACAATGTCACCGTGCACGGGTGGCCAGTTGACCGGCCGCGCTTGCGGGCATAGCCCGGTAGTCGACACACGGAAAAATCGCTCTGCACTCTATCGTCGTTGTGGGACAAATGAGCTCAACCTTTCGTAAGGTATTTCCAACCCAAACCTGTCAAAAATGAACGCTAGTTTCTTGTAGATGTACCGGAGATCATTCAAAATGCCGTTCAAAAACTCTGGCTCCCTTTGGAATATTACAACTTCCAGAAAAACGGTGTAATTTCACATAGGCCTACCCACTGTTAATTGTCTGGCTGCACAGTATTAGACCGCGCACAAGTAGGCCTACGCATTCGTTATGCGTGGGATCGGGACGGGAAACCGTCGCGATCGCCCGGCACCACACTCAACACGTGTACTTGGGCCACGTCCACTTTATCGAAAAATAGGGGTGTTGGTATTACAAAGTAGGCGGTTTTAATTGCTCAGCCCATCCATTTCATAATTGTTTTGTGTTTTCACTTCATCGGAGGTTTATATATTTAGTTTTACATTATAAATATTTATAAACTAATTTATAAACTGATCTCAACCGAAATTATTATTTCATTTTATTCACTTAATGGCGGTGCACGTCTGAATGACGATCCTGCCACTACCCTTGATCATAATGGAACGTGCTACATGTCGTTGATGAAAAGAAAATGGCTAATGTGTCCATGTACATGATGTATGGGATGGCTCGAGTAACTGCGATGTTTACAAAATCCTTGCAATGATTATGGGTGGATTTTACTGTAGGTATTCGACTTACTTTTGTTGATTTTTTTTGCAACAAAATCGTTCAAACATCGGGATGACAAGTTAAGAAATCAAGTATATAAAATTTGGATTGACAAGATTTTACTGTTGGCTTTATGTAGACAAAAACTGGAGTCGACAATTAATAAGCTTACAAATTTACCCAGGAGCGCTATTATTCGCGCGCCAGAAACCGTGTTAAGGAGCACGAAGGAGCGCGATCGCGCTCGCGCTCCTTAAAAATGAAGGCCTGCATACAAGTCTGCTGTGACGAGTAGTTTAAATTTGGGATTAAACATACTTATGTTTTAAACCACATTTGATAACAATATTGGTTCCTTGAACAAGGGCGGATTTGATCTAGAGCACAATTTTTGAGGTGCCAACAAAAATGTTGGTCCCCCAAAAAGTGGGTCCAAAAAAATACGGGGTGGAGTTCGAAGCTTGCTTAGAAATTATTGGCCCCCAAATATATTCCAGATTCTAGATACTCTGTGGTGCGATATGAGGCAATTTCTGACCACTTTAATCAATTTTTTTTTAGGAAAAGTTGGTGTACGCACCGAGTGCCTGCCTTTATTGCGACGTCACTTAAATTTTTTAAAAATGGTTATTTTTCTCAGGGTAGGGGGCCATGGCCCCTGTTGGTCCCCTCCCCCAACCCCTGGATCCGTTTTTTAAAATTTCTATTTTAAATGAAAACATAACAAAATTTTAGTACTGAATCATTAATGCAATTGTTGAAAATGAAATGGAAATGTATGTCTGCCCTTCATATTGCCGTTTTTAGTTTTAATGCGAGTTGTAAATATGCTATTCTGTTTTCATACTTGTATGCAGATTATGGAAAAACATTTTACATGCATGGTTATAACTATATTAAATGATTCATATTCATCAGAATTATTATTACTGGACCAGTACTGTACATGCATAATTATCTCATGAAATAAATGTGAATGTAATATGACGTATGGTTGATGTTCGTGCATGTCTACATTACATCTGAAGCTTTCAGTATTTTAAAATTGGCCCATCCTATCCTATACAAACATAAAGTGTGTTTATAAGTCAATTTTTGCAGAGATTAATCATTTAATATAGTGTTTCTGTAATAATGTAATGCATGAAAGTCACTGAGCAAAAGGAATATGACATGTATGATTTGACGTTTTTCATGTATGGGGATGAGTAACACTTTGAAAGCTAGTTGAAACTCGTGAAATGACTAGTTCTTCAAGAGTTGTCTTCGGGAAGTCCAGATAGAGGCAATACTCTCCCTGGGCCCAGGATATGTAGTCGAGTCCATCACAAGTAATTCACGAGTCCATTCACAATAAACATGGGTTGAACAATAAAGGAATGCCTTTTTCAAAGCTCATTTGAACTGCTTGCGAGTTGAATTGGGACTGGAGGACTTGTGATGGACTCGCAGGGACTTGTGATGGACTCAACTATGTTAGTAGGGTGCAACCAAGTACATGTAAAAAGGCCAACAATCGATCTGTCCGCCGAGCTTATGAATAATTGTTTGAGAGCTATGGAATTGGGAGATTAAAGACATATCTGCATTTCTGGCCTGGATTTGGGGCTTCAAATTCTGATCATTTTGAGTCAATCAAATGCAATTTGGTCTGCCTCTGAGCAAAAAAAAAAAAGATACAAGAATTTAATGGGGGGAGGGAAATGCCATATGCCCCCCCCCCCTCAAAAAAATGATACATCCAGAATACACTGGAAAGGTGTTTTGCTCACCTCTAGAAAACCCCTGGAGACGCCCATGAATGTGGTGCTATTTAGCTCTTGTTTGAAGGGATCCTTTTTCAAAATGGCTACTTTTCCAGTTTGAGAAATATTGCTTTTAGGGATGGTCTTTGGGCAAGAATTTTTCCAAAATGTTATTGGTCAACCCATCAAGAAATGAAACGAAAATGAAAGACTACATGTTGATCATCATTTTTCTGTGCAGCCGGAATACCTGTTGAGGGTTCTGAGTATTTTTAACAGAATTTTGAAGTGTGGGGATTTACCACTGGTGCCTGCGGGTATTTATTTACTTGGTTGCACACTGTATTAGTAGACTTTCCGAAACAGCGCCCTCTGTAGTCCAGAATCAGGTTTTGTCATCCTTTCATCGCGTAGTTCGGGAGGGCTATCAGCACAATGTTCAAGCTGAATCTTTAATCTCTCTGCAAAACCAGACAATTAGATAACCATTAATTTTTCCCTTTATTATTCGGCTCACACATCGTTACGTACTGAGTCAGTTTGGGACTTAAACTTGCAAAACCAATAATGATTTTGCCGAATTCCGTCTGTTCTACGGGTTTCTTTTTCGAGAAGCTATATCGTGATGTACTCTTCCGGCCACACCTGAATGACGTAATACAAAGAGAACTGAATTATTTTACACCCCAATTGATTTATTCCTTGCCAAAGTTGGCTACGCCCAAATTGACCACGGTAACTGTGCTTGAAGCCTACCAGACACCTCACGAAAAGACGATTATTCTGGCAACAAAAGTGTTTGAAAATGGGACGTCATAAATCATAATCTAGAATGTTCAAAGACGCAAAAGCGAACCGAAAATCAAGACGTCAACAATAATGTTGTTTATTATGACGTCGAAGTTACTCTACCGATCAAATTCTGCTTTAAATTTCATATATGCCTCGAATCATACAGTACATGAGTGCATTGCATAATGACGGTGTTCTGCCAAGAACTGCGACTGGTGCTTTCTTGTGCCTCATTATATAGCTCGGCCGGCAGTATTCGACGCGTCGCAAAATTATTTCTTGAGACGACTATTTCGGTGGCAAATAGGCCTATACTGGCACAGTGTTGTCCGGCATGAAGCCAGAATTGACCCAGTTGTCGGGCATGGTAACTGTGTTGTGCTCCAAGAAGCCACAATCGATATGATTTGGTACCCTATTCGTCTGAGTCAACCAAGCTTTAATACATGGGACGATGACATCTTAGGTGCCGTCATGAGGCTTTACTGTCATGAGGCAAGCGCTGTGCCGTCGTGAAGTATAAGAGGAAATATATAAGCCTTAAGACAAACACAAGGTTTGCCTTCTGTACCAAACCAGTTTCTTGGCCGCACGGCGATATCTTTAATAAGAAGCCTGCAACATGGGGCACAGACATTGTACGGTAGTGCTACCCAAGCTAACTTCCCAGCACCAGCAGGATCCAGTTATGTTGCATGCATGCGAATAAAAGGAAGTTTCCCCATGAAAGGCAGTGCCAAAACAAGGTATAATGACGAAGATCCATGAGTGAGTGCCACGAACCACAAGGCAGTGTCGTCATAAACCAGTGCCACGAGTACGTGCCAAGTTTATGCCACCATTATTTACAAGACTAGTGCCAGTGTCATTGCTAGTGCCACCACAAGGCAGTGCATGCCACTACAAGGCAGTGCATGCCACTACAAGGCATTGTCATCTTGAGACAGTGCCATCATAAGCACGTGCCATAGTGCACATCATTCTAAAGCTTGTGCCGTCAAGAGCCATGCCACCACACAGTGACATGCCCCCACTTTTATGAGCTATGACATAGTGTCATGACAAGCCACATCATTGCTACCAAAAGGTAATGCCCGATTGCCGTGAAAAAGTGCTATTTTCCCGCATGACCCACTGCCTATCAAGGTTTCGTCTGGTAGTGGTAGTACCGTTGTACCAAGATAAGGCCGTGCCACCGTGGCCACAAAGCATATACCGTCTTGAGGCATCCATGAGCAGTTCCACGGCCAGAACTATGAGCCAATCCCACGAGACAGACTCTGTCAGAGCCACCAGTGCTATATTTGGCCAGAGGTATGAGCCAATGCCATGAAGAGTTACCATGAGGTATGAGCCAATACCACCGCGCAAAATGGCAGTGCCTTCATGAGCAAACGCCATCATGAGCCAGAACTATGAGCCATTACCATGAGCCAGATATAATATGAGCCAGTGCAATCGCAAGACAGTGCCTTCATGGGCAAAGGCCATGGTTGCCACGAGCCTTTCCAATTCCATGACCCAGAGCTCAGTGGGCAAGAAGAGATGGCCGACCCATGATGAGCCAGACCCTGGACATAACATTTAACAAGGCATGCCGTCATGTGGCAAAAAGCGACAGCAGCCGGTTCAATGAGCCAGTGCCATTAATTGCCGATGTTGAGCCAACATGATGCAGTGCCGTCTTGGCAACGGTACCGCCACGAGGCAGTGCTAGCTGCATGCACGGTAGCGAATGCACTTGGCATGGTCTGTAATGCTCAGGCAAGATTGGCGCGCCCGGCCTCTGGAATCTGCTCCGTGATTTCATTTTAACCACGCATGGACTTATTAGTCGCAACTTATTTAGCCGAAAAAGTTTTAAGGGAAATAAACGACCAAGACACTGTCTAGTGTTACCCACGATTGGCGAAAGTGGCGTATCGAGTTTGTTGGGGGGGGGGGGGACACTTACCCCCACCCAACCTTAACGCTTCATTCCCAGGCGACATAATTTTTGTGTTAGCCTTAGCCCAGGAAATAGCTTTAGGAGTCCAGCACTTTACATTTCGCTAATTAAATTAACGAACAAATAAACTTTCTTTTCTATCCCTCCCATACTAGAGCTGTATAAATTAATACCGTCCCATCACATCTGAGTCCAAAATTAAATCGCTGCCCGGCAAAAAGTAGAAGTAACCTTGTTCCCAGGGCCCACTTCAGACTAGAGATGCTGCGCACTATGGGGACGAGTTTGATGTGATTATGATGAGTTCAAGATGGCGTGAATTATCTCGGTTCGTCTTTCGACTGTCTGTTCCTTGCTCTATGGTTTTAGTTGGATTTAAAAAAAATACATGAAGTATCACACTATGAAAAAACCCATTATTGTTCGTTGAAAGGCTGGGTAAAGGTAAGTGGTCAGACACGCCAAGGCTAACAACATAGCACAGTAAAGTAGAATGGAACAGTCGTACTCGTACGTATAGTGGTCGACTTCACTCACTTCACTCACTCGCAGTCGCACTGCTCTGTCGCCGGGGCGGCGACGGCTAGCTTAGTTTTAGTAGTAGGCCTAGCTAGGCAGCGCAGGCTATGTATGAATAGCCATAGGCCCACTGAGCGCAAACCAGAAAAGGGGTCCAAATTTTGGCTATGGTGTAGTTCCGGGCCCTCTTTAGTTTCGATCCAATTAGAGTCAAGAGTGTTTTCTTATCATTAAAAATGACTCTTCAACCAAACTAAAGTAATCCGACTCCGAGTAACTTGGACCCAACTTTAAGGCTGATCGCCTTTTTTAACATTCGGACATGGTCTGGGGATAGTATCGCCAGACCAAGTCCGAATGTTAAAAAAGGCATTAAGTTAGGTCCAAGTTACTCAGAACAAACCCTAAAGCAGACTTCTCTCAATTTCATTTTTAATGACCCTTTTTTTTTTCTTTTCTTTTTTTATTTAATTGAACGGTTTCCACTTCCAGTTCCAAAGGTTGGCCTAGCTAGAATTTGTATAAATAATGATTTTCGTACGCAGTGTATGGTTGGTGCTGTGGGATTCAGCGCGTTCACGGTACATCACGGTGAAGCCATGTTGCGTTTTGTCATTGTCACTTTACCATGTTTACCCTCAAATAGCCCTCATAAATTCAAAACCCTGACAAAACTATGACGTACCTGTACATTTTTAATGTTGCCAACCAACTAGTTTGGTAAGCCAAACAAATTAAACATAGATTTAACTTTTTTTAGGAACCGGGCCTGTACATAGTACATGATCTCCTATTTTCTGTAAAAGTGTAGTTTAGTACACCTCTGTCATTGTATGTTTTACTAGTTCTGTTAAAACTATAACCCCAAGTATCCTGAATCCACCAAAATCCATCAATTTTGCCATGTAAAAAAATGTTGGTGGCCAGTGAGTCCATCAGAATCCACCAGTTAGCCAGGAGTATATCTGTTGAGATCCTGAATCTATGAAAGTCCCCCAACTGCGCAATACGGAGGTATCCTGAATCCATCAAAATCCTGCAGTACCGCTAGGCTTCATGTCCTGAATCCATCAAAATCCCCCAACTTTTTTAATATGGAGGTATCCTGAATCCGCCAAAATCCCCCGGAACAGGGGTGTGGATTTTGATGGTTCAGGAACGTTAGGGTTAAGAAATTACTTTTGCAAATGATTGTTAATTCCAAATGACTTCTGCAGCCTCAAGCACTAGTCATGCTAGTGAAGCAGTCTTTATTTTAGTCTAGGTTTTTATAAGTTTGATCACTAGTAGTAATGTTACTATCAAAGAAAAATCAACTTTCTTACCTGTTTTACTTTTAGCAGTTTAGAGACACAGCATAGTTTTCATTGTCTTAGTTTAACAATTATTTTAACTAAATGTGAGTTACTTCCTAGTGAAATTTGTTGGAAATACTTAAATAAATTGTTTCTGTTACTTTGTGCATATATCCAAGGTATCTGAAAACGACATTCTTTTGTAGTAAGCTGTAAATATTAGGCTGCACTTAAGTCAAGTTCACTGTGTCAGTTTATTCTCATTTTGTAGTAGCAGCGAATCAGATGGACCATGTCGATCATCCCAGTAATGGAGCGTCCAGCGACTCGGAGGGTGCCAGCATACGACCACCGACGAAGCGAGTCAAGTCCAAGTCCAGGGTATGGGAGAAGGTGGCTTGGTTCACGCGCCGACCACGCAGAGAGCCCGAGACTGAGTCTGCCTTGACAGGAGAAGATGGTGGGGCTGCATGCCTGCCCCTGGACGTGATGGACATTGATGACGTCCCGTCGTCCAGCTCCAGTCATTCTCCAAACATAAGCCAACCACTGTCAGAGTACAGCTCCTCAAGCGAGAGCGACTTGCCAACCTACGGAGACCCTTCCAGGGATCCTGACAGCAGTCAGGTGGTATACCAGAACTGCGTCCGGCCGAGCCTGGTGAAGGCCATGTTTGGCAAGAACGAGGGCAGGGGACGTGACCGGAAGGTACACTTGCAGAGCCATCTCAAGAAGGAGAAGAAGTGCATCCGGAAGTCCTTGCGAGAAAGCAGTGATGACGGAGATGACTTTTGGACGAGCAGGAGCCCCTATCTGGATGAGGAGTCTAACCTGGGGGAGAGTAAGCAAACCACAGAAGAGTGGGACATGAGGACACTCCAGTGTCATTGCCCAGCCTGCTGCTCCTGTCGTAACAGCAAGTCGGACATCACGTTTGCCAGCTGGCCCCGTAAGCGTGCCTGCCCCCTGCAGTTGAGCTTGCGGATGGGCAAGGCCAAACTGCCAATGGCTGTCCAGTTAGCGTCGCAAGCTCAGGCAAGCTCCAAGCAGGAATTGACGGGCAGAAAGCACCACTCGCACTGCAACTTGAACAAAGAATCCTCTTCCCCGTCATCCAGTGCTCGGCTTCTTGAAAGAAAACGAAACCAGTCGTCGACGGACAACCCCCTACCCTCCGAGTCTTTATCGTGTTGCTGCCGTCGCACAGCTGATCACCAGAAGTCGAGGAGTCTCCCGGCTTGTGTTTCCCTCAGCTCCCCAAGTCTGAATCCACAGGTCACCATCTCACAGCCATCCTCCCCAGATCATCTGGCAGTCTGCAGGAAACGAGACATCCGCATCGCCAAGAACCATCGGCCAGGGTCCCCAGGAGCCAAGAGTTCGTCCAGTGAGGTTCAGACGAGGCAGAGAGGCTGTAAAGTCAAACCTCACAGTTGCCACTTGGGAGTTGAGGGGGCCGTCTTCAAACACAGAATGGAGGTAAGTCTGTTTCATTAGACTCAATTGTAAATAAAACCAAGAATTCCAGACAAAGTGCTCATGACACTGAAGCTCCCCAGCCTGACTTGCCTGAAAAAAAAAAGATGGTGGATTTTGGGTTTTCAGCCCCTACCGTGCTTCCGAGGTTTCTTCAGAACTGTCGAAATGTATATGTTTAGAAGAGGGAGGAAAACACCAGATATATATTGGGGTAATCCTTGAAATCAGGCACAAACTGAAAACCAGTCTACATGTCGGCATGGACAGGATTCGAACCCAAGTCAGAGAGGGGGAAGGCAAGGAAAGTACCATTCTGAAAACCTGCCTATAGAGCCTGCTAACCATCAAAGTTGTTTGCCAAGATTTACAAACAGAATATCTGACATAGCTAAATTGTAAGAATAAATATAATTTGATAAATCAATGTTTTTTAAGTGACAAAGTAATTTTTTTTAACAGATGATCCAGATGTGGTTTCAGGAATTCAACGACCAGCAAAAGAACACCATGATGAAACGCCTCCTGGTAAGCTGGAAATATCTCTAGTCACACTTCAGGGCAAGTCCAAGAAAAATTCCCCTTTGTCCTGTACGGAATGCCATTTAAAAAAAAAAAATATTTTTAACCCTAACCGCCCTGAATTATTCAAAATCCTTGTTGCCATGTAGAGGAATTTGGAGGATTGAGGTTACATGGCAAAAGTGCGTTACGGATTTCGTAGGATGCACTTTCTCAAGGTCTTGGACCGGACCTTGTGTTGTTTTTTGCTCAGCCATGCATAAATATAGGCCTGGATAAAATGCTTGAAATCCTCCGTTCTGCTCCGGGATGTCACTGGCCAAGCCTCAACATACTGACAGTTACTTCTGCAGGATTTTGCAGGATTCAGGCAGTTGCCAGCCCTCCATGGACCATATTCAAGAAATAATGGGGGAATTTGCAGGATCGAGGCTATATGCTAATTTTCCCCTAGGCCAATAGGAAGATTTTGCAGGATTGAGGCTTCATCCTAGCAAACAGGCCTAGGGAGTTAGGGTTAATTGCATAATTATCGCAAAGACTAATAACTTAAAAATTCTTGTGGGTACATTGTATTCTCCGTGCAGATGCCCACCAGTAGATTAGAAAACACTGAAATCCGTGAATATATTAAGAGAGTTATAGACTTGCATTTAAATCTTAAAGGCCAAATCTGAAAGGTCTAATCTTTTGTAAATCCCAGTTTTAAAAGAATTACAAAGATGTTACAAATTTACAATGGCATGTACGTTTGCATTGGGTAAGAACTGGCCTTTAGATACAGCAATGTATGTATCTTTACCTCTTTGTACAAACATGAGGTAATGTTGAAAATTTAATGTGTACAGTTAAAACAAACCCTTCAGGATAGCTTGTCGAATTTTGTAGATCTCCCTTCTCCAATGACAATTTAAATTTCAAAAACGGACGTTCCTTGGCAAAATGTTGTCCGTTAGATTTTGATGTCACAAATGTGAAAACTGAGATATTGCCTGATAAAGTTTTGAAAAAAAAAATAAGATCTGGAATTTTTAGAATTTATTAGAATTTGCCAAAAAAATGAAAAGTGTCAAAAATATCAGTCCAATTTTTTTTGAGGGGGTCATTTCTCTATTTAAAGCTCTACCCTGAAGGGTCGGGTTTTAACCTAACGCTTTACATATTACTATTTAATGGAGTTTAGCTGACACAGCGTTCCCTGCCTTGTTTTCATTTCAGGAGCAGTGCGATCTTCCACAAATGCACATGCTGTCCGTTACCATGGCGCCCATCTTGCATCAAAGCTGCCCGCACAATTGCCAAGATCTGTTGTCGTGGTTACCGGCCCAACTCTCCCTCCGTATTCTGGCCTACTTAGACCCAGGTACTAATGAGGTTGTAAACAGCTGTCTCCACAAAGATGCTAAACAACATGCTTTTTGTGTCGCCTAAACAAAGTTTTCAGGACACTTACCAGTCCCAAATTTTGTATGACCGTATCCCCGCATGAACATATGTTTATGTTAAGTTTTTGTAAAAAGTGCATAACTTCTACACGCTTTCATGGATTTGTATAAAACTTGGATGCAGTGACCCTTGGGTGAGAAGACACAATTCTTCATTAGATTACTGAGGTCATAGGTCAGTAGGGGTCATTAGAGGTCATTGTTCAAATATGCGTCAAATGTTTCATTGTCTACAGAATTTGATGGATTTTAATGTAACTTGGATGGAGTGATCCTTGGGTGGGAGTTCATGACAAATCTTCCAAAATTGGAGGTCAAAGATCATCTAGGGGTCAATTGAGGTCATTGTTTACAAATGCTTGCAAAATTTGACAAAACATAGAAATCGACTGCCAAAATAGGGTACAAGTGCAATGTGTGGACCACTTGTCGTAATACTTCAACAGAATATTGGCCTACTTGCAGCAGAAGTTCTCATGTGGAGCATTTGTGGAGTGCTATGGCCTCGTGGTCAAGGGCACTGATTCGTGATCTGTGGGTAAAGCTGCAGGTTGTGGGTTCGAGTCCTGGCGGGGTCATGGTGCGTGCGCCCTTGGGCAAGGCACTTTGTCACTCATTGCTTCTCCCCACCCAGGAGTAAATGGGTACCTGTGAGGGCAGAGATGGTTATGTGATTGATTTAGCTTGCTTGCGCCTAACAGGCAGCATCGAGCTGTATACTCCCCAGGGAGCTGAGATGGTACTTGGAATGTTTAATTGGCCCAATGATCAGGGGTAATAATAATACTGTAAGCGCTGTGATTTAGTTTACTAAAAAGGGCGTTCTTAAATGCCGATTATTATTATTATTATGTGGTATTTGACCCCTTTGTTATCACAGTAAGCCTATGTAGATGTGCGTGCGTCAGCCGTGCGTGGTATGAGCTAGCCAATGAGCCCACGTTATGGCGCAGCTTGTGTCGACTTCCCAAGTGGGCGCTGCCAAAGGCCGAGGAACAGAAACAGATGATCAACCACATCTCCTCCTATATCCATGTAAGTTGACCAAATACCCCCTCAATGGTTACTAAGATAGTCTAAGTCCAAGATAGACAATTGCAGTAAACTGCCTCTGTGGTAGAGGTTGCTATCAATAAGATGAATCAAATCTAGTCTTGGGAACTTTGGCAGCGCTACCCAGAAAATTCTGAGCGTATCTCACGCACGGTGTATTCAAGGTAATGCATGCAGGTCAGGCAAACTCAGAGTTTCTATGGTACTGCTGCAAATATTCCCAAGACTGGAATTAATTCATCTTGTTGATTGTGACCTCGTGGATTGCGCTTGTCATGGACTGGCTGTATTAGGGGACTAAAAACCTAAATCAACTCGTGGACCAAGACTGTTACAAAGAGAGAGAGAGAGAGTTAGGTGGGCTTTTGAATGAACTGCTGCCGCATGCCTGGCTCTCACGTAAAATGATAGGGGTTCGTGTTTTGTTATCCATCTACATTTTGTTTCTCCTCACAGTGGAAGCAGGCCTTTGCTGAACGCTATCGGCTGAGACGCAATTGGCTGAAGGGTCTATGTTCCGTCCGCACTTTTGAAGGCCACACACAAGGCATATCGTGTGTGCAGTTTGACGACACTCGAATTGTCAGTGGTTCATCTGATAATACGATCAAGGTTTGTCTAAGTTTACTTGATCAGGATAATTTCATACAAGCGCACAGTTTTTTTCACCAGTTTATTTAATAAAGATTGTAAGCAGGCATGCTCACTTCAGGGGCAAAATTTGCATAAAAAAAACAGTGATGTAGTTCAGTTCATCACAAGTCCTCACAAGTCAGTCATGAGTCTTCAAGTACCAAAAATTTGACCAAATAGGATGTAAGGATCAAAATGATTTTCAACCACAGTTATTTGAGACTTGACTGACTAGGACTTGATATTTCACCTCAGGCGTGACCACAGTGATTTGAGACTTGACTGACTAGGACTTGAGATTTTACCTGAGGCTTGACCACAGTGATTTGAGACTTGACTGACTAGGACTTGAGATTTTACCTGAGGCTTGACCACAGTGATTTGAGACTTGACTGACTAGGAAGTGAGATTTTACCCGAGGCTTGACCACAGTGATTTGAGACTTGACTAACTAGGACATGAGATTTCACCTGAGGCTTGACCACAGTGGTTTGAGACTTGACTAACTAGGACATGAGATTTCACCTGAGGCTTGACCACAGTGATTTGAGGCTTGACTAACTAGGACTTGAGATTTGAACTGAGGCTTGACCACAGTGATTTGAGACTTGACTAACTAGGACATGAGATTTCACCTGAGGCTTGACCACAGTGATTTGAGGCTTGACTAACTAGGACTTGAGATTTGAACTGCGGCTTGGCCACAGTGATATGAGACTTGACTGACTAGGATACCACAGTGATTTGAGACTTGAATGACTAGGACTTGAGATTTGAACTGAAGCTTGACCACAGTGATTTGAGACTTGACTGACTAGGACTTGAGCTTTGAACTGAGGCTCGACCACAGTGATTTGAGACTTGACTGACTAGGACTTGAGATTTAACCAGAGGCTCAACCACAGTGATTTGAAAGCTGACCAACCAGGATTTGCCTTGACTGCATTGGTCTGAAACTGAGATTTGAAACTGAATTAGGTATACAAAGTCAGATTTGACTGTAGTCGCAGTGTTCCAAAACCCAACAATACTGACTTTATTGTTAATTCCTCTCCAAGATTTGACTTAATCCACACCGACTTCCTTTTTTTGGTAATCCTTCCCAAGGTATGGAACATCCGCACCAATTCCCCCTGGTCAGTACAGACTCTAGTCGGTCACTCAGGCACAGTGAGATGTCTTCATCTTCAAGGAAGTCAGCTAGTATCGGGCTCCACTGATCGCACCATCAAGGTACCACTTCACGTTTCCATCAGACGCATTGAGAAAACTCGTTAAATCCAGTCGTAAACCTACAGCATCAAACCTCCACATACAGTCCAAAACCTCCTGGTTTTCATGATTTTTAAGGATGTGGGATTTGAAGTCCAAACTGCTGGCAACGATATGAAAAAGCACAGTCATTTTAGCAATCACAAATCGAGTGACAGATTCTTTTACCAACTTAGAATGTACTTATAGTACAAAATTTGACAGCACATCTCTTTTTCGTTCAAGCAAATATTTAATGGTGGGACAAGGTCTTACAGTAATTGTAACCGTTGTTTATTAGGTTATTTCACCACATTGAATTTTGGAGGATTTATTAAAATCCTAGCAAATTTTCACTTAGGATTAAACTTCAACAGTCGCTTCACACATAAGTACGGTAACCCTCAAACAGTGGCATATCACGCAGTATTTAACACACACTGGTGGAAAACTGCACAGCATTATGTAAATTTATGCAAATTAGCCAAAGGTTTACAGGACAATATCATGACCAAGCTCTGTAACGTCCAGTGCATTTTGATTTGACAAAATGCAGAATTATGATTTGACAAAATGCAGAATTATCGCACAGTATTTTTTTGAAAAATTTGACCTGGTTTCTAAGCATACTGGTTTATCGCTCCACCTAATGGTATGTACAACTGAAGTGTATAACTGTACCCATTAGAGATCAATGACTGACCCATTGTAATACTATTTTGTATTACCTCTACGGAATCCCATTTCTGCGCTGATTGTAAAAATCATAATAACAGAGTTTGATCTTACAATGTTTATCGCGCATTAGGTATGGGACCTGTCCATGCAGAACAGCTGGTCAAGCATAGCGTGTCGGGTGACCATGACGGGACATCAAGACACGGTCCGATGCTTACAGGTGGACGATGAGAAGGTGGTCAGTGGCTCCTACGACAAAACACTCAAAGTGTGGGACATCAGGACAGGCGTCTGCCGACATACGCTCAGGTATGGTGAAAGGGAGCTAGTATGTGTATGATCTTCAAAATAACCCCTCCCCCCCCCAAAAAAAAACCCTGACGTTTACTGAAGATCAGCAACTGTTGGATATATGTCATTTTCAAACCATTGTAAAAACTTTTTTTTTCAACCGGAACACAATGTTCACTTAGGCATGCGCAATACTACCAATGAGTCCGTATTGAGAGAGTTTAAATTCACACTACACCGGCACCGCTGCATTCTGCGCCACATCGCGCAGTACGCGCCACATCGCGCAGTACGCGCCAGGCGCGCTAATCTCCATATAAGGAGATGTTCACGACTACTTGCGAGTGGTACATATCATAACATGGCTAGAGGGGTGTTTCAAAAACACGAAGTAAAAATATTCACAAGATGGAATTTGCGTCGGGGCGATATCAATCATTCATAAATACCTAAGACAGTTTACGCATTCCGTTTTGCGCGACATCGCGCACTACGCGCGACCATGGAGGTGGAATGCGCATTGTGGAGGGACATTCCATATTATAGTCAGAGGGGCGTTTCGTAAAACATGAAGTAAAATTGTTCAACAAAATGGTTAGCACTACGCGCGACCATGGAGGTGGAATGCGCGACGCGCATGCAGTTGTGGAGGGGCATTCCATATTATAGTCAGAGGGGTGTTTCGTAAAACATGAAGTAAAATTGTTCAACAAAATGGTTAGCAACGTCTAGTTTTTGACTTGTTTCGATTTTTAGACCGAAAAGAATTTTTACCAAAAAGGTATTTATGAATGGGAATAAATATGTGTTCCGTCGGTATTAAACACTCTGTTTAAAACCGGTGTGAGTCTGGATGGGTGTTATAATACCTCCGAAACACACATTTATTCCTTTAATATTACTTTAGTGAAGGCCAAAACCTAATATCGATGAAGTAAAATTGTTGAACAAAATTTTTGGAAATTTGTAATTTTGACTTTTTGATTCAAAGGTATTTAAGAATGGGAATAAATATGTGCTTGGCCGGTATTAAACAAGTATATTTAAGACCGGCTCAGGGGAGTGGTCGCTGATAATAAGCCTTGCCTTCAGCTCGGAACATTATCAACGTCCAGTCCCCTGAGGCGGTCTTAAACGTTCTTGTTTAAAACAGGCCAGGCACATATTTTTTCCCTTATTAATGCAATGACAACCCCAGCAAGCTAGGTTGTCCAGTGTTAAGGAGACATCCGGATATCTGGCACTAGTAAGCAGGAGGTCGTGGGCTCGAGTCCCGCCCAAATAAGTTTGTAGAGTTTTTCTTGCAAGACGTCCAGCAGCACTAAGTATTCAGTACCCATGAAATAATGTCACTAAAGAGCAAAAAACTTTGTTATTGAATTCAAAATTTCTAAAACACTAACAGAAATTGTTGATTCAAAGTCTTCTGAATGATTTTTTTTTTACATTAGGGGCCACACAGGGGCTGTTTTGTGTCTGCAATTTGATACGACAAAAATTGTCTCAGGATCAGCAGATAAAACGATCAAGGTAGGTAGCTTTCCAATAATTAGGATTCCGAAAATTTATTTCTTGAGGGGACACAAAATGTTATTCTAAATATCAGAGGGGATTAGGTTTTATTCCCGGATGAATTTCAGTGGGAATATTCTTAATAATGTCCGCGAGAAAATGTGCATAATAAAGCAGCATTGTTACCTATGAACTTCCGTACGCATGTTTCTAAACTTACATGGGTCAATCAGAGTTGAATGTGATACACTTTTGCATATTCACAGTGTGATGACTAACAGCCAGACTTTACAAATTCACGTTTGCATTCACACTATGAACTGGCCCTAACCTGTTAACAGCGTTGTAGTCGAGCATCGCAAGTTCTCAAGCCAAGTCACAAGCATTTCTAACGAAATGTGACAAAGGCCTTCCGTTATTATTGTTCTTCACCTATTACTTGTGACAAGAGTTGTGAATAGACTTTTGATTTACTTGTGGCCTAGTCTAGTGATCAAATTGGGATAAACTTGGCTACAACACTGGCAACGAGTAGTCTACTTTCTGCTCATTACACTCTTTTCTTTTTCGCGTCCAAAGATTTGGAGTCTTGCCACAGGTTCTTGCCTGCGTTCACTAGAGGGCCACCGCGATGCAGTGACATGTCTGCAGTTTGACGCCAGCAAAATCATCAGCGGCTCGCTGGATAGGAATCTCAAGTTTTGGGAGCTGACCACGGGGCTCTGCACCAGTACTATAGACTGGGCCCACTCTGAGGGACACACGGGCGTTGTTAGGTAAGCACTCTGTTCTCTGGGTAGTCTTGGTTTTAGACCAGATTTGTTAACCTGAAGTATAAGCAAAGTCTGTCATGAGCCAATGCGGCCCATCAGGCCGGCGTTTATCTCCGGTTTCAGTACCATGAAACGATTAGGAGAATATTTTACTCCCCCTGGATGGGATGAGGTTTAGCTAAAACGGTTAGTCCATCGCACTTACTTCCCAGCTAATGCCGGTACCCATTTATACTCCTGGGTGGAGAGGGGCAAGTGGGGGTGAAGTGGCTTGCCCAAGGACACAACATATAACCAGCAGCTGGATTCGAACCCCTGACCCTCTGATCATGAGTCACGAACCATAACCACTGGGCCACAGTCCCTGAAGGCTGTGTCTGAAACGGGCTTTCTACCCCCCCTGGATGGGATGCTAGTCCATAGCAGGTTACTCCCCAGCTTATACCAGTATGCATTTATACTCCTGGGTGGAGAGAGGCATTTGCAGGGGTGAAGTGGCTTGCCCAAGGACACAACCTATGACAAGCAGCTGGATTCGAACCCCTGACCCTCTGATCATGAGTCACGAACCATAACCACGGGCCACACTCCCTGAAGGCTGTGTCTGAAACAGGCATCCAGAGCTACAGCTGCATTCAAATCATGTATTACTATTATTATCCTCCAACGCACTCCAAAGTAGGTGTTGAATTCTTCATCCAACTCATGTGATCGTGTTTTCATCCAGATGTCTGCAAGCAGATTCCTGGCGTGTCGTCAGCGCGGCCGACGACCGCACCCTCAAAGTCTGGAACCTGGAAACCGGCGAGCGACTAGTCACCCTACGCCACCACACCGACGGAGTCACCTGTCTACAGTTCAACAACTCCAAGATTGTCTCGGGATCTTACGACAAGACAGTACGCCTGTGGGACTTCAGCTCCGTCTAGTCGATCATGGTACTTCCGTTGACCTCATGAATATTCAAGAGCCAGATCTTGTCTCTGCATTGGTCAAATAGTGACCAGCGGAATGATGCACGTCTTGCAATTTGGATTCGTTAGACATGCTTTTGTTACTTTTGACTGTATGATTGTTTGCAGTGAACTCCTGAATCAATGTTGAATATATTGAGTAATATTAAGACTCCAGTGGAGGTTGGGTATCAGCAAGTTATTGGGTAGCTACAGAAGGTTGAATTTCCCACAGGTTGTTCAGTATCCACAGGTTGTTCAGTATCCACAGTGTCGTGTCTACGTGATTTAAACCATTGCTATGACGTCACACTATTGTTAAAAGTGTGGATTCGGAACGACGAATCTTAAGTAAAGTGTGGATTCGGAATTACGAATCCACACTTTTGAACACGTTGGACTATTGTTCTCCATAACGAGCATGAATAAGACCATCTGCGTGAAAATGTGCTTTCTTAATATTACCAATGCATCTTCACTGTCAGATTCTCAGCCGTCACTGAAAAATCTACTCTTAGTCAGAAAGAAATCGTCGTCTGAACTATCCAGTTTGACGTAAGGAGCCTACACACAAAATGACTTGGTTGTACGGGTGTGGCGATACACATGCTAAACACGCCAGGAAAAAATGTTGCAACCTGACGCCACTTCTGCGCTTGTGTACAAGGGCTATGGAGAGTCATTTCAAGTATTTCCTAACAAATTTGGAAACATTTCTCAGTCCCAGATTCATGTATTATCGTCATTTTTGCAACGAATGACCTTCATTGAGATGATATATAAAGAAAAAAGTGGCGTTGGGTTGCACCATTCTTTCCAATACCTCTGTTGGCGCAATGGTTTAAGTCAAAGAATACACTTGCAAGTGTGGATTCTTAATTTACGAATTCACTCGGCGCTTTGCGCCTCGTGAATTCTTAAATTACGAATCCACACTTTCTCGTGTATTCTCCTTAACGGATATTCACAGGTCTTTCAGTACCCACAAGTTGTTTCAGTGTCCATATGTGATCAGTATCCACAAATTGGTTAGTGGACACAGGCTGTTGAATATCCACTAGCACAGTGTCATGTCTACATGTTGGATACTCACAGGTCTTTCAGCACCCACAAGTTGTTCAGGGTCCATGTGTGATCAGTATCCACAAATTGGTCAGTGGACACGGGCTGTTGAATATCCACTAGTTGTTCAGTATCCACAGTGTCATGTTTACGTGTTGGATACTCGCACAGGTCTTTCAGTACCCACAAGTTGTTCAGGGTCCATATGTGATCAGTATCCACAAATTAGTCAGTGGACACAGTTTGTTCAGTATCCACATGTTGTTCAGTATCCACAGCTTGCTTGGTGTCTACATGTTGAATATTCACAGGTCATTCAGTATCTACTAATTGTTCAATGTACAGGTTGTTCGATGTCTACATGTACATGTTGAATGTTAATATATTATCTACAAGTTGTTGATTGTCCACAAACTGTTCCATATCCACAGCTTGTTCATTGTCCATATGTTGTTCAGTATCTATAGGTTTTACGTTGTCCACAAATTGGTCAATGTCCACATACTGGTTGTTCAGTATCCATAGGTCGGTTGACATCTACATGTTGAATATTCGGCAGGTTATTCAGTGTCTACAAGTTGTTCAGTGTCCATAGGTGGTTCATTATCCACATATTGCTCAGTACCGTATCTTATCCACAGTGTTGGTCAGTCTCAAAATGGGTGTTACATGCATATGTGGTAAATATCCACGGGTTGTTCATTTTTCCACAAATTGTTCCATAATTTCAATTCCCCTGCCTAATCTGTTTTGGTTTGTACTGTGCAGTATTTCCATATACTTGATTTTGAAGTATTAGGGTCTATAAGCAGTATTAAACGGGAAGGGAATGGCAGAGTGTCAAACAAAATACGAGGATTACTGTTTTGGGCTATAAAGGACTGTCAATTAGCATAGATCTGAAATGACTGCACGTTATAATTGGCACACTTACAATATTTGTTACAGGGAATATACAACATTTGCAAACATCGAAAAACAAAACTAACCAATTTTTACGAAATGCCTTTCTAGGATGTTGGTAAATGACGGTCTAAATCATCCTGTAAAAATACGGCACCTGGTGTGAAGTCATTTTCAAGAAAAGTGGTATTTTGTATTAATTTCCAACAGTGGTCGGCCGACCACCGTTGGAAAAACTTAACTATTTTTCAACTACTGCTCCAAATTTACCATTTTTTCAGTCCAAATTATTTGCTATTGGTTTCAAGTTCATGAACGGGTGCAGACCAGCTAGACTGGTTCCCTTACCTTACAATTTTCCGGCATATATAAATTGATCCATTTCATCTTTAGTGGAGTCAGGGAACCAGACTACTTGAACCTTGTTGTTTTTCTTGGTTTTTCCAGCATTTTTGAACACAAAACTTCAAACATGTCAGTGTAACAATATTTGATCTATTATACTAACCCCTCAAATACTTCATTTCTGAAAATTACAGCACAAGCCAATGATGTACATTCCCTTTAAGTATCTTCACCCAATGGTGTCAAGATTTACTCACCCAGGATATTTTTTTAACAGTGGGTTTAAAATAATTTCTAAAACGGCTGATACACCACCAAATGGTTTTTACTAGTGGAGGTAAAATGGGTTTTGCTGAGCGAGTCGTTTTTGTAAACAACATGCTTCCAATTGCCGCTGATTGTTTTTAGGCAGTAAATATTTTAAAGTTACACATTTCGACGTGTCGTTTTCTCTGCCAAAAATTTGTGCAAACTGTATGGACTGTAAGGGTATATTCTCTCAATTCACTGTAAAACTTTGGAGTGTTTTTGAGTATTTTGTTGTTTTAGCTTAGGATGTTGCTTTTTCAGATATTTTCAAGTTCTTGGTTTATCAACACTGCCATATTAGCAACGATGTGTATTCGTTATGTGATCAACGAAATGAAGAATTGTTTTTTACAAGTTTTGTTTGGACATTTCAGAGATTACCAATGCCAGAGTTGGGTCAAAGTTGTTTCTAGAGTGTGTGATGCTTACAGTTAAAAATGGTTGCGTGCATTTAAAAAAAAAAGGATATATGCTAATAAGATGTAAATAACATGAGCTATGTTCATGTACATGCCTCTTTGGAACAAATTGTTTACGTCGTACAGGGTGAGTAAAAAAAAGCGGAACCCAAACACCATAAAATATATTTCATATTTAAAAAAATATATGGTACCAAAAATAACTTTGACTGGATAGCCAATTTCATGAGCTACTTTTGGATGAAAAAAAAAATGAATTGCTCGATCCGTTCACAGAATATCACCATTTAAACACGATGACCCTAAAATCTGTCTCGTCCAGAAAAAAACAGTTCATTGTGTGTTTTGTCTGTTTGGAACAACAAAGAAAATGACACAGAATACTTGTTTCAACAACTGTCACCAACTGTGGTACAAAATATCTTAAAACAAGCCCAGTTAGGCAAACAATATGATTGATAAAATCTACTTCTTTTTAAGGACGGGCCTTCAAAGGGATTCTGTTGAAAATTTGTAACGTTTAAACTGAGTTTTTATCGCTGGTGATGTTTGAAGACAATTGCGACGGCGATTCTTGAAATCACATTTTTTGGACGAGACAGGTTTTAGGGTCATATGTGTTGAAATGGTGATATTTTCTGAACGGATTGACCAATTTCAGTCATTTTTTTTCATCTAAAAGTAGCTTATGAAATTGGCTTGCCAGTCATTTATTATTTTTGGTGCTACATATTTTTTTAATGAAATATAATTTTGGGGGTTTGGGTTCCAATTTTTTTGACTCGCCCTGTATGTAACCATCACGCAATGTACTGTAAAGCTGTAGTGAAAAAAAAATTGGAATGTTAGCATGAGCCATTTATGAAACTGAGGCTTTTCTTCTGGCTTCGGATTCTTTTCCCACTCTGGCTCAACCCATACACTCAGTATAGTGTCCCCAACATCCAGGGGATTGATTTCAATGAGCTGGAGTCGAAGCTGAAGCCAGTGTTTTTGAAATGAGTGCAGTTCCATGTGTCATCATCGTAGTAGTTGTCACTGTACTTTTTGAACTGTTACGCCCCAGCTATAGCAATTGCCCATACAAAGTTGTTAAATAGAACCCTGCTATTTGTGAAGATAATATGTATCACAACCAAACCCGCACACCTGTGCACAATGCAGCTACTGTGCTAAACAATAAGCAGAATTGAACTAATCCAAGCAGATTAGCTGAGCTAAGGCCCCCCCAAAAAATAAGTTGATCTCTGGTCAGCGCACGCGTCGATTTTAATCATGTACGTCGATCTTTTTTTTTCCAAAATGTTCTGCGGTAGCTCCAACAGCCCCCTCTATTTCCGCCCCTTCTCAATTTTTTTTACCAAAGAGCACCAAGGAATGGGAAATTGCACCCAGGCAAATGATCGAAAGCACCAAGGCAAATTATGAAGGACACCAATGTACATGAGGACACCAAAAAAGCAAAATAGTACCCCACCTTGTCTGTACAATCCAAGCTTGAAGAAAAAAAAAAAAGCGAAAAAAAAAAGCCGCGTGGCCGCGTCAATTCCAGAACTTGCGTCTGACCAGAGACCGAATATTTTTTTTTTTGGGCCTAACCTTGACTGTATTTCACAGCATGAGTGTGCTACCACGTATGTAGATTTCTAATAATGTTTGGGCAAATTTAAAGGAAAACATGTCAGGGGTCAATTTACTTTACCATGTGCTTACTGCTACTGTCTCAGTGAAATGTGTAAAGACTATCACATACTGAACAGCACTGCGAAATTGAGCCCCATACTAAACAGCACTGCAAAATTGAGCCCAACTTCCTAAGAATAGTAAATAAAATAACGTAGGAATGAAGGGATTTTGAAAATCGTTTGGCATGTCAAATTCTTAGATTGGTTTTTTTTTTTTTTTGAATGGCAAGAAACAGACATCTGGAGATAATTGACAGGTTTTTTTTTCAATATTTAAAAAGTTGAACAGAAGAGAAGCTTCAAAACTAGGAGGGAACAAGTCAAAACGGATAACCGTCTACCAAAGGTGCCACAGGTTGTGGCGTGTACACGACGTAGATATGATGAACCCCTATTTGTATAGTCGAATATTTCCTTTTTGCTTAATTTGATAATATAATACAACAAATTATTTGATTTTAATTTTTTTTAATTGAAAAAGCAGCAGTACAAGTAAATGTTTCTATTTATGTGTCATCAGTTCAAGCTGTATTTTTTTAAACTCAAATTTATGACAAATGACAAATGACAGATCCTGGAGCAGTTGCCAAATACAGATGATAATATTTTATTTATAGTAAGAACATGGAGCTATATAAATAAGGAAATCGCTCCAAACTCCACCTTGGGAACTCACTTGGCTAATTGCCAACCACTTGAAAAACTATCAAGTTTCGTTATGTAATTTGGGGTTTCGTTCATAAGTCCGACACTTCATAGGTCAGACGCCTCAGAAGTCCGAAAATTCGGACTTATGAGGCGTCAGACTTATGAGGCGTCAGACTTATGAGGCATAACATATATTTATTCTGCCTCATAGGTCCGACGTCACATAAGTCCGATGCCTCATACATGTAGCTCTGATGCCACATCCGACACAGCATTTGTCAATGTCGGACCTATGAGGCGGAACTTATGCCTCATAAGTTTGACGCTTCATAAGTCCGAAATTTCGGACTTATGAGGCGTTGGACCTATGAGGCGTCGGACTTATGATGTGGCCCTGTAGTTTGCATGCTTTCTGTGCTACATTCATTGTAATCTACATTACTCCCTATTGATGTGCAATGGTTAACATCGATAATTGAAATTGATTGAATTCAAAAGTGTTCTGGCAAATGATTTTCCCATGAGCTTCTTGGGGTTTATCAAAAGAAACTTATTTAATAAGGCCGATACTTGTATAAAGACCATATTTGGAAATTTATGTAAATTATGTCAACCCAGTGTTTCTGAAAACTAGGGCAAGTTGCCACTGCGCAAAGTAACAAAACATGTGAAATTATGAAAGCATTTCATACAAATTACAAAATCTGAAAAGTTTTACATTTGCATACTTTACCCCCCCCCCCCCTCAATTTAGTTGAAGCCCCTCCCGCTTGTTAACTTCACAACAGCAAAAAAATAGGGTGGTGGGTTGCAGATGCATTATCACTGTCAAAAAAAGTCAATAAGAGGTTATTTATGCATAATTTGTAAATGCACATCAGCCTAGACAAAAACAACGGTTAAGAAGAATAAGTAGAATACTTAATTGTAGAAACTAGTCAATTCCTAAATGAATCATAGTGTGTGATTTTGTTGCTTCCAAATTCCAAAACCCCTAAAACCATGTACTTAAAAATTCTCCAAGTCCTAGCTAGTTTTTATCAGTGGACTTGTTAACATGGCATGTGCTTTGTCTTTAAAAATGTAGTTTTGGGTATGATATTACCCAATTATGTCAGTTTTGGTGCGCTGTGCCTGATAGGCTCAATCGATGTTAATGCTCAAGTAAATGCCAACTCTGCAAGCTAGTAAACCTAAGATAAAAGGGTAACGTTTTTTGCTGGAATAAAATTTTGTCAGTCAATTGGAAAACGGCAGATGTCAATTGTGTTTGTGTTAAGTTCATGGGTGGTGATTGTTTAAAGAGTTGCAAGAAGCAAAAGGGGTACACATTGCAGACCTGGGCCCAATTTCATAGCGCTGCTTAACAGCCGACTTTGTGCTTACTAAGCCTCCATCTATTTCATAGGGTCCGTTACGCAGTAAGCACAGCAAAAGCACGCTTAACCCCAGCAGAAAAGTTTGCTTAAATCATTGACGCAACAATAGAAATCTCCATGCGCGCGCAACCGTAAGCACATTCTCGGCATGAAACAGTGCTTAAGCAGCAGCATGATTTTCTGCTATAGCAAGCATAACTTTTCTGCTTACTGTTAAGCAGTGCTATGAAATTGGGCCCAGCCAAAATGGATGCGGGGATGTAGTCAAGTCCATCAGAAGTCCCCTGAATGGGCCCTCCACCCAGCCCCCTCACCCATCACATGGCCCATCACAAGTCCAGTCACAAGTAAAAATCACAAACTTCTATTGACAAGTCCAGTCAAAAGAAAAATGTGGATGGATAACTAACAAGGGAATGCTTTTGTCAAAGCTCATTTGAATGATTTGACTTGGGACTGGAGGACTTGTGATGGACTCAACTACATGAAACATCCCTGAATGGGCCCTCCCCCCCCCCCCCCCCCCCAGTTCAAACTTGCACCACTTTCTTTTGGTTCCCTAGGCTTTTCTTTCAAAGCCTTCCTGTTTTCTGCTTGGCTAACCCATTCTTTGCTCTATGGCTAGCCCAAAAAGAAAACATTTTTGTGACCCACAGACTTTATGAACAGGCAATCTCCTTGCCTTGAATATTGAACATATGCTCCATTCATTAACTCAACTTATATGCTACAGCTTTTCTTTTTGTCATGAACATTCATTCAGGGCCTATTGTGGAAAACTACCCTCCATGTCCACTCTTGATTGAACAGTGTTAGTCATTGATAAACAAAGAGTTGGCTGTGCATGCTTCTAAGTGATGTGCAGTGAGGTGTGGGAGTAGGGGGGTTATTTAGGCATGTCTTTGTGATACTACTGCTTGTAATTATGTCTGGAATTTAAATGACCAAAAAAAAGCTGTAAGTTTTGTCTCTTTCTTAACCATGGATTCACAGATAGAGGACTGCACAAACATGCACTTCTCATATCATGGAAGCATTCGGGATATGTTGGATCGAACACACTCAGAATTTGAAACTAAACACTTGGACACTTGACAACTCCAAACACTTGCAGTTTGCAGCAGTTTTACTTTTTTTTCAAAAAAAATATTTGTCAGACTTTACGTGGTTCAACTTCAGCATATTCTTAGTGATTTCACATTTACATCAAGCACAATGAACCTTACACACAACAGCATTCACGGCTACACCTATTTATTACAGGCTACCAATGGGTCTAGGCCTCTGCTAGACCCAAACTGGGGCACTATCACTCCTTTTTCTTCTTCAAAATTTTGGATTTGGTGTGTCGTACTAGCACAACAGACCAAATCCAAAGAAAACAAGGAGTTCTAGCGCCACATGTACAGTTACTGGCTCTAGGCCTGTACCATGTACATGTATTGTAAAAAACTGATGCAAATGAAGTAATTTGTTCGGGAAGCCATGAATGCTGGAAGTACTGGATCAGGCAGGAATGATTTAACCATATATCATTAACTCGTCATAGCACAAAGCTACAACCAAGTAAATGATGGTCATCTATCCGTTCAGTGTCATCACATCCAGTAGATTTGAGTTTCTCAACTAAAAGGAGCTGTTCATTGCTAGATATTCAAGCTCACAGCATCCCGAGATATCATCACTTCGGGTTCATGAACATTACATGAACCCGATCAAATAAGATCATGTGAACAATGTAGTGTAGTAGTAGACCCTAGTACAAAACAAACGGACCACAGAAAGAATGCAACACACGTTTTTTGGACGTGACAAAAATCAACAACACGAACACCCACACAGACAACACCGGAATACCGACGAAATGTCACCCTGTATCGGGCAACACGACACGGACAGGAAGAAACCTGAACGAGTTATACAAAACGCAGACAAACAACCTATAGTTTTGGGTTTCAGAAACCACAAAACCCACAAAACAACCATACACGACCGACAAGACGGAACACACCACGCATAATAATAATTTGGATTTGCACAAATGACACACAAATCTGTTTGTCGCCCTCTCTAGGCGAAATATTCACCATTACGCCATGCATGGGCGGCAACCTCCCTCTTTTTAAGTATGATTCTTTTTCATGGAATTTGTTAATTTTTCCCGAAATTTTATTTCTAACATAAGCGAATGGTGAATTTAATTTTGTAAATAAGTTGCCCGATTCGAGACTTTGACGTATTTGCAGTTCAAAAAAAGGAAACAAATCTGATCTATTTTTAGAACAGCTCTGCATTTTATAAATGTGACGTCACGATATCGGAGACCAACAGCTAGACGAGACCTCGCCCAACGCGTTGATCGTTACTGAGATTGTTGTGAGTTTTAACAGGTTTGTACCCATTTTTCGCTCTGAATTATTGTTTCAGTATATTCATGGTTGAGATTACAATGTACCTGTCTTTCTGTTGTCTTCACTTTGATAGGGAAATTGGTGTACTTATTGTGTTCATTTAATTGTGTCGATTACCATTTTGATCGCCGGTGCGAATTTGACAAAGCGTGCGTAAATTCTATGGAAGAATGAATGTGACATTCTGATGACATGAGTTTGGATTTGAACCGACAATTGTGGGTTCACGGGCGGGCCTTTAATTTTGGCCTGGCCTTGGCGATCGTGTATCTACGGGCCTGGTTCTAGTATAAGGGAACAAAGTCCACTACCTGACTACCAACAATGGCAACATGACCAAACTAGTTGGCGACATATAACACGCAGGTATGTAGTAGGCCTATGTAGATAAAGGGTATGGCAGGTTTTTTTTTTAGGAAAAAGTGGGCGTAAAAATGATGATGACAACGTCGTTGACAAAACACAACACGAAAATAAAGATGGCAATCACTGCTCAATGTACATGATGTACCGTGAACGTGCAAGGCAAGCTGAAAGGCTCGTCACCAACCGTAATTTTAAATTTAAAGGCAGTGGATATTTTGCCAGAGACGGCAAACCTTTGGTAAACGTTAGTTTGCCGGCATTACCTCCGGCAAAATATACACTATCTAATTTAAACGTGTAGGGAAATCATAACTTCTACCCCAAGAAACTGTTCAAAAATTACAAAAACAGGTGTCATTATATTGAGAGAAGTTTGCTTTAGGTTGGAATTTTTGAGTAATAAAAAAACACCCTTGACTCTAATTTGACCGAAACAAAACAGGGGCTCTTCACCACACGATCGCCTTAATATTAACTATTAATTATTATGTTTATGTGTTAAAAATAAAACTGGTAAGATTTCGCATACATGTTAAACACAATCTGCCAACATGCCGGAATTGATTGAAATTTGATGGGAGCGTGGGGGAGGAGGCTATTTTCACAAATTGACATGACTGATAAAAAGTGATATGATGTGACAGGCGTGTGATGCTACTTGCCTCCAAATGTTCATACACAGACAGCCGACAAACAACTGTACATTGCAATCATGTTCAACTTCAAAGGATTTGTGCGGTGTTCTTTTTGTCTAAATTGTGAATTCCATTGTTTGTGCGTTTCAATAGGTCCACAGTCATCAAAATGCGTGAATACAAGCTAGTGGTCTTGGGATCCGGTGGTGTGGGCAAGAGTGCCTTGGTAAATAGAGTTTTTAATTGTAAAGTCATTCATAACCTTTCTCCTATTCTGCTCCTCCCCTCCCCCTCCTCCCCTCCCCCAAAATGGGGCAATGTATTGAGAAGAATCTCTACAGAAAGCAGAATACAAAACTCAAGTGAAACAATTCTAGCTTGTCAAGGTATCATCAATCAAGTACCAGCTCAAAGGAACTAAAAAATTATCGCTGCATGCACTGAACTGTTCGGCCAGGAAATAGTCCAATTTTCAGCCCTAGCAAAATGGAACAAACTATTGTACATAGTCATGTAAGAAAAGCCCATCCTTGGAATTTTTAAAACGCTGCATACTTGCAAGAATTTTTTTTCACAAGAGCGTACAGACCTTACACAGTGCATGTATGATGTAGTGTGGTAATATTTCAGCATTTTACTATCGCTTACTTAGAAAAAAATGATTGAATATGAAGGTATCTTTGGCCAGAAATAATGACATTACGCAATATACATGTACCAGTATCATGTTGCAGCCATTTGAATTTTTCCCATTCAAATCAATGTAACTAAAGCGAGGCTGGAGGGAAAAATAGTCTGGTTCCTTTTTGCACAAATAAATTATCATTCAGTACTGTTATTAGATACAGGGAACATGGCTACAATGGTGGAAGCGTGATTTAGGTCTATACACACTAACATGTACACTGTTTTGGAATTTATGTTTCAGACTAGGAATGCAGTGCATGTGTATTTTACTTTCACTTTGCACAGTAAATTCCTGATGTGTCAAACTGTTGTTGTTAAAGCTCATAGCATCTGATAAATTATTTCATGAAACTCAAACCCTCGCTAGATTTTTCCACTTTCCCAATCCTATGTTTCCTGTTGTGCTTTCTTTTGTTTTGTATTTCATAACCCCAGTATCAAAACTTTAATCGGTTCTCAAGCGTTTCTTGTTTCCTCTTGCTCCCTTGCAGACCGTGCAGTTTGTTCAAGGGATCTTTGTGGAGAAATATGACCCCACCATTGAAGACAGCTACAGAAAGGTACGTGCACTTAGCTGTTGCCACTCTACACTCTGTATTTTAGGGCTGTGCGCTTTCAGTTAATTTAGTATTCAATTATTCCAACCAGGTCTTGATCGAGTATTCAAATATTTGGAACGGGCTGATCAAGTTCAACATTTGCCAGCCCAAACTGGTTGCCGATTTTCAATTGTGTGTGCCCACACTTGTAAATATTTGACTCAAAGGGTATTTGGCTGATTTCATTGGAAAAAATTGGGTTTTAAATAGTTATCATGGATTCTCACAAAGTATGCGAAAAGTGGCTTTCGACAAAGCTGTGCCATCTTACACACAATGTACACACAATAAAACAACCGAAAGTTGCATGATTATAACCCAAACTCCCAAGGCATTTTTGCTAGGATGCAACCTCAATCCTGCAAAAGCCTTTAACTGCCTCTGTGTGAAAAATGCATGCAGTCTCAGTCTTCCAAAATCATCCGTTATTTCCTGTAATATGTTCCCTTGGAGGGGTGACCACTGCCTCAATCCTGCAAAATCCTCCAGCAATCACTGTCAATATGCTGAGCCAGTGAGTTTCTGGAGAAATGCAGAGGATTTCAAGTATAATCTACACGTAGGCCTTAATTTCTGAACGGCTGAGCATAAACAACACAAGGTCCAGCCCAAGACCCTGACACAGTGCATCCTTCAAAATCAGCCACACATTTTTTTGCCATAGGCCTACAGCCTCAATCCTTTGAAATCCTCCACTTATGCACGTAGGATTTTGAAGGATTTGGGAAGGTTAGGGTTAGAAGAACAAAGTGGGCGTTTTTCATCATCTCCGTGAGATCACTATTTTAGAATATTGGAATTAAGAAAATGCTACTTGGATATTCGGTCGACGACTCAACGATCAAATATCTAGATACTTTGGCACAATCGACACAGCCCTAATGTGTTAGTGAATCTTGGGTAACTGACAAATACTTGTTGCTATATTTTTTAGTAAACTTATCCCCTAAGCGCTCCCCCCTCACCTCCCCCCCCCCCCCCAACAAAAAAGAAAGAAAGAAAGAAAGATGTTTGTCCCAATCACCTGATCATAACCATGCCTGGGCATCGATCCAACTTTCCAATTTAAGTGCTTATGACGCCCGAGGTTGGAGCATGCAACTGAGCATTTGGGAGTTGCAAGCCTTGTTGTTCCTTCCTGTTGCCTTTGGCCATGGATTTTTCTTTGTTTCTCTTTTATCATTCAATATTTTTTGTTAAATATTTGTCTTGGGTTCTAAAACCCATTGGTTTAATAGTGTGTATGGTATTGACTACGTAACCAAGCCTTTCATAAACATATAAATCTAGATGTTAGATAAAGGGATAAGAGAAAAACAATTGCATGTAGAATGGTGTAGCTTACATCAAGCAAACAAGTTAGACCCAGTTGTTGTGTAATAACGACGTTTGCACATTACTAACCCTGTTTTCGTAAAATCCAACTTTACGGGATGTACCCATGTGCACAAGCTAAATTTTTAAGCCAGTTGGGTATTCCAAAATAGTCTGGTGCACAGCTTTTTTGTTCGCGATAAATGCGGCAGATAAATGCACATTAAGGCCATGGGGGACGTGGTAACCAAATCTGCATTCTGTGCAATTTTTCGTGCATCAAAAAAAAAAATGGAGCTTTCATTCGCACAAAAGTTTTGACACAACAAGACAACTAAAGACACCAAAGTTTTTGTGCAAAATGTTAGAGCCTGTACCTCCGAACACGATGATCTCTTCAATTTTGCTGGTACCCCGCTATGCTTTTGCACGCATATGATGAAATTTTTATCCCGAAAGAAAAATCAGCAAATCTTGATGTGCACATCAGTTGGGAATACCGAACGCGTTCATTCCCTGCTGACTAGTGAAATACGCTGACCCCTAGCACAGAATTTTCTTCTATAACAGGTACCTTGTATTAACAGTATTGGAAAACAAAGAAAAACAGAGACTTTGGACCTGAAACTTTGCTTGTTATAAGCAGGACCTTGTATCAACAGTGCTCTTCTTATTAGGGTTCGACTGTATATCCTTCAACGTTTTGTTTCATTTTAACAAACCAAGCAGTTTTCCACTAGGCCTTCTGCTGATTCCAACAGAATTGCTACAGTAACGTTAGAAGCATGGTTTGGGTATCCGACCCAACTGCCCACAGTCAATATGGACTGTTCTCTCTTGCGTTCACAACAGGGCAATTCCACGGTAACGGAAGGACGTTTTCACTCATTAAACAAAATTTCAAATGTGTGTATCACAGACACTGTTCATAGTTACAGCAAACAAATGTCACAATTGTATTGCTATAATGCTACTTTCATTTTCCACACTTTTGGGGGCATGACTGCCTCCCGTTTATGAATTATGAATATTAATGAGGTCGGTAACGGAAGGACGGTAAAACGGACAAGGGTTTTCCAAGTTACTCGCGTTTTGCGTAAACTCTGTGAATTTTATGGGGCAATTATATTTTAAAGGTAAGAAATGGAATCCCTGAAGCTTTATCTATACTATACCGCCTTTCATTTGACTTTAAGTGTTTCGGTAATATAATTACAACGTTTTAAGCAGATTATGATTTGGTAACGGAAGGACGGTAACGGAAGGACAAAAGGTTTACTCAATTATAGCATGAACAAAATGTGAATTTACACTAATTATACAAGTGAAACAAATTGCTGAAATGTGTAACTGAATGTGAAATCAACAATATGTAGACCTGGCATAAATAATTATACCCAAGAAACTATTGAGATAAAGATAGAAGCCTGCTAATTAATGATAACAAAAGAAAAACGAAAACCACCCAAAACACATAATTCACGAACACAAGACAACTACAGAAATGGACTTCAAACCCATCACCTCAATCCTTCAAAGTTTAAATACACAGTTTTTGAGCACTTGAGTATATTGGTTACATGTTCACCAACAACTTTTAACAATAATACCGGTAGGTTCAGTGGTTTACCTAAAGGGTGGGGGGGGGGGGGCGACCAGCTTACATGTACATGTACATTGAGGTAAAAACATCTACCGGTAGAACGGATGGCTTCAGTTAGGTGTTGCTTTTAATTAAACTCTAAAATCAATGTTTGAAATCAAATTACAATGATTTAGAGTAGTAACAATTAATTTATAAACATCCAAACTGAAATTGTTAACTTGGGCATAATTTGTCAAAGATTGCACAGGTCTCACATGTCTTACACATGTAAATTGAATGAAAGTGCCCCAAAGTACCGGTACTTTCTGCCATCTCATTTTTGCCTTAATTTGCTTCTGGAATGGCTTCACAGAATTTGTATCTTTCTCTATTGTCCATGAATGCTGATGGCAGCAACTTTATAATTTGATTTTCTGCAACAACTCCATACATGTACATGTACAAGTACTGGTACATCGGCATATATGTACATGTACATTGTACATGTTGTACATGCCTGTGCCTTCCTTTGTAATACACACCTTGCCCTGCTTATCCCGCTTTTGTGAAGGTGGGTCACATGAATGTCCTTTCAATGCTCATTATACATGCATGTATTTGCAGTGATTTTCATTTTTCAAACATGAGCGCAAATGTCGTAACATTTGATAAAAATACGATTTGTCCTTCCGTTACCGTCCTTCCGTTACCAATTTGGTAACGGAAGGACATGATTTAATTAATTGTAATTAAAAAACGAGAAGTACAGCAGTGTCAGTTATAATGTCATATTGAAGGCCTACCTAAACTTGCTTTGCACAATAACTTTCAATGCATTCATACTGCAAGTTTTAAAAATAAATTAAAAATATGTATTTTTTCGGTAACGGAAGGACATTTTCGAAGGCTGAAATATTAGAAGTCACTGAAGCGAAGCAAATTACGCAAAATGTTAAAAAAAAAGTTTTAGTCGGTTTTTCAAGACCAATACTTTCTCATGACAGAAACTGATGGCATTAGTACATATTTTTGTGTGTGTTTTGGTAGAATACTTTCATATCACTATTAATCACATTTTTAGGATTAAAACAGGATTATTACATAATCCTATTTTTTGGTATCAAAATGTGTAAAAAATAAAATTCTGACTTCAAATCTTGAAAATATAGGCTTTTAGCTTTCATTTGATGCCAAATTTGTTTAAATCACATGTATTTGAAATTTTTGGTGTCATGTCCACTTTGGTGTGGAATTGCCCAACAGCTAATACAGCTCTCTTCCTTAACTTGCTGCATCAGATCCCCCTTGTTTTCCCCTTGCAGGATCTAGTGTGAACACAGTGATAGTGATTGTAGTTGCTTGCTACGTAATTACTGTAATGTGTGTACATGTACATGTGTGTACTGCACAAAGCTTTGTGTAGAATCCAATGGCAAATTTCCCTATAGATATATGTAGATTTCAGTCATCAATATTGTTTTTATGACTTCCTTGTCTCATTGTGGTGTAATGAAGGCTGTTTGAAATCAGTCCAAAAGGAATCTTGGACAGGAACTACATTTATAACTCACCCAATTATACACAACGTTAGCCCAAGGAATAGTTTTAAGTTCTTGGTTCTTGGTTGGTTCTTCTCCTAAATACTCCGCGTGGGAGTTTATACAGGAGGCCAGAAACACCGGGGCAAACCCCTTCTCTTAGCGATAAGTGTCACTGGGTTCTTTTACGTGCATTGGATTACACAACACACGGGACCTACGGCTTAACGTCCCATCCGAAGGACGAAGCAATAATGGTTAAGTGCCTTGCTTAAGAGCACAAGTGTCCACCGGCGGGCTCGAACCCACGTCACTGTTGCCTCTGAAACACCAGAACATGAGTCCGGTGCTCTTAACCGTCGACTTGTTATTTTAAGTTTTAAAGGTTTGGCTTTGGAATGAGTTTGTTGATGAGTCGGTCATGAAAATGATTTCCAGTCAAGTATTTTATGTCAAGTATTTTCTTGGGTGTTCACTTCGACAGCATTCCTTCGGTCCAGCATAGCATACTTTTTTTTTTTATTTATTAATTAATTTTTTTGCCTATACTGAAGGCTTATGTTCTACTTGTGTACACCTACATGTACATTGTAGTATAGAACACAAGACAGAGCTGATAGGTTACACAATGAATTTGAATAATATTTATTCTGGTTTGCCATCCTGTTTTCCTAGTATGACAAAACATGACGTCCTTGACGTACCGTACATGTACAAAAACATTCTGTAACCACATTTTAATGATGCATTTTATGCACGTCACACTACATGATATTGATGACAGGATATTTCAAATACTATGGGTTACATGTACACGAACCATATGGTGTGTTTTCTTTATTAATTAAAAGAGATCGACCATTTTATTGCAATCGGAGGCTCATTTCATGGCTATGAACTCTGACATTCTAGGATCAGTAACCAACGGTGGGCTAATCTAGTTTTTGATTACTTCTAATTTGCTGTTTTGTTATAAGACAATAGATTAGGCCGAAGACTGCTTTTGATGAAGTCTTGCACAGTCGATGAAGAAGCTTCGGTGATGAATGTGCTTTTTTTAATAATCATCATGACAACATTGAGTAAAAACTATCCAAACGTTGTGCTGTAATTTGTGCAGTTTGATAAACAAACAACATGTACATGTACATGTATATTGTGCAATAGTTGTTCGGATTGATTTTAGTTTCATGGGCAGCTTCCTTGTTTTGCTGTGTCTCCAACACACTGTTCATGGTTGTTCTATTTTCTGGCTGCCCCAGTTTTCAGTTTTGAGTATTTTCTTCTTTGCGAAAACTCATAAGGAAGGAAATAGTGGTATGCATATTCTTATGAACAACAATTTTTACATTGTGCACATGTACCGATCATGCCGGTATATAGAAAGTAGTACATGTATACAGTGTGTATAATTGGCAATTCCGTAAAATCCAACATATGTCCGACCACATGTAGTTCAGGTGGAGGTGTACCTTAGTTTGGTCTGTAATTGTTTTCTATACAATAGGGCAATTCCACGGTTAGGCCCCCCCCCCCCCCAAATACTCGGTCTGTGGTCAGCGTGCGCGTCAATGTTAATCATGCGCATCAACCTTTCTTTTTTCTTCAAATTAACACTGAAGCTACAACAGCAAACTCTATTGCCGCACCTCCTCAAATTTTTGTACCAAGGAGCACCAAGGAATGGGGAAATTGCACCAAGGCAAATGACCGAGGGCACCAAGGCAAATTATGGAGGACACCAATGTATAATGAGGACACAAAAAAGCAAAATAGTACCCACCTTGTCTATACAATACAAGCTTGAAAAAAAAGCCACCCCCCCCCAAAAAAAACACCCCACGTCGCCACATCAATTCCGGAACTTCGGTCTGACCAGAGACCGACTATTTTTTTTGTGTGCCTTACTCATGTTACATTTTTGATGTACTTTTGAGTTTCCTTGGGCTGTAATTACCTTACTGAAAAGGTATAATAACTGTTATCCCCATGGTAGATAGAGTAGACCTCGACCTACCTAAGCACCAAAGATGACATCCAGGAAAATGTTTTATGTAGGCCTATGATAAACAAGACACACAAAATCAGTTACTCACGTTACGAAAATGTAACGTGAGTAACCGTGGAATTGCCCCTTAGATGTCACATAATTATATGTGTCACATTCGCGTTTCCATCAGCAGCTCATTAACCCTATGTAACTGAACTCAACCCATCAAAGCCCAAGGGTCCAATTTCATAGCGCTGCTTAACAGCCGACTTTGTGCTTACCAAGCCTCCATTTATTCCATAGGGACCGTTAAGCAGTAAGCACAGCAAAAGCACGCTTAACCCCAGAAGAAAACTTTGCTTAACTCAGTGACCCAACAATAGAAATCTCCATGCGCGCGCAAACGTGAGCATGAAATAGTGCTTAAGCAGCAGCATGATTTTCTGCTATAGTAAGCACAACTTGTCTGCTTACTGTTAAGCAGTGCTATGAAATTGGGCCCAGGTTTTGTGATGAATACTAAACTGATGGTCTTTTACATTGGGTTTGGAACTAAGTCCAACAGTGAGTGTGTACGATTTCCCATGTGGGTGTTGGAATTTGCCAGGATGGGTACAGTTCCTAGTAAATTATGCTAGGGAGTTAGGGTCAAAGTGTTTGAAATGTACAAATATACGGTACGCTCGAGTTTACAGAATTGCCATTAATATGAGTAGTGTTTACATACCAGTACATTGTACGGGTACATCAGGTAATGTGCTCGTACATCATAATAATATAACATCAACAATTTACCGGTAGGCCTACGGTAAAGCGCCAAAGTCCGCCTACAAGAGACACTGAAGGCGCTTCATAAAGAAACAGCTTAAAGAGGTTGTGGAATGCTCGAAGACATTTCTGTCATTTTTCGGGTATATGTAGCCTAAGGTGTGATAAAATAAAAACGACTATTGTTTCTGTCATGAAATGAATTCAAAGGGTACTTTTGAGAGCTGTTTTTCAGGTCCTGTTTCGACCCGAACGTGCAATTTGTGCAAAAGTCGTCGTTGGGGGCGGCAAACAAAACATAGCAAATCGTGACGCAATAAACAGGACTCGTTTATACTACGCTGCATCGGGAGTCCTGTTTATTACGTCACGATTTACTATGTTTTGTTTGCCGCCCCCAACGACGACTTTTACACAAATTGCACGTTCGGGTCGAAACAGGACCTGAAAAACAGCTCTCAAAAGTACCTTTTGTATTCATTTCATGACAGACACAATAGTCGTTTTTATTTCATCACACCTTAGGCCAAAAAAAACAGTCTCCGGTTTCTGGTATGCGCGCGCGTCGCCGTAGCCATGCGCGTCCGCAAAATGAAAAAGTTTTTTTTTTAATGAAAGATGATGTCTCAAAACCGCCAAACTCACTGGTTTGACTGGAATCCTGCTGCTGCACCATTTTAATGTGTTTTTAGATTAGGTTATGGTCGAGAATAAGCTTTATGTGACCTCCGTGGACTCCCATATATTTGCACTAAGTTTAGTCGGGCACCATATGCAGTCATCAGCACACATTTGAAGCAAAAAAATCAGGTAAAAAAAAAAAAAAAAAAGCTGCGTCACCGCACCACTTTTTGGGCAAGCTCCATACCAGAAACCGGAGACTTTTTTGGTTTGGCCTTAGGCTACATATACCCGAAAAATGACGGAAATGTCTTTGAGCGTTCCACAACCTCTTTAAAATCATGTACTGCGCTTACAGTGTGCAGGTGCATAGTAAATTGCACATGGAAGCATATAGTATGAACACATTGTACATACAACCTGTACATTCGTGTACATTCCGAATATGTACATTTGTATGCTCAGGTTGAACATAAATTATACTCAATTTAGATCAATGCCAATTTCCGCAGTGCCAATGCCAAAATAAATATGGACCGATATTAGTTAAAAGACAATAACAGTAGGCCTATACGCGGTTACTCGTATAACTGATAACGTGTAGCTTGTACACATGTACGTGTATGTATACAGTTCACGCCTTTTTGCTGATGGTCAGCTGGGAGTCGATACAGACAGTATCGTGTCTGAACGGTGTGTGATACGTTTACCCAGTGTCATATTACCCTGCAATTATATCTGATATTCCTGGCCTGTTGTGAGTGGATATTGTTGGAATTGTCCACCGCGGACGTCAGGCACAAAAGAAACGATGAATTTTCATCGGACAACCCGTCAAAATGTATTTTTGTACACATGTATTACAGCCTCCATGTTCATGTACGTAGCTGTGCATGGCAAGTCTACGTTATAGTAATAGTGTTCAACATGACTTTAGGGTAGTTCCACAATGTTGTATACCTGTATACATTTTGGACAATGTAACAGTGTACGTAATTGTAGTTAAAATCATAAAGTGGATTTTTATTCTGATCAAACGTATCAGTTACATGTCTTACAACATGTTCAGTGATAGTGAAAAGAAATTATTCATCCAACTTTTTTTTGCTGTCAAAACACAATGGTAACGGATGTACTCAAACATATTGAGATTTTGTTGTACCCACTACCCAATAATTAAATATGTAGTTGCAAGTAACAGCCATATTATTGAATGTTGTTAGAAATACACTAAGTATATATTTCAGTATAAAACACTAAATAAGCTTCAAACAGATGTGGTGCCATTTGTGGCTTTTTGACCATTTCTAAATTTTGGCATTGAGGTTTAGTATTTTGTGAAGTTGCCCTTTGTCCTTTTTGTAATTTCTGTTAGTGATAACTATTTTGTACTAATCAACTTTAAGCATTTGGCATGTTTGGCTACAAATCAGCAATCCATTGAGTTTCTTTATCAATTTGATGACATTGTGAATTGTTTTCTTTTCCCTTACACAGCAAGTGGAGGAATGTGGATTATCATGTATGCTGGAAATTCTGGACACAGCAGGAACAGTGAGTATTGTTTTATTATCATACAGTTGGTGCTGGAATTCTTATCACTTGCAATTTCTGCTTTCCATTTCATGTGCATTTTTATACATAAATCTGTGTTATTCAAGCAATCTAGAAAAGAAGAATCCCCTGTAGAGACTGTGCGGGAGCTACCTTTTCTTTTTTATTCCAATGGCTTTTAAGCCAGAAACGGGGATATTGCGATAGTGTACATTTTGCGTACAAACATTGCATTCACTGTGTGGACTTCCCGAACAAAAGAGGTCCACATGAACCAGGTAGCAGCGACGTTGTGTGGACTTGCCCACGTCCACACAATGTTTCCCCCTCTCTGGAAAACAGGTTTAGAGGCATTTTGGGGTTAGGTTTATCCGTCGCAAAATGAAGAGAAACACTAAAGGGAATCATGGAAACAAATTTGGGTTGAAAGAGTTTTCACAGTGTGAGTAAAATGAGTTTTTTCACAGGTCTTTCTTAACTACGGTACACGAAAACAAAGGAATGTCCACACTACGTACATGTATGTAATGTAAACGTGTCTGTCCGTCCGTGTGTTCCATTTTGGTTAGGTTAACTGTTTAGTGCTGTCATATGAAAAGTCAGACTTCAATCTCTACCAAACTTGGTGACAATAATCGTTGGGCAGGGGGACTTCAGACGACTTGAGACATTTGAGGTCAAAGGTCATCTAGGGGTCAAATGAGGTCATTGCTGTTTTTGGTTAGTTAAACTGAAAAGTGCTGTCATATGAAAAGTTAGGCTTCACTCTCAACCAAACTTGGTGACCGTAATCTTTGGGCAGGGGACTTCAGATGACTTCAGTCATTTGAGGTCAAAGGTCATCTAGGGGTCAAATGAGGTCATTGTTGATTTTGGTTAGGTACACTGTGAAAAGTGTGCTTACTAACTCACTGTAAAAATATTTATTTATTGCGCACATTTAACTTGCACTATTTCTTTAAGTTAAAATATTGTGAAAGAACTCGACCGTTTGGAATTACTGCAGCTGATATGGACTTAAACATCGCCTGAATCCCTGTCATCTGATTGGTGGTTTGTTGGTCATGTGTCATTGATCATGTGTCATTGATAATGTGTCATTGAATTATTTCATCCCAACCCACAGCCCCGCCGCACCGCAAAAATAAAAAGTTTGTTTCCATGGTAAATTGAAGACTTTCTATTCCATGGTTATTTTTTATCAGTGTTCATGCATTGTATGAAACAAATTTAATGAATGTTTTACATTCGTGCAATGGAAAGAATACTTTCATTCGGCGACAAATGGAATGTACCATTCCACTCTGCATTGCCTCGTGGAATGGAACGTTCCATCTGTCACCTCATGCAATTATTCATACCGTTGCACTCATAAACATTCATCTTGTGTGTACTATTTATCAGCTCTGGCTGCTCCACTTGCGCTGAACTCTCCGGAATATACCGAAATGGCAAATTCTTTGTATTAAACCTTCCAGGGACATTAGAGCCCTTGATGGCCGGGCTTGTACCATCCTAAATCCGCCCAAATCCTCCCTAAGCCTGCCAGTAGATTTGAGAGGATCTGGAAGGGTTTTAAAGAGAAACCGTAGAAGCCACAAAGCAGCGAACAGTCAAAGTATTGTCAGCTTAGACAAAAGGCACAAAAGACCTTTTCATGCTCAATCATGACGAGCATCTTTTGTTGTTAATACACACAAATTTGTACATGTGCCCTTTCGGCGGACGCATTTAAACATTAATTTAGAATTTCAGGTTTCAGGTTTATTTCCATACTATACGGTAATTAAGTTAATAATATACATCAGGTAAACATTTTAATGGAACTTTGAAATAATAGCATGGGGAGGCCAGACAAGAAGCCAAAGCTTGTACTAGGTCTGCCCCCTTCACAAAGATTACATGTAGTTATACAATTCATGAATAATCATAGGATATATCAATAATATGTTAATTACATAAATTCATGAGCTCATGCAAAACTTTACAAAAAAGAATAAGTTACTTGAAGTAAATTTACCATCCTTGGCTTTACATGTGTGTTGTTAATAATTTTACTTGGCAACAGTTTCAAATCAATTTCCAAAAGACAATTATAATAGAAGTCATACAAAATGTAAGTATTAAAAAGATAAAATACTCCTGATCACGTTTTTAAACCATCTGCAGAAAGTACTGTAACCCTGTAAACGCTGATGGTGAATCTGGCATGTAGGCATGCACAGTTCCTCCATGGTACAATGTACTATGTGTGGGCTATAGATGTGTGCCTGTATCTCCAGCGTTATTGCACAAAGAATCCCCTGTGCTGTATGGCATCACCACTCAAGCATGAAGAATGCGCAGTATCTCTCTTTCTAGAGCTCACTGGCCGTGAGTAATAATTCATGATGGGATACTGGGTGTTGCTTTGACACCTACGTGTAGGTGCTGCATAGGTGTGTAGGTGCTATGGGTCATGTGTAGGTGCTGCACATGTGTCATGTGTGGGGGCAATAGAAGAATAAACCTTGAAAGAAATGTACAAATGCTCTCCATATTGTATTGGGTATCATTGGTTCAGTTTTAAAGGGAATGTACATCAGTGGCTTTTGCTGTAATTTTCAGATATGAACTACTTTTGAGGGGTTGGTATAATAGATCAAATATTGTTACACTGACATGTTTGAAGTTTTGTGTTCAAAAATGCTGGAAAAAACAAGAAAAACAATAACGTTCAAGTAGTCTGGTTCCCTGACTCTGCTAAAGATGAAATGGATCAGTTTATAGATGTCAGAAAAATGTAAGGTAATGGAACCAGTCTAGCTTGCCTGCACCCGTTCATGAACATGTAACCAATAGCAAACAAAATTTGGACCAACATAAATGGTAAATTTGAAAGCAGTAGTTGAAAATAGTTAAGTTTTTCCAACAGTGGTCGGCCGACCACCGTTGGAAATGAATACAAAAATACCACTTTTCTTGAAAATGACTTCACACCTGGTGCCATAATTTTACAGGATGCTTTAGACTGTCATTTACCAACTTCCTATTAAGGAATTTCGTAAAAATTTGGTAGTTTCGATGTTTGCAAATGTTGTATATTTCCTTTAAGGGATCTTTCCCAATACTTGGAATCCACTTTCACTCATGACTCATTTTCACAGCCACATTCTTGAGAATGTAGTTCCTGTCTTGGAGCCCAACCCTCAGAGCGGCGGTACAATGTCCCCTTTGTTGACTGTTTACCAGTGAAAGATTATGTGCCGCACAGGCCAATATTGGTTTAGATGGGCTTGGTTCCCAAATTTTGTTGAGTCACAAATAATGCATACTTGGGTTTGTACTGTGCAGTGTTAAATTTTTTAGGACTTGAGAAACTCCTGGCAGAAAAAAAAAAAGGGGGGTTAGGGCCCCCCCCCAAAAGTCTCCGGTTTCTGGTATGCGTGTGCGTCGCCGTAGCTATGCGCGTCGGCAAGATGAAAAAGGTTTTTTTCGATGTAAGACGATGTCTAAAAACCGCCAAACTCACTGGTTTGACTGGAATCCTGCTGCTGCACAATTTTAACGTGTTTTTAGATGGGGTTACGATCGAGAATAAGCTTTATGTGGCCTCTCTGGACTCCCGTGTATTTTGCACTAAATTTAGTCGGGCACCATTTGCAGTCATCAGCCGACATTTGAAGAAGAAAAAAAGAGAAAAAAAAAAGAGAAAAAAAAAAGCCGCGTCGCCGCACCACTTTGGGGCAAGCTCCATGCCAGAAACCGGAAACTTTTTCTTTGGCCTTATAGAAAATGCATCAACTTTAGGCATATATGATTTTTGATGTCCATCATGGATAGCCTATATGTACCGGTACACTAATTTAGCTTGGTACCACACCCGTTGTACTTTGTACATACATGTAAGTATGTACATGTACATGTACATGTACTGTACATGTACATGTATACATGTACCGGTAGCTTGGTGCAAAGACAAAGTAGTATTGTGTACTCGTAACATATGGTGCCTCATCCCAAATTAATTCTGTGGCGGTTAGGGTTACAGTGCACTATTGTGATGTTATTATTAAGGTACCGGTACATGCACCAGCATCCAATTTTCTAATGCACATGGATATTTTACGTTGGCGTTTCTCTGAAGCCCGTAATTTGTTAGCATTAACATATTATACTCGTAATGCCAATGCTTCATTACACACAGAATTACAAGTCAAATACTTCCCCATTATCATTATTGCAAGTGATTGTTTTTCTTTCTTTTCCTTTTTCTGGTCTCCCCCACTTTTCCCCCCCTGAAACATCGGCTCAAGGTTCAACAGTGTCAAGTGCACAATAAAAATGATATACTTCTGTACCAACATAATTTTGGACATTTGCCTATTGTACAGTACATTGTACCACGGGTATTGTACAGTGTGTGAATACATTATGTGTGAACAATTCATTTAATAACATTCTGTGCTGGAGAGCATCTGGTTCGGGTCTCAGTACGGTATCTTGATTGATACGTCTCACCGTCTGGCCCAAATCACATTTTGTGTGTGTGTTTGTTTTGATAGCAAGGTTATATTAAGGCTTGGTAGGTCATAACAATTTTTAGATCCAATTCAGTCGCCCAAGGGTCTGCATACTGCAGGATTGCAGGGAGGCTGGGTAAAACGGTGACAGAATCTAAACAAAATGAGAAATGAATTTTGCAAAGTGGCTTCAGGAAACACAAAATGACTTTCGATTTTGTATTACCCATAACCTTCCCCACAAGAACCCTGTTTGTTTGTGCAAGAGTCCAGCTTCTCAAGCCCCGTGTGAAGTAGTGAACCCATACAAATCAAAACCATTGCCTGTGTGGGGGTGGATAATGGAGGATTCAGGCTACTTTGAGTTTGGGTTTTAGATTAAAAAGAGTAGACTGCTACTATAAATGGGTATGTGTATTAATTAACTAAATTTTAATCCTAACCCTGCTGAATCCAACAGGATCCCCGATGGAGCCTGTTAATTGAGCAGTTAACCCCTTGTGTACTTGTACATTCCTCATATGCAAAATGTTGGATTCAGCAGGCAACTGAACCGCATTATAACGCATTGTTGGATTCCGTTGGATTCAGCAGACAACTGAAAATGAGGCACAGTGGATTGGACTATGTTGGATTAAAGGGAATATACATCATTTGCTTTTGCTGTAATTTTCAGAAATGGATGGAATTGGGGGGGTTGGAAATATATAGCAAAAATAGTTACACTGACTTTTTCGAGGTTTTGAGTTCGAAAATGCTATAAAAACCAAGAAAAACAATCATTTTCCTGTAGTCTGGTTCCCTGACTCCATATAACAAGAAACAGAGCAGTTTACATACATTGGGGAATTGTTAGGTCAGGGAACCAGTCTAGCTGACTCGTACCCGTTCATAGGTTTGTAATCGATTGCAAATAAGTGCAATGGTCAATTGGGGCCAGTATTTGAAAAAAAGCCAGTTTTTTTCAACGCTGGTCGGCCGATCAGCGTTGGAAATTGATACAAAAATACCACTTTTCTTGAAAATGACAGTATACCAGGTGCCATGATTTTACAGGATGCTTTACACTGTCATTCACTAACAGTCCAGCAAGGTATTTCAAAATGATTTGGTAGTTTTATTTTTTGATGTTTGCAAATGTTGTATTTTCCCTTTAAGCAGGGTAGTCCTGAGGAACTACTAGTGGGTTAGGGTTAAATGCGTACAAGGGCCATCTCAATTCTTATCCTAGACAAGTTGCGAACATTGTATCCGGTATAAGTTGCAGGACTCTGAACAACTTGCCGGGCAATCTTCCCGCAATGAAGTTATCGGTATTGGTGGGTTAAGCAGTTGCTAATAAGAATTTCCCCGGGATATGTCCAGGACAAATGCAGAGCTTCTTCTGGATAAAGTGAATGATTCTACCCACAACAGGCCAAACCTAAGGCCAAACAAAAAAAAGCTCCGGTTTCTGGTCTGCGCGCGCGTCACCGTAGCCATGCGCGTCGGCAAAATTAAAAAGTTCTTTTGCCAATGTACCGTAAGATGATGTCTCAAAACTGCCAAACTCACTAGTTTGACTGGAATCCTGCTGAGCTGCACAATTTTAACATGTTTCTAGATGAGTTACAATCGAATAAAAGCTTTATGTGGCCTCTCTGGGCTCCCATTTAGTTTGCACTAAATTTAGTTGGGCACCATTTGCAGTCATCAGCCGAAATTTGAAGAAGAAAAAAAGTGGAAAAAAAAAGCTGCGTCGCTGCACCACTTTTGGTGCAAGCTCCATACCAGAAACCGAAGACCTTTTTTGGGGGCCTAAGCTGGAGGATGTTAACCCATCACAATGTTACCCTGTATCTGCTGTTATGGAACTTCTTCAGGAGTTTTTAGGGATTTGGAGCAAGTACGGCCCAGCCACTCATATGTGGGTTCCAGGAACTAAGAGTTGCCCGTTGTGTACCGGACAGTGTTGGATTTGGTTAATGAAGAAGTTGGGATTAATACCAAGCACATGTTGAAATCTGCGGCAAAATTCTTAAAGCTGACACCACAATTTTTTTAAGCACAGATAAAAGGGCTACCAGCTAAAATATCATGCAATATACATTGCATGCTACTGGTACCCTGCTGATTTTTGCGCAGTACCGGTACATAAATTTGCTAATCAAGATTTTCCGCTTAGAATTTTCATGCATTTTGTCCCAAACCATCCTCTTTCTACATTTTCGATGTACTGTACAAATAACACATTTTGAGGCTACTCTGTGCGACCATTGTCTTACAAACAAATGCTTGTATTTTTGCCAGGAACAATTCACGGCCATGCGAGACTTGTACATGAAGAACGGCCAGGGATTTGTTCTTGTCTACTCCATCACAGCCCAGTCCACCTTCAACGACCTGCTGGACTTAAGAGAACAGATCCTACGAGTCAAAGACACAGATAACGTAAGAACACGCAAGTACTGCATTGCAGTTGAATTTACTAATACGGTACTTAGCAATTCCAGCGTAATGAAAGAAAGCGTAATGTCCATGACAGAGCCAATTAACCATGATATCTAATTAATGATTCAGAGAAATGATCCAAAACTCCTAGTCTGTAATCTCCGTGACCATTACTAGATGGTGGATGTATAAGATGTGAAAAATACATGTTTATTCACTGAGCTCTTAAAGGCTATTATCGTGGACATTGCATAACACTGGAATTCTCTTGTACAAACTTGGTTGCAGTTAATTTCTGGCTATTTTAAACACATAATTTGACATTTTCCAAAAGACAAACTTACATTACATGTATTGTTAAAAGGGTGGAAATGGCCAAGCCTCAACACATTGACAGTCACTGCCGCAGGATTTTGCAGGATTCAGGCAGTGGTCACCCCTCCACGGACCATAGTCAAGATATAATGGAGTAATTTGCAGGATTGACGCTATATGCCATTTTTCCACGAGGCCGATTGGAGGCTTTTGCAGGATTGAGGCTACATCCTAGCAAAAAGGCCTAGGGAGTTAGGGTTTCAAGTGAAATAAACAAACAAGATGGCGATATAACCAGCTTGTTTTTTTCAAGCTGCATAAGTATCGTACACTGCATAAGTATCGTACAAGCTGTACACATACCATTTCTATTGGTCCCTATTATGTTTACAACAGTTGCTGTCATAATTGTGTTGTTGTTTTCTTTCTGTGTCCGTAGGTGCCGATGGTTTTGGTAGGCAACAAATGTGATCTGGAGGATGAAAGAGTGGTAGGGAAGGATCAAGGAGTCAACCTCGCCAGACAGTTTGGCAACTGGTAAGTACACGGGCCGTCTTGATAGGGGTGTTTTTGAAACCACGGGCTTAGTCTCCAGTTCGGCTTCATCTCATCATCATCATTGGGCGGCCGCGGCCGAGATGGATGCAACCAAACTCTTCCAAACTCTCTTGTCAGCCATGGCCGTGATGATGTCATCAACGTGCTGGCTCACATCACTGCATACAGTGTCTACATAGTTGAGGGGTCTGCTCCCTCTGTTGGGGCAAGACAATCTCCAGCAGACGAGGTCGGAGACAGCTTGCTCTTTGGCTCTGTAGCAGTGGCCGGCAAGACGGGCTCTGCGTTATGCCACTGTAGTCGAGATAGGTTGGATGTTGCCATAAATTTCTGCCTTTGTCTTAATGTTCGGCTTCATCTATGGCTTCAGCATCATTGAGAAGCCTTTGATTTCCAAACCAAATGAAAATACTCTCGACGTCTACCTT